>CM046304.1:13601211-14801211 GCA_025267735.1 Mactra quadrangularis
ACACATTTTCTCGATGCCCTACGTAGTTAGCAACCCATTGACACAAAAATCATACCTGCGCAGTGAGATGCGCGTGGGCTACAGAGCCCCAAAGTCGCGTCGACCTGTAGTGTCGGGAGATTTGCACGGGGTTTCTCGGTACCTGAAAGTGGTGGGTTTGGTGTTTAAACACGTTTTTCAGGTGCCCTAGATGGTTAGCAACCTAACTGCAAAAAATCACATTCGCACACCGAGTTGCGCCATGGCAACAGAGCCGCAAAGTATACCGTGCAATATGGCTATATAGGGCTTTAGAACAGCAAAAATAGGCGTCGACCCCTGGTGTCGGGAGGTTTGCACGCGTTTTTTGCTACCTTAATGTAGTTAGTTGCTTGTTTAAACACATTTTCTCGATGCCCTACGTAGTTAGCAACCCATTGACACAAAAATCATACCTGCGCAGTGAGATGCGCGTGGGCTACAGAGCCCCAAAAGTCGCGTCGACCTGTAGTGTCGGGAGATTTGCACGGGGTTTCTCGGTACCTGAACGTGGTGGGTTTGGTGTTTAAACACGTTTTTCAGGTGCCCTAGATGGTTAGCAACCTAACTGCAAAAAATCACATTCGCACACCGAGTTGCGCCATGGCAACAGAGCCGCAAAGTATACCGTGCAATATGGCTATATAGGGCTTTAGAACAGCAAAAATAGGCGTCGACCCCTGGTGTCGGGAGGTTTGCACGCGTTTTTTGCTACCTTAATGTAGTTAGTTGCTTGTTTAAACACATTTTCTCGATGCCCTACGTAGTTAGCAACCCATTGACACAAAAAATCATACCTGCGCAGTGAGATGCGCGTGGGCTACAGAGCCCCAAAGTCGCGTCGACCTGTAGTGTCGGGAGATTTGCACGGGGTTTCTCGGTACCTGAAACGTGGTGGGTTTGGTGTTTAAACACGTTTTTCAGGTGCCCTAGATGGTTAGCAACCTAACTGCAAAAAATCACATTCGCACACCGAGTTGCGCCATGGCAACAGAGCCGCAAAGTATACCGTGCAATATGGCTATATAGGGCTTTAGAACAGCAAAAAATAGGCGTCGACCCCTGGTGTCGGAGGTGTTGCACGCGTTTTTTGCTACCTTAATGTAGTTAGTTGCTTGTTTAAAACACATTTTCTCGATGCCCTACGTAGTTAGCAACCCATTGACACAAAAAATCATACTGCGCAGTGAGATGCGCGTGGGCTACAGAGCCCCAAAGTCGCGTCGACCTGTAGTGTCGGGAGATTTGCACGGGGTTTCTCGGTACCTGAACGTGGTGGGTTTGGTGTTTTAAACACGTTTTTCAGGTGCCCTAGATGGTTAGCAACCTAACTGCAAAAAATCACATTCGCACACCGAGTTGCGCCATGGCAACAGAGCCGCAAAGTATACCGTGCAATATGGCTATATAGGGCTTTAGAACAGCAAAAAATAGGCGTCGACCCCTGGTGTCGGGAGGTTTGCACGCGTTTTTTGCTACCTTAATGTAGTTAGTTGCTTGTTTAAACACATTTTCTCGATGCCCTACGTAGTTAGCAACCCATTGACACAAAAATCATACCTGCGCAGTGAGATGCGCGTGGGCTACAGAGCCCCAAAGTCGCGTCGACCTGTAGTGTCGGGAGATTTGCACGGGGTTTCTCGTACCTGAACGTGGTGGGTTTGGTGTTTTAAACACGTTTTTCAAGGGTGCCCTAGATGGTTAGCAACCTACTGCAAAAAATCACATTCGCACACCGAGTTGCGCCATGGCAACAGAGCCGCAAAGTATACCGTGCAATATGGCTATATAGGGCTTTAGAACAGCAAAAATAGGCGTCGACCCCTGGTGTCGGGAGGTGTGCACGCGTTTTTTGCTACCTTAATGTAGTTAGTTGCTTGTTTAAACACATTTTCTCGATGCCCTACGTAGTTAGCAACCCATTGACACAAAAATCATACCTGCGCAGTGAGATGCGCGTGGGCTACAGAGCCCCAAAGTCGCGTCGACCTGTAGTGTCGGGAGATTTGCACGGGGTTTCTCGGTACCTGAACGTGGTGGGTTTGGTGTTTAAACACGTTTTTCAGGTGCCCTAGATGGTTAGCAACCTAACTGCAAAAAATCACATTCGCACACCGAGTTGCGCCATGGCAACAGAGCCGCAAAGTATACCGTGCAATATGGCTATATAGGGCTTTAGAACAGCAAAAATAGGCGTCGACCCCTGGTGTCGGGAGGTTTGCACGCGTTTTTTGCTACCTTAATGTAGTTAGTTGCTTGTTTAAACACATTTTCTCGATGCCCTACGTAGTTAGCAACCCATTGACACAAAAATCATACCTGCGCAGTGCGAGATGCGCGTGGGCTAACAGAGCCCCAAAGTCGCGTCGACCTGTAGTGTCGGGAGATTTGCACGGGGTTTCTCGGTACCTGAACGTGGTGGGTTTTGGTGTTTAAACACGTTTTTCAGGTGCCCTAGATGGTTAGCAACCTAACTGCAAAAAATCACATTCGCACACCGAGTTGCGCCATGGCAACAGAGCCGCAAAGTATACCGTGCAATATGGCTATATAGGGCTTTAGAACAGCAAAAATAGGCGTCGACCCCTGGTGTCGGGAGGTGTGCACGCGTTTTTTGCTACCTTAATGTAGTTAGTTGCTTGTTTAAACACATTTTCTCGATGCCCTACGTAGTTAGCAACCCATTGACACAAAAATCATACCTGCGCAGTGAGATGCGCGTGGGCTACAGAGCCCCAAAGTCGCGTCGACCTGTAGTGTCGGGAGATTTGCACGGGGTTTCTCGGTACCTGAACGTGGTGGGTTTGGTGTTTAAACACGTTTTTCAGGTGCCCTAGATGGTTAGCAAACCTAACTGCAAAAAATCACATTCGCACACCGAGTTGCGCCATGGCAACAGAGCCGCAAAGTATACCGTGCAATATGGCTATATAGGGCTTTAGAACAGCAAAAATAGGCGTCGACCCCCTGGTGTCGGGAGGTTTGCACGCGTTTTTTGCTACCTTAATGTAGTTAGTTGCTTGTTTAAACACATTTTCTCGATGCCCTACGTAGTTAGCAACCCATTGACACAAAAATCATACCTGCGCAGTGAGATGCGCGTGGGCTACAGAGCCCCAAAGTCGCGTCGACCTGTAGTGTCGGGAGATTTGCACGGGGTTTCTCGGTACCTGAACGTGGTGGGTTTGGTGTTTAAACACGTTTTTTCAGGTGCCCTAGATGGTTAGCAACCTAACTGCAAAAAATCACATTCGCACACCGAGTTGCGCCATGGCAACAGAGCCGCAAAGTATACCGTGCAATATGGCTATATAGGGCTTTAGAACAGCAAAAATAGGCGTCGACCCCCTGGTGTCGGGAGGTGTGCACGCGTTTTTTGCTACCTTAATGTAGTTAGTTGCTTGTTTAAACACATTTTCTCGATGCCCTACGTAGTTAGCAACCCATTGACACAAAAATCATACCTGCGCAGTGAGATGCGCGTGGGCTACAGAGCCCCAAAGTCGCGTCGACCTGTAGTGTCGGGGAGATTTGCACGGGGTTTCTCGGTACCTGAACGTGGTGGGTGTTTGGTGTTTAAACACGTTTTTCAGGTGCCCTAGATGGTTAGCAACCTAACTGCAAAAAATCACATTCGCACACCGAGTTTGCGCCATGGCAACAGAGCCGCAAAGTATAACCGTGCAATATGGCTATATAGGGCTTTAGAACAGCAAAAATAGGCGTCGACCCCTGGTGTCGGGAGGTTTGCACGCGTTTTTTGCTACCTTAATGTAGTTAGTTGCTTGTTTAAACACATTTTCTCGATGCCCTACGTAGTTAGCAACCCATTGACACAAAAATCATACCTGCGCAGTGAGATGCGCGTGGGCTACAGAGCCCCAAAGTCGCGTCGACCTGTAGTGTCGGGAGATTTGCACGGGGTTTCTCGGTACCTGAACGTGGTGGGTTTGGTGTTTAAACACGTTTTTCAGGTGCCCTAGATGGTTAGCAACCTAACTGCAAAAAATCACATTCGCACACCGAGTTGCGCCATGGCAACAGAGCCGCAAAGTATACCGTGCAATATGGCTATATAGGGCTTTAGAACAGCAAAAATAGGCGTCGACCCCTGGTGTCGGGAGGTTTGCACGCGTTTTTTGCTACCTTAATGTAGTTAGTTGCTTGTTTAAACACATTTTCTCGATGCCCTACGTAGTTAGCAACCCATTGACACAAAAATCATACCTGCGCAGTGAGATGCGCGTGGCTACAGAGCCCCAAAGTCGCGTCGACCTGTAGTGTCGGGAGATTTGCACGGGGTTTCTCGGTACCTGAACGTGGTGGGTTTGGTGTTTAAACACGTTTTTCAGGTGCCCTAGATGGTTAGCAACCTAACTGCAAAAAATCACATTCGCACACCGAGTTGCGCCATGGCAACAGAGCCGCAAAGTATACCGTGCAATATGGCTATATAGGGCTTTAGAACAGCAAAAATAGGCGTCGACCCCCTGGTGTCGGGAGGTTTGCACGCGTTTTTTGCTACCTTAATGTAGTTAGTTGCTTGTTTAAACACAATTTTCTCGATGCCCTACGTAGTTAGCAACCCATTGACACAAAAATCATACCTGCGCAGTGAGATGCGCGTGGGCTACAGAGCCCCAAAGTCGCGTCGACCTGTAGTGTCGGGAGATTTGCACGGGGTTTCTCGGTACCTGAACGTGGTGGGTTTGGTGTTTAAACACGTTTTTCAGGTGCCCTAGATGGTTAGCAACCTAACTGCAAAAAATCACATTCGCACACCGAGTTGCGCCCATGGCAACAGAGCCGCAAAGTATACCGTGCAATATGGCTATATAGGCTTTAGAACAGCAAAAATAGGCGTCGACCCCTGGTGTCGGGAGGTTTGCACGCGTTTTTTGCTACCTTAATGTAGTTAGTTGCTTGTTTAAACACATTTTCTCGATGCCCTACGTAGTTAGCAACCCATTGACACAAAAATCATACCTGCGCAGTGAGATGCGCGTGGGCTACAGAGCCCCAAAGTCGCGTCGACCCTGTAGTGTCGGGAGATTTGCACGGGGTTTCTCGGTACCTGAACGTGGTGGGTTTGGTGTTTAAACACGTTTTTCAGGTGCCCTAGATGGTTAGCAACCTAACTGCAAAAAATCACATTCGCACACCGAGTTGCGCCATGGCAACAGAGCCGCAAAGTATACCGTGCAATATGGCTATATAGGGCTTTAGAACAGCAAAAATAGGCGTCGACCCCCTGGTGTCGGGAGGTTTGCACGCGTTTTTTGCTACCTTAATGTAGTTAGTTGCTTGTTTAAACACATTTTCTCGATGCCCTACGTAGTTAGCAACCCATTGACACAAAAATCATACCTGCGCAGTGAGATGCGCGTGGGCTACAGAGCCCCAAAGTCGCGTCGACCTGTAGTGTCGGGAGATTTGCACGGGGTTTCTCGGTACCTGAACGTGGTGGGTTTGGTGTTTAAAACACGTTTTTCAGGTGCCCTAGATGGTTAGCAACCTAACTGCAAAAAATCACATTCGCACACCGAGTTGCGCCATGCAACAGAGCCGCAAAGTATACCGTGCAATATGGCTATATAGGGCTTTAGAACAGCAAAAATAGGCGTCGACCCCTGGTGTCGGGAGGTTTGCACGCGTTTTTTGCTACCTTAATGTAGTTAGTTGCTTGTTTAAACACATTTTCTCGATGCCCTACGTAGTTAGCAACCCATTGACACAAAATCATACCTGCGCAGTGAGATGCGCGTGGGCTACAGAGCCCCAAAGTCGCGTCGACCTGTAGTGTCGGGAGATTTGCACGGGGTTTCTCGGTACCTGAACGTGGTGGGTTTGGTGTTTAAACACGTTTTTCAGGTGCCCTAGATGGTTAGCAACCTAACTGCAAAAAATCACATTCGCACACCGAGTTGCGCCATGGCAACAGAGCCGCAAAGTATACCGTGCAATATGGCTATATAGGGCTTTAGAACAGCAAAAATAGGCGTCGACCCCTGGTGTCGGGAGGTTTGCACGCGTTTTTTGCTACCTTAATGTAGTTAGTTGCTTGTTTAAACACATTTTCTCGATGCCCTACGTAGTTAGCAACCCATTGACACAAAAATCATACCTGCGCAGTGAGATGCGCGTGGGCTACAGAGCCCCAAAGTCGCGTCGACCTGTAGTGTCGGGAGATTTGCACGGGGTTTCTCGGTACCTGAACGTGGTGGGTTTGGTGTTTAAACACGTTTTTCAGGTGCCCTAGATGGTTAGCAACCTAACTGCAAAAAATCACATTCGCACACCGAGTTGCGCCATGGCAACAGAGCCGCAAAGTATACCGTGCAATATGGCTATATAGGGCTTTAGAACAGCAAAAATAGGCGTCGACCCCCTGGTGTCGGGAGGTGTGCACGCGTTTTTTGCTACCTTAATGTAGTTAGTTGCTTGTTTAAACACATTTTCCTCGATGCCCTACGTAGTTAGCAACCCATTGACACAAAAATCATACCTGCGCAGTGAGATGCGCGTGGGCTACAGAGCCCCAAAGTCGCGTCGACCTGTAGTGTCGGGAGATTTGCACGGGGTTTCTCGGTACCTGAACGTGGTGGGGTTTGGTGTTTAAACACGTTTTTCAGGTGCCCTAGATGGTTAGCAACCTAACTGCAAAAAATCACATTCGCACACCGAGTTGCGCCATGGCAACAGAGCCGCAAAGTATACCGTGCAATATGGCTATATAGGGCTTTAGAACAGCAAAAATAGGCGTCGACCCCTGGTGTCGGGAGGTGTGCACGCGTTTTTTGCTACCTTAATGTAGTTAGTTGCTTGTTTAAACACATTTTCTCGATGCCCTACGTAGTTAGCAACCCATTGACACAAAAATCATACCTGCGCAGTGAGATGCGCGTGGGCTACAGAGCCCCAAAGTCGCGTCGACCTGTAGTGTCGGGAGATTTGCACGGGGTTTCTCGGTACCTGAACGTGGTGGGTTTGGTGTTTAAACACGTTTTTCAGGTGCCCTAGATGGTTAGCAACCTAACTGCAAAAAATCACATTCGCACACCGAGTTGCGCCATGGCAACAGAGCCGCAAAGTATACCGTGCAATATGGCTATATAGGGCTTTAGAACAGCAAAAATAGGCGTCGACCCCTGGTGTCGGGAGGTGTGCACGCGTTTTTTGCTACCTTAATGTAGTTAGTTGCTTGTTTAAACACATTTTCTCGATGCCCTACGTAGTTAGCAACCCATTGACACAAAAATCATACCTGCGCAGTGAGATGCGCGTGGGCTACAGAGCCCCAAAGTCGCGTCGACCTGTAGTGTCGGGAGATTTGCACGGGGTTTCTCGGTACCTGAACGTGGTGGGTTTGGTGTTTAAACACGTTTTTTCAGGTGCCCTAGATGGTTAGCAACCTAACTGCAAAAAATCACATTCGCACACCGAGTTGCGCCATGGCAACAGAGCCGCAAAGTATACCGTGCAATATGGCTATATAGGGCTTAGAACAGCAAAAATAGGCGTCGACCCCTGGTGTCGGGAGGTGTGCACGCGTTTTTTGCTACCTTAATGTAGTTAGTTGCTTGTTTAAACACATTTCTTCTCGATGCCCTACGTAGTTAGCAACCCATTGACACAAAATCATACCTGCGCAGTGAGATGCGCGTGGGGCTACAGAGCCCCAAAGTCGCGTCGACCTGTAGTGTCGGGAGATTTGCACGGGGTTTCTCGGTACCTGAACGTGGTGGGTTTGGTGTTTAAACACGTTTTTCAGGTGCCCTAGATGGTTAGCAACCTAACTGCAAAAAATCACATTCGCACACCGAGTTGCGCCATGGCAACAGAGCCGCAAAGTATACCGTGCAATATGGCTATATAGGGCTTTAGAACAGCAAAAATAGGCGTCGACCCCTGGTGTCGGGAGGTTTGCACGCGTTTTTTGCTACCTTAATGTAGTTAGTTGCTTGTTTAAACACATTTTCTCGATGCCCTACGTAGTTAGCAACCCATTGACACAAAAATCATACCTGCGCAGTGAGATGCGCGTGGGCTACCAGAGCCCCAAAGTCGCGTCGACCTGTAGTGTCGGGAGATTTGCACGGGGTTTCTCGGTACCTGAACGTGGTGGGTTTGGTGTTTAAACACGTTTTTCAGGTGCCCTAGATGGTTAGCAACCTAACTGCAAAAAATCACATTCGCACACCGAGTTGCGCCATGGCAACAGAGCCGCAAAGTATACCGTGCAATATGGCTATATAGGGCTTTAGAACAGCAAAAATAGGCGTCGACCCCCTGGTGTCGGGAGGTGTGCACGCGTTTTTTGCTACCTTAATGTAGTTAGTTGCTTGTTTAAAACACATTTTCTCGATGCCCTACGTAGTTAGCAACCCATTGACACAAAAATCATACCTGCGCAGTGAGATGCGCGTGGGCTACAGAGCCCCAAAGTCGCGTCGACCTGTAGTGTCGGGAGATTTGCACGGGGTTTCTCGGTACCTGAACGTGGTGGGTTTGGTGTTTAAACACGTTTTTCAGGTGCCCTAGATGGTTAGCAACCTAACTGCAAAAAATCACATTCGCACACCGAGTTGCGCCATGGCAACAGAGCCGCAAAGTATACCGTGCAATATGGCTATATAGGGCTTTAGAACAGCAAAAATAGGCGTCGACCCCTGGTGTCGGGAGGTTTGCACGCGTTTTTTGCTACCTTAATGTAGTTAGTTGCTTGTTTAAACACATTTTCTCGATGCCCTACGTAGTTAGCAACCCATTGACACAAAAATCATACCTGCGCAGTGAGATGCGCGTGGGCTACAGAGCCCCAAAGTCGCGTCGACCTGTAGTGTCGGGAGATTTGCACGGGGTTTCTCGGTACCTGAAACGTGGTGGGTTTGGTGTTTAAAACACGTTTTTTCAGGTGCCCTAGATGGTTAGCAACCTAACTGCAAAAAATCACATTCGCACACCGAGTTGCGCCATGGCAACAGAGCCGCAAAGTATACCGTGCAATATGGCTATATAGGGCTTTAGAACAGCAAAAATAGGCGTCGACACCCTGGTGTCGGGAGGTGTGCACGCGTTTTTTGCTACCTTAATGTAGTTAGTTGCTTGTTTAAACACATTTTCTCGATGCCCTACGTAGTTAGCAACCCATTGACACAAAAATCATACCTGCGCAGTGAGATGCGCGTGGGCTACAGAGCCCCAAAGTCGCGTCGACCTGTAGTGTCGGGAGATTTGCACGGGGTTTCTCGGTACCTGAACGTGGTGGGTTTGGTGTTTAAACACGTTTTTCAGGTGCCCTAGATGGTTAGCAACCTAACTGCAAAAAATCACATTCGCACACCGAGTTGCGCCATGGCAACAGAGCCGCAAAGTATACCGTGCAATATGGCTATATAGGGCTTTAGAACAGCAAAAATAGGCGTCGACCCCTGGTGTCGGGAGGTTTGCACGCGTTTTTTGCTACCTTAATGTAGTTAGTTGCTTGTTTAAAACACATTTTCTCGATGCCCTACGTAGTTAGCAACCCATTGACACAAAAATCATACCTGCGCAGTGAGATGCGCGTGGGCTACAGAGCCCCAAAGTCGCGTCGACCTGTAGTGTCGGGAGATTTGCACGGGGTTTCTCGGTACCTGAACGTGGTGGGTTTGGTGTTTAAACACGTTTTTTCAGGTGCCCTAGATGGTTAGCAACCTAACTGCAAAAAATCACATTCGCACACCGAGTTGCGCCATGGCAACAGAGCCGCAAAGTATACCGTGCAATATGGCTACATGTATATAGCCATATTGCACGGTATACTTTGCGGCTCTGTTGCCATGGCGCACCTCGGTTTGCGAATGTGATTTCTTGCAGTTAGGTAGCTAACCATCTAGGGCACCTGAAAAACGTGTTTAAACACCAAACCCACCACGTTTAGGTACCGAGAAACCCCGCGCAAATCTCCCGACAATTGACTTCGGGTTTCCTAGGTTATTCTTTTAGCGTTGTTTCACCAACCATCACCCACTATAACAACTAACAATTTCATCAAATCATATAACCGGAAGAAGATAAATAATAATTAATTAATTCTGGGGCTCAGAGTGTCGGACGTGCGAGTCTGCTGCCACCCGCAGACTGATTAAAATTGACATATTTTCTCCTTTTTATCAACGCACCTGTGCGTTGATATAAACAATTATCAAGATTTGAGCATTTTGTAGTCGACACCGGTTGTCTTAAGCCAATCAAAACTATGCATTTGAGGTCACATGATAAGAAAATGGCCGTCAAAACGTAAAAAAAGGGGTGTGATAATGGACTCGTCTAGTTGTTGACTATAATCAAGCTAGCGCATAGTCAATAGCGGGCATTAGCGGATGTTTAGGAAGGCTGCACACTACTAAATATTTTAGCGGACGGCGGAACGATTTACCACATACTCCCCATACTTATTGTATGTTTAGGACGGCTACACGCCACTAAATATTTTAGTGGACATAAACATTTTCACGCAAGTCTTTTTGATCGGAAGTAAGTAAAATTTACAAAGATAACTAATGAATAGTAAATAGAATTGTTCATCGAAATCAATATGTATTTTATATTCATAACATCCGCCCCGTTAGCAAATGAATATTAACCACATAATATATACATCTATAGAGACGAAATCAAACACGGCTGAGCGTTGATTTCAAGCATTTTTGGAAATGCTAATACTTGTATACTCTTCGAAACAACTATATCCAATGAGCTTCTAAAAACAAAGACGTACTAATACATCTTTTGACCCAGATGAACTGACCTCACATTGGACAATGTTAAAACCTGTACCTCCGTACCAATAATCGTCACAGTATTGTCCGATTTTCTCAACTGTCAAAGCCTGAATAATTACACGATGACTGAATGCATTGTTTTTGTACTGGCGGCCGAATTGTTGTACACATATCTAAGCAGCTTTATTTACTTGATCATAAAACACACTTTCGGAAACTCATGGATGTTACGACAATAATTTTAACAAAATTTAATGTATTCACC
This sequence comes from Mactra quadrangularis, assembly GCA_025267735.1. NCBI lineage: Eukaryota > Metazoa > Mollusca > Bivalvia > Venerida > Mactridae > Mactra > Mactra quadrangularis. The sequence goes on from CM046304.1 coordinate 13,612,261, forward strand.
GTGAAATTATTCGTGTTTTGACAGATATGAAAAGAAAACGAACAATTTCATCTAAAATGGTAGTATGTGAAGGTTTGTGGTGGTATGTGGCAGTTTGTGCAAACTCGTCAGTTCTGGTCTAGCTCCTGAGAAATTACATTTGCTATACCTCGGGCAATATACTTGAAATCAGCTAAACCTAATAATTTAAACGCAACATTAGCAGTTGAGACTTCAAATATAGTAACAATAAATATTTCAAACCTCAAATATGCAATTTATTTTGCAAAGTTTCCATTCATATGAAATTTAACCCTGGCCAGTTCGGCACTAGGCCTCAGAAACTGTCGTATACAATCAAAGCACTGTAACTTCCGACTCTTAACCAAACTCCTCACAGTGCTTACGTCACGCTTTGCTACTTAATCACTGCCACCACGTAAATCACGTGACGCTAGTAATACCATGTGACAAAAATGGCGATCGCCATGAAAACGCCACGGAAGATAGTGGAAGAGGATTGTTTTCTCTGGGGTGTAAGAAAAAAACATTTTAACGTAAAATTCTATCAGGATGGGATCAGGGGATTATCGCTAGTAATATATCTGTTTTAACCAATCTAAAGAGAGATGATGTTTTGATTTCGCTAAATAAAGCCGGTATTTGTTAACCGTGTAACAAGAATACAACAACAACAACAATTTATTTATTTAACGCCGTGTCAATACAATTTTAGGTCATTTTACGGCGTCCAGCGCACCTAACCTAGCTTTCCTGGACCATTGTCTATAACCAGTAATCACCTACCCTTCCACAAGGCCGGAAACTTCTCCATATTATCTAATCAATGGAGGAAAATCGATATTATTGCCAAATTTTCATGGAAGGGTATAACCTCCCCGGGAGGGATTCGAACCCGCACCCCCTCGGGCACGAGTATCCAAATCCCGGCGCACTATCAAATGTGCTATCGACACAACAAGAAAGATTTTAGAGGACATATTTTGCTATTCTTAGTTAGGAATTCAAGATGAAATCCGGGGATTCCAACTATAAGGACCTACTTACCAGTTGGATTGCTGCAGAATTAATCATTTTAGACGTCAAATTTGGATTTATTTACATCCACAATTTCATTTTCTTTTTATCTCTATCAGCTTATGGATACTTGAGTATGCTACGAATATTATACTAAAATCATGACACTTGGATGCATAATACGCGGAAAACCCGAGCGGGGCCGAAGGCCTGCGAGGGCTTTGAGCGCTTTTAGACAACGTGTATGACGTACGTTAATTCTTTAAAATTGAAAAAAAACGATAAAATTAATGAAAAATATATAGTCCTATGAGTTTGAAAAACGTCTCCAGTATATGAGGGCCGCCATTTTCATCAATTTTATTAGACGCTTAATCAAACATCTGCTAATCAAGATTAAAGACGCTCTATAGAAAATTGCACAACAAGCGTTCAACAATTCGGATCAATAAATGAAGCAACTGGCGGCTTTTCATTGGATAAAAATATTGGCAGCTTACTCGTGGCCTTTTCCGCTTACAAAATAATTTCAAATGTGCTTTTTTACGATGCTTATTCCAAGATAACAATCCAAAATATATTTGGTCGTTTTATTCGTTCGTTTCCTCATTAAAGTATTTTTCATGACTTTTTACATTGGAAATACTTACCAACGCACCGTTCGTGACGTCGCTAAGAGACCTTCATGATAAAACCGGCACGTTTCCGTAACTTGACGTTACGGAAAGAGGAAAACATTTCTATCTTCATAAATGAATGTTTTATCGAGGCTTTTTTTATCTTCATCTCTATTCATAAGATAAATAAATATGTACAATACATTTCTTTCAGAATTGATATATGATTCCGACATAAAAGAATGAAATGTTGTCTGATTTTTCTGAATGCAATAAATTACACAGTTATCTCCCCTAGCTTATCTAATTAATAGGCCCTCAAACAAAATAAATCCTTCACAGCGCCGAATCACTTTTCTTTATTTTATTTTGCCGAAGTAACAATCTTATTTTATTATTTTTAAATAATACATGTAAGTCTGTTTTCCGCGCCATAGGTAGCACCTAAGTTCATATTAATTCTTTTATAGGCCTTTAAACATTCTTAATATTTTCTCTGCCGAATCTGATAATTTATCTGCGGAAAAGACTGCCCAAAATAACTGCCTATTCAATGTCCCTAAATACAACTCTGCTACGCACGTTTGTATCTAGTATGGTATAGGATTTGTACATTTCTATTTTTTACTGCATTTGGTCAGAACTTACTTCCATGCCCATAATGTCTATAATTCTGAAATAATTAAAATACGTATACTATTCCAAAATTTATAAATATATAATTTTCTTAAGATCTCAATGTATGGGACTTAACTTCAACACTGAAAGGAATGTCCGGTGCATCACTCAGTAGTTGGATTTTAAAGGTTCAACATCCACTCAACCGGCCCTTGATTATTTACACAAATAAACATAGAAAATAAAAATGCCAGGTGCAGACGCATGGGTAAGGCTAACCTAAATTGTTTTTTGTATCAATGATTAGCTGATGCATGTATTATCATAATTTGTTCTTGTTAGAATTGCTGGTTTGTTTTTAGACTGTAGTGGGTGGGGTAATGTGTATGTATACTGCACTTATCATGGTTACGTCGTTCTTTTATTTATAATTTGTATTTAGGTTTGTGTCACTCACTAAATACAATAATAATTTATTGAGCTTAATTTTCAAGATGTTGCATTTATAAAATATTAATGTATATCATCGTGCTATCGTGTTTCCTCTTTACAAATGTTGCTATTGACATCACAGGGATTCCTAGCGATAATCATTTATACCTATAATATATATTATAGGTATAAATGATAATCGTTCGGAATCCCTGTGATTGACATTGGTCAGAAATTGGTGACAAACTTTTTGTGGAAACTATACTGTACTGAATCTAAAATTAATCATAAGTCAAGGTCATTCAGTGATGCATGATTTTATACCTGAATGTTAATGAGCAGTGAATACTTGGATTGACATAATGAGTAAATGGTGGATATTTGTAAGTTACAGTTGGAAATAAATTCTATTTCGGTGTTGTAATTCACTAATTGCTATAAAGGAACCTTGTTAATAAATCATGAAATACATGTATAATGTCTGTTTTATAGATTGTAGGCAAAGTTAGTCATACGTTGGCTTTATATAGAGATTAGGTTCAGTCCTAGTTCAGTAGATATAATATTTTAGGTGCTGAAAACAATTTAAATCCTTGTTTTTTGATGTTCCTGTAATGAATCCATTGTAGTCTAAAATTCAATGAAATAATTACATTTAGATAATGATGCTCTATTTAACATCATATAATTCTAATATAATCAACAAATAACATAAGCTGTATATAAGCATTGAACCCATGACTTCCCACACCTGAAGCGGACACCCTATCACTAGAGGCTATTAGGATGGGTTTTAACAGCAAACATGTGATACATCATGTATCTGTTACTAATACTGACAATTCCTTTCATGTAATGATATAATGTATCATTATAAGCTGGAATTATTAACGCAGGAATTCGGCTTATAGCTGTTAGGCAGATTTTGAAACATTTTTCGGCAAAACACGGGCGGTTGGGCAGAACTTTTCAATTTAGCATATATATCTGCCATTAATTGTCAGATCTTTATGAAACTTCATACAATGAAAACATACCATGTGATGAACAGAATTAGAAAGTAGCCACAACTCTACCTGGCTTTATTATGGATTATTTTCCTTTGTAATTTTTGTGTTAAAGTTTTTAAATCTGGCTTTAATGTAGTTTCCACTTAACAATTTTTGTTATTGTATATTTTAGGGTATACCAGTATTGGTGGGTACAACTGTTGTTGCCGCTACTGCTGTACTAGCTAAAGTTTTCTTATTTGGTGATAAGAAGAAAAAAAATCCAGTTACTTTGCAAGACCCTGATGTAAAATATCCTCTTAAACTGATTGACAGGGAGGTAAGTTGGCTTTGAGGGTTTTTTGTGCAACATTTTATCTTTACAACTACTGAAGGCCAATAGGGCAGACAATAGATTATGGTCATTTGTTTTTTGGCCTTAATTCATACCCTGTGAGATCATAGTTATGATGTAATCACTTATTTCATTTAGTTAGGCTGGTTAATAAATTTCCTCTTCACTATACAATATGATAAATTAGGCTTGTGCTCAAGGTGATTACCATTAGTTTAAATATCATTAAATTACTGTTATTTCTGTTATTATGAAAGCCAATATTTTTATTTATGATTGTTTACCAATGGTAGATTAAAAACATTTCAGTATTTTATGTTATATTGTGTGTTTATTTCAGGAAGAAACAGTAGTCTAGTGTTAGGGCACGAGCTTGGGGATCGAGAGGTCCAGGGTTCAAGCACTGCTAGTGGCACTGCTAATTTCCTTGAACAAGAATTTACTTATGATTGCTTCACTCCATCTAGGAGTAAATGGGTACCTGCAAGAGTGGTAAATTACTTTTGTGCCAATTTGTCGGCTGCATTTAACAAAGTAAAAGACTCCCATAGGAAATTGATATATAGATTCCATACCAGTTGCCGAATGACTAGCGGTTATAATTGTAAAGTTTGTGAACATGTATAAGCGTAAAACTTAGTCTATAAAATACCATTACTTGTTTTATTTCAGGAAGTGAGTCATGATACAAGAAGATTCAGATTTGCTTTACCTTCAATGGATCATGTGTTAGGTCTTCCAGTTGGTATGATATATATCTTGTATTTGAACTTATCATCGATATATATCTTGTATTTGAACTTATCATCGATATATATCTTGTATAATATGAACTTATCATTTAATTGTTATAATTTGAGATCTAGCTTGGCAGGAAATATATCTAACATCATGTTTACTTACTAGGTTTTCAAAGAAATATGCTTTTCCAGATCATTCATTTTCAAACTAGTTTGTCAGACAGTACAGTGTACCTTTTCACAAAACATTTTTACGAAAAAAGTTATTGTCTGTCAATTTCATTAATTCCGCAGTTTGAGTTTAGTCAGAAGAATAATGAACATAAAACTATGATATGCCATTCAAAATGAATAGAATATTTAATAAAAAAAATTACTTAACTCAATAATATTTTGTATTGATTGGCCAAATTTAATCGTAATATGAAAGTTTTACGATGATATTTATCTTAAGAAATTTGTGAAAAGTCCTACTGGTTCATATATAAGATATCTGGATTCTTCTAAATTAGTGAAATTGTGAGAATATACCAACAAGAGACAGCTATTCAAATATGAATCTGGTCTTAGTCATTGTGTGCTTTTGACCTATAAAATTTATATAGAAATATTTTTTTTTTGTATTGTATAGGTCAGCACATATATTTGACAGCTAGAATCAATGGTTCTCTAGTATTACGTCCATACACACCTGTCTCCAGTGATGATGATAAAGGTTACATGGATCTTGTTATTAAGGTATGTATGAATACATTAACAGTAACATGTTATACAGCATATTCAATCATGCGAAAATCCACGTATTTCTCGCCAAAAAAAGTAAAATTTAAGCGAATATTCAGACCCTTTCCGCTGGGTACGATTATGCAGACCGAAATTTATCACAATGTAACTGACAGTAACTCTGTGCTACTTCATCGTTAGTTCGCAAATCTGATCGTATCAATAAAGTTTAAATTAACGCCTTTTTAATTCGGCAGTACAATCGGTTAAAGTCCTTTGTTTTGACATAATTATTGGTACGAATCATTGTGTCATCCACGCTCTAGAGCAGAAGACTGTCGACGCCATGATTCTTTATTAGCGATGAAATCAAAAACAATCCGCTCAGCCTTGCTGACCTCATTTGGGTAAAGGCTAAATTCCAGTAAAAACGTAATAAGCTTAACAGAGTTACCGTTCGTTACGTTACGGTCCGCATATTTATACCTGGTAATGACTGAATATTCGCGTGAATTTTTCTTTTTTTGGCGTGAAATACGCAGATTTTCGCGTGATTAAACATGCTGCATTACAAATCTTGAATCACTAAATTCAACATTCAAATTCCACAGAAACACAACTGTTGATGCTGCACTGTACCAAACTCAGATTTTCACTGAATTCCTTTCTGTGTATCTATTGACACATATCCTGCCATTATACACTAAATACAATGTTTGGCTCGTGTTTCACTTGGTACTCCATGGAGGAAGTTACTTTAAAACAAACAATTTGAGTTGTGTATAAAATGTATAGTATATTTATTATCATACGTCTCATTACAGGTGTACTTTAAGAATGTAAATCCCAAGTTTCCAGATGGTGGTAAGATGTCACAGTATTTAAATGATATGGAGATAGGTGATTATATTGATGTAAGAGGACCCAGTGGACTTCTCATCTATGATGGAAAAGGTAGGAACTTGATATTACTACAGTAAACTGGGTTGACACTAACATTATCTCAGGATTTCAAGGATTGCAAAAACTTGGGAGGAACCTTTGTGATTTTAGCTTGGGATTCATTTGGGATCCCTGAAAAATTGCACTGTGCTTATAGGAATTTGACTTTCCATGAATGATTTATCACAATTAGTGACTGCAAACCTGTATCCATTTTGTCTTTTATTTGAAGATTCCGTAATTCTGAGGAGAAATCTCTGAATTACTGACTAGGGATTCCTTTGGGAATCCCTGCTAAAAGAGTAAAAAGTTGAACCATTGTAAAGGTCCTCTAATTAGGACCATCAAAATTAATGGTTCTGTTATCAGAGTACATGTAGTCTTAAAATAGACAGTATACAATAAACAATGATCACATTCACTTTTTATCAAAATGTTGAATGTAAAAGGAGGCTATAAGTAAGGAATGATGCATGTTCATCATCTTATTCCCTTATTAAAAAATTAAGCCCAATATTGAAAGTTTGTAAACATGCATTATGTATTGTCCTGACATGTTTTATTTTATAGGAACGTTCCAAGTACGTAAAGATAAGAAATCCGACCCAGATACAGTTAGTGCTAAGAATGTAGGAATGATTGCTGGTGGCACTGGTATTACACCTATGTTACAACTTATACGTCAAGTATTGAAAGATAAAGAGGACAAGACTAATCTATGGTTACTGTTTGCTAATCAGGTAAATATATTTATTGTGTTTATTATTGATATAGTGTTGTTTGAATTTATTCAACTCTCTGTGGGGAACACAATAAACCGGCAAATTTAAATACTCACTACAGTACTCCTGTTCTTGCCATCAATGAAAAAGTTATCCAAATCTTATTTTCCAACAAATATTTATTTGAACCAGTGGGGTTATTGTATGCCCTTTTAGGTAATAAGCTTGGGCACATAGATTTAGGTCTGTCCACATTTTACCTCTGCACAGTGCAATTTTCATATTAAACTGATCACATTTTATGTTTGAATTTAATGAGCTTGGTATGTACTAACACATCAAAAGATTTCTGTCGTTATTTCTTTTATTTGTAAGATCTATTATATACTTTGAATATTATATTTAAATATGTTGTTTATTTTATTGTACATTTAAGACGGAAGAAGATATTTTGTTGAGACCAGAACTTGAAGATCTTCAACAGACCTACAGTGATAGATTTAAACTGTGGTTCACCCTGGATAGACCACCCACTGGTATGTATATACATGTAGATATGTGCAAGATACTAATATGCTCCACTAAATTTTTGCTTGACTTTTTAAAAGGAAAAGAAACTTGGTAATCCATTGACTTTTTTGCTTCAAATTTGGCTGAAATGATAGGTTTTCTCAAAGGGCAAAAAATGACAAAAATTCACAAAACATGACAAAAACTTCACAGACAGATTTTATTCATACGAAGGTCTAAATGTTACAGCAACCATTCAGTGTTTGTTTTCCGATTGTGACAGGGTCAGAAACATAAATGTGTTTCTGCAAGTACTTTTTATGAGAATTAAGTGTTTACAAGACGTTGATATAAGAAAATGATAGTACATTTTTTTTGACAATTGTACCACAATTATTTTCACAAATAGGAGAATAAAGTGCTAGAACTCACAGAAAGGCAGGGATTGTTTGGAAAAAAATAAATTATTTGCGTGTATAGTCCTGTTTTATTAACCTGTCACACATGAATATTATTTCATGGTGGGTACATACTTTAATCTTGTTTACAAACTATAAATAGAGCGTTTATTTTAGGGTGTGTACACACCATGAAATTATGCATGAGTGACAGGTTTATAAAATAGGACTATAATGTATATACATGATTAAATAATGTGATGTATTGTTGTTCTATTACAGACTGGAAGTATAGTTCAGGATTTATCAATGATGAAATGATCAAGAATCATCTACCAGCTCCAGACAATGATAGTATCATATTAATGTGTGGACCACCTCCAATGATCAACTTTGCTTGTATTCCTAACCTTGATAAGTTAGGTTATAAACCTACACAGAGATTCGCTTACTAGATACCCATAGATCTATGATCTATAGCAATGACTTATATAGGATTTATTTAATCATACATCACCACTAGCCCAATGACCATAATTAGTGAAAATTATTTTGGGCTAGTGAAAATTACTTATTGCAATGGTTATATATTGGATTTATTTAGTCTTACATTTTCAGAAGTTGAAACAAATTTCATTGTCATGAAATATAACAATATATATATAAAGGATTTATATAAACAATAATGCAATTACAACAATTAGTATGATACGGGGGTTTGGTTACAAGATCTAAATAGCTGTATTACAACTATTCCCTTACAGCGTTATCTACTAGATTCCATTTACGGTAAAAGAACATGGAACAAAATTGATTGTTAGTAATTATGTACATAAAAGAAACCACTGAGTAAAATACTATTAGTCTCAACCCACTAGCCTAAAGGATGGGATTAGAGAAATTGTTTATTGGGCTTGTGAAAACTTCTTATTTCTTATACTCAGTCTCGGGCTAGTTGAAAAATAGGCTCACTATTTCAGAACATCATTGATCAGGCAAATGCTTGTGTAAAATTAAGATAAAGACTGCTAATTCTGTAATAAATCATTTTGATTAGTAAAATAGTTGAATAGTCAAGCCTAAGTTTCAATTGCAACTACTCAACCCAATTATGATATCATTAAAATGTATCCCACATTGTTATTGTACAATACATTTGGCTAATTTTTAACTTCTTTTGTTGTAATTGCATATTGTAAACATACACTACTATGTTAGAATAAAGTTTCTTTGCACATTATTGAGAATATAGCATAGACTGTTGCAGGTTGGTAACTTCTTCTGCTGTTGTTATAGATGAAAATGTTTGAACAATTTATGCACACAAGTTAAGATTATGAAAAGTGCTAAAACCAAGTTGTTTATGAACTGTCCAGTAATTCTCTCAGGCTGTCACGCAGTTACCATCCCGCCCCCTTCCAAATAAAACTAGCTGGTCGTTAAATTAGCCGTCCCATTACAATGTTTGTGAGAAGTTAACTTATTTATTATTGCTGAAAAGTGCTAGATTTTATTTGTTTTTGTTATTTTTTATTCAAAAATGTATCTACTTGTATATATTCAATGCTGAAAAATATTTATATCTGCTTTTTTGTATAACTTCATTAATTTTCTTATGTACAAAAAAAATAAAAATTGACATTTTGTTTTTCTCCGTTTGTTCATTGGAATATTGTTACAAATAAGTTTTTTACTGCAATCGAGTAGTTTAAATGATTAAAATGATTTTGTATTGAATTGGTCACATTGCATACCATCATTTCATCATGATGAATCTATTTATTTTTGTAGTTATCATGCAGAATAAATTGATGTACAATTCAAGAAAATGGTGCAAGACTGTTAATGTAAAGGACAATACATCTCATAACATTGTATATTTAATATAATGTAGTAATATTTATACTGAACTAGTCTACGAAATAAGGATATGAAAGTGGCTGTCCTGTAAGGTCATTTAAGTAGCAAGCTTTTTATCTAGTTTGTAGACTTTTGATTGCCCAAAAGCAATTATATTATTGGTTGCCTGAGCTAAATAGTTGCCCGAGCAACCAAACACCCACTAATTTTGTTGAATGTTGTACAATATCTAGTTGTTAATTTCATTTCAGTAATCATGCATTTTGTATTTTTCTATGATCACAAGTTATAATATTGCTTAAATAAACTACTATATATATCTGGTGTGTTTGTTTTTACCTTTGATAAATTGTCAGTTCAAGAAGGGAGACAATTCACACAGTAATTGTTTCTAGTAAGCACAAGTACTTGCTACAGTCCCCTGAATGACTTATGTGTTGGGATTTACACCATAGCAACACATTGTATAGGTTATATCATGGCAGTCAGTCCACCTACTCACTGCTCCTGGAAAGGCTAAAACTCTTGATTAAGCTGTTAACCAACTACTAGGCACATACTTCTGTCAGTGACTGACAACTGCCCTACATGATTTAGAATCATTTGTAGAAGGAAGAATTGCTGTAGAAATTATTTCACAATCAAGCTCCACGAAAGTAAGCCCTGCCCTGGAATCAAACCTACGACCCCCTCAGTCAGTAGCTACCAACTTAGCTAGCTGGGCTTACTTTCACATATAATGACAAATGGTCTGTAGCTGAGGTGGACTTGAATTACTGGTGTTGAACAACTTGTTAATTAATAACAGTTGCCAGTTCAGCTGACTGATAGAATACTATACATTTCACAGAAGTAACTTATTGATAATGCTGTTACTAGAAGTGGCCGTCATCACATTTGATTATGCTTTTGCCAGATGTGTTCAATGTTTGATATGACTGGACTTTTTAAATGAATACACAAATATCATTTGGACACAATGCATTTACATTAATTTTGTTATATTGTACAATTATATTGAACTGTCTGATAGCATAATTTCATGGTTGTCGCACAATATATATATTTATTTTCGCATTCTATACATAGAATTATGCAGTAAAAATACAATGTGTTATTTAATTTAGTGTTGATAACTCATCTGGCTGAATAGTCGTGTGGTTAAAGTGAAACACTACAGAACATTTAATTTTGGAAGGGGTGCGAGTTCCACCTCTAAAGATACCAATTTTATTTTTTGTATTGTTAGCATTTTTTATTTTCTAAATATGTTGTTTCATTTTAATAAGTACTATTTGGAAATAAGACACTACACAATAAAGATCAAAGATCATTCAGTTTCACTGGCAGTGTCGGTTGCGGTATAATGTCATCTTCATTTGGTGGCAAAAATTAACTAAAACAATACATTTTTGCAAGATGTTCAGGGGCATTGTGTTTATGCAATTCATCCATGATTTAAACAAGAAAAAAGAGATTAAAAAGGAGGTTCTATAGGGATTCGAACCTACGACTAAAAGGTTTGCAGACTGTCAATTTAACCACTCGGCCACACAATCTACAATACTCATTGAAAATGAAATATAATACATTAGTGCTATCTGGTTTACGTAAAATACCAAAGTTTATCTGGACATTAAAATGTACAGTGTAATGTGACGTTTTAATTCATGCAATCGGACAGGTCAATACAATCGTACAATAAAGAGCCTTCGAATGTTCTTGGCAATGTTTGTAAAACATTGTTGATCTTTGTGTTTACAGTGTTTAGTATTACCCCTTTGGTGGTAATATGGAATGAAGAAACTTATTTTCTTAATTATAACAACCAATTATTCAGTATAGATGTATTTTATTCAAAATAACACTTTTAATAAACATAACACATGTACTTATAGTAGCTGTTTTATTTAAAATACCAACATTTTTCTCCTCTGAACTTTCAATACTTATAAATACATGCAGTACTGATGTACAAGAGCACAATATCAATGTAATTAAATAATCATCATATCAAATAGTACGAACAAGGTCCAAGCTTATAAAACTTAGGAACAAAGCCTTTTTACTTAAAACTCAATTTCAATGTTCAGGTAAAAACATAAAATCAAGACTGCAAAACTTAAACATCTAAGTGTACAATGACTAAAATATTCAAGAATAAAACTGAGTTTTGAGCATATTGTTTGCTAATAAGTTTTAAACTCCTGAGCCTATATCATATCATATCATATCATATCATATCATATCACAGTAACATAAATATTTGTATACTATGGACGGACATTAAGAATAATACATGTTATATGAGAGCAATATACAGTTAAACAAAAGTAGAACAAAACAATATGTAGAGCAGCTTTAATGCTCTAAAGACTTCTCTGTTGGGTAAGTAACCTCATTTCAAAAACACATTTTCAATATTACATCATAGTATAGGTTAATAATTGTCTAGAAAGTATTATTGAATAATTATGTTATGAGAAAAAAAACAACTTCAAAACAGTTTCTTTTTTTTTCATTTAACTAAGTTCCGTAATTTTCAAACGAATTGTGTTCAACTAATGTTGTGAAATAGTATAAAAATGAAATAAAAAGTTTCAACAATATCTTCTCCAAGTATCAAATGTGATTTGTTCATTTTTCACTCCACAAAAAATTCAAATTTTCAAGTAGACTGGTACCATCAATTTCTTCTAAGCATATGTTAAAATCTTAGTAGCAGACAATAATTGTTGGACACAGTCTACAAATTGATAATCAGAATCTTTTATTCTTTCTTTTGCTTCAGCAGAAACATTCTCTAACAGTAGATGATAAAGGTTGGAACGGAACTGAAACATAAAATATATAATGATAAGAATATAATAGATTTGATTAAGAACTCAACTTGATGGTTTTTTTCTGCTGAAAAACTTTTTCCTAGATGTACCCATGCTGAACGAAGTTGAAACAAAAATGAGTGTACATAGAAGAATAGAATTTACTGGTAATCTGTACTGAGTGCTTTCAGTCAGATTATGTAAAACAAGAAATGTAATGTAGAAACCACATTTAAGTCCGATTTAAAATCTTTAATGCAAAAATTACAAAGGGAAATAATCCATAATAAGGCCAGGTAGAGTTGTGGTTACTTTCTAATTCTGTTCATCACATGGTATGTTATCATTGTATGAAGTTTCATAAAGATCTGACAATAAATGGCAGAATTATATGCTAAATTAAAAACTTTAACGCATTTGTTAACGACACTGGACGCCCGACTGCCCAACCATCCACCCACCTGCCCGTGTTTCGCCAAACTATTTATCTATTTTTTGTTAAAAAATCCGACTAATAAATTGTTCTGCACAGATGCATCTGGTACAAACAAACCGTTGTCAGCTGGAAATACCACAAATTTATTTTAGTACTATACTGCAATATGTTCTTGCAACTTAAATTATACTCAAGTGTCCTCTTCCTGGTTGCCCAGTACTGAGTAGTAAGGATACAGTTTTTTTGCTAGAGGAAACAATGAGCTGAACTATTAACCCCTAAACCATTTCAGTGGGATTAATTTGTTTACTTGTCTGCATACATAGTTATGAGCAAGTCAGAATTCCACACCCATGAACCAATACTGAAAATAAAGACATTACAAACCTCTGTTCCTTCTGCTAATTCCTCGTCAAACGCATCATCAAATTCTGTCATCTTTAACTTCATACTTCTTCTCTTTGTCATTAAAAACAATGACCAATCCTCCTGTAAGTGTATAGATATTTTATCATATATTTTATCACCCTCACATACCCAGACATTGTCAAGAAGGCTCCTAATGCAAAGTGTTAGATAAATAAGATCTTTATAATAATGAAATAATAAATACAATGGCAATTTAATGCATTTAGCCTTTAATAGCAAAAAGGTTATACATGTACAAGTTATAAAGTCCTTAATGGCAAATTTTGATTTTTAAAGAAGATATACTTATCTACTTGCTTCTAAAATTATACTACAGGAATTTACCTAGTAAAGGTTACAGAGATAATTTACCAGAAATAGTCGACACAGTAATACAGAGTATCCACAGAGAACCCTAACATGCTGATATACAAAGTTTTCACAAATATCATCAAGGTCTCGGGTAATAAAGCTTAAGAATCAACTATGAGCTTAAAATTTAGTTTCATTCTCAAACTGTACTACAGTAAAAGCATAAAAACTAAGAACTAATTCTTACATGTAATACATGTTGTAAAGAAAAATCATTGAATAATTCTTATAATTAAAACCATGTCTTTCTACGTGTGACCCGGGTCGATAGCGCAGTCGGTAGCGCGCCGGGATTTGGATACTCGTGCCCGAGGGGGTGCGGGTTCGAATCCCACCCGGGGAGGTTATACTCTTCCATGAAAATTTGACAATAATGTCGATTTTCCTCCATTGGTTAGATAATATGGAGAAGATTCCGGCCTTGTGGAAGGGTAGGTGAGTACTGGTTATTGACAATGGTCCAGGAAAGCTAGGTTAGGTGCGCTGGACGCCGTGAAATGACCTAAATTGTGTTGATATGGCGTTAACTCCAATAAATAAATAAATAAAATCTACGTGTGACTTTTTGCTTTGAAATAATCTTGAATTTATGCTAATTTTGGTAATGTTGATGTGATTTTTGTCAACAAAAAGGTTCAAGATGAAATACATAATGTCTAATACAAAGTGCATCTAAATGTCTAAGTAAGTGTATCAACTATGCTACAGGTATAAACGGCAAAACACAGATATGCCATAATAGAAAGTTTGGTCGTAAAACTAGATGAAATATTTGTTGCTATCTTGGAGGGGAAAGCAATAGAGCTCACACAGTAAGGGTAATTTGAAGAATACAGCAAAAAACATACAATTTATTTTGAAATTTCAACAAAAAAATAGATATTATGGAAAATTGGAGAACAATTTGAGGGCTTAGAGCAAAACAATTGCAACACATTCATTTTTAAAATTGAGTTACCACTGTTTTGCACTAATACAGGGAGATAAAAATTATGGTTAGATCCCATAATTGTACAGTCAGGCAGCTTCCTAAAAGTGATTGCTGTGTTACATATTTAGCCCCTAAATGATTATATACACACCAATTATAATTATGAGGATGAAAATGGTGATGATTATGATAATTATGCTGATAATGATGATAATAGTGATGAGGATAATAATGATGATGATAAAAATGATGGAAATGATGATAATGGTGATGATAAATATATTGGTATAAACAATAGACACAACCAAACACACATAAGGTTCTATATTTTCAAACATCACCAAACAATATCTAACATATCACTCACATCGTCCTATATGTTATAGTTTTTATAAAGAAAATGAAATTCAACCATTCTAATTACTAATTCCAGTAAGGTTTCTAAAACAGTGTTATTCTAAAATAGTGAGAAATCTAATACTAAATAAGACTGAGTAGTTAAGATAAACCAAAACATACTACTGGTATTGTTAAATTTCAATCAAATATCAGTGGTGCATATATTAACTCTGCTAATTTGAATATATTTTGATGACTCACGAGTACAGAAGTACTGATGTGAATATTTAAATAAGTGGAGTTAATGTATGCCCCATTAACTGTTGAATATATAATTAAGACCTTATGTGGTGGGTAAATAACATATGGTTCAAATCCCATACAACTTTTTTTAGAAAATTTGTCAAGTGTCTATGCAAATTGATGAACATTTAATATGTTTGAAACTTAGTAAATTTGTTTGACATCATTTTACTCTAAATCATGGGAAAACTGGAACATCCCAGCATTATAACTTATTTTTAATTAAGACCTTTAGTAAAAGTATTGAGCATTGCATTTTTTTCTGCCTAGATACAGTGAAACAATATTCAGTAGACTTATCAAGTCATTTATTCAATTGCTTAAGTAATTAACAGTGAAGATGTCACTATCAAATGTAGCTGCACCCTAATACCTGTATGAGACTACAGATTATGGTCATACATTCAAATTTCTGTTTGGGACTTTTGATAGTGGTAGCCACACACTTTAAAATTCCTGTTGGGTTCAAATTGATTGTTGCGGCCACACCTACAAATACCAGCATGAGACTACAGATTGTTTCGTTCACACACCTTTAAATTGCCAATTTGTGACATTTGATAATTGTGGCCACACCCCTCTAAATTCCTGTTAGGGAGTTGTAGCCCCACCTACATATACCTGTATGAGACTACAGATTGCTGTGACCACACATTCAAATTTCTGCTAAGTGCTATTAATAGTTGTGGCGACACATACAAATACCTGTATCAGACTACAGAGTGTTGTGGTCACACCTAGAAATTCCTATTTGAGACTATTAGTAGTTGTAACCACACATACAAATACCTGTATCAGACTACTGAGTGTTGTGGTCACACCTAGAAATTCCTATTTGAGACTATTAGTAGTTGTAACCACACATACAAATACCTGTATCAGACTACTGAGTGTTGTGGTCACACCTAGAAATTCCTATTTGAGACTATTAGTAGTTGTAACCACACATACAAATACTTGTATCAGACTACTGAGTGTAGTGGTCACACCTAGAAATTCCTATTTGAGACTATTAGTAGTTGTAACCACACATACAAATACTTGTATCAGACTACTGAGTGTAGTGGTCACACCTAGAAATTCCTATTTGAGACTATTAGTAGTTGTAACCACACATACAAATACTTGTATCAGACTACTGAGTGTTACATGCATTGCATTTAAATTGATTGTTGTGGCCACACCTACAAATAACTTATGTGACTACAGATGGTTGTGGCCTAATTAAAAGCCATTCTGTGAGAGTACATACCTCTAACAAAGGTTCATCTTGTAAAGCCTCAGAACCTTGGAACAATATCTTCTCCTTATCTTGTGTATCACTGTTCCATTTCGACCAGGAGAAGGCCACACCTGATGCCACAAGAGCCATTTGTTCATAACACCATTCTTCTAGTACTGGATGCTGTAAAAAATTATCATCATACATTTTATTACAAAATGTAATAGCAATTTATAGTCTAAAAGAATAGTCAATAAAAACTAATACATATCTTTGTTCAAAAATGCTCATATGAGCTTGTGAGTAAAGATTGTTTACTTTTAATCCTTTGCACAAATTATATTAGCACATGACCCAATTTTTGTTGGGAGAATTTGAAGCTTATGTTTAATACTCACAGGATCAAATTTGATGAGAAGGTAAGTAGAAGTAATTTTATGGGCTATATGATGTCATTCAATTAATTGAGTGGATAGAGAAGTTGGCAAAAAAAGATAATTTTTTTTACATCACATGACAAAAGACCCTAATAAGGGACATTGGTCAGTTATTTCCCCTTGTATGCTCTTCATATAGGCAGGTCCAATAAGTTGGATTACTCAGATTTTACCCATACTTTAAAATTAATCTTAAATAACTTTTTTCGTACATCATTTAATTCGTTTGAAATTCAAGCTAAGTATTTTTAGGGTAAAAAACTATCAAAATTTCATCACTTCTGTTAATAGATTCATTAACAAGGAAGATATTAGATGAAATATTTTGTTATCCTTACATAGGAATTCAATGATAAAATTCAAGGATTCCATGCAACTGTAACGACCTACTTACCAATTGGATTGCTTTAGATTTTATCAGGGAAAGATAACTGACTCAAGTCCCTAATTGCAGCGTTTTACTGACACATACTTACATAGTATTAATATTGACTTCAGTATTTTGAGTATAAATTTCTCAATGTATTTTATATGAAATCTGTTTATTTCAGTATTTTCAAAACTTTTAACTTTCACCCATAAACTTATAGTGTATAATGATACAGTACCAGACAACAGAATATCATATTTTGTGACTTAAAAAAAAGCTAAACCCCTACAATATTATACTTTAACATTCTTGTGATTACAACATGATCCAATTAACACAGATAAAAATATAATTTTTTGTGATAAAAACAAAAAAACACATAAATATTGACTAGAAAATGCAGTATGAATACATGTCGCGGGCTTAGCACATAACAGCCATAACTCGCTCTTTTTAAAAACTTGTGTTACGACTGTTTTGCGCTAAGTCTGGCATATATGTATAGTGAACTTCTCTATTCAACTGTTATTGGTTAATACATTAACATCACTGATTAAATACTCAATATTTGTTCAACAATCCATGTACATAAATAGAGGTATCTATTTTTACAGATCAGAAGTACCGGTCCATAAGTACTGTGGGTGAGTAAATCAGTGGGGTTAACATAATGTGCCACTTACAGTTGAATAAAATTGAACAATACCACTGGAATAAAAACAAGGAATGAATCTAAAGAAATTATCACGCAGGACGGAGCAATAAGGAACCATAATGAAACAATATAATTGAGCATTTATGTGATTCCATAAAAGAATGAAAAACAGATTTTTATAAAATTGAAATACTGATAGAACATTCATTGAAGTTGAATAGGAACAAATAAAATAGTAAGTCAAGACAGCCCTGATTTTATTTTTTTCAATGGTGTAGGACATGTCTGTAGTCGAAACCTTTACTTATTTGACAACCTGTAAAAGTTCTTGATGACAACAGAGTATTAATATTTGAGATAAATGATAAAATTTTATATTGAAGGAGCACATCAATTTTTATATAATAATATTTTCAAACAGAAAGCAACACACAAGATAAAAACAACAGTCTACGAAATTAGGATATGAAAGTGATTGTCCAAACAGGTCATTTTAGTAGCAAGCACTTTATCTTGTTTGTAGATTTTTGGTTGCCCAACAGAAATTATTGGTTGCCCAAACTAAAAACTGGATGTCCCGGGCAACAGGCCACCCACTTATTTCGTAGACTGAAACAAGAAAGCACCAGGGTAAACCCCAGAGTGTCACTGCAACTAAAATTGTTATACATAATATAATGATCTATTTGGAACACCTTGACCATTCACTAAATAAATTTGTGAAGGATTTGTGGAGGGGTCTACCAAGAAAATCAGGTTTTTGCTATATTTTGTTTGGGCATGATATGCAAAGGTAGTTCTAAAATGGTGTCTAAATATGTCCAAGGTTATTAGTAATTTAAGGCATAGGAGCTCCAATTGTATAATGATCATGTTTCTTCAGAAATGATGCTATGATATGGTGAAATGAACTCATTTGTTAATGACATAACTACTATATACTGAAATCTGACGGCTTTCATTTAGAATTTTGACAAGAATACAATATACAAAGCATAACTATTCACCTTTTGCAATCTTATGCAAATTAATTTAAATTTTGCTAATTTTAAATCCTGCAGGATTTTAATCTTGAGCTTCTGCCAGATGAAAAAATTTTTCCATAAAAATTCATGTCATGAAAAAGGTACAGCATAAGGACAATAAATAGTACTTGGATAAAAAACAAACTTAGAAAGTATATTCATGGATCAGTGCAAAAACTGGTCTAACTGCATGAATATTAAAGGACTTAGACTATCATTGCACAGACCCATTGACACATTTGTAACACTGGAATATGATATAAATAAAATATATAATAAAACACAAGAATCAGTGCAAGACTATACTATATGTCCAGCCAGCACAATATTCTTATAGCAGTGTCCCCAAAAAACAATTATTATTGGGTGAAGCAGGTAGGACCTTTCTTACCTTATCTAATGGTCTACTACCAACTATTTCCTCCTAATATACATCAATAAATATCAATAATTTATAGTCTTACAATATGCATTAAAACTTGACCATTAATTAATCCCCATTTGTAAGGCTCCAATAGCACCTTAGTTTCATACATTTACAGCAGTTGAAAACTGCTGAACATGTCTTTTTCGTTGTCATAGATGCTGCTTATATTTTTGAAATATAGTTAATGAAATAACTTACATTTGTCTATGTCTTATTGTAAAATAAAATATAGACATGATCTTCGATGCGCACAAGCCATTGATATACAAGTTTAAGCCAACATAGAAAGTCATCAAAGTACTGACAGTACTGATGGGACGAGCTACTGAAATTGTCAAGCACTGGTCATGAAATTATCATCTTAGAAATTATTTGATACATGTACTAATAGGGCCCCCCCCCTCCAATTTATTTCTTTGTAAACAATATGTAGTCATTATCCAAACTAGGTTATAGAGTACACATAATAATTTTATTATTTTGTAGTAATTAATCATTAAATTGCTTCACAAAATTTATAGATATCAGTGAATCTTATATAACATGACAAAATTATATGAAAAAAGATTTTTGTCCTTGAAATCTGTAGACACAATAAAAACAAACAATCAATGTTAGACTCAGAGTGAAAACAAACTGATCCTTGCACAGTGCTATCAAATTTGAACTGTAACTCTTGGTTTAAAATATGTGCTGTTATCATCAATTAAACCAGTGCTCAGAGAATGTTTAAGTTTGTGACTTCATGAAGAATTTTAAAGAGTTGTAAAGCTTGGAATATAGACCATAAAAATAGTCTTTTCCAACTTTTCCAAAGAAAAAAATCCAGCTTTTCCAAAGAAAAAACGAATCTTTGATGTGAACGCAAAGTTTTTTGTTAAAATTTGTTATAGATAGAATTTTTCACTAAATGAAAATAAATACATAACACAAGAATGTTTAAAACAGTAGAAAGTGTAAGTACTGCACTGTACATTCATTGTAATAGGACATATTTTCATCTGTATTAAGAATATCACTAAAAAGGTAATGTGAATTTCCTCGTTTCCATTGTGTTTTTATGAAGAAAAATGATGAAAAACTGCAAAAATTCCACTCAGTCAACCAGTGTTTGTTTTAAAATGGTGCATTCATTTTGATTTTGCTTGTGGTATACCTTATCTTGTATAATGACAAGTTTAGAGGAGTCTTCCTCAGGGAACATGTTTATACCAGCAAAACGACATGCCTGTAAACATTAAAATATAGAAGATGAATATCATGTATATAAATATACTATATAAGGTTGTTGGAGGACATTTACCTTGTTTTGTATGCTCACATACTTGGCCGAATCCTCAGCAGGGAAAACATTTATACCGGCAGCTCGTAAAGACTGAAAATATGTCATAATATACAGGTTAACGAAAGAAATAAAAAAAACCCCACTTAGTGTGGTGAATGATTTTTAACATAAAATGGCACATAATGAAGTAGAAAGCTCAAAAAGACAATGCCCTCAAAAAGTTTTTAAACACATGAAGCAAACCTGTCCAGCATACAAAAATTAAAGAAATAACTCGATGAGAAAATATTGAAAGGTGTATCATTGTATTGATTGAAAATTTAAATTTTAAAGTCTTTCTTTAAATTTTACTTATTAAGAAAAAAAATAGCATATCTAATTATGTATGACAAGCAGTAAGAATTATTATGAAAATACATGTATACTATATCAATAAGATAAGTCATAAAATATATGGTACACCTTGATCACATGGCTAAGTTGTATTCATAATGCTGCATTATCACTGTAAGGTAAAGTCTTTATTACAAGCATAGTTTAATAGAAAATTATAACATGTACTGTGAACAAAAAACATAAAAAAATAAAGTATTGAAATTTGCTATCAGATTCCAAACATTGCTTGATATTGCGATCAGTTAAAATAATCACTGTAATCACTTAAAAACCATCTTAGTTATAATTATAATGTTACCAAAATATAAAGCAAAACTATGAACTAAATACTATGCAGCTATATATCAACAGTGTCCAACTCTACCTTGATAAGTTCTTTAGGTGTCATCCATTTCTTTCTTAAATGATCTAGTTCAGGTTTATCATCTGGTTTACTTAGACAACACATAGCATCCTATAATACAAAATATAACCTGGTTATAGACCATATCACATAATTCATATATAACTCTAACCCACTCACTTAATTTTGAGGGTGATGTTAACCCTCAGGTTCTGAATCAAGGGGCAGTTATCAACAGTCACACAGGAAGTTATAAGAGTAACAGACAAACAAAACTAGTGTAATGTGATAAGAATCATTAGTCCGAACTAAGATTTAAACCTATGACCTGTTGAGTCTTAAGCAGACATTCTAACATGTTGCTATAAAAGCAAGATTTAATGCAAAGGAGTACAAGGGCCATATCACACTTCTGCTACAGTAGTCATTTGGCTAAATTTTTGTAAATGAACTTGTAAGTATTTTAAGAGCTGATGAAAGAGCCTTTATTGTGATATACATTTGTAACCACAATAATATTTTGAATTCAGCAAAACCAATGTTTGAGTATTGGCTCTTTGTATGTTAAATCAAGTCAAATCCAAACAATGACTTTAACTTGAGATAGATTTGAGTTTCTGCAGAAATAACATAACAATACTAACTTGAATTTCTATTTCAATCTCAATGATAGCAGCTATAATTGTAAATACAGCAGCATTCTTCCTGTGTGGACGGATCTCCCAGGATTGGAATGGCATATTGATATGTGCATCTTGAAGTAAAGCCATGGTACCAAAATATGAAGTCTTGAATGAGAACATTCTAGTTTCTGTAAAAAAAACACAATTTAATATTTCATTTTACAAATAAAACATGGCTTAGAGGGCAATATGCAAGTTTACGAACTGGTTGATCAGATTGAGGAAGGTATAAGGTGCAGCTGACACCATAAGCCTGAGTATAATATAACAAGAACTGAACCAATAGAAAATCAAATTTTAAATTTTCAGATGACAAGATGCCTATGCTGCATGATCCAATTGGAATTAAACCCAATTCAATATTTACTGCTCTTGGATTTGCTAATTAAGCTGGATGAAATCTACAATATCAAGAGATCCTATACAACAGCAAGCTATAGGATATCTGTTTTCAGAGATAACAGCATGATCCAATACACATTTACCTTCATTAAATGTGAAATCAGTAAATCCATCTTGTTTCCAATGTTTCTTTTCTTCATCCCATCTAGCTATCTGCGGTTCCTCTGTGAACAAACTATTTCCTGGAAGTCTGCAAGTAAACAATGTATCTGTCTCATATTGATAATGTATATGTCTTATATAGACAATGTATATGTCTCATATAGATAATGTATGTGTCTTATATAGACAAAGTGTATGTCTTATAGACAATGTTTATATCTCATACAGACAATGTAGAGCTATATGTCTTATAAAGACAGTGTATTTGTCTTATATAGACAATGTATATGTCATATATGGACAATGTATGTGTCCTATATAGACAATGTATATGCCATATATATAGACAATTTTTATGTCTTATATAGACAAAGTATATGTCTAATATAGACAATGTATATGTCTTATATAGACAACGTATATGTCTGATATGGACAATGTATGTGTCTTATATTGCCCATCTTTAGACTTTGTATGTTGACTAACATAGGAGGTATAAACAGTTCCTTAAATGTAAGTTCAACAATAGATTTGATTTGGAAAGCTGATGTTTTTTTTTCCAGCAGAAAAATTATCTAGCACAACATATACCCATGTGTAACAAAACTGAAATTGAAATGTGTGAGAAAAAACTAAATGATATTCTATACGTTGTGTCTCATGTTATCCTAAATTAGCTATAAACCAAATTAGCTATAAACCAAATTTGATGTAAAGCAGGACTAGAAATCTAAGTAAATGAATTCCAGAAACAGGGAGTTACAAGCCCAAATAATATAATAATTATTATTATTGCTTATAATTGATCAAACAGTTGTGTAAAGCAGTCTACGAAAAGTAAAAGAAGTTATCTGAACAGACTATTTTATGAGCAAGCAGTATATCTCATTTGCAGAAGTTTGGTTGCCCAAAAAGTTTTGTAGGTTGCCCGAACTAAAAAATAGTTGTGTGGGCAACCAGACACCAACTAGTTTCGTAGACTTGTGTAAAGCACAACAAAAAGTACCCCTACACTATGATAAGCAACTTACTTCATAGTAACACCAATCTGTGGTTTCTCATCTCTTTTAGCTTCAGCTTGTTTATCTTTATCTTGTGTTGGTGATTGACCTTCTTTATTTAATGCTGGATTCATATTATCAGATACATAATCTACATAATCTATCACTGGAGGATCAACAACTGTAATATAGAGAGTATATTCATCAAATTTGTTGTAAGATCAATTTTTATTTCACCGAGTGAGCTCAGAAAACATATTTTCATGAATGGCATTGCCACAAGTGAAAATGTCTTTTTCTGAGTTCACCAGTTGAAAAAAAAATTGATACCGAGGTTGACAAATACTCTGTTTCTTTCATGCTACGTTTTGGGTTTTATTATATGTATTTTACACAAACTAGAACATGACGTCATTAATTATCTTCTAAGATGACATCATTTATCTTCTAAGATGACATCATTGGCGATGAAAATGTAAGATTATATTTAACTACAATGAAAATATATAATTTACATTTTCATTGTATATTTTTATCAAATTACACAACATTTTGCTGTAAAGCATGAAAGACAAGTAAGTCTGTGAGCTAATGCTCACTAGTGATACCCCCGCCAAAATCTAAAAATATGCGACAAACAGAAAGTAGATGAGCAAGGAGCATGAAATCGCTTTACACCACATGGGACTATGGGATGTAGCAATATGCAAAGTATTAGGCTGCTGCATGTTATAGTTGCTGAGAAAACTGCGACGAAAATTTTGTAACGGACGGACGCACGCACGAACACACGCACGGACAAGGGTAAAACAGTATACCCCCCTCTTCTTTGAAGCGGGGGTATAAAAATGTTATAATCAGGTGAATATTAATTGTTTTTCTCAATTGCTAAAACATGACTGATGATGACATTTAGCTTTAAAATGTTTTATCTACTATCTCTTTATCCATTCATACTGCCAACATCTAATTCAAGCATACAAGGCAGATCCAAGTGTAAAAGTTGCTAGTCTAATGAGAATTATACAAAATCGGATTCAAAGCCAAGTACAGATACAGCGAGACCTGATACCAAGTGGACAGCTAGATAACATAGTAATTATGTGTGTCCTCTTATCAATCATGATATTCTGATAGCTTATTTAAGAAAGGGCAGAACAGACAAATAGAATTACACAGGTCCAAAATAAATAATGACGCAGCCAAACATGCTTTTGATAAAACTGAAACACAACAGTAAGGTATATTCTTGTTATTTTTAAAACGGGAAAAATTATACATGCTTGTAATATACAAGTCTTCAACAGATATAAAGTAAGAGAATGGCATATTTACCTCTTGTAATAGTCCAATTATTAACAGTTTTAGGTTGTGGTGGGAGGGACATTAGATTAAAATGGAACACGCCTCCTAAAACATGATTGGCTCTTAGATCAACAACATCTTCATCTTCATCAAAATCTTCCCACTCTGGTGGCTCTGTTATAAATAGCATATTCATCTGATTAGTTGCTATATTTAGTAACATGACACTATTTTTAGTAACAATATACTATTTTTGGTAACATGATCTAAATTCAGATACATAAAATATTACATAAGACAACTGCAGTTTAAGATGAGACTATCTTTAGATACTCAAAGCCTGTTCTGTTTACACTGACACATAAAGAGGGCAATATCGATGAACACTTGATGCATTAAAAAAACCTAGTAAAGCTCAAACTCCTAGTAGCAGTTACTTTCCCTTATAGTACAGTAACAGTTCAAGTAATGTAGTGTGACACAAGAGCAGGAAACAGTCAAAACTATTGACTGGTCAACAGTCTGCAATGTGGATAGTTTTTACAACTACAGAAAACAGTTAAAAATATCAAATACCATTTATATTAGGAATCAGGTAATAATGGTAAATAAATAATATGATAAAACTACAAAATATAATATGACCCAAAGAAACTACCCCCAAAATATTACAAATGAAATATTAGCAGTTTTCTAATGAGTTTAAGTTATAAAACCTAGCTTTTATAAATCCTAACTTCTATCCAACACCAACTTATTTAACAATATTTAATTTTGGTCAAAACAGAAATTGGAGTAGTGCAGACTTATGATCATAAATTTGCTAAAAATATTTGTTTCCAATGTAACATGTTGTTTCATATTAAAAGAGAAATTTTGACTCACTGAAGCCATGTCCATTTTTGTTAGTTTTTTTTCCACATTATGTGCCATAAAACAGTTTCTATACAGCTTGAGACAAAATAATTATAAATTCACATTAAATCTAATACATGTACATCGAATCGCCATGATAAAATTCAACACAAATTGATACAAACATTTTCAGACGACCAGCCTCAGAAGATAACAAATAGAAACAAATATTCTTGTCAAAATTAGACCATATCTATTATAATCATAGTGAATTCCAACACATATACTATACATAACTGATCTAAAAGCATT
Organism: Mactra quadrangularis; assembly: GCA_025267735.1. Taxonomy (NCBI): domain Eukaryota; kingdom Metazoa; phylum Mollusca; class Bivalvia; order Venerida; family Mactridae; genus Mactra; species Mactra quadrangularis. Next base: position 13,638,615 of record CM046304.1, read on the forward strand.
ATTTTCTTTAAAGAGTCAAGTTTTCTTGACACACAATCCATCAATAATTAAAATCCCTTCCAATTATCTCAGACGGAAAAGCTCCAGACAGTCAATGAAGAGGTGTTGGGTTCTATCCAGGGCTGAAACGATGTGCCTTCATGAAGTTAAGGTTTGAAAAAACATTCTACAGCCTTACTTCCTGCTACCACTGTATCAATTGTGCTTAGAACTAGTTAAGTGCTTTGGTCTTTTATGGGGCAGTGAAAAGGTCCACTTGATTTTGCAATATGGATAAAGGTCTTTCATAAGTTCCATAAAAATCAAACAAAGAAGGTAATCAAGTAAAACATCATACAAATTGGAAAAATGACTAATTGAGAGATCACAAGCATTTATAATGTTTTGACTTCTTGCCATGGAGGTATTGGTGAACTTTATTCAACTATCAGAGGCACATGCCTTTACTCTGCTGATTTGAATACTCACTAATGTTTTTCTGTAGTCACTATCAATAAAAATAATATCTCCATAGTTGGACAGGGGTTATAGAACAAATGGGAGCATTTAAATCAGTAGGTTTAATGTATGTGCCACTGACAGTTGAATAAAATTTACTAATAGTAGTTAGGAAAATAAATTAGGGTCATTTACATATACATAAATGGCAATTTTGGAAGTTTTTCTGTATTAAGATAGGGAAATTAAGTTAATCAATGCAACTATAATACAAGATTACATGTACAATGTGTCGTCTCCAACTACTGTGTGCCTTCATTGTTTTAACCAAAGCAATACAATATAATAACAATAATAAAAACTGTTGCCATAGTTACAATCTACTATACAAGTTGACAAAAATTGCCACATGCAACAGTATACTCCAAAAATACACCAAAAAAATTTTGACTACTCTACTATTATTAGAATAATAATGGAGTTTTTATCAATAGAAATGTTAGTCAGCCATTTTGAATTAGGTATTTTTTTTATATTCATTGGGTACCATACCATAAGCCTGATGTCTTACCAATTTTTTTCCAATTATGCCAGGCTTAAATATAGAATTAACATTTTTAATAATCATTAACATAATGTACTTTTAAATTGATTATTTATCTATTCTTTAAAAACATTGCTACATGGCCAATTAAAGCAAAGCCATGAGTCTAGCATTTATGTAACTTTCATTAATTTTGTAAATACACAATTTAAAGCAGGTTGACAAAAAATTGGACAAATTTTTCACTACCGGTAAGTCAGTCATGGAATAAAGTCTTTTTCTAAATCGTATTTTGTAAAGCAAGTAAGATGATTCAATGACAACAAAAAATTGAAAATGCTCACACCCACTATATGGTAGAGTAATACTATCAATTAATTTGAAATTATAACTTAAAACAACTTAAAATTAAATCCTTATCTTGGGTAATAAAGTTGTAAAAAGAATATAATTTAATACTCTGATCGAAGATCTATATCAAATCATTTATTTACATGTATATCACTGAAAGAAGAAAACTATTTATTTTTACACGTACAGATACAATAAAATTGTTATGCCGATTTGATCAATGAATAAACACTAAAAATAATGATAATCAACTCTGAAAAGAAACAGCAACAACGAATTATTATAAATATATTGCACACCTTTCAGTTTCTTCAATTTAGAATTATGAACATAATAGATTTGCACAATTTTAACTCTTAAAGGCAATACTCAACCTAAGAGAGGGTAATGATAAAGACAAAAGCTCTTTAAGAGATATTCATTGTCTCGTTTCTGTCTGATCAAATTGACCCTTCCCTACAACAGTCATACAAATTAATGCCCAATAAACCATAATCATATTACTGGCAGTGAAAGAAGGGTTTCGGAACTTTTAAGTATATACTGTGATGTTCTGCTATACAGAACAACCATGTTATTGCAAATTTGTGCAATTTTTTTATAAAAAACACAGACTTTTCACACAACCAAAAAGCAAACAGCGAGAAATTTTATATGTAAAAACTTTTGTTTTAAAAGGTATGCCACAAACAAAAACAATAAAAAGATGCTATGGGGTTTCCACTTTGGAATGAACAGTGGCAAGATAATTTTCAAATTTCCAAAGGGGATATTAAGCAGGTTCTAGGGGTTCCTATTATCATTATAGGCCCTTAGACTATATTGAGACAGTTTTGCCATTAAGACTATTGATTTCGATTGTCCAGATTTTTTAACTTTACTGTATATAGTACATCTATAGATGCACATACCTGGTGTAATAGGATCTTCAAACTCTTCAACATCTTCGACTTTCTCTTCTTCTTCTTCCTTCACTTCCTCCTCTGGTGGAGCTTCACCTTTCATCTGACGTAACATAGCCATTAAATCCTATAATGATAGACAAAGTCATATTACCATAAAATCCTTAGCTGTAATAATACAACAACAGAAAGTCTCACTATGTAATAATATTGTGTTTATACGATAACAGGGCTCAACATTAGCAATCATCCAATTGTCTGTGACAACTTAAATAATTTTTGGGTTTTGGGCAACAAGTTCTTGACACACGTTGTCTGATAAGGCAACCAAAAAGTTTATGTATAAGGCACAATGCAATTCCTATGCAATCAGATTTAAACTCATTTTGATTGGCAAGAAAACATTTGGTTTATAATAAAGGCTGAGTAAATTATAAGGAAAAAACCCAATGAATCATAAATTCAGAAGACTGTAAAAGAATCAGTATTGTAATTCCAGAATTGTATAAATATAAACAATACCAGCAACATGAAACACTACATTAACTTATTAGCTCATAAAACACAATTTGTAGTTAAATCTAGCAAAAAATTCAACATCAAAACATAATAAAGGTAACAAAACATCATTTATAGATGCAAGTTCATGCAACACAGTTTGACAAAGCCCAACATTCCCTGTAAGCTGCTTAATAAATATGAGAGTTTATTTCTTAAAACCTAATGTGATGGCTATTTCCTCATAAATTATCAAAATTCATGAACCAGTTCATAAGGAAGTCACTGTCTACAGCATTTTTGCGCAATTCCATTTTGCACAGTAACTATGAAACAGTTTGCATGAAGGCATCAAAACTAAGAGCAAGGCTTCCAGAAATGTACAAGCATTCTGAATGTACTTGCTAGTTAGAGCTTAGTAAGCCAACTGTTGCATTTAAAATTCTAGGTAGCAATTCCCCCAACCCAACTGGCTACATGACCCGCAATTGACTTTTGATACAATGTTCTTTATATAAGAAAATGTTTGTTAATGTCAATGTCCACTTGGCATCTTGATAGCAATTTTGTATAATCTTTCTTAGGCCACAACAAATTGATGACATTTTCTATAGATTTTTTGGAAAATAATGGGGCAAGCGAGCGAAGAAATTAAAAAAAATTGTTAATTCAGTTGCTTTATATAGTGGTTTGAACAAATTTTATGAACGATCGAGGAAATAAAATATTATTTTGTAAAAATCATCAAAATTAAGGTGCAAGTGAATCTGTAGAATACCTGATCAATTTGTTGTGGCCTTATTAAAACATTTTGTAATATCAATGAACATCTAACGCTGTTTTGTAATATATATAGTTTATATAACTGGAAAAATTGGGAATTTATAAAGTAAATAAAAAAAGTAATTATAAATAATTCAGGAGAATATAATCATTGTTATATAAAGGGTGAATAATCACTGACATACATGGTACAAAAACTTGGGGTCTAAATGAAAACACAGGTGTGTGTAGAGGGAAGTGGTGACTTTAATTCTCAATTTTGGTATCTTATTAAGAAGCACCTAACATAAAAATTTCTAACCAGTAAACATACATGGAACTCAGATTTTGTTTTTCCATGTGTACTTTGTATATAGAGGGTTGCCCACAAGACTGTAGTAACTCGCTCTTTAATGCAAAGCACTTACTACAGTCTTCGTGGCAACCCTTGTTATGCAGGTAAAAACAATTTTTCACACATTTTTCGTCAGAAACGCACTAAGGCAAATTCAACGAGAGAAATAGCCTAGGTAAAAATTGTTACCTACAGTCGTTGCCTTTCAGAAACACAGAAAATGCATACATCGGAGAACTGAGAGTCTACCAATGCGCTAAATAAAACTTTTAGAATCTTATGTTGATTTTGTTGCTTTTGTTGGGTTTAACGCCATAGCAACACATTGTATAGGTCATATAACGGCGGTCAGTCAACCTACTCACTCCTCCTGGAAAGGCTAAATTTCTAGATATAGCTGTTAACCAACTACTAAGCCCATACTTTCGTCAGTGACTGACAACTGCCCTACATAATTAAAAATCATTGGTAAGAGGGAGAGGGGAGGTATTCATGACCAAGCTCCACAAAAGTATGCCCCTCCCAAGAATCGAACCCACGACCCCTGAATCTTATACTTTATTAATTAAGTGCATTGTACACAGTGTAATTTTATTTTGTGCATTTTTCTTAGCAAGCAATGTAAAAATAAATAAGAAATAATATGAGATGCTTCATGTACATGGTGTAGTATGACTATCTTTAATATTACAAGTTTGCTTGTATTTACATGTAAGCTGCATGCAAATTGATTATGGAAGAAAAATTGGTAAAAATATAATATGTGAGATTCATGCATCACTTTAGCATGATCTGTACACATGTAAACTGAATTTTTTTTCATATATTAATCAAAATCATTTTATAGGTTCAAAAACACAAAACAAATCTGTTTAAACAAACAATCAAAATTATGTTCAAACATACAGTTAACAATCATGTTCAAACACACTATTATAAAAGTATGTTTAAATATGCTTAATCACAATTAACACATGTAAAACATGTTAAACAAATATGTTTAAACATGTCTAACAATTATGTTTAAACATATTAAATAAATTATGTTGCTCAAACACACTAAAAAAGTATGTTAAAACATATAATTCTGTTTAACATACAATGTAAAAACACTATCCAGTCTGCCATTTATATAGTCACATTTACAGAGTCTTATTAAAGGTAAAATGTTTTGGTATTACTGTATTTAAGACATTCCAAATCAAGGATGCTTAAGTCTTATGTATGGCAACTTTTTTCTGAAGAATAATACAATTTAAGAAATTGTATACAAATATACGAGACACTTAAAATAATGCAAAGTATAGAAAATGGCAGATTGGTATGTTGAATGGAGCCAAATGTGAAAAAAACAGCAAAAAAACTACATGTAATATTATAATACAAATATACACTTTTGTTAAATACAAATATGGATTGAAATATTGAAAACTAGCAATTATACAATATACCATACCCCTTTGTCTCCCTGTAATAAATAATACAACAATAATACAATATTAAACATTCATTATTTCTATATTTAAAGCTTGTTCGCTTTGACCTGTGATAGATTTATATTTAACATTCATTATTTCCATATTTATAGCTTGTTTGCTTTGACCTGAGACAGATCATAATGTAACATTCATTATTTCTTTATTTATAGCCTGTTCACTTTGACTTGAGGCGGATTTACACTTAACTTTCATTAAAATATAAAAACTGAATTATTTGTTGTAAAGGCTACACTTTGGCAATGTTACATGCATCAAACTCAAGTTTCACATATTTAGACTCCTCCTGAATTGAATAATGCAACACAGGCAGATTAATACATGCAAATGCTTGTCATAATGAATTAATTCGACCACAAAAAAGGGGCCTTGAATGAACAAGAATTATAAAATATGTAATGATATTGCATGGATTGTGTCAGGTCAATGATCTGTTAAGACTACAGAGCCAAGTGTTTCATGATTTCAGCAACATTACATTACAAGCAAACTAATCTTTCTCAGATCAAAATAACCTGTGGCCCATATTATCAAGGGTCATATGACCTATTTTAGTTGTATATCCTTCTATATTGTATTGTTAAATTATCGTAAGAGTTTTGATGTGTAAATTATTTAGTTGTTACCATGTACATTGTGTTCACTTTATAACTTGTTGTACTTGTTATGGGCTGGAGGCCTGATACAAATAAACATGTTGTTGTTGTTGTTGTTGTAAGAGTTTTGATATGCTCTCCCTGAACTTCAGAATAATTTGAAACATGAAAATGTTCCACATATATGTTACAATAATGACTATGAGCCATGCAGGCATGCTTCAATCTACCTAGTACTATTAGACATTTATCTATCAATAATATTACACTAAATATTTCAAACCAAAGGCAGCAAGCATGGTCCCAAAACCAAAGACACTAGCTAAATAACTTTTTGTCTTAGATTCAAGGACATACATGTTTTGAATTGAAATTAGACGATAAATGTATATTCACAGGACAATAATGTTTCAAACAATGGCTATTATGTGGCTATAACTAGAAAGCATGTCTAAATAAAACACAGTGAAATACAATGGGCAGATCCAGCAAGGTCAAGAATGGTATGGACATGACCCTAGAATTTAAAAATTACTTGAAATAAAAATGGGATTGCTTCATTTCTCCATAAAAATTGTTGTTACATTATAAAAGTAATGGGTCAGAGCAAGACTAAATTAAGTGCATGAAAAAAAATATGGAAGTAGATTTGTGCTGTTCCATCAAAATCTAAAAGGACCTGATGTTGAAGGTGATTAAGTAGTTTAGAAAAAAGTAGAAAATTTATCAGTCGTATCCTGCAATCAATAAACCTTTGCCAGTGGCAACCACTTAAGGGGATAGGAACAAAGCATTCAATGATTACACTTGATAAAGGTTTATAAAATCAGTCACGGAATGAAATCAATGAGTCTGGGATCCAGGCTCAACAGGCTTAATAAAGTGAGCTTGAACAAGAAAATGGTCATTTTAGTGTCTGTATAATCAGAGACATTTTCAAGCCTTGGTCAATCTGCCTCAACCCCCCTTCAAAAGGCCAATTGGCCCCTTTTGTTCCACCACAGTATTGCTACAGTGACTGAAATCAGGGTTAAAATGGCTTTTTATGGAAGACAATCACCAAGGGGATAATTTTGCTACCGTGCATATCTGTAAATTATTAATGAAAAAGAACATCTTGAAAAAGGTGAAAAAATGGCCATTTACCATCCACGTCCAAACAAGCAAAAAGTTAAAGAACCTGAATCTGCCACTGGACATCAATCAAATATACAGTGTATACAATAACCAAGTGAACTATATATAAAACACACTGCAATGAGTGATAAAAATATATCTACATTCTTCCAACAGTGAATTTTATAATATTTTAAAATATCATATTTTTTTTCACAGCAATATCTATTATTATTCTACTAAACACTTGAATAAAGTTACCTCTTCCTGGTCATCATGGTAGAAAAAACAAAAATACAATATAAGGAAATAGGTCAGTTGTTATTAATGTTCAAGAGTGTGAAAACCTATCACTCAGGAACAGCAACTGTAAACACATAAACCTTCCACTCAGTCAAATGGCATAAATGGAGATGTTTAGTTTTTTTAACTTTTGTAACATAAAAAGAATGTCAATAACTTAAACTAATAACAATTTATTAAAATAATAAAAAGAATCCACACTTCAGCATATTTTTGTATTTTACATACAAAGAATCAAGTCAAAAGCTTTAAGGTTTTCTGCCTTGGAGCTGACAGTAGCAAAATAATTGTCAATGGGGGGGGGGGGGGGAACCAGGTTCTAGGGGTGTGCTAATATGAAGAGATTTTTCTCTCATTTGGATCTATCATGGATATAAATTTCTTCTCTTCGTGAAATTATTTATTTTGATCACTTGACTCTAGGGTAAAGGTCATGTGATAAGACTACAAGGCGCTAGAATTGGGATTTTCACGTTTGTCTATGGACAAGTAAAATGTCTATATATATATATATACCTCAGTATCTTCTTTCTCAACTTCACCCTCACCACCTTCAGCTTCCTCACCATCTTTATCTTTCTCTGTTTCATCATCTTTCTTTTCTTCTCCATCATCAGCTTTAACCTCCTCTTCTACTACTGGTTCTATAACAAAAATTTTATTATTTCTTTCATACTTAATGATGAAACGTCACGTTATTCGATAAAAATACACAATGAAAATATAAATTCTATATTTTCAATGTAGTGAAAATATGATCTTTTATTTTTATCCTCAATGACGTCGTCTTAGAAGATAAACAAGAAATGTAATGTGGAAACCACATTAAAAGCCTTATTAAAAATCTTACACAAAAATTACAAAGGGAAATAATGCATAATAAAGGCAGGTAGAGTTGTGGTTACTTTCTTATTCTGTTAATTACATGGTATGTTATCATTGTATGAAGTTTCATAAAGATCTGAAAATAAATGGCAGAAATATAAGGAAAAGAAAAACTTTAATGCCATTGTTAACGACACCAGACGCCCGCCTAACCGCCCACCCTCCCGTGTTTTGCCAAACTATTAGCCAAATTTGTTCGTTGAAAAATCTGGCTAATGATAAATGCCTCATTGTAGTCAATACATCCCAGTATTGAGACAGTTAGCACAATTACCCTAGCATTGGCCTTTGGGCTAAAGACCTCATTGGATAACCAGCTCCCCATTGATTCTAATCCCATCTATAGCATACTATAATGTTTGCTTGATAAAGATACTTAATTCTACTTCAGCACTGGGGGACCAAAAAGTGGACGCAAAAGAATCTAAGTTGTAAGAACTTGTTTCACAATTTACATAAATAAATCAGTATAAAAACTTAATAGATTAATTTAACAATAAACCTACCTTCCTTCTTCTTTTTTCTTGGATAGTATGTCTTACATGTGGTTGAGTAATGATCATATTTAGAAAATAGAATACGAAATCCTATATCTGATAATGTAAGTATACGTGGAATATCAAACTGGAAACCTTTCTCTTGAAACTCAAATGATTTTATTCTGAAACATAAAGATTAATCAAAGTCATATGCTATATTTTACACAGGAAAAGCAGTCTACGAAATTAGAGGGTGTCTGGTAGCTGGGGACAACCAATTTTTAGCTCTGGCAACCAAAAATTCTGCAAATAAGATAAAGTGTTTCCTCTTAAAATGACCTGTTCATAGATAGGATCAGTATTTGAAAAATAAATAGATATACTGTTTACTGCAAATTATTTGCATTACTAACAAGTCATGTGATCACTACATGTATAAATAAAGATGTCCATTCTTTGACATGTGTTCATTTCATTGTTACAATAAACCAAATTCAGAACTACAATTTATGTTTTTTTCCATCCATGCACAGGCAGAACATACCAAGTTTTCTACATATAAAGTAGTATTATCTATGTTTTCATTGTGATGATGAAAATTTGTTTGTACTGCATGGAAAACCCAAAATACTAAAATTCCAGAAATTGTCTATTTAACATTAATTTCACTATGATACAATAACTGACAATCAAACCAAGTCATTCTTTTTTAATTTTGTAGATGTTCGATCTAAAAGTAGGTTTACTGTGAAAATTAAAATTAATGTGATTATACCAGTAAACACTATAGATCTACCTTGGATTTTTACTAAGATTTCCCCAGATACATAAACAAATCTCTTCATTTTTCTTCAAATAATGTAGATTAAATGTTTCAGAATCACATATATCTGTTGCCTGTTGTAGAATTTTTACTGTAGCAGCATCTAGTTTAGTCTGTATTAATCTTTGTAGATCTTCTCTTGTCTGTGAAAAAGTAAAAAAAATCATTGCATTTTATCGTCTAAGTTTCATATTTATTCCACAAATTCCCCAACTTTACTAATTTTATCCTATGGTCAGCAGGCTACTGGAGTCTATGAGTCAATCTTCACAGAGAGTCTTCTTTTGCTTCATGCGCAGCAAACACTTTCGGCGAAAATGAACTTTAGCACCCTCACAGGTACCCATATACAGCTGTATGGAGTGAAGCAATCACAGGCAAATTAGCAGTGTCCCTGTCTGTATTGTTAATAGGGCTGTCACGATATACCAGTATATTGCAATACGCAGCTGCTGCCAAACGTACAGTGGTACCATTTTAATGTACCGGTATTTGGCGATATCTTTTATTTCATTGGAAAATTCTTCCCTTCGCGAAATAAAAGTAGGGAAACTTCAGTTGTTCCATTGTTCGTTCTATCTAACATTAAGTTACAAAAATTTAACCCATTGGGGCGCAACACAGTCCTAAATGACAGTAAATATTTAAAGAGGCTAGATTCTATCAGTAGCTGCATGTAAGATTTGCAATGTTTGTGTTTAATACATCGAATGCACAATGAATCTAAAGCCCACAATATATTGTGGTACATATTGCGATACGATGCCAGCGTATTGCAATATATCGCGATACGCTTCTGGCGTATCGTGGCAGCCCTAATTGTTAAAATATATAAAAATTATATTAATAGTGAGTTTACTACAATTATAATGAAGAAATGTCATCAATTTCAGAAGCAGTGGTCAAAAGATCTGATGTATGCTTAAAGATCGGTTAAATCTTACCTAGTCACTAAAATTACTTATTTCATAAAATAGGCTCAAGTTTGGTATGTGATAAAACTCTCTACCTCTAGACAAATTTCAAAAAATTGTTTATATGTATTTAAAAAACTAAAAATTGAAAATAAAGAGTATACAAATCGCTGGTATAATTTGAAAATACACAAAAAGCATTATTTTGTACATCACAGCACAATGAATACAATAAATGCATCAGTCTCCTTGTTACCTACATCCAAACTCTAGAATACCAGAGATTTTGACATTGAGCCCCCTAGTAAAATCACAAGTAATACCCTGGCCCTATAAATGGCAAGTGACTAGCTATAGTCCCCTTTTTTGGCACAAACACATTCCCACAGCAATAAATATACTACATGTACATAATTCAGAGCCAAATTGATGGGCTTTTTCTTGAGCACACAGTACAAACAAGCTTTTTAACACACCACAACTTAAAAGCATGCAATACATATTAAATCCAACTGTTCTTAGTACACATTTTAACAATAAAACATAAGGCCATTATTCCAATCTAACAGGGGCGCAGCAAGGGCTTTTTGATATGTATGCAGAATTCTAGGGGGTCAAGGGCATGCCACTCCCGAATTTGTTTTTCTGTAGATTATCTCAGGAGCGATTTGACAACTGTTCAAACAGAGTTTGTTTAATTCATTAAGGGCACAAATATAGGAAGACATTCGTACAAATTATCATTCATTTCCAACCAGTGTTCAAGAATTATATAGGCTGGAGTCAAAGACAAACAACAAAATTAAACCTTAACTCGACTCACAAAAGGGAAGTCCCATTGAAATGTAACTTGACATAAGGTTAGTAAAATAACGAGCAGTTTTGTTTTACACACCCCTACCCTCCTTTAGGCCTGAATTTTTATTGCATTTTTGGCATTTGTGCTTTTTTTTAGGTTTTTCTGGACCAATGTGTACGCAGTTGCATACTCTGCGTACAGGTAGCTAAGCGCCTGTCTTATTTGGTTATCCTACAATAATGAACACAGTTGTTTCAACCACAGTAAATTTATACTAAATAAAAAATGAATTTCAGGTACTATTTGTCAGATTATAACAAGTAAAACAAAACATCATTCAGAACACTTTGACTATTCGTTAAATGGATAATCTCGGACAGATTTGTGGGGGCCATCAAGAATACTGGGTTTTATATATGACGCAAGTGAGGTAAAGGTAGTTACAAAATGGCACCTGAATATGTCTGAGGTTATTTTTAAAGAATGGCGGAGAAGTTCAGAATGCAAGAAACATTAAAGCAGAATTATCAGACAAATGACTTTTATAAAATCAGCAATCAAACTATGAAAGCAAAATTAATGCCAATCAAAAGCACATTGTCATAATTGGGATACAAACAATCCATAATTTGAAGAATATAGCACTCACTTTTTTGCCCCAAACTCATCAAAACTGATAAGTGCTAACCAACATCTAATTTGAATATCAGCAATACTGAGTGTTTCAACATACAACTCAAACTATTTTACATGAGTTAACTTTAATCAAGGATTGAAAACATAGAAACTGACTTTCACTGAAAACTAAGTCATTTTGCTATTATATGATTTGCATAAGTGTGGATTACATTTATGCTGAAACATTAGTCATGAATATCAATGACATATTGTAAGAAACTGCCTTCATACAAAAATAAAAACACATTTTTTCAAGTCATTTATTCACTTGCGACTAATTGGATTGTATTACTCATTTAGGTTGTAATTATGTCAAAGTTCAAGCAGTAGGCAATATCAGTTTTGCTCAAAATTTCATTCTTCTAGGAACTTTTGAACAACACTGTATAAACATTGCAAAGTCTTGTTGTAACTATGACATGAATGTATCCCATTTATATGACATTGAAAATCAAAGAAGCATCAACACACTATTCTTACATGACGAGCATCACGGTACAATTTCTGTGACGGAGTCTGAATTTATAAACAATGCTCTTATAAAATTCTTATTAACATAATTAAAGCACAAATAATGAGTAAGATTCTGAAGGAATGATAAAAAACACTACATGATAAATGTACATGTATAGTTCTAAAGTGTTAAAAAATTCCTGTGTTTAGGTCAACTTGACTTTACCAAGCAATCTTGTCAATCTTAGAAATTTTTCATCAAAATTGAATTTTATCTCCAAGAAAATTGACAAAAAAAGAAGATTAGATAAAAACACAATTGGCTCTGTTAAAATCATACTTGGAGCCTACCGTAACTTTTTCAGACTCTTCTCTGAAACACTGGAACTTTTTACCTAAGCATAGGTAAAAGACAAAAGATGATTTAACCCATTCCCTGTTAGATAAACTGTAAAGAGTATAAAGCTAAATCTGGTAGTTATACCATACATATTTTTTTCTTTTAGATTTTGCCAAAAAAATGGCAGAAAGTTTTTGTCTTTTCCCCAAAATTTTGGCCAATTTTTGCCTTTTCGATTTCGCCAAAACAATTTTTTAATTGGTTTTATATACATGTGCATTTTATACCCATAAATTTATGGTAGTAAATTTCATTCAACTGTCAATGGTGCATACATTTACACCACTGATTTAAATACTTGATTATTAATAATGAGTACAGAAATACTGTGGTGAATATTCAAATCAGCAGGATCAATGTATGCACCACTGACAGTTGAAAAGAAATTCTCAGGGTCAATTATTATAAAAACATAATGATCTCAATTATGATGCTTTGCCATTAATAAAGATTTATAAATTTGGAAATTTGTCTGGTATACTCCATCAGTAATAGATTTGTACACTTTGAGCTAAAGAGAAAGTATGATGTGACCAAAGAAAATATTGACAGGAGTGTGGAATTCTAATTATTTTCCACTTGTCCACAGACAAATGAATTTAAAAATTGCACTTGTCAAGAGGTTCAATACTCAAAAAGGAATGTAGTAAATTATGATATAAAATGCATATTGTATGTAATAATAAATAATTGAATAATTGTCCCAGCAAACATTGTAATATCGGACTGATATCAGCTATATATCGGAATATCGTTGTCGGATTTCCGACATCGGACCGATGTCTATCCGATATAGTCAATTCACCGACATAGGTCCGATGTCGGCCCGATATATGCATTCAGTTCCAAAAATTTTAGTTGCGCAATTTTCATGTCCCAAATTGTATTTATGTGAGAACTTTTCGAGTTTTTACCTACTAAAATGGGTAGCTACGATATCGGCTAAATATCAAAATATCATTGTCGGATTTCCGACATCGGACCGATGTCTATCCGATATAGACAATTTACCGACATAGGTCCAATGTCGGCCCGATATATGCATTCAGTTCTAATAAATTTGGTTGCTCAATTTTTATGTCCAAAATTGTATTATGTGCCAACTTTTCGAGTTTTTACCAACTATAATGGGTAGCAACAATAGGCAAACATTAGATTGACACCGAAACTCGTTGAACACATGTTTTACACAACAGTGTTATTTTACCTACGCACCGTACATCCGGGAACTTTTATGTCACCGCAACCGCCTTTTTTAACCGTCCAACAAATCACTAAGTATTTAGCTTCGTAAAATCATATTCATTTGATTATTGGTTGAAATTTATTTGATTTTTTTCAACTGAATGAGTGCTGTTGATATTTCAATCCTAAAAGTGATTACAGGATAAGAAAAGTTCGTTTGAATTTTTGTAATATAAATTCGCGACCATTCAACTTCAATATTAAATCTGGAAATTGTTGTACGTTGACAATAATAAAATGTGGTCACAATGATGCAGTGTTACTTTTCTTTTATTATCAGCAGTTATGAATCAAAGCTGGCAAATAAAAAGGGATATTTAGGAGGAAAAGCTGATCTCGGCATGACATCGGCTCCAGATCGGTGAACCGATATACAGCCGATATCGGGCCGATATGTAGCCGAGTTGCACATCCGATGTCGTTTCGATATCAGAATCCGATGTCGGGCCGATATAGATGTTGATATCGGACCGATATCGGACCGATGTGTAATGTTTGCTGGGGTGTAGGAAAAAAGAAGACACACTCCAATTGAAATTCCACTACGCATTTCGACTTTGGTCTTCTTCAGGTGAATAACAATAAATAATTGAATGAAATAGTTCAATGCTGAATATGATTGAAACATTGAATTTGACAATATTAAGTATTGCTATGTTAGTGCTTTTACAGCTGTATTACCGGTCCACAAACAAATGGGCTTGAAATATTTACTTGTCCATAGACATGAATGTACGAGTTGGACAAGTCGGGTATAGGAATTCCACATCCCTAATTGGGATACAAATGTTGAGAGGATCATGATTCTATACAACCTGACAATAAATGATTTACCAATCTAAGTCTGTCAACTTCCTCTAAACCCATTTCTTCAGGGGGTGTGTCTTCTAACAAAAAGTCTAGTTCATTGATCAACTGAAATGAAACAAATATTAATAATTGAATACAGTTTCATCATACAATAGCATATCATACCATCTTCTTTGTTATAATTAAAATCATCATCAATGATCATCATATAAAATCATCATCATTATCATTATAATTAGCAAATAGACTATTATCCAGAATTCAAAAAATATGTGGGTTTTCCCCTGTGGTCCAAACACACCTCACTGTTTCAATAAAAATAATTATGTTTACATAGAACAATAGGACTTGTAGATTACTAATACTTTGTTTGTACCGCCTCTGCACTGATTGCAAAAAAACATTAAAGTCAAGAATTAAATCAAGGATAGCACTACTTGCCAGTGACTTACACCCTGGGACTTTCCGACATGTGAGGCATATCTGCATATGCATTAAAAAGCTTGCTACTTTCATCAAATTGGAAAATACATTATAAACAGTTAAGACAAAACATGAAATGTGTTCTATACTAGTGATTATTATAATCCAGAATAGCAGGGTGCTGCACCCTGCCCTTTTTTCTGGCTCCCTGCCCTATTTCTAAGATCTAGAATTATGACTATATATAAATAACTTACACTAATGTCTAGTTCACTTTGTTTCAGTACAGAATCTATATCATTATGTTCAGTATCTTCAAGTCTTAGATTGATGTATGTATTAATCTCTCCAGGTACAGTTGGATCAGGTGAACCATCACATCTCATATAACGTGCCCACTGTAAAATATAACATTCTCACGTGATTCACATAATATATGTATACAATTCTTTTAAGATTCTAGACTACAAAATTGGTATGTTTTAAAAACTTATACTTAGTTAAAGTGCAGTTTAATGTCTGCTTCCATATACATGTTCAACCAATTTAACAATTTTGATAACCCCTCATCACTGAATTCACCTGCAGACATGTTATCCCTCATGTTACCCACAATTTTTTGTTGGACATTTGGTCCTGTAAACCTGCAGATCTAGTAGGACTTTCTAGTTTTTTTACAGGATTTGTCTGTCAGTCCACCATGATTCATGGTGAATGCAATATGGATTTGTCTAAAATTTTCTAGTATTCCTACCTTAGATTTCTTACGTCTTTCATCATGAAGAGCATTCAACATTGATTTATTCTTCTCCTGTATATCAACCAATGCCAACATTTCCATACGACGATTTTCTTTCTCCTAAAAGTCACATAAAATGAATGATTAATGATAAAATAAGTACAGCTTTATATAATCATAATAATTTTACATCAGTAACAATGTCAAGAAACATGTTATGAGCATGGTACACTGGGAAGTTTTTAGTTACAGAAACTTGCAAATGTTTGAAGAGCATTAACAGTTTTTTAAAAATTACTCATCATGTTTTCATTCATTTTATGGGTTGAAATAAAAATAGACACAAAATAGTTTATAACATGACACATTAACTTATTGCATGATGTTTTCAAATTTTCCATGATTTTTCCCCAAGAATCAAAAGTCCATGATTATTCCAGAAAATTTCATTTTCTATGATTTTTCCTGTTTGATACAAGGAAAGACTTATAGGGGCTCTTCATCAACTTTTAGGTGAAAATAAACTTTGGTACCCTGCTTTAATTATGAACCAACTTACAGCATTTTGTTGTTTTCTTTGTTCAGCTTGTTCAAGTTTTTCTCTTTCTTTCCTTTTCTTCTCTTCTTCTTCAGCCTTTATACGAGCTTCCTCTGTGAATATATGTATATTATATTTACATGTATGTAAAAGACTTACTACAAATAACCATGGACAAATCAAGATGCCATTTTGGATCCACTTTTGTGTTACATGCCCAAACAAAATACTTCAACTGGTGTTGAAGTAAACAAATCCATAATTGTTAAGTTAGTGATAAATCAACATTTTAATAAATGTCTTGTTTGAATTAATAAATTTTGAAATGCTTGATTAAATGATAACCTCTGAACTATATATAGTCACTCATACTGTAAAAGAAATGTACATTGTATTTACAAAGCCTGTGTTTATGATTAGAACTATTTTGCATAACCCTTATGTACTTAGCCTCCCTTATGTAGTAAAATCCCAGTATAGGCTGACCCCCCCCCCCCCCCACACACACAAATCCTTCCAAGATTGCTCATTCAATGAATGGTGAGATGTTTCGAATGTCAATACATGTGGACCATACCAGTTGTTATATTATTATTTTGACCTTATAACATATATTTATAATTTGAAACCAACCTTCTTCTTGAGCCTTGCGTTCTTCTTCCTCTGCCTTTAATTTTTCCTTTTCAGCCTTTGACAGCTTTTTCTTTCCCGCTGACCCCTGTTTTGGAGGCTACAAAAGAAATATAAATACAAAATACTAAGTGATCTCACGTGGAAATCTTGGGTGGTCATTTATGTCATGCCCCTAACCCAAGGACCACAATGGAAATAAGAGTTTCTCTTTTTTGTGTTATCCTTGGCGTTGGTGTGCATATCATCGACATGAATTTTACGTTATGAAAACTTTAATTATATGTTTTAATGACTTGTATCATTGTACGTATACTATGTCAAAATAAATTTATCTATATTGTAAAGTTGTACCCTACTGCAACCTTACTCCAGTTAAAGTTTTGTATAGCCCTTCTGGCATAAATTTTATCAGGATTTCTGAGGTGTAAGTCAGTCATGCTTATGTCATATGCTCCATTTTTGAAACTGTTGATTTCCTGCTCTTAACACATAAACTGGAGATACGATAGGAAAAAAAGATAAAATCATTTTTCTCCAGTAAAAAATTTTCACTGTGGTGATCATAGGTGACCATATAGTCACTTCCAACAGCCTTGCTGTTGGGTTAACCCTTTAGCGACGCGGTTGAGTGTCTCGCCTACCACCCGGGAGAACAAGGTTCGATTCCCAGTCAGGGCATATGGTTTTTATTCTCCCAATTTACTTTAATGGTGTCAGAAGTGTTTGACGAACTAATGCAAGGCTTCTGCATGGATGGTTCGTTTACTGAGAAACAGACCAGCTCTCTGGAAAGTAAAGATCGAGGGGAAGAGTGTGGTGATCATAGGTGACCATATAGTCACTTCTAACAGCCTTGCTGTTGGGTTAACCCTTTAGCGTCGCAGTTGAGTGTCTCACCTACCACCCCGGAGAACCAGGTCCGATTCCCAGTCAGGGCATATGGTTTTTATTCTCCCAATTTACTTTATCACTCAAACTGACAAAGTTAGTGATTAAACACTCTGTCTTTGTTTTCTTGCACCAGTTACTTGCAATTGTTACCAGACATCATCATAAACATGGTGACTTTTTTGTTATCAAATTGTCAATAGCAAATATATGAAGTCGTACTACTGACTGTTACACTAGACTGGTGCTGACAGTGACTGTCACTCGCAGTTAAATTTTAGAAATCTTTATTAAAAGCAATCATTTCATGTGTAGCGACATTTGATCGAATAGTATGACTTCAAGTATTCTTAAATTTACACTTCACATCAGAAAAACCCGAAACAATAGAATATAAACAATACCATTCTGATATAAATGTGAGGGCACTCTAAAAATGTCAATCTTGTGTATTAGCAACCAATATGGCGGATGGATTACCGTAAACTTGTGTTTACGTTTAACGACATATGAAATCATCAGAAAAAAGGTTTATTTTCAATTTCTTGTCGTGAATAAAAATATCAATGAAATTAAATTGTAGTATGGGCTAAATTTATAAGCTATAATAACCAAAACATTTCACGACATTCTGAATTGACTTTAGTCGTATACCTTTTGCTGTTTTCGCCAAGCAGACTGAATGCAAATGTCAAAAAAGATTTTCTTAGTTTTCATGACTATTTAGGTTCAAAATATTAAATTGATAGTTCAAATACGTAAGGAAATATTTCTTTTTTATGTTTTTATTACTGTCACAATTGTATTTTTCAGTAGTTGTAATAACATGGCCAAAAATCAAGGATCGCGAAATCTGATGACATTCAGGACCTGTTGAGACGGAGAGTCAGTCCTGTGAACAGAATTTATTGAAACCATACGTGAACTATTGTGAATGATTGAATTGAAATATGT
This sequence comes from Mactra quadrangularis, assembly GCA_025267735.1. Classification (NCBI taxonomy): domain Eukaryota; kingdom Metazoa; phylum Mollusca; class Bivalvia; order Venerida; family Mactridae; genus Mactra; species Mactra quadrangularis. Next base: position 13,657,637 of record CM046304.1, read on the forward strand.
GATGTTTATCATAAAAGTTAATTTGACTTATAGTAAGCTCTACATGACAATTGTGTGCTCCGATACAGACTGCCTGCATCCCCACGAAAAATATGATATACAATAATACATGTATATTGTACTATTTATATGAGTATACAATATCTTTTTGTTGGGAAGCCAGCAGCATATTTCCTCGGATACATCTTATACATAGCCTACTTGTTGACTTACCAGGGCTTTTTCAGGGGTGTTTGGGAAAAAGGCCCCTGCCCAAATTGGGAATTTTTAACGCTGTAAATAGTCCGATTTGGGAAAAAAATATCTGCATTAAACCTTTATATGCTTTGCTTTGGTGTCTCTGAAAGTGTTGCAGTGCTCTTAAAGAGTTTCTTCTTACAATTTAGTGAGGCATTCAATGCAAATTCTCATGTATTTATTATTTTTACATGAAATCTTGTGGTTTCTTTTGTAAAGGCAAAAGACATCCTGTTCAAAGGGAATTATTTAACAAGATTGGGATTTTTTTTCTTGAAATTGGGAAAAATGGTAGTTATTTGGCATTGGGAATGGGGCCCATATTCGGCCCCGTGAGATAGGCTGAAAAAGCCCTGCTTACTTTGTAAAGTTCTCTTAGGTTTTTTATGCAATATAGGGTCTATAAAAATTTGAGCTCGAGATTTGCAAATAAAATCATGATGTTTTAAGAAATTTTAGCATGGGAAGGGACCTTATGAGGCCTCTGATAATCAAAGAATATACACTGAATGTGTTTAAATATATTTTCAGATAAATCAATGATTAAAGTACTCAGTTTTGTCTGAAAATGTCTTCTAATCCTCTTCGACCTAAAGTTATACAACTGTATAAGAATGTAAGTATCAATTTGAGGTATTCTGCTTTTTAAATGCATGTACATGAAGTTGATATAGAAGTCAAAAGATCAAGATTACTCAGAATTGGTTAAAAAAAACTTGCTACAATATGACTGTAAGATGATATTGGAGTACTCTTGACTTGAAGTATAATAATTGGCGTAAAATATCATGGTTTGATGTGTTGAGAAGTTCACTCAAATACATCTGACATATGGTCAATAACAAGATAAATACAAACATTCATAATAGACAGTAAAGGTTTATGATAATATATTTAAGAGCCATTGTGGGGGCTTCAATGGTCATGCAAATTAGCATTGAGACTGCTCACCTGTATCTCAGTTACTGTTATAAACTTACATTTGTTACGAGACTAAATTGTTTTTGCATTAAATATAAATAACCTAATACATGTACCAGGTTTAAATGTATAACTTATAAGGTTGTCTTATAAAAGTTAATTTTAATTTGGAATGGCTTCAATGATTTCTTAACTTTTACTGTTTCTTTTTCAGCTTTTTTATTTAGGAAAAGAGTATCCTGCAGGAGCAGAGTACTTTCATTCCAAGTTAAAGGCAGCATTCATGAAGAACAAAGATATAACAGACCCAGTGGAAATAGGACAGTTAATCGCAAGAGGAGAATATGTTAAGAAGGAACTTGAAGCTTTATATATGTTGAAAAAATATAGAACTTTGAAAAGAAGATATTATGATGAGAAAAAACAATGATTAATGAAGAAACAATGATTTATCGTTTAACAATTATTTGTCATAATGTGATATTACCTCATAGTGCAAATGTATTTATTGTATTGACATGGATGAAAATGTAACTTAATCAAATGCATTGTCATATCTGTACAGTAATGAATTGTTTTTCAAAATGCACATTAGTTTCGGTTAAAATGTATAAAATTATGACTGATTTGCCACTAGTGATGTATTCAAATAATTCTGGTATTTCATTTTCATGTAATGTCCAACTTTCCTAGACAAATAGGGCCTACTTAAATTTTTCAAAAATTCTTTAAGCTGTAAATATTTAAAGGTGAAGTCAATGAAGATTTATGCATTTTGATATGTATGTACTATAATCTGTCAGTAATAGCTTTATACACATGGTGTCATTAGGAATTCCTCGTTCACTGATTGAATAAATATTCTCTGAAAGATTTGTGGAGGGCCACCAAGAATATTGAGTTTTTCTTGCAAACATAGGAGAAGCTCATTGAACAAAAAAGCTTTGTTAACATTTTTGTATTTTACATAATATATATGTGTGACTAAATATTGTTTAGTAATATAATTGATACATCTACATGTATTTATTTTTAATTTATGGACTAAAATGAGACATTAACCATTCCTAATCATTGATTTTTTTACTTCAACTGTGGATAAAGCATATTGGTCATGTGATACAAAAATAGCCCTTACATGGCCTCTAAAAAAGATTATGTTCTAGGTTATTGGTGTTAAAGGTTAAGAAGTTCCTAATGACTTGAATGTTATATGTTACCTTAGATCTAGCACCACCTTGTACTCTCTCATAACCACCATACACACTGCTCTTTTTTGATGCATTAGACATTCTGTGTCAGCTTTATAGACTTCTTGAATGATTATTTACTATCAGTCTCTTTCTTCACTGCTGAAATTTATTTTTACTATTCTTAATGTTATCTACATTTCCATGTACCAGTGAGTTGAAATTGTCTGCTGCCTTATGTATTACACTCTAGTCAACTAAATTATACCTCTGTGCAGCCCAGCAAGTTGACTCTTGTCAGAAGTCAAATGAATTACTACCTCTGTGCAGCCCAGCACGTTGACTCTTGCCAGTTGCGCCTCTGTCAATCCTGTGGTCTAAGATTCAAAATTCCAAAGACATGGGTGTGGAATTCCTATTCCCAACTTGTCTGACTCGTACATTTATGTCTGCAGACAAGTAAATACATCAAACCAACATGTCCATTGAAAAGTGATATTTTACCTGTAAATATTCTAAAAAGTGTAAATGACTTAATGTTTTAGTCAAATTCATTAGTGAACTATGTATTATATTGTCAATTATTTATTATTACTTAAAGAATGCATTTAGCATAGTTATGATATAACGCAATGTCTTTTTGAATATTTAACCTTTGGACAAGTGCATTTTGACCCCAGACAAGTGTATTTTAAGATATCACCTGTCCCAGAACAAGTGGAGAAAACTAGGAATTTCACATCCTTGCCATAGGACCTATGTACCTGTTGTGGTACAAGTAAGCTTTTTTAATCATAACTGTAATTGAACAATTCAACAAGAAATAGAGCTACTATAATCAAATACAATACAATACACAAATCGTGTATTGATGGGTCTGTGCAAAACATGGCTACAATATTTTACATGTAGTTAGACTTGTTTTGCTCCGATCCTTTGTTATGTTTTCCTAGTTGTGTTAAAAGGTGTCATTATAGGTATTTCTTGTAGATCTAAATTGTATGTCCAATGTATGTTACCAAGTTGAATGATCTAATTACTATTTTTGTAAATAATTCAATTGTATTTAAAATCAATAAAATTGATCACTATCCTACATCTTACTTTAAGTTATTTTGAAATGGTAAAAATTAAGTACTGTTCACATGTAGTGGGATAATAATGACCTGGTCAAGCTCATTAAATCTTGGTGTATTTACTTTTTTGTATATAATATATTAAGAAGCTGCTCATGAGAACAGATAATGGAAGCTGGCAATATTGTATGGGACCCCTAAAGTGACATTTTGAAAAAAGTATTTATTATTTTCACAACTATTTCATTTAAATGTAATATTATTTGGGGTTTTTTATGAAATATTATTCCATTGTTAAGAAATAATTACTTCAAAAAAGTGATAATTATTTTGTAAAAAATGAAATGATATATTTTTAAACAAAATTATATTTCATAAAAAGTAAATATTTCGTTAAAAATTAGTTTGTTTTAAAAAAATATAACGTTTGAACAAAATAATTTTGAAATTAAAAAAGTAAATTGATATTTCAAAATGTCACTTTGAAACTCTGTAATATTGTGTCTAACATTGTCCAATTCACTTAACCTGTAAATGATGATGATGATAACTGTGTTAAACAAAAGTGAAATTATTAATATAAAAATAAAGGTCGAGTATAAGTTTATATTTGCCAGACTATAGATTTATTTAAATGGTTAATAACAGTCTCTAATTAGCTAGCTTGGCTTATACATAACATACTTGTACCTCAATAGTAAAAAAATTACATTGAAAATACATGATGTATTTCAATGTATTAAGAAAAACCAGGGATTTTATATAACAGGGATTTGTAACAATTAGGAAATGTAATAGATTTTCATCAAATTTCACTGTCGTCCCTGTATATGTCGTTGGCCAATACAGAAAACAAGTATAAAAGGTTTAAATGAATATAATTATTAACATGAAATTTTGTACCAGTACCATTCAAATTGACATAAATGTTAGGAAAAATGTGTTTCTAGATGATTTTGAGGTAAATCACGCTCACTGACTGTTTCACAAAATAATGCATTTTCCCGCCAATCTGCCATTTTTAACCCCATTTTACATCACCAAAAGTAATATTTTCGGTCATAATTGCAACCATTTTTGTCAAAAACTTCAGAAACATTCACAAGTTGAATGGAAGACATGTACAAAAACATAAATCAAGTTTTTTACTTTGGAATAGTTTGTACAGCCTGCTTCAGCCAGTAATAGACTCAGAGTGACGACAGAGAAAATTTAAAAAAGCACTTTGTTACAAATCCCTGTTATATAGAATCCCTGGAAAAACATACCGTTCTCTTTATATATAACCATTTATTATTTCACAATGAAAAAATCCAGCCACACATGTATTTATAGAACAAGAACTATTTGAATGTATCCATCTGTCATCCACTGTCTAACAGGTAAACACTCTTACACTGGTCATAAAATGGCAGATACTAGATTGGTAAATGCTATCATTTTAATGATCTTGATTCATTTATCAATACTTGTAACATTCTAGATCTAGAATTTTAAATACATGCATTTGAATGTATTGGATAACAAGTACTATTACTAGCCATAGAATTTTTAGCCGGATTTTTCAATGAAAAAATTCGGCTAAAAATTCTAAACCAAACATGGGTGGCGATTGGGCGGGCGTCAGGTGTCGTTAACAATTGCGTTAAAGTTTTTCTTTTTCATATATTTCTGCCATTTATTGTCAGATCTTAATGAACCTTCATACAATAATAACATACTATGTGATGAACAGAATTAGAAAGTAACCAAAACTCTACCTGCCTTTATTATGGATCATTTCCCTTTGTAATTTTAGTGTTAACAATTGCATTAAAGTTTTTATTGTACCATATATTTCTGCCATTTATAATCAGATCTCTACGGAACTTTATACAATGATAACATACCATGTGTTTAACAGAATTAGAAAGTAACCACAACTCTACCTGACTAAATTATAGATTATTTCCCTTTGGTTTTTTGCATTAATAGTTTAGTTTGTCTTATTTCAAATATTTTACGGATTAAAAATACCCTTTCTTCCGTCATGATGAATTATTGCCCTTGGTATACCTTTTCATATGCAATATATTAAATATGACTTTCTTTTGTAACAACATAAACTTGATCTAGATTTTCTCCATCTGCAGAAAAATCGGGCTTTAATGTGGTTTCCACTTTATACTTCTTGTCACTATATATAATTATAATAACATTGTAGTAAATTTAGCACTATGCATAGAATAGTGGGCTATATCCTATTCACCCGAGCGCCGGCATCGGTTTAACACTTCTTGGTCAAGTTTTAGGTACAACAATTTTGCATCTTTAAAGGGATATACAGGCAAATGACTGTGCCAAAAGTATAGAACCAAGTTTAGTCTTTAAAACAGTATTAAGAATGTAAGAAATCACTTACTAATAACATTTGTCACTAAAAACTTTCAACTGAACGAATTAAAACATGTGGCATACACATTGTCGAAAACGAAAGTAGGATACTGAGGGGATCACCAAGCTATTTATATATTTGTTATATGTTGTACTTGCTGAAATTAAACATTTTCATTGGTGCTTCTTGTCTTTTCAACATTCTTAGGTGGTTATGATATCTTTTTAATAGAATTATACTAATGTTGCACAATAACAAGCTCTAGTATCTTCTCATCAGTAAATGCTTGTCTTAACACTAATCTAGTTTTAGCTAACCTGACCCATGTGGGTCTAGTTAGGAAACACCCCAAATATTACGAGAAAATAAAGAAATATTTGCCAAGTAATAAATCAGTGTGTCTGTTGCATTCACAGTTATAAAAAATATAATTCAAAATCAGGAAATATGAAGTTGAACGTTTGCCTGTATATCCCTTTAAAACTACTGGAGCGCCCCGAGTGGAGTGGATTTATTGTAAGGAACAGAAAAGCAGGAAGAGAGTGATAAGAGTAAGTTGCAAGCAGTCAAAATAATCATGTAAACTGTAAAAGGCAAATCAGAGAACGTCTTATACGAAAAGTGAAGTTATTTCAAGTCCTGTATGTATATAAAACTTGTCAGGTGATGATATGTAACGGTCATTCTCAATAGATAGGTCCATCGGACAAAGTAATACATAACTCAATGTAAGTATGTAAGAAAATTATTTTTTGTATTCCGTCCATTGCCTAATAGATGCCCAATGAATGTGCATAAAATGACAAAATTCGGACTATCAATAAAATCGTGACCGCCATTTTAGACCCTTATTTTAAATATCCGTTACTGTCGCCAGTCCACCCTTGTGTTGTTTGCAATAAAATTGCAGAGAACACGGCCACTGAAAGAGTTGAATTTGCATGCATATACATTGGTAAACAATTGAAATTTGTATTAAGTCATTGTATTTGTATAAGTCAGACATTTTTGTAATATCTAATGCAGAGTGCATGTCGCTAGATTTTATACTTTTCATAAAATTTCCGATATCGTATCTACTACAGCTAAATTGGAAAGCAAAATATAAAACAGAATAATAAGGAACGTCTAAAAGTTATCTTAGTTCCATTTATTCTTGAACAAATTAACAAAAACCTGTGGTAAATATGTTATATAAAAGTATTTGGGTCAATAAAAAGTAAATAAGCAAAATTTCCATTACCGACATTATTCATAATACCAGTTATTTTGAAACGGTATAATGGCGATTAATTCATCAATTGACTATAACTGTTCATAGAAGATCGAATAATTCTTCGTTTATAATATAATAGAGCTCAAACGACGTAATTTCAATACGAATTTAAAATTTCCGCTATTTAAATTTCCGTTACCAATATTTGTATATTAATCATAAGTATTTCTTTTCGCAGGGACACAGCGCCAGTCAGTGCCTTATATATTTACGTCATTTATGACTTCAAATTGTCTCGTAGTTAAATAACACATTTTAATGTGTAAAAAGATGGAGAAGTAGCATAATTATGAAGATTTTTTTCAAGCTTACAGTTCTTTTACTATTTGCGATGTTAGTTGTATGTTTAGCTTTAATGTACTTATTATATAATGATTTATTGACTAAGAACACACACATGACTTTAAATTGAAATATTGATTAACGCCAAGAAATGATAAAAATATGACACTCAGAGATTATAAGTATGCCAAATTTCCGTTACTATGTGGTTACGGATATTTTATTATTTGTAAGTAATAAAACAGCATGGTAAGTTTGAAAATGGTTTCAAGTCAATACTATTTTACCAAAGGTTAATAACAGACACGTACAAGCCTCAAACAAGTTCACCAAATACCATAAGACAATGGCAGATTTTTTTACATTTTAGCTCATTGGAGCACGAACTGTTATAGGTTAGCTATTCTGTGTTTGTCCGTCGTCCGTCAACAATTTCTTAAAAAATATAATAAAATATATAACTTCCCATTCATCCCAACTAACTTTCCCATCAATACAAAATTACGCTACATAATGCAATATAGAAAAATAGTATTGCTAAAATATTTTAAGCCGATAGTTACGAACTTCTGCACAAAACAACTCATAAAGGACATTGACAAAGATTTTTCAAATTTTGCCACTGGGGTCAATATTGACACCGCCCAAGGGGTCAACAGATTAAATATTGGCCCTAACCAGGGGTAACAAGAATAAACATGGAGTTATATGTAACGAATTACATGTATCTAAAATAATTTCTTAAATTGGATGGCCCAGTGCTTTAATTTTGTGTACTGTGAACTCTGTGTCACAGTTTCTTAAAGCCAAATATGAATGTGATAAAATATGTGTCAGATGCCCTTAGAATCTGGTGCTTTCGTGAGCGATCCAGACACCGCAGGACCCTCACTATACTCTTTTTTATATTATATGTACAAATTATTGAATTAAAATAAACGTCATTTTGATTAACTATTATTTCAGAGATCAAATAATACCAGGAGGCAGAAATCTCCGTAAACAAAATTTCCGTTACTAAGTTGGTTTTTTTGCGGATAGGTGCTTTTACTGAGTTTTTATCTTCTACATGCTTAATTAAAGTCTTAATTTTTAATGTCTCAACTGAAGGTCGTCATCTGTTAATCAAAATCATTAGATTTTTTCAAATTTATGATATTGTTTTTTATATAAGTAATAAAGTAGTTTTCCTATGTAGAACCAATGATATGAAAAAGATTATGTTGTATTCATGTTAGCTGTGTGACTAAGCAATAAAATGTAACTAAAAAGTAACACATTTGTTGCTTCAATTCAAGTTTTGAGGGGTTTGACGATATTTTAAACTTACATAATCAGTATAAAATTTCCGTTACCGTTGCACTTGTTCATATACATGTGCATGCCGTCTAAGTTTGCAGCTTAACACAGGTAATGTGAACGTTTTTGTATGGGCAATGATGAAAGTTAAGTATAAGAAACAGCAAGTTATCATTATGGCACCCACAAATAATAGAAAACAAATGGTGTGTCACCAATGATTACACTCCTGATTTCATCATTAGCATTGAAAAGTGTTTAGTGCCGTGTTATGACTTTAAAAAGAAGCCCTTTTCAAGTCATAGTTTTTATTTCTAGACAAAGATATGCATACTTGTTGAAAACCAAACCAGTTACTTGGAACGAAAGAACATATTTGTGAATACACCTTTATTGTCTTCAATGAGGGTACAGCATCGGATATCAAACATGAATAGTCAAATGTTTACACCTTATCCTTTTCATATAGTCATAGCACTGGTAATAAGATAGTTATGCATCCGAAAACTTAGATTAACATCCTTGATACATGCATAATAACGAACAAAACATTTACAACTGATTTGTTTGAAGTTGATTTTTCACATATTCACACACTCAGATGGACCTATCTATTGAGAATAATCGATATATGTTAGTTCTCAGTTCATGTCATATTTCAAAGTTTAATTATTCACTACTTTATTCATTATTTAAAGTGCTATAAATGTTCAACCAATCGTAAATCAATTATTTAAATGATCGGATGATAATCACAAGGACATGGATTTCATTCTGTTTAAATTCCAAGAATCAATAAAATTAATTAATTTCAATGTATTTTGATCAGTTAATGATGAGTTTGATATTCTCAACATTGAACATGTACTACCTGGACAATGCGATCTTAGATTAGATTGGTAATGGGTCAAGTGGGGGTAAAAAAAGTAGGTCAAATTCAAGGAAAACCTGTCACACTCTCTGAAGGCCAAATCTATGTTCAAAATTTCATTGAACTTGGTCACAGGCTTTATATTGATGAGGAGGTCATATAAAATTTTATGTCTCAGTTTTCTAAAACAAATCTTTAAATAAGTTTCAATCAAAGTAATTGAAAAAAGGTGATATAAAGTCAACATAGGCAAAAAAAACTAGGTCATGAGGTCAAATTATAGAAACATTTTGTTAACAATCTGAAGGCCTCCGATAATTGCTTCAATTGTCATCAAACTTATTCAGTAGTTCTGTACAAAAAGCCGTAAATGAGTGTAACTTTGTCTGTTGTTACGACAAAAACTGGTTCACTGATCAAAACATAGAATGAACTTTAGAGGTCATATTTGTGCTCCAATTTTCATTGAACTTGGACAGAAGCTGACAGGTATATTCTGCGGTCAAACGTGCGGCCAAAAAACTGCGGTCAAATTTAAAATGTTAGTATCGATTTTTTTTTAATGATATATATTTTTTGATTTAATGACATTCGTTAATATTGTGTGTCTTTAAACTGATTTTATATTAATGAAAATTGAAAAAAGTTTCGAAGTTTAGAAAATTAGAGTTTTATTACTATGGCCAAAGGGAGGTAAATCGTAATGAAAGTGCTCTGCATTAACTAAATTCAGTCAGCTTTGATTAAGATAACTAATATTGCGTAGATTTCATCTTAAATAGAAATAGCCTTATCAGTACAATGAAGCTGCCATGTTTGATGACTTAAGTTTGTTTGAATAATACATATTAAGATAGCATTCTATGATCGTTTGTCGACTTAATTATTCAATTTGATTATACTTCATAATTAAACAATTAAAGGACACGTCTATAATAAGGTTATAATTTTAAAAATGGAAGTTTGTAAATATCTGCCTTTAATATCTGTTTTATGTTGCGGTGAGTATACTATTTTATTTAGGTGTGACAAATTACCGGTAAAAATGACCGTGGGTACCTAGCCGTCGGCTGTACCATCACAGAATACCGGTATTATCATTTTATACATAGACGATCGATGTGAATAGTAAGTTAGTTTGTGTACAAGATGTCAGTATTATATCTAAATATTCTATTTTGTAAAAACTCGGTAAGTTTATTTGGTAGCGTGATGCATTACAATTCCATATGGGTCATGGTTTCGATTCCCGGAAAGAACCAACATACCTTCGTGGCGTTTAGTCATGAACTTTTTTCTACGACCATTCTTCCGCATTCTTGCAGAGCAGTTGTCCATAGCCACTGATGCGAGAGTATGTGCTTAGTACTATGTTAAAAGGTTGAGTTTAACGCTGTAACAACAAGATGTATCTAGGTTATATCGTGATGGTTAGTCAACATCCCTACTGCTCTATGATAGGTACCGGTACTCTCCAATGTACATGTATATACAGGCACGAAGATTCTCTCGTTCACTGAGCTGCGAGGGGAGCGTATATGATTTGTTTAATCTCTAGATTTAATTTGTAATTAGTTACTATATGTGCATAGAATTATATATATATGACCTAAGATGTACCCCGGCTTCAGAAACGAAACCAGGAGCCTGTCTGTCATGAGACTGTCGTGCTACCAACTTAGCTAGTCAGGCGTGAGTGACGGAAGCCACGCCATGATATAACATGTACCATAAATGACTAAGTTATTTTGTTTTTAGCTATGATGAAAGCATGGTTTTTGGAAAATGCTTTTTTATCGTGAAAACAGTATTATATTTGTCATGATAAACATAACGATCTTAAAAGAATTATGATATTTCGAAATTGTTTTTATTTGGGTGTGGTTTAAAAAGTACAGAACATTTCGATGGATAAGCGCAAAATTATGCTACATCTTTCTGTATTAACTTTTAGTTACACTAGAATTGTACTGTCAAATCAATCTTTTTATCTCGGCTCATGTGTGAACTTGTATAATATCAAGAGCTTACTTGACAACCGTTTAATTTTTGTGGCATGCTATCATGCATTCCAAGGTTTGTGTGATTAATGATATTTATCTTCCTATGATTTCCTGGGGGAATACCGGGATTTTATCGGTGAAATGAAAATCGATATTCCACTATTTTGAAACAATGAAAAAAATAAATTCCACTGTTTTGGAACAATGAAAGTAAATTAATAAGTAGACTTATGCGCTATCAACTGAACTAGTGAAGTGGCTGAGTCTGGAATAAATACAGCACATAATATGATTGTAAATGTATCCGGAAAGTTTAGATACTTACTTCAATTCCTTTCAAATTTTCAACTAGTGGAGATCTACTTAATAGGATAACATTTGTAATTTTTATCGAGATAACTTAACTAGAAATACAATAAGTAGATTTAACTTTGAGTCAAAAGTAAAAATTTCCACGAAAACAATCTTTTTTAGTGGTGAGAGTTTGTATGGATTCATCAACGTGGTTAAACGTAAACGCCACTGAAACGTAAAATTGCGAAAACCAAGAGTAACATTAATCGAATATCCATTACTGAACGAAAATGTTTGTCATTTGTCATATTTTGTCACAATTTTAACATTATTTTTTCAATACCGCAAGTGGTTACCTCTACTACATAATTATTATAAAGGTAGCCATGTGACTGCGCATTGATCGAATGTAACGTCACAATGGTTCGCGCTTAAACAGGCATGCAAGTACATTAAAATCACATATTAAAGATATTGAATGTCCGAGGTCAATAATTATTATACCAAAATGTTTCTGAAATATTGTTGCATACAAATATTTTGTTCCGATTATCTAAATATCACGTCAGTCGTAAAGATTGTACATTTCGTCACGGAATTTAGGGTTTTCACGTCTAAAAGGTTTCACCAATTGCCGAGTTATAATGTTTATTTTCATATCAAAGCAGAATGGTGGTCAAATTCTTATCGCGGTTTTTGAAATCTACATACTTTTTGTGTCATTTTAATGAAATAAAAAAGGAAAGTGAACGTTCTCAGTTTTTCTCAATATCGCGTTCAAAGTAAAATTACCTTCATTTCAACGACAATAAGTTGTACTTCAACATGCTTTTTCCTCGAAGAAAAAAATGCTGCTCGTACGTAAATTTCAACTTAAATATTAATTTCTCTAAAACTCAACATGATGTCAAATTGAAGAAAAACCTTCTTAACAAGATGAAGTCCTCCTTTTTGCTTCAATTGTCATCAAACTTATTCAGTAGTTTTGTATCAATAAAATCTTTCATGTGTATAATCATGGCTTTAGTGAACACAAAACTAGGTAATTTGGTCAAAGGATAGACAGATATTTAGAGGTTACATTTGTACTCCAATTTTTATTGAACTTGGTCACTAGCTTTATATCGATGAAATCTTTGAAAGTATTTTTTCATGACACACAGGAAACCATTCGCTTTATCAACAGTTACGTAAATAAAAGATTGCTAAGATTAAAACTTACTTAATATATTTATGCATATAAATATTGATTAAAATAGCCTTATCGGCACAAAAAAAACTTATCTTAATAATTTCAGTAAATGGTTAAATAATACATATAAGGATAGGAATTTAAGTCCGTATGTCGACTAAATTATTCAATTTGACGATACTTCATAATTAAACAATTAAAGGACACGTCTATAATAAGGTTAAATTTCAAAAATGGAAGTTTGTAAATATCTGACTTTTATATCAGTTTTAGGTTGCGGTGAGTATACTATTTATTTCGGTGTGACAAATTACCGGTGTAAACCGTTTACCTTGGTAAAAAATATCCGTCGGTACCTAGCCGTCGGCTGTTTCATCGCAGAATAACGGTAGTATCATTCTGTACAAAGACGATGTGCATAGTGAGACTGGTTGTGAACAAGATGTTATCATGCATTCCTGTGTTTGTGTGATTGTCAATGTATGTATTCAACCTTAAATTCCGTCATACTGAAATTCCAGAGACGTCCACCTTAGTTTAACAAAGAGATTGAAGCTGTAATAAAGTAGTTCGTCCGACCATTTTGGTAAAACTAGTTTCTTTGCAATACCAATCAAATGTTTTGCGACAAAATATATTTACTACAGTTCATGGATTTCGATGATTACTTTTGTTGGACCATTATTTCTTAATACATTTAAGTATGGTTTGTTCATGAATGCAACACATTCTTAAGTTTAAGCATCTGACATCCTAAAACCTCCAAGCTATTTTTATTGTAATTCTTTTTATAACATAGCGTTTATGCTATTTTGTAGCTTCAGTAATAATTATAACGATAACCAAAAAAGCAAAGGTAAAAAAGAATTTTAAAAATAAACCGTCATCAAATTGTAGATAAAAGCTAGTCAGTAGACCTCCAAAGTGAAAATGTCTCCAAACCGTTGGTGGGTATTGTATGTTGAATCAAAGTATTGATATACAGAAAGACTTTCGTGCACATTGAAACTAAACGAATCCATACTAATGATTAATCCTTACACATTAGATTCAAGTACGAACCAAGCAGGGCAAAATGCGGGAGAAGTGTTTATTTTATCCTGTATAACTTGCAAATACTACTGTTTAGTCACAGTGTATTAGCGAGATTTGACTCCGCCCATTCACACGCTTATCAATATAAGTAAAATACCTGTCACTGACACTGAAACAAAGACGCGCCAGTTGATTGAAGGAAATACTCTTATCGCCTAGAAATAAACTGCGTAGTAAATCAGAAACACATGTATCACTGCACAGGTTAAACTGGTCAGGCATTTGAATCGTCAATAGTTTTCGACTTGTGATATAACTTTAAAAGCCTTTCGGCGGGAAATCGCCGAAAGTCTAAACATATACAAAATTAAATGGTTGAACTCATATTGAATGTTAAAATGTGCGACTCAAATACTTTAGAATTATACATATTCTAAACACATATTTTCAGTAATGGGAAAACAAAGTGAAGACCCATGTGGCAATTATAAGGAACTAAATGACACAAGATTTACTACAGATTTCATTGCACCAGACTTGTCAAATTTAACATGTCTTACACAGTTTAAAAAGGCTGAATGGTACAGATATACAGGAAACAATGACGGATTATTAACAGAACATTGTCCTACTGGACTACAATGTGGTACTGACCAACAATTATGGATGAATGGTAACTTTACGTCTTTTTTCTTGAGTGGTGTTAATTGACAACAAGTTGCCGCGGTTGTGACGGAGTGAGACCTCTCGATCCTCATGCGCACATCATATCTCATGCCACTAGATTACTGCTCCTTATTATGCAAAGCTTATACAGTACATCGTCAATATTTTTAATTAAAAAAGCTCATTCATGTAACATTACTTGAATCATATGTTAACAAAGACCTAAAATCCCGTGAATAGGACAATTCGACCCTACCTAGTATGATGTAAATTTCACCAAACCTAGAGATTGTTTCACAAAACTGATTTTTCCTTCCGGGATATTGAAAAGAAAGGATACTTTAAAAAGAAAGTCACGATAAATATTGGCTTGAGGTCTGCACATAATGCATCCTTATGGAGCGGACGGACCCTAATTAAATCCAAACAAAACACACACAAAATATTGGCTCTCTTAAAATACCACAACAAATCTAACTTAACTAGTATTAAGACCGCTGCCTAAACCAAGGAGTTTGGCCTAATTAAATTTCTCAATTTTAGATACATTTCCAACGATTAAAGATGGTGAACGTATGACCAAAGTATGTATACGCTCAGGCTCGTCTTGTTGTCAGTATAGAAATTCCATCAAAATGAAGAATTGTACAGATTACATGGTATATTTGCTAATTCCGCTACCACCAAATCAGTGCATTAACTATTGCTTCCGTAAGTATATAATTTTAATTATATTTTATCGTGATTTTGGCATTTGAAATTTATCTTAATAAAGAAAGGCCGATAAAAGATAAAGTAGATCGATGTGTAATAATCATGATATATCATGAGACCATGGCCTGGTTATTTGTTACTGGCCATGTAATCACTGTAGCCACTTAATTGGAAAACCTTTGAACATAACTGATTATCATTATAATTACATTGTGTGTATGTATATTGATTGAATGTCTTTAAGCTCATATCCCATCATTGACTTTAAATGATGCTTGTTTTCAGAGACATCTCAAACCAGTACAAGTCCCACTACTACAACATTCCAAACTACCCCTGAAGTTAAATACCAAACTACCCCTGAAGTTAAATACCAAACTACCCCTGAAGTTCAATACCAAACTACCCCTGAAGTTCAATACCAAACTACCACTGAAGTTCAATACCAAACTACCCCTGAAGTTCAATACCAAACTACCACTGAAGTTCAATACCAAACTACCCCTGAAGTTCAATACCAAACTACCACTGAAGTTCAATACCAAACTACCCCTGAAGTTCAATACCAAACTACCCCTGAAGTTCAATACCAAACTACCCCTGAAGTTCAATACCAAACTACCCCTGAAGTTCAATACCAAACTACCACTGAAGTTCAATACCAAACTACCACGGAAGTTCATACAGAACCAACTACCACCGCAGTTCATACAAAACCAGCTACCACCGTAGTTCATACAAAACCAACTACCACAGTAGTTCATACAAAACCCGCCACCACCGTAGTTCATACAAAACCCGCTACCACCGTAGTTCATACAGAACCAACTACCACCGCAGTTCATACAAAACCCGCTACCACCGTAGTTCATACAAAACCAACTACCACAGTAGTTCATACAAAACCAAGTACCACCGTAGTTCATGCAAAACCAAGTACAACTATAGCTCATGAAAATAATGTTAATGCGGAAGATACAATATTAAGATTTAAGAAATGGATAATAGTTGTAGGTGTGGCTGTCGCTGCTATATTACTATTAGTGATAGTAACATGTGCGGTTAAATGTCGGAGAAAGCGTTAGTTGTATTTTATGATATAGATCATTTAAGATAATGGAAATTCTATGTAAACATTGCCTCGTGTTATCCTTACGTATCATGCTTAGAAGTATCAGTGATGCAAATCCATTTTAGTCATTAAAATAAGTTCTCAGATACGCTATAGTTATAATGAAATATACGATGTTTTACAAAAAATCTTGGACGAATAGAATTTTAAGAAACACTTGGAAATGCATGTTGTACGTGATTTCACTATAATTATCTAATTTTATTATTCATGTGACATGTTTAAAGAGTAATAAATGTTGATTTTTTAATAACCTTAGATGACTCTCTTTTGCTCCTTTTTTAAAAATTATATACCGCATATTGTATAGCGCTCTTTTCATATAGAACATATGTTCAAAAGCGCTTCACATCATATGCATAATTAGGAAATACGAATTTAAATGAAAACGAAAAAGAAAATGATTAAGAGATGATAAAACATAAACTGAAAAATGATATAAAACTAAGAATTTGTGATCAATAATCAATCTTTTTTGTCACAGATCCCCATTTACACCTTTGTGAAATGAAGCATTCACAGATAGATGTATTGCTTCAGAAATCTAAGCAATTTTCCTGGTGTGGTTTGAACCCAGGACCTCACCTTTTTTAACATATTACACAAAACTTTGAGTTTAAGTCGTTTGACCAACCACGCATCATGACTTTGGAGTAAAAAGATAAAGTGTGTGGGTTTAATACTCAAGTTGCTTCCCTTTATTCATTCAGTAATTGTTTTGTATTCGAGTTGCTTCCCTTTATAAATTCTGTAATTATTTGGTATGCGAGTTGCTTCCCTTTACTAGTTCAGTAATTGTTTTGTTTTCGAGTTGCTTCCCTTTATCTTTTTAGTAATTGTTATGTTTTCGAGTTGCTTCCATTAAATCATTCAGTATTTTTTATCAAGTATTCGAGTTTCTGCATTTTTTTGATTCAGTAATTGTTTTGTATTCCAGTTAAATCTCTTAATTCATTCAGAAATTGTTTTGTATTCGAGTTGCTTCCCTTTATTAATTCAGTAATTGTTTTGTTTTATCGTTGTTTCCCTTTAATTATTTGTTTATTATTTGGTATGTGAGTTGCTCCCCTTTACTGTACTGGTTCAGTAATTGTTTTGTATTCGAGTTGATTCCCTTTATTCATTCAGTAATTGTTTCGTCTTTGAGTTGCTTCTTTTCATTCATTGAGTAGTTCTTTTGTAGTTGAGTTGCTTCCCTTTATATATCCAGTAATTGTTTTGTATTCGAGTTGCTTTCCTTTATTCTTGTAGTTATTGTTTTGTATCCGAGTTATTTTCCTTTATTCATTTAGTTACTGTATTGTATTCCAGTTGTTCCAATTTGTATTTTTAATCATTTTAATCAGTAATTGTTTTGTATTCGAGCATTCTCGTACCCAGAGATTTAAATGATTCTCGTACTAGAATCTTAATAACATCTGGGTACTAAAATGGTATTCGAGTTACTTTTCTTTATCCATTCATGCACTCATGGATCATCCCTTAATTCATTTATTTATTTTTGTGTGTTCGAGTTATTTCCCTTTATATATTCAATAATCCACATTTTTGCTTGAACAAAAAGCGTCATTTTGGCTCTTCAGTGCTGGGGACCAGGAAGTAGACTCGAGGGTGATTAATCTACGCTGTAGAAACTTGTTTCAAAGTGCATTATTTATACATGTACTTGAAATGATATAACTGTTCCCCAGCGGTAGCTATACACTGGTTCCTTTTTTGAAACCCTTCACACTATGCACAATATTGTCTCTAAAAACTTTAGATCTAATCTAAGATGTCATTTTGTTATCTTAAAGTAAATATGTTTGAACGTTTGTACAAACGAGATTACTAATTCCAATGTCAATTGAATGATTTATCAGTCTGTTTGATTCGTAATTTTGTTCACCGATATATCAGGGACATATTTTTTTACTATGCATTATTAAATAACTATGTGTTAACTGTTTAATAAAACTGAAAACAAGACCAAAATCTGTCTGCGCTCTGATTTGTTGATAAATCAGGGCCAATATCAAAATCTTGTCCGTAATTAGTTATTTAATAACATTGTCATTAAATCAGTGATTTGATATATGCCTTGTTATATTTCCTCGGGACCGTGATATTGGCCATTGGCCTTCGGCCTTCGGCCAAAAGGAATGACTTTGGAAAAAACAGTGCCTAGATCAATCACTTTTTTTCACGAGGAAATAAAGCTGCTAGATTTCAATTTAAATATCAACTTCTCTAAAACTCTTTAAAATGCACCGAAACATGTTGGAAACAGTAGCATAAAGCTGTGATCTGATAATGCCAATTTAAGGAAAAATTGCCACACCCCTGTAAAAGCATACACACTAAAAGTTGAAAAAAGATAAAGTATTTTACAAATACGAACACTTTGACATAACTATATAGCCTTAATGCAAGTTCTAGCACTATATGAGTAGAGATAACGTCAAATACATTTCTAGGCATATTGGATCTAGGAAATATAAAATTCTATAATATATATGTTGTCAACTTGTACAGACTGCAAGAGAACAAAGCTACAGAGCCATGTACCCATGCTCATTTGCCATTTCCTTTAGTACATCCATAGTATGGCCATTTTTATTATGTCAAAATGTGCAATGGTTTATGCGGCATTTAGTTTAAAACAGTATGCAATTACAATTTATCTCAGGATACAAATTCCTGCATTCTACCACTGCCCTTCTGTATTAATTTATAACTAAAACACTTTCGACAAAATATATACTGTATAGAACATTTGGCTAAGTCTCAATTTCTAGTATATCTGAACATTAAATCAGCCAATTTTTATGTTTTAACTTGAATGAACGCGAATTAAACAAATATTGGTTTATATTTTACGAGGGGTTCATAATGACAAATGAATTTCAACGATAAGGGGTATCGTAACTCTTTGATAGCATTTACTTTTGCATATTAGGTGGTTCAAGTTGATGAAACTACAGAATAGTTAACTTCATGCATGTTTGTCACCTGGTAAGGAGAAAACATGCGATCAACGTGCCAGGCTTTAGCTCTGGCGTTGTTGTTCTTGTTTGAATATAGTGGTGTTTTGGGACAACAAGGTAAATATGTACTTATTATTTTGTTTTGTTTTTTACTTCCTGTTTAAGAAAGATATACTGAATTTATCATTTTATTTAATACCTCGCTATGATAAATGATTTTATTGCGGTTAAAAATGATATGGAACAATCAAACTACGTCCAAAACTAGAACTGTACTACTGTTGAAGTTTTCCGGGTATGTTGAGGACAGTTCTACAACCGTTATGCCGTTTATTGGAAAATGTTGACTTAGCCAAATAATTAATTGGGCTTAAGTTTACTTCAACTTTTTGTTTGATTTTATTTACCAGTCTCACCATACTCTTAAGTTATGTATTCGGTTATCAACAACTACTGAATAAAATCAGTAACACGTTCGATATCTCTAATATCTAGTTGATGACGATAATAATAGAAAAAACGAAAATTCCACGAAACGGTGTTCAAATAATTCGTAATTCGATGTCAGTAGTAAACTACATGATTATTTCGATAACATGTAGGTATATAAATGTATCGCGATACAATGTATGGTACCGTCGAAAATTTTAATGTTGGTATATTAGTATTATTGTACGCGCCGTTGCAACCTTTTGAAAGTAAAAGCAATATATGGTTGAAATTGTAGAGCAATCAGAAACATTCTTATGATTCACCCCATATAGCGTGTCAAAAATACACCCTGGCTAAAGTGTCCCTACGCCTTTCAGAAATTAAAATCTGATATCAAAACCTAAAAATATGAAAAGGTGCGTACATTGTATATACCATTTTACCAAATTTAAACATCAGAATGCATTTCAGACGTTTGTATATTTTTCTCAAAATGATGCATAGAGTGACGCTAATATGGTATGCCAGACGGAGTTCTAATCTTAAACCCAAAGGGTAATTGGGTCAAATTGCACCTTACATTACATAGTTTCCGTGACTAAGAAAGTAATCGATGGCCCAAAACACGTCAATACATAAGAATGAGCAAGCGCTTAAGTTAACATTACAATAATCGCTTCTTATGCATTACAGTAGCATGTCCAAACTCACCACTGGACATAGTTGTGGTAATGGACACGTCAGATCCAGTTGATCAAGATAAATTGGCAACAGAAAAAGCATTCATGAAGGAACTAGTTGCTAACATCATGGACCAAGA
The DNA here is from genome assembly GCA_025267735.1 of Mactra quadrangularis. Taxonomy (NCBI): domain Eukaryota; kingdom Metazoa; phylum Mollusca; class Bivalvia; order Venerida; family Mactridae; genus Mactra; species Mactra quadrangularis. The sequence goes on from CM046304.1 coordinate 13,678,417, forward strand.
CAATAGGTTTTCACTTGTAACCTATGGGGCTTCATCGTTGATCCAATTTAATTTGGATACCTACAAGTCGATAGCAGACATACATATGGCGATCGACTATCTATGGTCAACAACTGGTAGTGGAGATACAGCAAACACCATTGAATATACCATAGCAAATGCATTTGGAGTTTCCTCCGGCAACCGACCAGACGTACCTGATATAGCCATTGTGACGTCATATTCTCCAAGCATGAATTATCAAGAAATACTGAAGATAAGTAGTTTGCTTCAAGAGAATATGATTGAGATGGTGTTACTAGATACAGGTAGTTCACAATTTAGTTCCATTCCAAGCATTCAACATCTTCCAATGATTACCAATGGAACATTAAAAAGTGACGTAACAAAAGTTATGAATATCATATGTGAAGGTGAGAGCAATCTAATTTTTGATCACGCGATAATTTTCAAAACGTTCCTACAAATCATTCGTATCAAGAAAGTAAACAATAGCAAACATTCAACCACTACCGTTTGGTATTGATCTCAATTGTAGTCTTCAGATCTTTCATTCTGAATAAATTTACAACCGAATATATTAGACATCAGTTAACGATGATATTACCAGACATATATTTTATCTGATCTAAGCTTATGAACTTAAAGATATTCACCAGCTATAAATTTTATCAGTCATATATTTATCAAACTTATTTGCTACCTTAGACGTGTGTATTGCAATGATATCTTCAATAACTTTCAACTCGATATAACATTATCGGCTAGTGTGCTGTTAAGCACAACCATTTACCACCCAGCTAGCTCAGTCGGCAGCGCTCAAGTCAACTGATCGAGGGGTCGTGTGTTTGATTCTCGGACGGGGCATTCTGTCGTAGAGTTTGGTCAAGAAATCATTTTATGACCATTTTCCCTCTTACTACTGATTCTTATATGCAGTGCAATTGTCAGCCACTGACGGAAATATGCACCTAGTCACTGATTAACAGCTACATCAATAGGTATAGCCCTTCCAGGAACGGTAAGTAGGTTGACTGAGCGCGGTAATATGATCTGTACATTATGTTGCCACGGTGTTAAACCCAGACAAAACAAAACAATCACATATTAAATAAATTATATATTTATCAGCCTTATTCTTTTCCTTAGACGCATGTATTGCACTGGTATCTTCAATTGATTTCAACACAAAATAGCAATTAAAAGTTGCTAGTGTGTCGTAAAACACAATAACATGTAATTAATCACATATTTTCCAGCACATGGCGTACAGAAGCCATGGAGTGATTGGACAGCTTGTGGTGTCACGTGTGGACCAGGAACACAACGTAGATATAGAGAATGTCAGAAAAGACATCCAGATGACCAATGTGCTGGAAAACAATTAGAAGAGAGATCTTGTATGACTAGTACTTGTACAGGTATCTACATTTATACAAAACATGTATTGTTGTGACATTAAGGTATAATTAAGTAAAAAAGAAGTCTGAAAAATGTATCAGGAACAGCAACAGTAAATACGACTGACCCACAAACAGCAAAAAGCAAAGGACAATGGGGGAGATATATTTGTATTTAAATCTTTTGTTACCTTATATGTTAAATAATTGAAACAAGAACCTTAAGGGTTAGTGTAAATGATGTTTTCATATTAGATTTACAATGCTCATGCTATTTATCATAATGTGAAAAATGTAATTGATAACATTATTCACATTCTATTAGCGCAAATCAATAGCTATTTAATTTGAATTTATGTTTCATAGAGTTTATGTTGATAGAATATGAAGTATTTAAGTGATTATCTTGAAATAAATGTCCAGTGAAATAATTAACACATTATGCACTTTAGCACAAAGAATGTATTGACCTAAATGTGAAAACAAAAAGTCACAGTCTTGTATTCAATGCTTATCTGTTAATTTCAGAACCAATTAATGGAGGATGGACATATTGGAGTAAATGGTCAACTTGTTCTACATCATGCGGTGGTGGATTACAAACTAGGTCTCGTGTTTGTTCAGCTCCTATACCTACAAATGGAGGATTAAGTTGTCAAGGAGACGATATCCAAAAGAAGAACTGTTCCGATTGGACATGTCCAGGTATGTTTTTAAGCGAGGTTGTATTGACAATTTCTTGTCTTGAAGAAAAACAGTTAAATTGAATAAACTATGTGGTGTCTGCTTATCTGTTATTGCTTGTTACAAAGGACATGTAGAAGTTCCTTTACATTTGAGTTCTTCTCACTATATTTCCCATCCGTGATTTTACATTTAGACAAAAAAACCAAGAACTCTTGTTTTTCTTTGTTTGAACAACCGTTTACATAGAACAAGTATAGCTGCTATCAATCTGACTAACACCCGATCTAAAAATTTCCGCTCGTCTACTCGCTAATTTAGATCTGGCCGTTTTCAAACGAGGGTCTCGTTCAGGTGAACCTTTCTCATCAAAATATTAATGACGAAATTGTTATGATACGTAACTTGTTTACATCGTCAACGTCACGCAATTTGAAGTGAGCCGTCCAATCGCAGACTGTGAATAATACATGTACCGCTGTTCATTTAGTTTGCAAACCATGGTCTAAAATATAAATTACGAAATCAAAATGTTATTAATAGGGTTTTGTCTAGATGAAACCTACGCATTGATGAGTTGACATAAAGGTCATCTCGACGTGACCCTTCATTGAGAAAGTAGAGATCCTGTACGACAATGCAATACACGATATCAACTGATACAAGCTGTGTTTTTGACTGATATGATTTTACAGAGTTAACGGTAGCATACACTGTTGTGTTTGTTTGTTTTTCTAGATTGCACAAAAGTATGTGAAAATGGATCTCAACTATCTAGAACATGTGACGTTTGCGAGTGCACTGGAACTGTACTCAATGGTAAATTATCAGGAAGTGCCAAGTTACCACTAGATGGCGTGGAGGTTACAATAAAGTCATTACCATATCGTGTATTAGCTACATCAGACGAATCTGGTACATTTACAATAAATGACATGTGTCTTGCTAACACTGAATTTGTGCTGCACAAGGAAGGCTATACTGATGAAGAAGTTGTTCCAGTAAAAACAGATAACCTTCATTGGTCGATCAATGTCAACATGAAATCATTAGGTATTAAGTTATTAACGTTAATGGTATTGTAATGGACGTTAAAGTCTAAAGAATAACAATAAAGGCAAAACCAGAATTAATCCGGACAAATACAATTGTTGCATTGTCTATAATTTTTAATCCTCTGCATGATGTCGAGCTTTGTTAATATTGAAGAAGATAAAACTTCGGCATATCCACTGTCTAGTTTCAATAATTGACTTTGAAATACTTGTTACAGAAATTCAATTTTACTTAAAATACGAAATTTAAAGATTCGATTCCATAATGATACTTTGCATATTTGTCTCCTTAAATTATAACCTTAAAACGACCGTGATATCTATGTTGCAATTCATTAGTGTAAATGTTTCAGGTTGCTGAATATTTAAATTACATATACAAGTTTGCTATTAAATTGAAAACGACGTCATAATCATCCTTTGTTTTCTTTTTAAGTCAAACCAGTCATTGTGAGGCAACCAGTCAGCGCCGTCAGGATTGTTGGTCAAAACTGGACAGTTTGTTGCAAGGCAGAAGGTCGTCCAAAGCCAACTAATATTCGGTGGTAGGTTCATTAAATATGTATATGTTGTGATGAATCCATGTAAATGCATTTGTTGTACATTGTTTTTCATTGCATAAGCTCTATAAATCGACGTTTGGTCTTTTTTAGACTTTCAAACAAATATAAACCAATTTAGAATATAATACATGCACATGTATTATGATTCTATTGAACATAAATATTTTGTTAAGTTATGATATAGAAATATGTGTGTTTCCAGCAAATGGTGGCACATTTTTAACTCTATAAACCAGAAACTAATTCTGATTGTAAATGTTGTCCTACTTCCAATCATACTATATTTAGAAAATTATCAAAATTGACTCTGATTTGTCATCTATTGTAAAAAGTCACTTATTCTACGCTGCTCATCACATAGGTTTGTTTGTCTGTTTGGGTTTTACGGCGCACCAACACAAAAAGGTCATATCGCGCCGAAACATTTGATTATACTATTAATTCCATCACATAGGTACAAAGATGACATTGTTTTGACTTCAACAACTAATACGATGACATTCCAAAGTTTGAGCAAATCTGATGAAGGAAAGTATAGTTGTGTGGTAGAGACAATTGCTGGAGTTGCTAGATCAGCTGTTGCTGAGTTACGTGTTCTCGGTAAAGTGTTTTCATACGTTGTCTTAATCTAAATTGCTTACCCTGTATTTGCTAAAAACTTGTCTAAATTTTCATTACGCAAGCATAAACGCATAATGTAAGAATATAGTCATACAAATTAAATGGAACGTTTGGCTATCATAAGTTAGTGTTGCCTAATATGCACGTTTTTCAATTAACAACTTTATATATATCTCAATTAATTTGTTTATAGCTACTGCTTATGAACTAATGAATACTAGGACAAACGTCAGTAACATGCTTATTTATTCTACTATCTAATTTTAAAAAAGTTTTTTCTCTGCTGTGAGAGGATAGGTCACGTATATATGAAAATTGCTATGATTGTAGGTAACCCTGACGATGCCTGCTCGAAACCTTTGTTCAAGTCACATCAATTACCCACTGACTGTTTCGCTTTACAATATGGACACAACGTTTCAATTGTTGATCTGGGACAATGTCAACGCCAGCAATGCATCTCTAATGATTATCATGATAATCAAACATGTGGTTCATCGGAGAGCACATACTGTTGTGACGAGGGTACAACTGAGCTATTACAAATAAATTGTAAAGGATTTTCATATACAATGAAACGTATAACCTCTTGTCGATGCCAGGACTGTATAATGAAAACAATGATATCCGGTCAAGCATTTGGTAAAACGGAAGATGGCACAAAAGTTCCATTTGCATACGGATATTTATATGTTAATGGTAAACAAGCTGCTGTTACAAATGAACAAGGATTTTTCCGTTTTGAGATACCCGTTGATCAAGATAAAGCAATAGTTCATTTTGTTGATGAAACATATAAACGTTTTGTGCCATCAACTAAAGTGATAGCTTCACAGCCTGACACATCAATATCTGTAACCATCAATCTGCCACTTAAACCTAATCCAGTTGACTTTGACAGTAAACATGGTATTTCCGTTAATCTGGGTGGTTCTAAAGAGCTACCTGTTGCAGGGGGATTGACTATTCCAGAAAATGCTATATTCACTAAAGACGGCACACCATTTAATGGACAAGCACAGGCTTTTGTGCATTTTATGGATCCTAGAAAGTTGGATGATCTGGAGGCATCGAATGGAGACTTTGTTTACAAAACAGAAGATGGTACAATAGCCCCGATGGAAACTTTTGGAATGTTTCACGCATCAGTCGAAGATACTAGCGGAAATGAACTTAGAGTAAAAAAGAAAATGTCTTTCACATTGGATGCTTCTTTATTTAACGTTTCCGTTGGAGATGATGGAAATCCAGAATTATCATTATGGGATTTTGATGTCAACAACGGCGTCTGGATTGAAAAGACCAAAATGAGATTTGGAAGCTCTGGGTCTAACTCTGGACGAAGAAGACTTTTAGATACGGTTTTAATTGGCGAATTTGAACAACAAGAAATTCCTCAGATCGATCTTACAATAGAGACACCTGTATATGACAGGGTTATAATTGGATACACTAATTGCGACCACAGTGTGCCTATATATGCTGACAGAATAGTAACTCATAGTATAAAAACTAAGCACAATGCCTGCTATGTTGGTGTTACCATTTACGAAGATCTGACATATAATAAAACAGCAGGAGCCGGAACAACTGTCGTTGCTGTTACTAAGGACATGTACGGACCAAAGTTCAAGGGCAAAGACAGTAAAACAACTAATGAAAGCGGTCATATATGCCTCAAAGTATTTTGTGACTCAATTGTTTACCTTTATGCTGAGAGTAAATATGACAGTAGTAGGCTAATTGCAAGCGACAACCATGATGTTCCAACATGGTATGGTAATTCAAAGAATACAAAGAACAGCACAGAGATCGAAATTAAATCATACGATTTAGATGGAGTTTTCGAGAATGGAAAAACAAGATTTGGACCTTTTGTTGCATATGAAGATCTTTCAGTTTGTAAATCGGCAGATACCTACAAATTTAAGTTTGCTTATTATGCATCTAATCCAACATTAACAACCACCGTTAACAAGAATAATTACAAGTTAAAACTATCCTGGTATCCTGTTTCTCCAGATAAGCCATTTGCAAAGACTTGTTTTATAAAAGTGGCTGTTCAGGTAAGAGTATACTGTCTATTACTATTTAGATTGGGTTTTACCCGACTGGTAAGCACACTCGATAGACCGTATGACCACGAATCTCGGAGCAATGGTAATGAGTCCCATGCGTGGAGTTACAATTTTCATGCCTTCATGGAATTCTGTTACGGAATATTCCTACGGACATGTTCCCGCCTACCTCTGTATAAAGTAGGACAGTAGTCAGCCACTGATGAGGGTATGGGCTTAGTACTTTATTGAAGCTTCAGTTTAGATTTCAATATTATTCTCTAATTGTTTTTAGAGTCACACACACTTTGTACAAGTATTGTACTACTTAAATGAAGATAACAATTAAAATATCCAACAAATCAGTTTGAACTACTTTGAAAACTAAAGCAGAAAGGTACAATTAGCTGGACCATTTCACATAAGTGTTTCAACCATAATGTCTAAGTGTTCTAACCATAATGTAATCTGTACGTTTTCATCCTCATGAACTTGTCTTGCTACTAATATATACTAAATATGATATTACAAGAACGAACGATTTATTCATTGTTTCTAGTATTTATCTAATATTAAATTGTATTATTTTACATATAAATTTAACTTACTAGAATGGTAACAACAGTTACTTTTTTGTTCAGATTGACGATCCACAAGTTAGATTCATTGCAAGCAGTTATTTCTACGATTCAAAGAAAGGAGATAAATATGGAACATACGATGTTTCTCCACTTTTTGATTTGAACTCTGCCAATAGAACGTATCGTGCTGCATGTATTGAGTTCCGATGTCCTGGACTAAATGATGATAAAGGAAGTGTATCATATGATAGCAAGACACTCATTGATGTGTTTTTACCAACCAAGCAAACGTGTAACATCAGGTATGGTGCACATTACAGTACATCATAATAGTAATCACGCATAAATGAGGTTGTTATTCTGCTTATTCCTTATTTTTCTTAAATGAAATCTTCAATTGTGCAATACATATATTTTCTTAAATTTGGTTTTACTAAATTTATTAACGAATATTAGAAGTTATGTACGGTGGGCAAATAATCTGAAATTTGTTATTTTTAACAAACCCTTCTTTAATGTATTGCTCTACATCATAACTTTTGAAGGAGATATGAAATGCTGTTTATGTTAGTACTCTTGTATATATTTCAGTTATTCTGTACCATCACTCAATATCATTCCGTTATCAAACAGTCATGGATTCAGATTTGTTGCTGATCCAACAGAAGATTATGGTCCTAAATTTGGTGTGTATATTTCTAATGGAGGATCTGACACAGTGTCATCATTCTGTGCAAGTGGTATGGACACCGGAGCTGTTGGTACAACAATGAAGCCTGATGTTAACCCTGCTGTCATTTATACATGTTCTTAATATATGAACATGAAAGAACATTTTGCCTTTATAGTTACTTTTGCTTAAACTTGATAGATTCATGAAATGGACTGCTCAAAAGTAATAAAGTATAGATATATTCGATGTTTTTAATGCAAATAAAGATATATATATTTAAAGTACATTGTATTTTCTTCTCAACTCCCTTCATTAGATAAATCGAAAACGTGGGTAATCGTATTTAATAGTATAATAATACATTTGACTGATAACTGATTAAAGTAAGACAGATACTTCAAACACACAGTCTATTTCGAGTCAGTTTTCGTAAGACAAATAAAAAATTACATAGTTGCATTTAATACTTACACTAGAATTAATTATAAAGTTTAAAAAGATATTATAATTATCAACGGTATGTATGTGCTAGATAGAATGCTCATGCATTCGAGTTTATTAGTGACAATGTCCCAGTCATTACTTGCTGGTTATCTTATTAAACAGCACGTTCGATTAACAGTTAAAAAGAGTTGTGTTTTTCTTTAAAAAATTTAGAAAACAAAATTTGAAATACTCAATGATTAGATGTTATCAGCTGTTTATCAAGAGTAAATAAGGAAGACTGCATTGGTAAATTTATTATGTGCATAATAATTAAGTTAAATTGCTACTGCTATAGCTGAACATTACAACTGAACAAAAATTTAAGAAAACATCATACTATGGATAATGTAGTTTCTAAAAAGAATATAAAGACAAAGATTGTCTAAATCGGGACTATTGTACTTGAGATTAAAGTTGTTTGTACTGACAGTGTTCACACGAAGAGCAAACATCTGATCATTACGATAACACGAGACATAATCATAAAAGAAGGTCAATAAACAGTCTAATGCTGCTATGTATAAATGAATTCGTTCTTGTTTTTCTTCTTGGAAGCTACCCGGCACAAAGACATATCATTGTAACGAACCACAATCGTTATGAAATCCCAACAACAAGGACATGTCAATATGTTATCATCTGTCTTGTCTAAACAGTAATGACAAAGGGGATCAAAATTAGATAATAAAAATTATTATAAAACCTTTAAATTGTCAAATTTGTTTACACAAACCGTCTAACTCTTAGCGAGTAGTTAAGATAAATTATTTGCACGTTTTTGTTTTCATTTTTTATCCTGATTTTGTATCACCATCTGACATATAATTTTCAGTCTGTTCTGTTTTTGTTTTTCTAAATCTAGAACATTTATGCACACAAAAATATGTGCAACGCTTTAGACATAAATGTGCGTAGGTTGATTTGTTGTTTGATTGGATTGTTGACGCCTCTATTCACCAGACAAAAGCATATAGAGCGAAAATACATAATAACCATCTTTATGGGATTTACCAACACCAGATCCCATTTTTCGTAGGCAACTGTTTACGTTCACGAATAAAGAGTCAATGCTAGCAGCTGAGTTTAATTTCAAGATCTAACAAAAATAACAATATCTAGTAATGTGAAGTTAGCAACCACTCGACGACCGAATAATGTTTACATACATGATTTAGCAAGTGCTTTAAAATGGTAGAATAATAATAGGGTGGTATGCTGAAAAAGTATTTAATGCCCGAGAGTAGCGCCAATATATTCGAAAACGTTTTTAGATAACAGTTATGTGAAGGACATTTATAACCATGGGCTTGCCATGTTCAAGACGAACACCACAAGAATGAGGTGGAGACATGTCAATACTTTTGTTACAAATTTGAAAATGCATATTTAACTATGGAAATCGCACTAGCTGGATGAGTTAGTGTTCAATAAAAAAAAACTCTGGCTTATCGAAGCTTTTATTTGATCGTCTTTATCTTTGACTTTCAATAAATCAGGCGCGTAGGAGCTGGTGCCACAGGGGCCGCGGCCGACATTCTTTGGACAGCTACATCCTGGTGGGCATGATTTGTTGCAATCTGAAATAGATTTTCAAGTTTACGATATAGTTATTGTGCATTCTGTATCAAATATTTTAGTTTGTATTCAGCAACAAAAAAAATCCATTGTAAATTAGATATAATTTTCATTGATAACATATATTGTAAAGATGCACTGGACTTTGTTATTGTTTGTAAAAAGGTGAACTAGTTGGGACAAGGGTGGGTTGGTGTGCTTTACAACATAGTTCAGTCCCACCAATTTTTAGGATTTTATATTTTTGTTATTTCTTTGCTTTGTGATGTACATTTTTTAACAAAAAGTTAAAAAATTCTAAAACGTAATACCTCTTTGCTTTTGGGAAGTAAGGGAGGTCTTTGTTATAGTTGTTGCTGTTTGTGGTATTCTTTCCATCATCCCGTTTAATATGTTTATTTATTATGTATTAGAAAGTTGTCTTGGGGACTTATCGCTAGCAAAGTTTTTGCAAATTAAATGTATTCAATTTTTCGGTTACTTTCGTAAGCATACAAGAACGTAATTTGTCCTTGCATTTACTTATGTTTGATTTTATGGGGAAAATCTATTCTTATCGATGTATCCAAGTAGCCTACATATTTGACACTTTAATAATAACAAGACATTAATTAAAACTATCAAGAGGAATTTTCTTAATAGTGGAATAGTTTTTTGAGTGTGAACGTTATCCTTCCAAACAATTGGCATTTTACATTACAAATAGTCTACATTTGAATAAGTTTGCAATTACACCGGTGGTCTTCATTGCAAAACTTTACTGTATAATAATTCAAATCTCTTATACGAACCTGGACATGACCAAGTTGACCAACTTCTAGTTTCTTTGCCAACAGCGTGACATTGTTCACCACCGTTTTCTGAAAAAAGGTGTACACAAGTTCTCACACGAGATATTGTTCCATTTCCACAAGTTTTTGAACAACCTGACCATGTATCCCATGTAGACCAGGATCCAGATATGCTAAGTTAGTTAGCCGCATCATCAACGGAGGTCTAATACAATCATGTATGATAGTATAGTCCGTTTTTTCTCAACTGTCAAAGCTTGAATAATTTCACGGTGACTGAATACATTGTTTTTGTGCTGGTGGCATAATTGTTAACAAATATATATTGACTAAAACATATTACACAGCATACGCAGCTTCACTCGATCATAACACACACTTTCGGAAATTTATTAATGTACCACGACGATAATTTGAACAAACGCATTCACCATGAAATTATTCATAGTTTGACAGATGAGAAAAAACGAACAATATTGCTAAACAAACTAATATTCTAAATATTCTAAACTAACTATCTTCAAACAATTACCAACACAATCTAGATCATCTTGGTGTATTTTTAACATGGACTTGTTCTTCGTTGTAACCCTGCACCGCATGAAGAAGCGCAAGTTGACCAGGATGACCATTGTCGCAGTACTCATCTTCCTAAAGGAATAATTAAACATTATTGAAGTGTTTTGATTTTCGTCTGATTATGAACGCTTTTGTTTTAAAAGTTATGAAAAAATGTGCAATAAAACATAGGAATTCCAACAGAAGACAAACCTATCGCACAGCCAAAGAGCAAAGAGGGAGAAATGTTTAGATTCTCAAACTTCTGTTATTTAAGGTACGCCACAAATAAGTAATGGGAACAAAATACCGTCAATTGTAAATAAATAAAGATCAACCTATTAACAAAGACAACCCATTTTACTTCTTTCATGAGAAAGTACAATAAATGCCAATCTCAATGAAATTCGATTCAAGCCTTTAAAGTTCTTTTATTAGAAAGTACAGAACTGCTAATGAATGCACTGAATAACAATGAACTTAGTTGTAATACTATAAAATTTATTCCGAAAACGATTGAGCAACTTACACTGATGAGAAAGCTGTTTTAACTATTCTAAAATTATTCTGAACAAAGATTTACTATCAATTTGAATATAAAATGTGTCATATAACATGTAATTCACTATCTTTACCATACAATCTCTTTTGCTCAAAATTATGGCATATCGTAAATTTCATCTGAAAGGAATAGTTTATTATATCAGTTATTGGTCAGTTGAGACTATAATGAGCTTTATTCATGCGCCACAATAACTAAAGTTAGGACTGACTTTCGTAGATTTGAATCCAGTGGATAGATATTTGTCATAAAACATCTATTGTTCTTGTTACGTAACTAGTAACGACTTAATAACTTGTTTGTAATATTCCAACATAATGATATATGTACGATAGCTCACCTACGAAAATTAGAAAAAGAAATAAAAAAAAACAGTTTTACCATGTTAATGCATACAATATTATTGACATTTCAACAGTGTTCCCAGCCAGAGCCACCAGACCTGTCATTATTACTAAACACATGCAAAGCATGCAAGGATTATATCATAGATCAACTAGATAGAGATATATTGTGGTTTAAAGATGAACCTAATACATTACAGGATGAACCGGTAAAATTTATCGATCAACTCTATCTATAATGTGAACAACACAAGGAAAAAGGTAAAGCACTTTTATATCATACGCTATAGTTTTCCACTAGCCGTTCCAAGGCTTTAATCCCTTAGGTTATTGCTTATATTTTTTGTCTGTGGCTTCCCTTTCATAACAAAAAATTACAAAATCTGAAGATTGGGCGTGAAAGTTTTGCTTCATCACAAAATTATACTTGGGTGTATCACAACGGTCAGACATCCTACGCACCGTCCTACGCAAATATTAAATATCTGGCATAAGCTGTTAACCAGTTACTAGGTGCATACTTCCGGCAGTGTCTGTCAACTGCTTTACATGATCAAGAATCAGAGGTAGGCCGGGTGAGAATGGCCGAAGTAATTTTTTCATGGTGGTAACTATCATAAGATGAAATTATACTGAGATTATAATATGCACATACCGTACTGTGTTGACATTTCTTATTACAGATAGAAGATTTATTTGAAGATATAGATGAAGAAAATATTAATATGAAGAGTAGAAATAAGATCTCATCGAATATTGTAATATTGATTTCATTATGAAAATTATAAGATTGATCTAACAAGATTGTGTAGGATAAATCTCACTACATATTGGAAGCTCAATCTCAATACACAATGTTTGATGGATCTCACTACGCATTGTATGGTTCATCTCTCAACTCGTTGTAAGACCGATCTCACTACATTATTATTGTACGAGTTATCTCGGGACATATTGTAAGTTCGATCTTACTTCATATTGTAAGATTGATGTCTCTACAAATTGTAATACAGTTTTCATTGTAGCCTTAATATTAGATTTAATCATAAAACATGCAAAACACCGTATAAACATTATTTTGAATATGTTTAACTTTCCTAATGTTAAGTTTTTTATCGCAACTCAGAAAGTTACAGAAATAATTCAATTCAATTAAGAAAATTAATCCTTCTTTAAAACATAATAACAATCCTAATAAAATTTTAAGTCTTCGTAAATTTATAAATTGCTGTCTAATTCGTTTAAATTCATTTCAGAGAAAGCTTATAGAAAGATTGAAGAGTTCGATCTCAAATTTAAGACACTAAGATCATTTGCACCTCAAGCAAAGTCCAGGACAGAGCGAAGGTTTCTAAGATTACGCAAAGGTAAATATTGCTGTATTGTTATTGTTTTGCCGTCTATATAGTCATGTGATCTTCAGATGGTAAATACACTTTTGTTTTTCGTTTAAATCGTACAGCAGACAAAACAGCAGACGAAAGTTAAAAAGATTCAAATAGTGCATAAATAACTATAACATTTCTAACATTTCCACAATCGAAAATGCCCATGTTAACTTGTGAATTGTATATGTTCATTATGCATCCTCTGCACAAATTTGTTTGTGAACGACCTAGTTTATCGTTCAATTATTCATTTTGTTTTATGTTGATAATCAAAATAATGCCGATTTCTTAATATGCTTAGATGATTAATTGTTATTTTAAATGAGTTAATATGAGACGACTTATCCTAAAAAAGTACTTTGGTCGGCAGTAGAGATATATCCTTTTACAAATAATATCATCACTTTAACTCTGGTATAACATAATTTCTACGGCCATTCTCTCTCCCACTACTTATTCTAAATCATATGGGGCAGTTGTCAGACTGAAAGGAGTGTGTCCCATTAATTGGTTAACAGCGTAATACAGATATTTAGTATTTACAAGAACGGTGAGTAGGTTAACTGACCGTGGTGATATGGCCTATACAATATCTTGCTATGGCATTAATCCAAACATTAAACCTAACCAACAAAGTGTGTATTAAAATGTTTTTTCTTATTTCGTTGCAGGGAAAATACGATTATCTGATGAAAAAATAAATGTAAATGTCACGCTTTTTCAAATAAACTTGAGAAATATGAACATCAATCAAAACTAGACTGTCGATATAAATGAATAGTCTACCATCAATATACTCTTTTGACTTTGCATATCAATTTAATTTCGGTGAACATGTTTGATCGGGCTTTGTATGATAATTATGATTTATTAAATTTATATTTAATATTTGTACTGGAATAAACATATGAAAATATATAAGTTTTAGTGTCCTATTTTGTGTTTGTATTCAAGTGTTAATTGAAGAGTTTATTGCTATTCAAAGCAAAATGCTTATAATGCTTTCAGCCGCCCGGCTACCTCAGTTGGTAGCACGCGAGTCTACTGATCGGGGGGTCGTGGGTTCGATTCCCGGGCGGGACATTCTTTCGTGGAGCTTGGTCATGAAATTATTTCTACGGCCATTTTCTCTCCTACCAATGATTTGTAATTATGTAGGGCAGCTGTCAGTCACTGACGAAAGTATGGGCTTAGAAGTTGGTTAACAGCTAAATCCAGAGATTTAGACTTTCTAGGAACGTGAGTAGGTTGACTGACCGCCGTTATATGACCATACAATGTGTTGCTACAGCGTTAAACCAAGAAAAAAAACAAATTAAAATGCTCTCTAGGTTCTTGATCCAAATCCTGTATCTCATTCTTATTTGCTAATAAAAATGTCACCTGAGCATACTTAAATATATTACTTCTATATTTTATTAGATCAACATATACCTCAAAATATGCATTGAGTGCATTTTTCATATTTTCGCCTATAATAAACGGCGTAGAAATAACCAAAAAAAACATGAACTTAAAAAGTGCAATATATATCACATGTCTAGTGTCGGACAGTTACTTAAAAAACTTTTATAGTCAAATCAGACATAATTTGGTTGCTACGTTTTCTATCACATGTGGATTAGTTTTGATGATATTTATGTCTACCTGGTGACTTCTTGGAAGCCAAAGGTCAGGTACCAGCCCGGGGTTGTTTAAAGTATTGATAACACTTGCTTGACGGATAACACAAACTCATCATTAAGATTCAGTTTTTTTTTAATACCAAAGTTGTATAGTATAAGTAAACAACTAATATTAAAAGTGCATCACAGCTGACTATGCTAAATGATTGTTTAGTTATCAATGAGTTGATAAACCAGTTCATTATAAACATTTTTTAAGAACGGCGTAGCCCCGAGTGAAAATATCATTTTTCCGAGCAGCTGACGATTTGAAACAAAAATAGTGTCAGATTCCAAATTAATGAGTATTTTGTTTATTTCATGTTTTTTTTCTATGTTTCTAATGACAGCATCTAAAAGCATTTTACTTTCTTTCTCATCTTCTACCTAACAATTTATTGCTACATTTATTTATACATTTATAGATTGATACACATTTCAAGTTGTTAAATTATACAGTTAAATATCCGGACTTGCCTATTTCAGGGAACAAATTATACAAACACATATGTTTTCATATATTTTTAATGCCAAACTTTAAAGGTATTTGACCTTGTTACTAAAACCAGATCAACGAAACTGTCCATGTTTACATTCTTAACTGTAAGCTCTTTTTAAGAACTAAAGACATTTTACATAAGTTCCACAGGGTACACTTTTATCTTTGTTATATAAGTTACCAGTGCGATGATAATCTTACATTTGTTTTAATATTCGCTTACGATCAACAATAAGGAGACGCAAAAATATTTGATTGTAAAATAGGAGCGATACAGAAGTGGCCAACATGGCTGTTGGGAAAGCAGTTTGTCTATTCATACTCGTAATCATTGTGACAAATATACTTTATGTGAGGAAAGTTTCTTCGGAAGGTAAGAGTAATCACTTTCTTTATAAAACTTAAAATCTTTCTTAAAGCTAATACTCAAATTTTAAGGTGACATTTCATTGTGGCAACGAAAATGCTTATGTTTATAAAGGTTTAACTCATGACTTATCAAAAGTCATTGCGGCTTAAGATTTTTGTTTTCATTTTCTGACGGATTTTTTTCATTTTTATTGCGAATTTATTTTATGAGGCAGCTCACCAGGACAGCCCTAAGCGCATGAATGTAATATTTCTATTTCGATCTTTTGCAATAACTATAAACGCACATGATATCACATTATATGCACTCTTAACAGAATGCACATTACAATTTGAGTTCAATTTTTTTACTTTTTAACTTTTTTACTACACGATATTATACAAGGAGCGGGTGTGGTCAATAGGTAACGACATTTGATAGCCTGCTCCGCAAATTATACCAAAGACATACATAGTTGTTTCCGTGGACAAGAAATTTTATCGTATTAGCTAAGTACTGAACACAATGAAGTCGATTCGAGAGTGATTAATTTGTTTTACAACAGAACAATAAATTAGTATAAACTAAAATATTTTACAGAATGTTTCAATTCGCCAATGGACATTGTTTTGCTACTTGACTCGTCAGAAGGATCCCAAGTAACCACATTTGATCAAGAAAAACGTTTTGCCTCAGCGCTGATAAACAAATTGTGGGATGGAAGAAATCGATTTGGCTTAGTAACATTCGGAAGCGTAGCTTTTCCCCAAATTAACTTGGACTTGTATACATCAACAGACGAAATAGATATGGCTATTCAATATCTATGGGCAACCACTGGGAAGGCTGACATTGGTGGAGCCATCAAATACAGTTTAGACAATTCATTTTCATCAGATGTCGGCGGTCGTGTTGTTGCACCAGATGTTCTTATACTTGTTACTCCTTTAGATATTCGTAATGAAACTGCAGTCAAACTTGTAGCTGATGAGCTTGAACAATCTGATACAGAACTTTATGTGATAGTAGCTTCGTCTACTATTGATACATTTTGGTACAAGAAGTTTGTTCCCTTTGATCACATCATCAAAGTTAATAACGGCAATGAATTGATGGGACAAGTTAATACAATTCAACAAACACTGTGTCAAGGTAAGCGGTTTATTTTATCAATTCGTAACAACACTATCGTCACTGTCGGAAAGTTCTTACATTAAATCTACTTAGATACCGTATATCCATTTATAAATATGCAACACCTACCTTACAGTCTTGAAGCCAAACGCAAAAAAGTCTGAGTGCAACAAAGTGGTCATGATCAATTTATATCTCAGTCATATATACTACTGTATAGCCAATCATTGTTCGTCATAATTTTAAACTAGCTAAAATAGCTATTCTCATCACCGTAAGTTGCTCAATCGTTTTCGGAATTAATTTTGCAGTGTTACAACTAAGTTCATTGTTATTTACTGCATTTATTTGGAGTTCTGTACTTTCTTATAAAAGAACTTTAAATTAATGGGTTGAATCGAATTTCAATGCGATTGGCATTTATTTTACTTCTTTATGGGAGATATAAATTAGTTTGTACTTGTAAGGAGGTTGGCCTTTATTCATTCAACGTTGTCGGTACTTTGTTTTCGTTATTTAATTGTGG
Source organism: Mactra quadrangularis (assembly GCA_025267735.1). Classification (NCBI taxonomy): domain Eukaryota; kingdom Metazoa; phylum Mollusca; class Bivalvia; order Venerida; family Mactridae; genus Mactra; species Mactra quadrangularis. The sequence goes on from CM046304.1 coordinate 13,695,927, forward strand.
CGTCCCTTCCATAAAATAAATGTTAAATAAACACATATCTCTCTCTTTCTTTGCTCTACGGCTGTGTGGTAGGTCTGTGATCTGTTGCACCTCCTGATATGTTTACTTCCACATTATTTGCATTACCTTTTAACAGAGAAGAGTTGATAAGCAGGAGAAACCAAAACAAAAAAAAACTATAATGAAGTTTTATTATTCCTTTAGGAAGAGGAGTACTACGACAATGGACATCCTGGTCGACTTGCGCTTCTTCATGTGGTGCAGGGTTACAACGAAGAACGAGAACATGTGAAAAAAGACACCAAGATGATCTAGATTGTGTTGGTGAATTGTTTCAAGATAAAAGATGTTATAATAATCCTTGTACAGGTATTCTTCTTTATAAATATGATTTTGTTTAGCAATACTATCTAACATGTTTGTATTAAGCCCTTCCGTTGATGCTGCGGCTGACTAGCTTGGCATACGTTTGAAATTATCATATGATTTTTGTGATATGGCTTACTAAGGGTCTTACATACCAACATGCATTCAATTAAATGCTCTTACGAGATAATCATGCTTTCTCGAAATGATAATTTTCTCTTTAAGCTCCAATTGATGGATCCTGGTCTACATGGGATACATGGTCAGGTTGTTCAAAAACTTGTGGTAATGGAACAAAATCTCGTGTGAGAACTTGTACAGCACCTTTTCCAGAAAACGGTGGGGAACAATGCCACGGTGTTGGCACAGAAACTAGAAGTTGTTCCACTTGGTTATGTCCAGGTTCGTATAGGAGCATTAAGTGCTGCTGATGATACTACATAAGTATTTACAAACTCATTCGATCTTTGACGATTTTTAAGTCAAAATGCTGCTTTATTGGAAGGAAAACGTCCCTGTATTATCACTATTCTACTACACGCGATGAGAACATCGATTTTGTTCTAGTTGACTTAGTTGCAAGAAATGTATGTTTTAATATTTTGTTTTAAGTGTAATCTATGTAGGCTATCTAGTTTTATCGACGAAAATTGATTTTTTCCGATAAAAGCAAACCTGCATAATTTCATTTCTGATTGCTAACGAAAGAAACCGAAGAAAAAACGCTTAAATTTGCAAAATTTATGCTGGCGACAAAACCTCAAGACAACATTCTAATACATAATAAAACATTTCAAAAGGGATAGTAAAAACGTACCATTAACAGCAACAATAAAAAAACGAATTCCTTCCTCACAACAAAAAAGCAAAGAGGGACAAAGTTGAATACTTGAATACAAACTGGAATACTGATTCAGGTTTGCAGGTACACCAACTTCACTCTTGCCACATAAGTTCATCTATTAACAAACAATAACCAGTGCAGTTATTCAAAATATGTTATCAATTATGTTATCAATGACAATTTTATGTAATTTACAACTGATTTCTTTTTTTGCTAAATACAAACTAAAATATTTGATACAGAATGCTCAATTACTATATCGTAAACTTGACAATCTATTTCAGATTGCAACAAATCATGCCCACCAGGAAGTAAGCTGTCCAAAGAATGTGATGTCTGTGAATGCTCAAATATAGTACTGTATGGAGCTGTTAAAGCAGAAAAATTAGGACCATTAGGAGGAGCAGGAATATACTTCAAATCTAGAATGTATTCGCCCTTGGCAACAACCGATACATCGGGGTATTTTCGTCTCGATGGTATTTGTGTGTTAAATGAAGTCATTGTAGCAACAAAAGAAGAATTTTCCGAAGAAACGGTCACCGCTGAAATTGTAAATACTACACATTGGAGAATAAATGCTACACTTAAACATCTTAGTGAGTAACAAGGTTATAGAATTTGTTTTAGTGTTAAAATAGTTTTCGTTTTTGTAAGCAATTAATTTCTTTAATTACATGTAGTCAGTAAGCGGTGGTATTGACTGCTGCTATTAGCAATTGTGCACAAAGCGATGTTTGGTTTTTGCTATCTTGCTTAAGTAAATTTGTGCCAACCTCTAAACATTGGAAGCATTTTTATGATTAAAGTCAACAAGTTCCAAATTTGATGTGATTATATGTAAAGTCAGACTTTCACTAACTAGATCTAACATACATGATTTGTAGTTGCACCAGTGTTTGGGCTTCATCCGGAAGATAAAACTAGACTTGTTGGTCAAAATGTGGCTTTATGCTGTCAAGCTGTCGGTGAGCCTGAACCAACTGAATACACATGGTAAGAAAACATAAATAAATAGCCACGCTTCATATATCAGTTATTCATTTAACTTTGAATCTTATACACGTAGCATAATATCAACTGTTTTATATCATATATTTCGTCTTTGTTTTGATTTGTAAACTGATCCCTTTATATATGTGTCATTAAAAGGCTTTCCTTTCTGATCTGTGAATACCACATGTCGAAGATTTCATAAAGTAATTTATACCGTGTTAACTTATATACAAGTATAATAAACCTATTTATAACATGTATGGCATGAATATACAAACGTAGAGACTTTAAGAGAGCTGTTTAATGGGTAAATTTACACCATGTTTTGTCATGCAATTACCTCCACTAAAAGACCTGCACTTACATTTCTAGTATAAAATGGTTAATATCTTCTTAGGTTCCATGGACTACGTCCCTCAGATTCTCGAGGGAAAAATGGTACTTTGTTTATAAACAACATTAAATCTAGTGACAGTGGAGTATATTATTGTTCAACTGAGACAGATTCTGGTTCAGCGATATCTAAGGAGGCGACACTGACTGTAATAGGTATAACGTTTCACTTTTTATTTTATGCACATAGTGTCAGATTTCATTTTTTTTTGGATGTAAAACTATTTTCTTGTCTGGTGTAAACGAAACAAAAGGACACATGCATTATTGTAGTTCAGCAATTTACTTACTTATTAGTATTTATAATCGCCGGATTTGCGCATTTGATAGGACATCTACGGCTCCAGAAGTGTGCGTTAGACTCTTTGACATACAAACCATTGTAGAGTTTGGTCGAAAAAAAAAGTTTTTACCAAGTAAAGCAGATAATAGGCACTAGAGGGTTTTGCTTAGTGCTTGATAATAAATTGATTCAAGATATTTTAGCCTGTCCAAGTTTGATGATAAGGGCAAACGACCGCTGCAATGTGACTGAATAATGTCAAAATGTAATGTGATGAACAGCACATGACTATTACTTGTATTTATTTGTGCAAAACCCAATTATTGATTATCTTGTAGATTCTCCAACTGATTCATGTTCAGCACCAGAGTCCTACTATGAAGAATTACCAGTCGGTTGTCATGTAGATGGAGATCCCAGTAATAATACCAGTATAGATATTAAAGCTTGTGGGAAAGGTTCGTGTGTATCTCGAGTGCTACATGACAACGGAACATGTGCTGAATGGTGGGGACATTACTGTTGTGACCCTCATGATTTTGATTGGGTTACGGTAAATTGTCAGGGTTTTTCATATCAAACTAGGCGTGTAAAAACCTGCCGATGTATATCATGCTTTAAGAAAACTGTAATAACTGGAAAAGCGTACGGTCGGCTTGAAAATGGTACAGAACTACCACTTAAACTTGGAACTGTGATGGCAAATGGAAAAGAAGTAGCAAGAACCAATATGGCCGGCATTTTCACATTTGAAATTCCAAATACCGTTACAAAACTTGTTTTAGACTTTGAGGACGATATTTTTAAGAAGTTTGCTGAATCAACAAAAGTAGTTCGCGTTACCCAAGGATTAAGCACAGCACTGAAAATTGCGCTGGCACTTCGACCTAAACCTGTTGACTTTCATTCAAATGATGGACTTCAATTAGAAGTTGGGGGTGAGAATGGAAAAGCCCCGGCAGGCAGAATTCACGTGAAGGATAACTCGTTAGTGACTGAGACTGGCGAACCCTACACTGGTGAAGCGAAAGCGCAAATTCATTATATGGATCCGCGAAGTCTCGATGACTTTGAAGCTGCAAACGGAGAATTTTCTTATAACGTAGATGGGGAAGCCATTCCATTAGAAACATTTGGCGTATTTAGTACTAAGTTTGAAGACAATACTGGAAAGCGATTAATTAATACAAAGCCTATGAAATTCGAAATAGATCCAACTGTGTACAACATAAGTGCAGACTCAGATGGCCATCCAAATGTTGATTTATGGTCTTTTGATAGCAACTCAGGTAATTGGAAGTTTATGAACAAAATGCAATTTGAGACCTCAGCTGGAAGAAGAAGATTACTTGCCCAGATGGTCGTTGGTGAAAGTACGACATCTGTCAATGTTCCCACTATTAATCTATTTGATCCCGTGTATACGACAAAACCAGTAGTAACTTATCGACAAATAAGGATTACCAACTGTGACAGTCCTGCAGTATATAGACTACAGGCTACTTACAGGACCATAACAGTAAGGGCTCCAGACAAATTAAAAAGAGGAGCATGTGCCATAAGTGTTTCTGTCTTTAAAACATTGTCAGGTTTAGATCGCGATTCTGGAGGTACCCAGATAACAGCAGTTACACAAAGTGCTTCTGGCAACACGTATCTTGGTGTTGATAAACAACCTACTGATGCAAATGGACACGTTTGCTTGAACATATTTTGTGACTCCATTGTTTATCTATCGGCAGAAAATAAACAATCGACGCAACCACTTATTGCTTTCCCTAAGCATGACATTCCATCAGGTTATCAAGCATCTAATATCAAGAATGGAACGCAAGTCCAACTAACATCTACAAACTGGGAAGATGTTCCAACGCCAAGTGGTTTGAGATACAGTCCAGTTTACTATTATGAGGATATAAATAGATGTAAAAACAACTATAGGAACGATTTCACCTTTAAATTTGCCGAAAGTCAAACTGGTGCTCCGAAATCTAATTTCAAGTATGATAATGTATATGACAATAAATTATCCTGGTATCCTAATCCACCAAAGGACCTGACAAGAACGACGTGTTTCCTAAAAGCTTTTATTAAGGTAAGATATATATGTTGTAAGCAAATATAATATTTACGTGTATAATATAACCTATAATAGTCGAATTTTTAAACTTGACGCGTCAGTCTAAGAGGAGAAGAGTCTAACTGTAACAAAAAGGAATGAATGAATGTTTTCTGAAGTTTTCTATTATCACTAATTTAAGGAATTGTTTTAAGATATATAGATAATATATAGAGATGAACAGTACTGTACAATTAAATGTGTTCTCTTTAAAAATTGAATACTTAGAAAGCGCACATTAAAATTTTAAACTTATGCGTTACCCCCAAAAAGGATGTATCCAAAATATAAGGACAAATATATGTCGTGTTTTCATAATTGTTTAATTCCAGGTTGTTTAAAAATAAATTACACAGATTATTTCAATATTGTACTGTTACTTTAGCTTTATAGTTTAAACTAAATTAAACTAATTGTCTATTAATGCTAGACTCCATTCATACTAAAACTGACAATAAATTACTTGAAGTTATTATTGACGCAGTGTATCTGAAAGCTTATATGAACTGTGCAATTCGGCGGTAGGTAGCACCCTATACATGAGTTATCGGCCTCGTGGTAGGGTAAGTTAGTACTGGTGATAGAAAAAAAGTCCAGAAAAACAATAGTAGGAAGAGCTGGCCGTCGTATAAATGACCTTATTATGTGTTGAATACGACGTTTAACCCAATTAAAATAAGAAAGAACTGTACATTTCACTTTATAATATACACATTGTTCTTCATATTTAGTTTTTACTGAATCCGAGGTAGATGCGGATAATATAATAAGTATATGTTTATGATAATTTTTCTTATAAAATTGTTAAACAAACAATTTGTCACTATTTCAGACAAAAGGTGATTATGATCTACGATTTATTGCTATAAGTAGACAAACAGATAAGAATGGAGAACAATACGGAACTTATAATGTTGGACCTTTATCAGAACCTACAATGTCTACTCCTGACGAAAGAGCAGCTTGTATTGAATTCAGATGTGCAGGTTTGGTCAATGATGGTGGTACTATATCAACTGATGTTGATACTTTCTTACAAGTCAAACTGAATCCGCTGAAACCAAATTGTAGTGTGCGGTAAATATTAAAATGCAGTTCTTGTGTTTCACTTTTTAAAAAGTTCAGTAATATGAATATAATTTTGATAACAATATTGTTGCTTTATCTCGAAACGGTCGTTACTCAATGTATTCCTATACAGTACGACCGTTTTCCGCTGAACTCGCGATATGCAATCCATTATTTCATTCATCGAATATATTGGCCACATTGCTCACACTTAGTCCTGATTCTACTACTGGTAATGATTGTTATGGTATAATTAGATAGACAAATCATAGTTTGTCACATTTGTTCCATTTTTTTCAAATATGTTTAAACAAATGAAAAGATGAATTAGGCTTCAAAATGTAATGTAAACTTGTTTCATCTGTTCTTTATAGAGCAACAGCAAGTGGTTTAAATATAGTTCCTGAAAGTGGTGGTACAGGTTTCACGTTTCATGCTAAGGCAGGAAACAACTATGGTCCAAAATATGGTGTATATATTGGAACAAGAAATCGAGCTACAATGGAGAGGTTCTGTTCTCAAGGCAAGGATACTGGTACAATAGACATTGGAATGAACCCTGCTCTGAATGCAGCTATTGAATACGAGTGTTCATAAATAGCCGACTATCAAATTTGCTGACTACAGCATCACAGCATTTAAACTTTTGTCAATTAAACGATTAATTATTGATAGTTCTTATAATTGTTATAATTCATTTGATATAAAGAGCTTATACTCATGCTGTATATTCAATGGTACGAAACCTGAAACAGTATCACGATGTCAACATTCATAATCAAGATGTCAGATATGTAAAGAAGTATTTTCTGTCATATTACCAGTTTATTGTTTCCCTTTTTTTCAATAAATAGCTATCCTATAATCCACAGTCTTTTGTTTTATTTTGAGGTCTACACAATCAATCAACAGTAAAGTTGCTAATATATGCCTTACAACCTTTCATTGTCATTTTTTACCAATATTTTGTTATCAATGGGCATATGTGCGCTTTCTAGTTTTTAACAGTCTGCCTGTTATATCATAGAAGAGAGTTGTACATGCAACTCTTTTTTGTGTTTGCTTTCATTACGAATGTTGTGTCAAGCATTGTGATTTCAAAAGGAGCTTGCACCAGTTTGTAGAAAGTCTACACGTCAACTTTCTCATGGAAGGAAATAATCGTACACACTCAAGAAGCAAACCAGAAGAATATTAAAAATCATTAAACATTTCTTTTGACAATGGTTTTTGTCAGTAGATATTTTACTTGAACCCAAAAGTTTCACACATTTTAAATTCGTAAGTTTCAAAATTAGCGTAGGATTAACCTGCATATCATTTATGCCAGTATGAAAGCTATAATATATATTATGTCATGCTTCAATATGTCATGGAAGAGCTATAGATAAAACCACAACCATCTGTTGTTTATTGATAGCTTTCTGTTGTATATGTTAAATGACTCGTGCTTGTGATGGATAATTGTCAACTTACAGCGAACATTTAACATTCATTCTGAACAGGTTATATCAGGTACTAACAACTCGAGAAGTACTTCCTTAGTTTCGTTTTTAACGTCGTTTTCAACACAGCCATATTTAGCTTATATATACGACGGCCAGCTCTTCTACTATAAGCTTCCTGGACACTTTTATAGCACCAGTACTAACTTAACCTACCACGAGGCCAACAACTCGTGTATAGGGTAAAACCTACCGTGACCGGGTTCGAACCTGCGATCTCTGGATTCGAAATCGGACATGCTAACCACTACGCCACGGCCGCGGTTTCGAGAAGTACACTTCACTTTGACATCATAGATTTATTAGTAACTGGGACCACTATAATGGCAGTATTCATGGCAAAAGAGCAAACACTCTAACATCAAAGTTTAGTTTTGATATGTGATTGGACGTTGTGTAAAAATATGACCATAAATAAAGACACGGCTAAAAATCAACCTAATTATTTTTTGTTTTGGGTTTTTTTTGTTGGGTGATATGCCGTAAATCACAGTGAAGGGGTTATATAAAGGCGGTCAGTCGACCTACTCATTGTCCCTAAAAAGGCTAAATCTCTGGATTTTGTTGTTAATAGTAACTATGTGCATACTTCCTACATTGACTGACAACTACCCTACATGATTTATAATCAGTAGCTGGAGTGAGGTTCGAATAGAAATTATTTCATTACCAAGCTCCGCGAAAGTATTCCCCTCTCTGGAATCAAACCTACCACCTCTCGATTAGTAGATTTGTGCGCTACTAACTGAGCTAGCCGGGTGGCACTATAGTTGGTAAGACTTTGGTTAGACTTCATGTTTCACTTGCATAAATGTTATTGTTAAAAGCAGACTTGGTCATTCTACTTAAATACAATACATCAGGATACATTAAGCAGGCATAGTCCCGGACGGGGGCATACTTTCATGAAACTTGGTCATGAAATTATTTCTACGGCCATTCTCCCTCCTACCAATGATTTTCAATTATGTAGGACAGTGTCAATGACGAATGTATGTGCTCAGTAGTTGGTTAACAGCTAAATCCAAAGATTGAGCCTTTTCAGGAGGAGTAAGTAGGTTGACTGTCCGCCGTATATGACCTATACAATGTGTTGCCACGGCGTTAAACCAAAGAATAGCACCAAAAACAAAAAAATAAGCTGGTATAGGTGGCTGTTTTAATTTAAACACTCGTAGGTTGGAACATTGATCAAAATGCTTTTGAAAGGATCTAGCTGAAATGGCAAGATAAGCCATGATATAAATGACAAAATGAAACACAAACATTGGCCTTAAAGTGATGTATCTCTATGAGATGTATTATAGTATTTAATTACTTTTTCGTACACTAGGTTACAAAATGTTCGAGAATTAAAAAAACCAGAATACTTAAATTTATTGTACCGGTAAGTTGAGAACCAAACATTTCTAATGTACTAATAGAAATAATTAAACCCTGGGGTGGACCGTGTCCGAAAGTGGCGCGCTCGTTTCACTTAAATAATATAAAGTAATACAAAGTATTTATCAAAAACGATACATTTGATATTCTATGAGGTAAATTGTTAACCGAACTAAAATATCAATAAAAGTTGACATTAAGAATTATGTAGACCTAGGTGTAAAACTATGCGCTACGGATTATATTATCGTAATATTTATGAAATATTGAAGGTGAAAGATACGGACGATCAAATAAAACCTTCAATAAGCCGGAATTTGTTATTGAACACGTACGCATCCAGCTGGTGCGATTTTCATAGTTAAAACATGCATTCTTAAATTTGTAACAAAAGTATTGACATGTCTCCATCTAATTCTTGTGGTGTTCGTCTTGAACATGGCAAGCCCATGGTTATAAATGTCCTTCACATTACTGTTATCTAAAAACGTTCTTGAATATTTTGGCGGTAATCTCGGGCATTCAATACTTTTCCAGCATACCACCCTGATAATCATTCTACCATTTTAATTCCCTTTCTAAATCACGTATGTGAACATTACTCGGTCGTCGAGTGGTTGCTGACTTTACATTACTAGACATGGTCACTTTTATTAGATTTTATTAGATGACTATTTATGCGTGAACGTAGACAGTTGCTTATGACAAATGGGGTCTTGTGTCAGTAAATCCCTAAAAGATGGTTATTAAGTATTTTCGATTATATGCGTCAACAATCCAATCAAACAACGAATCAACCTACGCACATTCATGTCTAAAGCGTTGCACATATTTCCATGTGCATAAATGTTCTAAAGTAAAAAAGACAAAGACAGAATAGACTGAAAATTATGTCAGTGATACAAAATCAGGATAAAAAAACCCCGAAAAAACGTGCAAGTAATTTATCTTAACCACTCGCTAAGAGTTAGACGATTTGTGTAAACAAATTTGACAATCAAAAGGTTTTATTATAAATTTTACGATCTAACTTTGATCCCCTTTGTCATTACTGTTTAGACAAGACTGATAATAACATATTGACATGTCCTTGTTGTTGGGATTTCTTGACGATTGTGGTTCGTTACAGTAATATGTCTGTGTGCCGGGTAGCTTCCAAGAAGAAAAACAAGAACGAGGTCATTTATACATAGCAGCATTAGACTGTTTATTGACCTTCTTTTATGATTATGTCATGTGTTATCGTAATGATCAGAATTTTGCTTTTTTCGTGTGAACACCGTCAGTACAAACAACTTTAATCTCAAGTATAATAGACCCGATTCTGACTATCTTTGTCTTTATATTCTCTTTAAAAACTACATTATCCATAGTATGAAGTTTTCTTTCATTTTTGTTCGGTTGTAATGTTCAGCTATAACAATAGCAATTTATAAAATTAAGCAAATGCAGTCTTCCTTATTTACTCTTGATGAACAGCTGATAACATCTAATCATTGGGTATTTCAAATTTTGTTTTCTATTTTTTAAGAAAACACACAGCTCTTTATAACTGTTAATCGACCGTGCTGTTGGATTAGATAACCAGCAAGTAATGACTGGGACAGACTAATAAACTCGAATGGATCAACATCCCACTTAGTACATACATACCGTTGATAATTATTATATCTTTTTAAACTTTATAATTAGTTTTTGTGTAAGTATTAAATGCAACCCTGTAATTTTTTATTTGCCTTACGAAAATGACTCGAAATAGATTGTGTGTTTGAAGTAACTGTCTTTTTTTTAATCAGTTATCAGTCAAATGTATTATCATACTATTAAATACGATTACCCACTTTTTCGATTTTTCTAATGAAGGGAGTTGAGAAGAAAATACAATGTGCTTTAATTATATATACATATATCTTTATTTGCTATCTCGGACATATAGTGCATTAAAAACATCGAATATATCTATACTTTATTACTTTTGAGCAATCCATTTCACATTTCACGAATCTATCAAGTTTAAGCAAAAATAACTATAAAGGCAAAATGTTATTTCATGTTCACGTATTAAGAACATGTATAAATGACAGCAGGGTTTACATCAGGCTTCATCGTTGTACCAACAGCTCCGGTGTCCATACCACTTGCACAGAATGATGACACTGTGTCAGATCCTCCATTAGAAATATACACACCAAATTTAGGACCATAATCTTCTGTTGGATCAGCAACAAATCTGAATCCATGACTGTTTGATAACGGAATGATATTGAGTGATGGTACAGAATAACTGAAATATATACAAGAGTACTAACACAAACACCATTACATATCTCATTCGAAAGTTATGATGTACAACTGTAGGTTTATATGAAAAAATAACATAAAATTAGAAGATGAATTAATTGGTATTATATACCATTTTAAGGCTTAAGTTTACTGTGGCATTTAATTAAAAAGATAAAAATTAATACAGATAACACGTTTGAGTCACTAATTTTATTTGCTCATCGTACATTACTTATTCGCGAATAAATACAATTGTAGAATAAAATCTATTGAACATAAATGAATATCAATATACTGATGTTTTTCACTAGTGAAAAAATAGCTATAAGCAGAATATACATCTTCTCGGGTAATTATGATGTCATGCAAATCAAAAGAAATTAAGTTCTTATAATAATACCTGATAGTACAAGTTCGCTTGGTTGGTAAAAACACATCAATGAGTGTCTTGCTATCATATGATACACTTCCTTTATCATCATTTAGTCCAGGACATCGGAACTCAATACATGCAGCACGATACGTTCTATTGGCAGAGTTCAAATCAAAAAGTGGAGTAACATCGTATGTTCCATATTTATCACCTTTCTTTGAATCGTAGAAATAACTGCTCGCGATGAATCTAACTTGTGGATCGTCAATCTGAACAAAAAAGTAACTGTTGTTACCATTCTAGCAAGTTGAATTAATATGTAAAATAATACAATTTAATATTAGATCAATACTAGAAACAATGAATAAATCGTTCGTTCTTGTAATATCATGTTTTGTACACATTAGAAGCGAGACAAGTTCATGAGAATGAAGTCATACTGATAACATTATGGTTAGAACACTTTATCGTTATGGTTGAAACACTTATGTGAAATGGTTCAGCTAATTGTACCTTTCTGCTTTAGTTTTCAAAGTAGTTCAAACTGATTTGTTGGATATTTTAATTGTTATCTTTATTTAAGTAGTACAATATTTGTACAAAGTATGTGTGACTCTAAAACCAATAAGAGAATATTATTTAGATCTAAACCCAAGCTTTAATCAAGTTTTTTAAGGGATTTAACGCAGTGTCAACACACTTAAGATCATTTTACGGCGTTCAGCGCACCAAACCTAGCTTTCCTGGACCCTTGTCTATTACCAGTACTCACCTACCCTTCCACAAAGTCGGAAACTACTCCATATATCTTATTAATCGATGAAACTGACATTGGATGAGTAAAACCTTCCTGGTGGGATTCGAACACGTACCCCTTAGGGACACGAGATTCTAAATCCAGGCGCGCTACCACCTGCACCACCGACCCGTTTATGTTTTTTTATCAAGTATTAGGCACATATGCTCACCTGGTGCAGACAACTGTCCTACTTTATACAGGGGTAGGCGGAACATGATCATAGGAATATTTCATAACATAATTCAAGTAAGGCATGAAAATTGTAACTCCTCGCATGGGACTCATTACCATTGCCCCGGGATTCGAAATCAGACGGTCTATCGAGTGTGCTAACCGATCGGGTAAAACCCAATCTAAATAGTAATTGACAGTATACTCTTACCTGAACAGCCACTTTTATAAAACAAGTCTTTGCAAATGGCTTATCTTGAGAAACAGGATACCAGGATAGCTTAGACTTGTAATCATTCTTGTTAATGGTGGTTGTTAATGTTGGATTAGATGCATAGTAAGCAAATTTGAATTTGTAGGTATCTGCCGATTTACAAATTGAAAGATCTTCATATGAAACAAAAGGTCCAAATCTTGTTTTTCCATTCTCGAAAACACCTTCTAAATCGTATGATTTTATTTCGATCTCAGTGCTGTTCTTTGTATTTTTTGAATTACCATACCATGGTGGGACATCATGTTTGTCGCTTGCAATCAGCCTACTACTGTCATCTTTACTCTCAGCATAGAGGTAAACAATCGAGTCACAAAATACTTTAAGACAAACATGACCGCTGCCATCAGTTGTTTTACTGTCCTTGCCCTTGAACTTTGGTCCGTACATGTCCTTAGTAACAGCAACAACAGTTGTTCCGGCTCCTGCAGTTTTATTATAAGTCAGGTCTTCGTAAATGGTAACACCAACATAGCAGGCATTATGCTTGGTTTTTATACTATGAGTTACTATTCTATCAGCATATATAGGCACGCTATGATCGCAATTCGTGTATCCAATTATGACTCTGTCATATACAGGTGTCTCTATAGTTAGATCGATCTGAGGAATTTCTTGTTGTTCAAATTCGCCAATTAAAACCGTATCTAAAAGTCTTCTTCGTCCAGAGATAGACCCAGAGCTTCCAAATCTCATTTTGGTCTTTTCAATCCAGACGCCATTGTTGACATCAAAATCCCATAATGATAATTCTGGATTTCCATCATCTCCAACGGAAACGTTAAATAAAGACGCATCCAATGTGAAAGACATTTTCTTTTTTACTCTTAGTTCATTTCCGCCTGTATCCTCGACGGATGCGTGAAACATTCCGAAAGTTTCCATCGGGGCTATTGTGCCATCTTCTGTTTTATAAACAAAGTCTCCATTGGAAGCCTCCAAATCATCCAACTTTCTAGGATCCATAAAATGCAAAAAAGCCTGCGCTTGTCCATTGAATGGTGTGCCGTCCCTAGTGAAAATAGCATTTTCTGGAATAGTCAATCCCCCTGCAACAGGTAGCTCTTTAGAACCACCCAAACTAACGGAAATACCATGTTTACTGTCAAAGTGAACTGGATTAGGTTTTAGAGGCAGATTGATGGTGACAGATATTGATGTGTCAGGCTGTGAAGCTATCACTTTAGTAGATGGCACAAAACGTTTATACGTTTCATCTACAAAATAAACTATTGCTTTCTCTTGATCAACGGGTATCTCGAACCGGAAAAATCCTAGTTCATTTGTAACAGCAGCTTGTTTACCATTAACATATAAATATCCGTATGCAAATGGAACTTTTGTATCATCCTCCGTTTTACCAAATGCTTGACCGGATATCGTTGTTTTCATTGTACAATACTGACATCGACATGAGGTTATACGTTTCATTGTATATGAAAATCCTTTACAATTTATTTGTATTAGCTCTGTTGTACCCTCGTCACAACAGTATGTGCTCTCCGATGGACCACATGTATGATTATCATGATAATCATTAGAGATGCATTTTTGGCGTTGACATTGTCCCAGATCAACAATTGAAACCTTTTGGCCATATTGTAAAGCGAAACAGTCGGTGGGCAATTGGTGTGACTTGAACAAAGGTTTCGAGCAGGCATCGTCAGGGTTACCTACAATTATAGCAATATACAATATACCGTACCTATCCCCTAACAGCAGAGCAAATCAACTTTGTTAAATTTGATAGTAGAATAAATAATTATGTTACTGACGTTTGTCTCAGTATTCATCAGCTCGTAAGCATTGAAAAACTGCATATTAGGCAACACTTACTTATGATAGCCAAACGTTCCATTTAATTTGTATGATTACATTCTTACACTGTGCGTTTATGCTTGCTTAATGAAAATTTAGACAAGTTTTTAGCAAATATTGGGTAAGAAATTTAGATTAAGTCAATGTATGAAAACACTTTACCGAGAACACGTAACTCAGCAACAGCTGATCTAGCCACTCCAGCAATTGTCTCTACCACACAACTGTATTTTCCTTCATCAGATTTGCTCAAACTTTGGAATGTCATCGTATTAGTGGTCGAAGTCAGAAGAATATCGTCTTTGTACCTATGTGATGAGCAGCATAGAATAAGTTACATTTTTAAATAGATGACGAATCAGTGTATCAACTTTAAAACCTCTCAAGCTCTGACATGCTTGGAGATATGAGTATCAACTAGTATTATTTGCTTGCTTATACGTACAAATGTCACACTATTTGTTATAAGCATACATATTCCTCTGCAATTACAATGTGTTTATGTCCAAGAGAGACCTAATACATGCGCATGTATTATATTCTAAATTGGTTTAGATATTGTATGACAGTCTACAAAAGACCTGTTACAAAACGTCTATTTATTAAGCGAATGCAATGTGGGACATTGTATTATACATTGATCCATCTCAATCAATTAATATTTTTAACTGTTTATTCATTAAACCTACCATTGAACATTGGTTGGCTTTGGACGACCTTCTGCCTTGCAACAAACAGTCCAGTTTTGACCAACAATCCTGACTGCGCTGACTGGTTGCCTCACAATGACTGGTTTGACTTGAAAAGAGACAAGGTATAAATAAGATGTTATAATCAATCTAATAGCAAACTAGTCTATTTATTAAGCGAATGCAATGTGGGACATTGTATTATACATTGATCCATCTCAATCAATTAATATTTTTAACTGTTTATTCATTAAACCTACCATTGAACATTGGTTGGCTTTGGACGACCTTCTGCCTTGCAACAAACAGTCCAGTTTTGACCAACAATCCTGACTGCGCTGACTGGTTGCCTCACAATGACTGGTTTGACTTGAAAAGAGACAAGGTATAAATAAGATGTTATAATCAATCTAATAGCAAACTAGTTTATGTAATGTAAAAGTTTAACCACCTGCAAAAAATACACCCAATGAATTGTAACAAAGATATCAAGGTCGTTCACAAGTTGAATTACAGAAAGACTTATTTCAAACGAAGTAGCTCAATTTTGTTTCAATATTAAATTGCATACTGTTTTATCTAATAGGGGAACAGGCTTGTTTATTTATTTATTTATTGGAGTTAACGCCGTGTCAACACAATTTTAGGTCACTTAACGGCGTCCAGCGCACCTAACCTAGCTTTCCTGGACAATTGTCTATAACCAGTACTCACCTACCCTTCCAAAAGGCAGGAAACTTTTCCATATTATCTCATCAATGGAGGAAAATCGACTTTATTGTCAAATTTTCATGGAAGGGTATAACCTCCCCGGGTGGGATTCGAACCCGCACCCCCTCGGGCACGAGTATCCAAATCCCGGCGCGCTACCAACTGCGCTATCGACCCGGGTTGAATCTTTTCTAAAAAAAATGGTATTTTATATGAAAATAATACTTGGTATATTTTTTCTCATTTCAAAGTAAGTTCGTTAATTTAGATCTACACATGCCAAGGTTTTATATGCTTTGAGGTAAACATGGCTAATTATCATGATGGGGATTGTATGTACAGAGCAACAATTGTATTTGTCTGGATTAATTCTGGTTTTGACTTTATTGTTGTTGCTTAGACTTTAACATCCATTACAATACCATAAACGTTAGTAACTAAATACCTAATGATTTCATGTTGACATTGATCGACCAATGAAGGTTATCTGTTTTTACTGAAATAACTTCTTCATCATTATATCCTTCCTTGTGCAACACAAATGCTGTGTTAGCAAGACACCTGTCATTTATTGTAAATGTACCAGATTCGTCTGATGTTGCTAATACACGATATGGTAATGACTTTATTGTAACCTCCACGCCATCTAGTGGTAACTTGGCACTTCCTGATATTTTTCCATTGAGTACAGTTCCAGTACACTCGCAGACGTCACATGTTTTAGATAGCTGAGATCCAGTTTCACATACCTTTGAACAATCTAAAAATGAAAACAGTCAAATGTGCATGCTACCGTGATCCATGTAAAATTATATTAATTAGAATAAATAATGCATAAAAGCACAGCTTGCATCTCAAATAGGGACATTTATCAAATTACACCTGTCCTATGTAAACGGTTGTCCGAAGATAGAAAAACAAAATATACAACTTTTTTGCAACAATATAAAGCCACGGATGGGATACAATGGTGAGAAGATCTCAATCGTAAAGGAACTTATATATGTCTCTTGTACCTAGCAGGAGCAGATAAACAGACACCACATTATTTATTTGATTAAAACATATTTTTCACCACTAGAAATTGTCAATACATTTACTTCCTTGTCTGATAACATACCTGGGCATGTCCAATCGGAACAGTTCTTCTTTTGGATATCGTCTCCTTGACAACTTAATCCTCCATTTGTAGGTATAGGAGCTGAACAAACACGAGACCTTGTTTGTAATCCACCACCACATGATGTAGAACAAGTTGACCATCTACTCCAATATGTCCATCCTCCATTAATTGGTTCTGAAATTAACAGATAAGCATTGAATACAAGACTGTGACTTTTGTTTTCACATTTAGATCAATACATTCTTTATGCTGAGTGCTTAGGGTTTTTCATTATTTCACATGACATTTATATCAAATGATCACAAAATGCTTCATATTCTATCAATTTAAACTCCATGAAACATAAATTCAAATTAAATATCTCTTGATTTGCGCTAATATGTGGTTATTGTTATCAATTACATATATCATACTATGATAAATATTTAACAGCATATATCATAAACTTGTAAATCTATCATTCATATGACCCTTTTCGGTTTTATGACGTCCTATTCATAGCAAAAGGTTGAAGAAATTAAATCATCTCCTATTTTTCCCGTTGCTTTTTGCTGTATGATGGGTCTGTGGGTTTTACTGTTACTGTTCCCGATATGTTTTTAGACTCCCTTTTCACTGAATCAGACTCCTTTATGGTACAACCGTAATACTTGTTTGTGAAGAAACTTAATTACCTGTACAAGTACTATCCATACAAGCTCTCTCTTCTAATTGTTTTCCAGCACATTGGTCATCTAGATGTCTTTTCTGACATTCTCTATATCTACGTTGTGTTCCTGGTCCACACGTGACACCACAAGCTGTCCAATCACTCCATGGCTTCTGTACGCCATGTGCTGGAAAATATGTGATAAATTACAAGTAATTGTGTTTTACGACACACAAACAACATTTTAATATTGTTTAAATTAATTGAAGATATCATTGCAATACATGGGTCTAAGGAAACATACAAGGTCGAAAAATATGAGGTTAATTAAATATGTAATTGTTTGTTTTAGGTTTACCACTGTAGAATCACATTGTAAAGGTCATATTTCGGCGCTCAGCCAACCTACTCACCGTTCCTGGAAAGGCTTACCCGCTAAAAGTAATTGTTAACTAGTTACTAGGTGCATAATTATTTCTGTCAGTGGCTGACAACTGCACTACATGGATAAGAATCAGTATTAGGAGGGAGAATGGTCGTAAAATGATTTCATGACCAAACTCTACGACAGATTGCCCCGTCCGGGAATCAAACACAAGACCCCTCGATCAATGGACTTTAGCGCTGTTGACTGAGATAGCCGACTGGTAAATGGTCGTGTTTTTAACAGAACACCAGTAGATAATGTTATTTTGAGTCGAAAGCAATTTAAGATATCATTGCAATACACTTTGATACCGTATATTTGAATTTTATCAATCATATATTTATCAAACTTATTTGCTATTTTAGACATCTAAGATAACAAATAAGTTTTATAAATATATGATTGATAGAATTCAAATATACGGTATCAAAGTGTTTTTAAAATAAAAACTTTCCGACTGTTAGGATTATGTTTTTACGAAAGAATAAAATAAATAAGCTTACCCTGACACAGTGTTTGTTGAATTGTAATAACTTGTCCCATCAATTCATTGCCGTTATTAACTTTGATGATATGATCTAAGGGAACGAACTTCTTGTACCGAAATGTATCAATAGTTGATGATGCTACTATCACATAGAGTTCTGTACCAGATAGTTCAAGCTCATCAGCTACAAGTTTGACTGCAGTATCATTACGAATATCTAAAGGAGTGACTAGTATAAGAACATCTGGTGCAACTACACGACCGCCGACATCTGATGAAAATGAATTGTCTAAACTGTATTTGATGGCTCCACCAATGTCAGCCTTCCCAGTGGTTGCCCATAGATATTGAATAGCCATATCTATTTCGTCTGTTGATGTATATAAGTCCAAGTTAATTTGGGAAAAAGCCACGCTTCCAAATGTTACTAAGCCAAATCGATTTCTTCCATCCCACAATTTGTTTATCAGCGCTGAGGCAAAACGTTTTTCTTGATCAAATGTGGTTACTTGGGATCCTGCTGACGAGTCAAGTAGCAAAACAATGTCCATTGGCGAATTAGAACATTCTGTAAAATATTTTAGTTTTTACTAATTTATTTTGTCTCCGATATAAAACAAATTCTAACAAATAAATCACTCTCTGATCGACTTCATTCAGTACTGAGCTAATAGGATAAAATTTCTTGTTCTCGGAAACAACTAAGTATGTCTTTGGTATGATTTGCGGAGCAGGCTATCAAACGTCGTAACCTATTGACCACACCCGCTCCTAGTATAATATCGTGTAGAATAAATTAAAAAGTAAAATAAAATAAATAAAATAAATCCGTAAAAAATGAAAATAAACCTTAAGCCGCAATGACTCGTTTGATAAGTCATGGGTTAAACCATTATAAATATAAAATTATGCATTTTTGTTGTTACCATAAAATGTCACTTTAAATTTTGATGATTAGCTTTTTAAAGATATTTTTTAGTTTTTGTAAAGAACGTGATTACTCTTACCTGCAGAGGAAACTTTCCTCACATAAAGTATATTTGTCACAATGAATACAAGTGTGAAAAGACAAACTGCTTTCCTAACAGCCATGTTGGTCACTTCTGTATCGCTCCTATTTTCGAATCAAATATTTTTGCGTCTCCTTATTGTTGATCGTCAACGAATATTAAAACAAATATTGGGTTATCATGGCACTGGTAACTTATATAACAAAGATAAAAGCGTACTCTGTGAAACTTATGTAAAAATGACTTCAGTTCCTAAAAAGAGCTTACAGTTTAGAATGTAAACAGGGACTGTTTCGTAGAACTGGTTTTAGTAACAAGGTCAAATACCTTTAAAGTTTGGCATTAAAAATATACGGAAAATCTGTTTTTGTATAATATATTTCCTGAAATAGGCAAGTCCGGATATTTACCTGTAAAATTTAACAACTTGAAATGTGTATCAATCTATAAATGTTTTTCTTTTTAATGCTCTGCAATAAATTGATGAGTAAGTAGAAAGTAAAATATTTTAAGATGCTGTCATTCAACATAGAAAGAAACATGAAATAAACAAAATACTCATTAATTTGGAATCTGACACTATTTTTGTTTCAATTCGTCAGCTGCTCGGAAAAATGATATTTTCACTCGGGGCTACGCCGTTCTTAAAAAATGTTTATAATAAACTGGTTAATCAACTCATTGATAACTAAACAACCATTTAGCAAAGTCAGCTGTGATACACTTTAACATTAGTTGCTTACTTGGACTATACAACTTTGGTATTAACAAAAACTGAATCATTATGATGAGTTTGTGTTATCCGTCAAGCAAGTGTTATCAATTCTTTAAACAACCCCGGGCTGGTACCTGACCTTTGGCTTTCAAGAAGTCACCAGGTAGACATAAATATCATCAAAACTAATCCACATGTGATAGAAAACGTAGCAACCAAATTATGTCTGATTTGACTATAAAAGTTTTATAAGTAACTGTCCGACACTAGACATGTGATATGTATTGCAGTTTTTAAGTTCATGTTTTTTTGTTATTTCTACGCCGTTTATTATAGGCGAACATATGAAAAATGCACTCAATGCATATTTTGAAGTTTATGTTGATCTTATATTTAAGTATGCTCAGATGACCTTTTTACATGGGTAGTAAGAATCAGAAACAGGATTTTGTTCCAGGACTTGTAGAAAGCATTTTATAGGTAACGGTTTTGTTGTTGATATCTATGAAGTGAAGATGAGAATCATTTTTCTATGAATAGCGATAAACTTGTTTATATATAATGAACACTTGAAAACAAAACAAAATACAATGTAAAGGTATTATATTTATATATGTTGATGCTACTAGTACGAACATTAGATATAAATAATAATTATTTAATAAATAAATCATAATTTACATGCAAAGTCTGATTAAACATGTGCACAGTAATTGAAATGATATGCAAAGTCTAAAGAGTATATAGATGGTAGACTATTCATTTATATCGACAGTCTAGTTTCGATTGATGTTCATATTTCTCAAGTTTATTGGAGAAAGCATGAGATTTACACTTATTTTCCATCAGGTAGTCGTATTTTCCCTGCAACGAAAAGAAACATTTTAATGTACACTGTGTTAGTTGGGTTTAATGTTAGGATTAATGCCATAGCAAGATATCGTATAGGCCTTATCACCACGGTCAGTTAACCTACTCTCCGTTCTTGAAAATACAAATTCTCTGTATTACGCTGTTAACCATTTACTAGGCACATACTCCTTTCAATCTGACAAATGTCCCTTATTATTTAGAATAAGTAGTGGGAGTGAAAATGGTCGTAGAAATTATCTCATACTAGAGTTAAAGTGATGATGTTATTTGTAAAAGAATATATCTATACTGCCGACCAAATGTCCTTAAACAAAATTCTATTTTAGGATTAGTCGTCTCACATTAACTCATTATAAATAATAATTAACCATATTAAAAATCGGCATTATTTTAATTATCAACATATAACAAAATGAATAAATGAACGATAAACTAGGTCGTTTACAAACAAATTTGTGCAGAGGATTCATAATGCACATGTACAATTCACAAGTTAACATTGGCATTATCGGACATAGAAGTATTATAGTTATTTATGCACTGTTTGAAGTATTTTAATTTTCGTCTGCTGTTTTGGCTGCTGTACGATTTAAACGAAAAACAAAAGTGTATGTACAATCTGAAGATCACATGACTATATTGACGGTAAAACAATAACAATACAGCAATATTTACCTTTGTGTAGTGTCTTAGAAACCTTCGTTCTGTCCTGGACTTTGCTTGAGGCGCAAATAATCTTAGTGTCTTAAATTTGAGATCGAACTCGTTCAATCTTTCTTTAAGCTTTCCCTGAAATGTCATTTTATACGAATTGGACATGGGTATTCATAATTGAATTGAATTATTTCTGTAACTTTCTGATATGAGATAGAAAACTTAAAATTAGGAAAGTTAAACATATTCAAAATAATGTTTATACGGTGTTTTGCATGTTTTATGATTTAATCCATTATTAAGGGTACAATGAGAACAATGTTACAATTTGTGGAGAGATCAATCTTACAATATGTAGTTAGAACAACATTACAGTGTGTAGAAAGATCGATCGTACAATATGTACTGAGATCAATCTTACAATATGTAGTGAGAACAATCTTACAGTGTATACTGATATCAATTTTATATTGTGAAGGGAGAACATTCCTACAGTGTATACTGATATCAATTTTATATTGTGATGTGAGATCAATCTTACAGTGTATACTGATATCAATTTTATTTTGTAAAGTGAGATCAATCATGAATCATCAATTTTTATAATGAAATCATTCTTACAATATTCGATGAGATCATATTTCTACTCTTCATATTAATATTTTCTTTATCTACATCTTCAAACAAATCTTCTATCTGTAATAAAAAATCGCCAACACAATAAGGTATGTGCATATTTTAATCTCAGTATAATTTCATCTTATGAGAGCTTCCACCATTAAATAATTTCTACGGCCATTCTCACTTGGCCTACCTCTGATTCCTGATCATGTAGGACAGTTGTCAGACACTATCGCAAATGTGCACCTAGTAACTGTATAACAGTTTAAGCCAGATAGTTAGTCTTTGCAAGAACAATGCGTAGGTTGACTGGCCGCTGTGATATACAATTTTGTGAAGGCAAATTTTTCACCTTTAATCTTTAGATTTTTTTAAAAACTTTTGTTATAAAAGGAATGCCACAAACAAATAACGTAAGCAATAACCTAATGGGTTCATGTCTTGGAACGGATAGTGGGGAAATGACATCATACGATATAAAATACTTTACCTTTTTCCTTGTGTTGGTAATATGTTCACATAATGGATAGAGTTGATCATTAAATTTTACCAGTTCATCTTGTAATGTTTTAGGTTCATCTTTTAGCCACAATATATCTCTATCCTGTTGATCTATGATATAATCCTTGCATGTTTTACAGGTATATAGTAAAAGTGAGAGGTCTGGTTCTGTCTGAGGACACTGTTGCAATATTGATAATATTGTATAAATTATATAATGTAATTGTATAATATTATATAAACACTTTATCTTTTATTTCTTTTTCTAATCTTCGTAGGTGAGCTATTGTACCTATATCATTATGTTGGAATATTACTTACAAGTTATTGTACGTTACAAGAACGAAAGAGATTGTATTATATATATTTAATAATGCACATCAATCGCAAGATTCAAAACTATGAAATTCAGTCCTAACCTTAGTTCATGCGGCGTATTAAAAAAGCTCAGTATAGTCATTACAACCAAAATCTAATCTAATTGAATATGCCTTTCAGACAAAATTTACGGTATGCCATTATTTTGAGAAAAAGAGATCTAATGGTAAAAATAGTGAATGTTATGTTATATGACATATCCCATATTCAAATTGATAGTAACATGTTCACTAATATATTTTAAATATTTTTTTTGTATGCCATTAACATGCAGTATATTTAGCGCAGTAAAGGTTGCAGTTGTTGTTGTTATACTCAAATGCAATGGGATACTGTGATACTTACATATTTTGTTTTATTTATAGTCAATCTAGCATCTCTTGAATTGTCTCCTTCGTGTATAAACAACAACAAATCTTTTGTTGAACATTTCTTACATAATGCAAGACCACATACACGACAGTTACCAGAACTTTTACGTATACCTTTATCTATATGGCAAGATCGACATTTTGTTGATTGTACTTCTATCTGGAATTATTGTGGAACTACTTTAGGAGTCAACAAATAATATGTTATATTCGTAAAAGTGTTACCTTAGTAAAAGAAACACATTACAGAATACGTTTGCAAATCCGGAAATCTTGCAAACTTATTTATTTTTATTTTTCGTAAGATTTTTTTCAAGTTTTCAACAAATGTAGATCTATCTGCATATGGTCAATCACAAGTACATTTTCATTCAGATATCTTTATTAGAATATAAAGTATTGCAAAGATAATTATAAATACTCTAAATTGACTTACAATCCCCCATCGATTGTATTATCTATTGCATATAGTTTAAAAGAATACGAAAACTCTAACTCAAAAATGTTAACGAATCATACCTCCCAGTACTTTGATTTTTGCCAGTTTGGGGTTTTCATCAACACTCGGAATTCTTGTATTGTTTTACTGTTTCCTAAACGACTCACACTATCATGGAAACCTTTCAACAATCTTTGGCATTCTTTCTTTCTATCCACTCTGAAATAGTTATAATAATAAATGGTGTGGTTAAAGTCAAGAAATGTCATATATTATACCATTTTAATTGAGTTTTACACTGTAACAACACATTTTATAGGTCATATCACGAAGATCAGCCAACCTACTCAATGTTCCTGGAAAGACTAAATCTCTGGATATAGCTGTTAACAAGTTATTAGGCGCATACTTCAGTCAGTGACTGACAACTATACTAAATGATTTGGAATTAGCGGTAGGAGGTAATGGTCGTACAAATTATTTCTTGACCGAACTCTAAGAAAGTATGCCTGCCTGGAAATCATAATTATCTAGCACAATGAACAAAAGTTTCATTTTATTTACAACTTACCATATCCACATGGTTTTAATCTTCCTTGTTATTCATGTACCGATTTTAATTAATTACCTACAATTTGGTCAATGGAAACAAAGCTTTGAACTTCTTCAAACTCCTGGCACTATACAGGCCGTTGTAAATACATGACTACAATCGCACCATATCGTCTACAAGCTTGACGCATTTATGCTCCTAGTTGTCGTCTGGTCAACAGTACTGCACCTATTACGTTATACTTAGCATATATCTTCTTTAATGACTGACATTTCCGCCGTACTTGATACAGAGGTATGTGGACTTGTGTCATAGAAAATATTATACAGTAATGAACACATTCCAGGAGCTTAGTTTCCTAAGTCCCGCCCGGAAATCTAACACATGACTCCTGAATCTTTGGTCAGAAGCGTCACCGCCATAGCGTAACGAGTGAGTGACACGTTGTGTCAAAGTATTATCAAACATAACATGCAAATAACTTACTGATCAGGCCAAAATGTGGTTGTAAGGGAGTTAACTCTATTATTCACAATTCTTGAATACTTGGCTAGTTTTCTTTCATTTTCAAATTCTGCTGTCAGTGAACGGCTACATCCAAACTCGAAAGAACCCTCGTGGTAACATTCTTTACATATCTAAAAGTATACAAACATGAAGTACATGTAATCGATATTTGGGTTTTATTTTATTTTTTGCTGTATGCAGCTTTGTTGACATTTTGTTTACAGTTTTCATTCACAAATCCTCTGAGATTTCTACCCAAATTACTTCATGATATTCCGAAAGTTCATATCAGTGTGACTAGTCCGCGGTCGTGGCGTAGTGGTTAGCATGTCTGACTTCGAATCCGGAGATCGCGGGTTTGAGCCCGGTCGCGGTAGGTTATATCCTATACATGAGTTGTCGGCCTCGTGCAATGGAACTACAGTACTGGTGATAGAAAAGTGTCCAGGAAACCTATAGTAGGAAGAGCTGGCCGTTGTATATATGACATAAATATGTGTTGAATACGACGTTAAAAAAGAAAAAAAAGATTCTTTTATTTCTTTGCCGATATCTTCATCAGAACTTAGCACTTACCTGTGCCAGTGGTTTAAAGCTACATTGTGTATCCTAGAATGGATACGGCATTGTATTGCAGAGATTTATAGATTATTTTTAAAGGGTTCGATGACACTTGACCTGTCTTACCTTTCTTAGCTTGCCATTTGGATCCGGATGGGCTAGTCTGTTCAGTTTTAATTTATTCTTTACACACGTCACACAGAAAACTTCACCACATCTGAATATAAACAAAGATAGAAATTGATAATGCATTTACATTTACAGGATATCAAAGACACTTTGTGACTGATTACATTCAACATTCCCTAAATTAAAATTCAAAAACTTGCAGTAGCTTCTGAATTTCTTTTGAAAAAATCTCTATTCTTGAAGTTAAAATATGCGGTTTGAGGTCAGCTTCCATATACATTTTCAACTTGTTATAAATGGGACGTAATAAACAAATTAAGGAAATGAGAACGAATTTTGCAATGGAACGGACAGGGATAATATAAGTGCCACTGGGGTATTAATTTTATTAAGCACTCTTTATATTTTATATTCAAAGCGCTAAAAGCACTGGAGTTGTTCGAAATAGAAAACGTGTTTTCATCTGGTCACTTGTTGTGCTCAAAATGTGAGACAATATGTACAAGAAGATTTCGTTTCTTGAAACAACAACTGCAGACTACTTTCTGTGCGTAGCCAATGGTGCGATGAGTGAAGCGTCTAAACCAATAGATGTTTTATCGTGCACGCATAGAATGAGATACCAATCCAAATTAGGGTTCACTACAGGGAAACTTCAGTGTGTATATATTTTCAGTGTTTGGTTTTATTCAATTATTTGAAAATTCGTCAATTAAACCTTTCTTCGCCATATACATGCTTGAAGATTTGAGATCCTACATGTACCTCAAAAAGTGGTTTTTGTAGTAAGGTGTACTGGTTTCTCAAAAGTGGATGTATAGTTGTCCGATAATGTCGAACAACTAAAAAGGAAATACGAAGTAAACTTACTTTCTACAATGTTGAGGTCGTCTAGATATTGAGAAGCCTTTATTACATCCGTTACATTTCTTTCTTAAAGATTTACTTATATAATGATCTTTTATCATACCTGAAATATATTAAAAAGTTGAACAAGCCCACAAAAACGATTCACAACTTACCCATGAAAAACAGAACATAGAGTCAACTGAGCAAATTACAAAATCAGCATTAATATATGGTTAAAGTTTATGTTGATAAAAAACTTTAGATATAGAGGATATTCGCCAATTGCGATGTAAGATCGATTAATATTTCACCGAGCGAGCTCAGAAAACATATTTTCACGAGTGGCGTAGCTTACAAGGTGAAATATAAATCGAACTAACACTGAAATCGGCGAATTTTCTGTTTCTTTCATGCTTAGTTGTGTGTTTAATTTGATGTATTTTACACAAATTATAACGTGACGTCATTTCTACTCCAAGTTGACGTCATTTATCCCCTAATATGACGTCATGAACGATGAAAATATAAGGTTATATTTTCACTACGATGAAAATATAAAATTAATATATTTTCACCTTTACTTTCATGGAATTACGCGACGTTTCACCGTTAAGCATGAAAGAAATAGCAATATACTTGATTGCATTCATGTTCATTTTTCTCAAAATTACATTTGTCCAAGAACTTTGGGAGGACACTGATCATTACATGAACACTGTAAATGTTTGATATTTACTCATGTTTAGTTAACTGCCAGTATTTTCACTATACATGGAGTCAGAGTCATACTCTCCAGTCGAACCCCGAAGTGCTTGGCTACAATGCGCTTAAGTATAACGATTGTTACTAGACATGTGCAAGTATTATGTCACTTACAGAACCAAACATACCAACAAAACTAACCTACCTTTCAATTTGACATACTCTTCAATGACCTTCTCATCATCATCATCATCATTAGTTTCAAACATTGTATCTTCATCAACAATGTCAGAATATACGTCATCATAAACAACATTATCTTCACTACTTAAAACACTAGCTTGTCTTGACCTATGTATGTAAAATATTTATAAAATGGCTTGGTTTCAAGTTGTTATGGAGATCTACACATCTTCTTATTCAGTCGTTCTACATACTGTCTTATCACAGATTTAGATCTCTAGTTTCTGTTAAGTGGTAGAACGCGCGCTCAGGGATCGAGCTGATGTGGGTCCGATTCCCAATAAGGGCTCTGCTAATTTCATTAAGCAAGAAATTTACCTGCAGTTGTTCCAATCCATTCAGGTGTTAATAACAGTATTTTTGTTGGATGTAACATTGTAGCAACTAATTGTCATATCACGGCGGTGAGTCTAAGTACTCACCGTTGCTGGAAAGGCTAAATCTCTGGATTTAGTTGTAAACCAGTTACTAGGCGCATACTTACATTCTCGTTCCCAGAGTCTAGCAGGATTCTCAATACTACTAGACTCTGGGTACGAGAATGCATACTTACAGCCGCGACTGACACCTGTCCTACAGGATTTAGAATCAGTGGTACATGTATGAGGGAGAATGGTCGTATATATTATTTCATGACCCAGCACCACAATAGAATGCCATGCGCGTTAAAAAGAAGATTGTATCAAGAAAGTGAAAACTTACACACGGATTTTTCCAGCAGCCTCATCAAATTCCACAACTTCCAATTCACCAACTTCAGTCATTTCTTCAGGTTTTGTTATATCTCTGCTCTCAGCATTTTCTTGTTTATATACAACATTTCCTGAAGGTAATATATAGCAAGCCATTGATCGAGAATATAGTTTTTAGAAGTCAACGGAATTCTATTAGAGTGAATTGCAAGTCAATTCGTAAATTTTACGACTGAACGTCCAGAACATAGACATCTATATCGATGTCTATGCCAAAGCAAAAGAACTACGCATTTTATTTGCAAGACAGCAGAATTTATACAAAGAGGAACAAAATACTTGTACTTACATCTTATGGTCGTTAGTCAGCGCTGTCTAAATTTATTCAAACTGTTGTGTAATGAAAATGATGTCCC
Source organism: Mactra quadrangularis (assembly GCA_025267735.1). NCBI lineage: Eukaryota > Metazoa > Mollusca > Bivalvia > Venerida > Mactridae > Mactra > Mactra quadrangularis. The sequence continues at coordinate 13,724,902 of CM046304.1, forward strand.
TCTTAAATGACTGTTTGTCCGGGGACTTTTTGGCATAGTGATGACCTGATTTATTATAACCGGAAGTCATATGTTCATATGTGGGAGGTCTGAACACTCTAAACCGGAAGTTGGAAATTCAAATCTTACATTTTTATTTTTGAATTGAAGAGTCTATCGGATATATCATATTAAGATTGTCGATGTTATCGCTTTGACATTTCTTTTATTTCAAAATACAACAATGTAGTAAGAGTTTGTTGTCAAATTATTATAATTGTTGACATGTACGTACGAGGTCATCACTTGAAACATACATCAGGGCGACACTGACACATTGGTCTGGAGGCTATGTGTAGCTTCACAGCCGCGGTAGGGCATTCCATTTGATGAAATAGTAGAACTAATGTTGACTTTTTCGTCGTATGGAGCTGCTTTTGACTGATTAAGTTCGCTTACCCTAGACAAAACCCGTGACAATGATGTCACAAATGCTACGGTTTCAAGAATAGAAATAAACAATCCGCCTCGTATTATATAGTCTGTATTAGTTGCTGCGCACCCCATCCCCAACTCAAGTTTTATACTTTTTGCAAACACCGTTGAAAACCTACCATCGTTTTTCCTTTGCAGTGCGCTTTAGTTCCAAGTCGTCCCCATTTTCTTCAAGAAGTCGGCGTTTTTATCATTTACTATTCATTTTTGGAATATATTACTAATAATGTGAAAGAGTACAGGTACATGTGTGGTCTGCAGGCGTCGTAGATATCTTTAAAGGTGTTGATAACACTGGCATCAGAGTCCTCACATTCGTTAAATACGCACACATTATATTTTGTCAACAAACACAATTAAGAATCGGCCCCGTATACATTATCGTGTACTAGTTAAAACTATACTTTCATTATTATATTCTACAAGTAAAAAATTGCTGCTAAATGCAGCAAAGGGATTGTCACGGCAAACAAAAAAGATTGATTAAGTATAATCTAAAGGTAACTCAAAAGAGCATTATATTGAATTGTCATGTTAAGGTTTTTCAGTAATTAAAAGGTAACTTGCATGAAACGTTTTTTCTGTTCAAATGTAACAATCTCGTTCCAAAATCTTAGTAAGATTCTCGATACTAGTTAAATTGAGAATCTTGACAAATTTTGAGTACGCGAATGGTCTGGATCTAGACACCATCTTTATGCCGATAGGATGTTTGGTTTTAGTTGGATTTATTTCCAGTAATTCATATTTGCATGACGCTTAAAAAGATCGGCAGAAGGGAAAACATAGTTCTTCAGAACAGAAGCTATTTACATGACTTATCGCTTCTGTTTAGTCAAGTGCTCCTCACATTGCGGATCTGTTCTTACCAATCCGTGTAACCAATCATCTAACTAATGCATAACTGTCCAGCATCTTTGAATTTCGACATTTTGATTTTACAGGCGTGAACATTTGTTGCATTTATTGCATTTATTTTTTAATCACGAGACAGTCATGCAATCTAAATGTGTGTGTCTTTGCCTTGAAATAGAAATATCAGTTTGCGCATAGTATTTAAGCAGAGGTAGAGAGTCAGCGAGTGAATCTTTCAAACCAGTGTATTAGAGAGTAGTCATACCTTGACTTGTTACGGAAGAATTTTGTTGCCGGATACACGAAAGGATTTAACATGTATTTTAATTCCGAAAAGATGCACTTAAATACAAAAGGCAAGCTATTTCGAATAGAAATCATTTTTCATAATAATGAATTCACTCGGACTCGAGAAAACATACTCCATTCGAACAAATTAAAAACTGGCGAGCTTTTCACCTAGGTGTAAATGTCCGTCATTTTAACTCTCTTAAAATTACCTGGTCCGTCTGGTCAATAGTCCGTCAATATAGTACCAAACTTTTCATAATTAAAAAAGTCTGCAAAAATAATCTTACATCTGCTCGATCTATAACCAGAAGCAAGTTCAATTACACAAGACGCTACAGTACGTTACATAACGATGCATTCGGAACTCCTCGGTCATACATTTGTTTACTTTAACGCCGGACATTTCAAAATAGCGTCCAAATATGTCCGAGATTATTCGCAGCAAATGGACGAGGACTTCTGAATGTATCGTTGCGGAACGTTCTATAACATTCGCAGTTAGTGAACTCAACCCTGGTCCGTAACTCTTATGCTCTTAAAATTAACTGGTCCGCTGCACTTAATCATAGTTAGAAAAGATCGCCTATAGAGCTCAGTAAGAGTAAGAATTAAGAGTCAATGTTACACGATTACGCTTCTTTATTTATACAGTCGGCTAATAAGAAAAAAAGGTATATTATTAAAATATATGAATCATATCAAATTAGTTTTCAAATGATAAATGCTCTAACAGTTGAAATATATAATATTTACAACAATATGTGATGAAGCAATCGACGATTCTTTTAATAGTTAAAGTCTGCAAAGTTATTTCTTAAAATATAATTTCGATATTGGTGTCTTATCTTTTCAAATAAAATATTGGCAAATATCAATAATATATGTACTATACACATATTATGATACGCATATTTGTTAAACTGTATCCGTATACTAAACTGGTCTCCTGGTCCGGTTGGTTCGCGATTTATACCTACCCCTTTCCGTGTGATTCGAAAGGATTTGCGGAAATGTGTTGATATAAAACGCTGATTTTTCGTGTGTTGCATTGTTGCAAGAAAAATTGTTATATGGATTCCCCCAAAAATGATTTTTCTATTTAACTTTTAACGGAAATGGGCTGTACTATGACTGCATTAAAAACAATAAATTTGTCGGCAGTGGAAATCGAAAGGATTTTTATCATTTTTTATCACGTGACTTTTGCCCATTGCTATCAAAATCTACCCACCACAATATCACGGCGTCTCAACGCCGTGAAATAAGGTAGTGTACATGTATGTATGCACAGGGAACTACATGCATGTATAAAGGACGTACGCATTATTTTATGATAATACTTGATAATTATGGACTCTGGTGCCAGTGATTGATAAACGTCACACGTATGCACTAAACTGCAGTCTCATATATAGATTAATTTCTGTAGCGAGTTAACCTCATCTCTTTTCATACAACTGTTTTGAAAATTATTGCTTGTTTTTTTTTCTTACAGTACTTCATCGCTAAACGACCTAAGCTGTAGATGCGCCTTAAAACATATTCTAACATAGGCACGTGCGTTTTCACTCTTTATTTAATGTGACGTCATCTATGCTTTATTATTCAACAAAATATAGCTCGTGACGGCTGTTGAAATTTTACTCCCCACGTTAAATGCGCAAAGCCGAAAATGGCGCCCGAGTTTAAAAGGGTTGACTTTTACAATTTGGTTTCTATTCTATAATTAAGATTTTAATATTTTTTGTTCGGAATAAGAAACACCTATCTGTGAGAATTTTGTAAATAAATGCTATTTTCGGCCTTTGCACTGGGGTGGATTTCAACAGCATGACGTTTCTGACAGTTAAAACTAGTTATAAAAATATATCTTTTTTACGGATGTATTTTACGATGTTAGAATCGAAATAACTTACAGTTGTCTATATTTTGTTGACTAATAAAATATAGGCACTCGTTTGATGCGCTTATTAAATCACTCGTGCTAAAGCACTCGTGATTTAATCATACGCGCATCACAACTCGTGCCTATATTTTATTAGACAACAAAATATAGACAACTGTAAGTTATTTCTTAAACAATAATTCAGCGCTTGATTTTGTGTTTCTTTAAATTACTGGTCAACAACCTCCGAATTTAATGTTTTTGTTGTTTTTGATCTAGTCCAGTTATCTTAAATGGTGTTAATTGGAGTACTTACTTATACTAATGGGATCCTCTTGTAAAATAAAGTATGTTGATGCATCAGCGCTGAAGTAATCTATATCCTTCTTTATCAACATGTAGTTAGATTATATTTGCTCTGACCCATCTATACATTGTACATGTATATGATTGCTAGTACATGTATACTTATCATATTTGTCAGAATATCAAATTTACATATGTAGCAAACATTGACTAACTTTACCAAGATTACAGTTACATGTGAGATTTGTATGTTTTTTTTCGTGTTTTAATATGACGACCATGCTCCATGCTAAACTCCTCACAGCGGTTATGTTATACGTATTGCTACTTTATCCAAGCAATAAAGGGAGACTAACCGCTGCGAGGAGCGGGACTCCGCGCAACCGCTTTTTGACCTTAGTCGGTAGCCCCTCTTACTGTTTTTTCCTGGGGATAATAAGAAGCATTTTATATAGTCGAGTTGCTTAGTTTCTATAAATATGAAAAAATATATTGATACTTCAGTACAAAGGTATTTGCTTTTCTGACTGTGTTAAAAGATATTATATGATATTCTCAACAATTTACTTTGCATAGCCGTCACCTATGAGTATAAGTAAGAAACCAGGTCTATGGTGAAGTTGTTTGTGCTCCGAGATTACAAACTAAGCTTCCCAAAAGTGGTTCGGATTCTAATTCCACCTGGGGCGGTTACATCAATGCATTACTATTTAAAATAATGTTTAATTTTATCTTTAATAAGGTATTTATCGAAGTTGCAAGCCTTGTTGTAGTGTAAATGGATAGTGGTTATATACAAGAACCCAGGAAAGCTAAGTTAGGTGCGTTAGTCGCTTTAAATGTTTATAAGCGTGTTGACATGGCGTCAAACGATTTGAAATACAACAACACTGACTATTATGCAGTAAAACAATTTATTTAAACCAAGCTATGACATCCACTATGACTCTTAACTTGGTGCCAGTAATTAATGGTAGCTGTTGAATGACAACCTTTTGGTCCGCCATTGTGCTCGCGAGCATAGGCTTCACAAGTAGAAGCACATCCATAGTGAGAGGCATATCTCTTTATGTAGTTTTGAACACATTGAGAAGCACAATGTAAGTCGTTTGCGCATGCGTGCCAACCTGAAAGATATATAATATATATATATATGATAGAAGTACATGTATAAATATACCGTGACATTACCCACCAAAAGTTTGGCCACATTTTCACTTTGTTGGCCAACTGAATAGCTTTTATCTAAAGGCTGATAACTGTTTATTTTGAGATGCTTTTAAGTTTAGCTCTATCACGGGTTGGGATCGCTCAACGCAATGCGCCCGGTGCTTCGATTCATTTTGTGTTGAGCATTTCCGGAAGTGTGGTTTGAGCCGCTGTTATGGGATGTAAACAAAGAGTTGAGCATATTTTTGTCTTAATTTTCGAGACTTAAATGTATTCTTTTGAAAAGGTGAAAACATTATACGACCCGTAATAGATGTAAGAATTGTTCCACTAAGTAGCATTCCGATTAACCCTGTAACAAAATACATTTCGCAGAAATTCTGCGACCAAAAATTGTGAGAAAAACGCACGTGTTCTGCTTTTGACTCGTCATTTCGCGTTTTACTCTATACATGTTTCTACCTCGACAATCTATCAGTGAAGTGTCTTACATAGGTACAAAATGCTAATAACACTATGCATGCTTATATTTTATTCTGGAAAAGGGCTTTTTCTATGTCATACGCGAAATGTGTCTATATTAATGTGTCTACTTACTTGTTCCGGGTGATCCACAGTCCAGCCAGTAAGCATGTTTAATTTGGAAATATCCGCAGGAATCAGAGTTGACATCAAAATGACATCCTATGGGCTTACACCCAGATTCTTGCTGTAAAAATGTACATGGTATTTATAATGAAAAAGTGCCGAAGTCTACTTTTTAATAACAAACTTGAGGCATATAGTAGTGACCATGTCTTACTTTTGATAGCTTGAGAATTTAGGCAGATTTAAGTCTGGCTTTAATAACTTGAGGCATTTAGTAATGGTAAAAATTACCGCATTTAGGTTTAAACGGTTTTGTTACAATGAAACAATTAAAATTATTAACTGTATGGTTGGATTGTTCTATAACCATTCACTTGCAGTATTAAAATATTGTATTGTATTATTGTTATTTTCATTTCACATACATGTATTTACATTATATGGCTTTGCTTAACGATGCTTTATTTTGTGATGGTTGTGTCGTTTTGTGTGTATTGCATGCACTCCATCGTGTAAAATCTCATTTATCGGAATCGTCCAGTACCGCTCCGCATTGCACCGCACAATGCCTAACCGTACCGGACCGGACCGCATCGCATCCAACCGCATCGCATGAATAATCATTCGGAGCACATCGGAGATTTTCTATGCAAAAATACTGCGTATAAGAGTAGGAAATTTCAATGGTGTTCCGAATGATGGATAACAAGAAATAATTATTTAACATACCTGACATATACAACTCATACATTCTTGTGACACGAGACCAGTAGCAAAGTTACCACCGCTCACTGAACCACCACTGCTACATTGTGAGGCTGCTGATACATGAACAAAGTTGGATGCAATCCATGCCCTCTGTAAATATTTAATTGATGTAATAATGTACTTGGAAAATATATTGAAGCGTATTCTAGATGAAAGCTACGCATTGATTGGTCGACACTAAGGTCATCTCGCCGTGACCCCCGAAGCCACAATAAGAGATCCTTTGCGACAGTGGTCCATAGGATGTCTGTTTACAGAGATTGATCCGACGACTTCTCTAAATGTGAAGAAAATTAATATTACCTGCAAGCCATTTTGAACGAGTAATAATGACAAAAAATGGGAGATAAGAGATCAGTTTCTTCATTGACAATCGTGCAATTTGATTGGTCATTGTTACCATTCTATTTCTAGTAACACAATTAACGTCTCAAATGACATTGGAAAATGTAATACATAGTATCTACACGTCGAGTTATCGAACAATAAATTAAGGACTTCTGTCAGTTATCTTTCCCTGATAAAATCTGAAGCAATCCAATTTGTAATTAGGTCCTTACATTTGGGATCATCGGATTTTATCATTGAATTTCTATGTGAGGATAACAAAATATTTTTTCTAATATCTTTCTTGTTAATTAAGATATTAACAGAAGCGATAAAATTTAGATAATTCTTAACCCTAAAGATAACTAGCTTGAGTTTCAAACAAATTAAAGGATTTACAAAAAGTTATTCAAGATTAATTTTGGTAAATTGTCATTGAAAAGTAAGCGTAAAATTCGTTAATCCAACTTAAAGGACATACCTATTTAAAGAGTATACAAGGGGAAATAACTTACTAAAGTTCCTTATTCAAAATTCTTATCTTGTATCACAGACGTAAAGTTTAGACGTAATTGTAACTATGGCTTATACATGATTGTACATGTACTTATCAAGTGAAAAACTCGGACATGTCGGCAAGTAACAGTCAAACATATTTATCTTCTCAAGTCACGAAGTTAAGTGTCCTGTTAAACCTTTTTGAATGACTGAATTAGTCAATGTAACAGTTTCTGACTAAATAAACCTTTTTAAAAGACCTGATTGGGTAGCGCAGTTGGTAGCACATCGGAATTTTAAATCTAGTGTCTCGAAGGGGGTTCGAAACCAACCCGAGGAAGTTATACTCTTCCACGAATATTTGCAATAATGTCAATTTTCCTCCATTTAAAAGTTATATGGAGAGGTTTCTGGTCTTGTGGAGGAGTAGGAAAGTACTGTACTGGTTATAGACAAGGATTCAGAAAATCTTGGTTAGGTACGCTAGACGCACAAATGTGCTGACTCGGCGTTAAACATATTATAAATAAATTAATAATGGTATATGATATCATGGTATTGGTAACTCACATTGTGACCGCTGACATGTTGTAATTCATACCAGGTATATCCATCTTTTGTTAGTATACCACCATTAAATATGAAACAATCACCATGACCAACTGATGCAATCACATGAGAACTTAGACCAGCTGAAAGTACATACATGTATACATTGTAGTTATTTGTATCGTGCCATAGGCGGTCGGTACGATTCCCGGTCAAAACACTATAAATACAGACAGATAAGATAAATGAAAACCTGTATTTACTCAATAAAGATAATGTTCTGTTCTGTTTTTTTTAAAGCTAAGGTATATTACTAGGAAATGATAAAGTTTAACCCCCCCCACACACACACACACAGAGAGTTCATTTGTGCCCCTACATGCATAGTTACAAGGCTTTGCTTGTTCGAATGAGACCAGAATTTTTCTAATGCGTTTGAAAATAAATTCGTAGACTGATTTCAAACAGCACAATCAATTCAAATTTTGCTGGGTAGACAGAGAAGTCGAAAAATTAGTTCCTATTTTATAAAACTTCAGCAATATATTTTAATTAATAAGAAATTATTCCGGACCAGACAAGGCCAGATCAGTGCACCTATTCACAAAAAAACTTACGAAAAAAGTTATCGTTAGCCAATTTCATAAATTTTGCAGTTAAAGTCAGAAGCGGTAATAAACATAACTGTGATATGATATTCAAAGTGTTTCAAATATTTTCATAATTAAATAATATTTGGAATTGTTTGGCAAAATAATAATCATGTCCGAAATGAATGTTTCTTGCTTTTAACTTACGATTTTATCGAAATGATTTTTGTGAAGAGGTGCACTGACCAGACCGGTCCAGAATAGACCAGACGTATCAGCTATCACTGTTTGGTATATGTCCTACATGCTGAATTTGTCTGTACTTCCTAATCTTGATGATGAACTTACCGGCATCTCTAACGTTAACGCTGGTACCAGTGACACAAAGACAGGAACCAGTTGCTGGTGCCGCTGACGCCCAACCAAACACGGTTACAATAGCAAGTAATCCAAACAGCATGTCTTCACTTGACCAGACAACAATACGAACTGATATCTACATTTAGACGATCACTTGCTTAAATTAGTTTTTACTATCAGTGACTCTGACCTTGCCCGTTCATTTATTTGAAACATAATACCTTATTTAGTCCACTCATGGCGACATTTCTCACGGAAAAGACCAAGCTTTAAAATGTAAAGTTCAACCACGCGCCGCCTTAATTTGTCCTAAATTCGATTATGAAATAGTGACAGACACAAATGCTATGTAAAAGGCTAAAGTGACCGATGAACTTTAACCTACAGAACAAAATAGGTAGTTTATTTCAGGGCTTGAGCATAACTTATCACCCTAACAAATATAATTACATATTACATGAAAAACAGAAATGAAAAGGCAGTTAGACGTTGCGTTCGATCATGGCATCAACGTGCGCAGTCTTCAAAATCGCCCAGGTATTTCGAGGCCAAAAAACGACGCTTAAACATAAATATCATTTTGTTGAATTGAACGAGTATTAACTGCAGACTGAAAATGCAAGTCGGTACGTTTACGGTATTATTTTCTTTAATGAAATTAGCAGTGCCACTTGTGGAGTTGGAATGTGGTACGACTTGGATCACTGCTCCTTATTCGCCATAACCACTCGGTATTTGATTGCGTGTACCATTGACAAATGTGAGAAACAATTCTTTCGAAGTGTTTTGTATGGTTCATGTTTGAACCATAACAGCTCTGAAAAGAGCTTTTTTATTCCAGCTTCGACTGGAAAAAAGACTGGAAAATTATTCTGCTTCGTCTTCTGTTTCGATGTCGTCTGCTACAACCATTCTCTTCAACTCATGACGTAACATGTTGATGTCTTCTGCTTTCATATAGACATAGTTGTAGTACATATTTCTAATACTTTGAACGGTAGATAACTTCATCTCTAAATTATGCATGAAACATTTAGAGTTGTCTTTCTTGGCTAGGTTGTAGCGCTTTCCAAGTTCCGCGAGCTTCTTGTTCAAAACTGACAGCTGTTGGGCTGCTCTCTTCATTTTCATCGAAGTTTGTCTCAGTTCCTTTCTTTTTTCATCAAATGTTGCTTGAGTAACGTAGTCTCTTGCTTGGAACATTCGTGTTGACTTCGAGCTAGCAGTGACTGCCTTAGTTTTCGTAATACTAGCATTAATTTCGACTGAACTTGTTGCTAAAACTTCCATTTTGTTTTCAATATACTTCAGAATGACAAAACGAGGATGTCTCTTCGAAAGTAGTTGTGGATAATATGCCAGTGAAATGTAAGGCCTCACTATTTAAACAGATGGGTAAAAAATCGACAGACAGATAAGTGACAAATTTCACCGTATGTCAATCATTAATTTAAGATCAAATGTGTGATATACAAACAAATGATATTAATTACTAACCATAAGGCATGAATTATGTTGGCGATTTCATTCATTGAAATTTTAATTGACTTTTATCAAGTTGATCACACCCTTGGTAATTGATATTAAAATTGACAATATGGTAACAATATTGTTTGACGGGTAATCAATGGGTCTAGAGAATATGGTGATAGCACATTTCAATAAAAGATTGAACACTATCAAAATGCCTATCAATAATTTGACATGTATAGAAGTTTATATTTTATTTATCTTAATGTTTTGATATTTCAATCAGAACGGAACAGAACATATCTTTTTTTCACCCGCGTAAATTATTACATAATGGGGTACATGTGATACAATATTATATAATAAGAATAAACAGTCAGTTATATAAATTGTATTTAAGTAAGGGGGGATTTGCTCGTATGCGTGCGTACAAAGAATAATTTAGTGTGGTATTTGGATATATACGTAAAATATTGTTGCTGGAGTGGAACAAAACATATTTTTTTATTAACAGAAAACATATCACTAATAAAAAGAATCAGAACGGAAATGATTAGTAAACTTGCAAACAACACGCTAAAACATATTAACAATTTATCACTTATTTATTGCATGGTATTAATAATTTTATTGACATTCATGTGTGCTGAACTGGTTGAAATTTCTATCATTGCATAATATCGCGCACGCACATATACATGTACAAAATATAATGATGATTTTAGTTTATTAAATATTTTTATATTTTGATCTGACACTCTAGCACTATTTTCACATATTAATAATAATTACTATTTACATTGATTAAAATCGCAATAGAATTTTGATTTAAGTTCAAAAAAAGGGTGTTAGCGACTATGGCGGGAACGGCAAAAAAACTCACAGACATTCCATACAATCAAAGAAAAAAGAGGGAGACGTTTTAAGGTTATAAAAAGGACGACACACAAAAACAATAAAACAAAAACCTAAAGTGTTTCCGCTCATGGCATTTTTGCCGAATATCACCGAAGTATTTCGATTTAATACGCGAAGTTTATCTTTTTTCTTTTCTAACTAGATTTAACGCCGTGTCGATACAATTTAAGACATTTTACGGCGTCCAGCGCACCTAACCTAACTTTCCTGGACCATTGTCTATAACCAGTACTTACCTACCTTTCCACAAGACCGGAAACTTCTCCATGTTATCTAACCAAAATCGACATTATTGACAAATTTTCATGGAAGGGTATAACCTCCCCAGGTGGAATTCGAAACCGCATCCCTTCGTGCACGAGATTCCAAATCCCGGCGCACTACCAACTGCGCGATCGAAACGGGTTCGCAAAGCTTATCAATCTGAACTAAATTGGATTGGAAACCTACGTATCCGAAGCACTCCGATCAAAACGTCAAGTAATTGTGACGTCATCAAGTTTACGTTAGATACGACGTTATGTTTACATCGTCATTTAGTTAGTTTGAACGAGCTATAAAGACGTGTATATCTGCAAGCGTTATTTTGAGTATGGTTTGTGAAAATATGAGTCGTAACATCGTGTAAAGGTAAAATATGTACAAGTATTCTTTATGATGGCATATTTCTGACACCAGATAAATGTGTAATTATCATGTTAATTAAGCGATTAACTAGTTATGTAACTGCTTAAGAAATTAGCTATGTGTTTAACTAGTAACATAACCAAAAACACTTTCTTAACATATTTATTATAAAACTTTTCATTTGATTAAACGCCCTTTTCTATGTATTCAGTGGCGTTGTACAAAAAAGATAAATAATAAATGTACATGTAACAATTATACAGTATAAAATAATATTAATTATGAAGTTATCTGGAGTCAGAAATATGCAACCATGTTTAAGTTGTCAGACTTAAAGCGACTCTTTAACAAATTGGATGTTTCATATATACATTGTATTTTGAAATTACCTGTCTGTTTCTGTAAATGTTTTAAGAAAAAAATATTCTTACTATTTTAAGGCAAGTTGACATATATTGTGGGAAATTAAAGATAAGTCAAGAAAATACGGAGCCCCTAAAGTTACATTTTGAAATTCCTTTTTTATTTTCACAATTTTTCGTTTAATGTAATACATTTATAACTAATGAGGCTATGGTGGCATATTTCTGCCATCAGATAACCTCAACTACCTAGTTAATTAAGAGGTTAACTGGTTACGGTAACTATTAAACCTCTTAAGTTAATTAAGTTAAGTTGTTAACTAGTTATGATAACCTCTTAATTAACTAGTTAGTTATGTGGTTATCTGATAACAGAAATATGTCACCATATGAGATAGATAGAATTTATTCAATAAATAAAAAATACGTAACACAAGCATGTTTAAAACAGAAGTATAAATGCAGTAAGTACTGTACTTTCATTGTAATAGGACAAAGTTTAAACTATTCAGGATAAAATGAATTTCCTTGATTTCTTTGTGATCCTTTAATGAACTTTCGATATGCTTTCTGATGGACAAACGATATTGTTTAGTGAAAAAAGTGTGATATACTTTTATTATACTTTTATTACCTCCAATTTGCAGATATGGTATGAATAAATTTACAAAATATAAACAAGTACATATCTATAGACATAAAAAACAGGAAGAACAGAAAAACATTCATAAATCCCATATCTAAATTATATGGGGTTACTGATGAAATTTGGGTGATGATCTGTGAAGTATTTGAGTTTGTAATTTGTATATTTCAGAGTTGAGTTTATCAATGACGTACGACACCCCAGGAGGAAGGGAAGATAAGTCATATGGTCGTGATGATAGACTGCCTATGATTTATCAAAATGTAAGACAAGATAGGAAGAAATCTGCTACAAACAAGTATGTAACATCAAGTTCTGTTTATACATATTTTAATAATGTCGTACACGATATACTATGCATAACATACAAAAGTGCAGGGGATCTTATCATTGTATTAATAACCTCAGAAAGATCCGTGGGGATCCACCAAATTATTGGGTTTTCTGCTACATTTAATTTTCCATTATAAGGGACGCCACAAACAATTAATAAAAACAAAGACCTTAAGATGTTCTGCCTCGGAGCGGACGGTGGCAAAATAGTATTTAAATGTAAAAAAATAGCAAACACCAAAGTTCATAAAATCCAGATGAGTTCATCGGTTGTTTTATGACAAAAACGTCATGGATCATTGATTCTATGAAATACATATTGTTTTCCTGTTATATCATTTTCCAGCAATCCATGTAATAAAATCTGAAAAAATAACAAGAAATACCTTTAAAAAAGATATTCGGCACTATGCAGGGTTCATTTTGTTTGAAGTACTGATGTCAGCCAGCGTAAATGACTTTAAACTACTATAAAATCTCGATGTCACATAATGTTCATGTTTTCGATGTATAAATTTCATAATTGATATCATGTGCATATGATTATCTTTATTCATTTTAATTCCCAAATGAGTTTAAATATGGCAATTATCTGCCCAAAGTTAGTATATATTAAAATAAATGTTAGACAGATATTTTTCGAGACCTTCATATGAAAACTTGAAACTGTTTGCTAAACTTTTTATTGAGACCCGTATATTGAAAATTTGGGACCGTTAACTAAAATTTTTACGGGACCGCATATAAACATTTGTGGCCTTATACTACACTTTTGTTCCGGACAACTAATGATATGATTTATTTTATTCATTTCTCAATACCGAAAGAGACATACAAGAACGGTAGAGCTAATTGTATTGTTTAAAAATATAGGCCAAATGTTGGCTTAGACGTTAAAAAACGTGAACAACATTAATCAGTCAATAACGATATAATGAGAAAAAATTGTGCAAAGCTCACAAACTCAATTTTGAAAACGACCTTTTCGATAAAGTCATCTTTACATATCAGTAAGCTAGTAGTGCTATGGAAACTGGACAAGTATGTGTAATGGTAAAACTATAAATATATGTACAGATCTTATAAAACTTGCAACAACACATCGTCTGATAAATGCAACATTGCTGCAACTTGATTGTTTTCACAAATATTTTTTTTTAATTAATTCCAATGTATACATTTAAAATGAAAAGCTTACAAGTATGACAATATTTGACGTTTATTGGACAATAGGACCCATTTTGCAATGTGCTACAGCGAATACCTTATATTAGACTTTCGGTTCCATTCATGCTTGATAATACATCCGAAATTCTAACTGAACTATTCTATGTCCGAATCGTGTTCATTTTGAAGACATGGTTTTTGGTCAATCGTCCGTTATTATTAAGTCCAAAATGAAAGCTCGACTTCGAATGTCATATGTAGTACTAAACTCTTACCAAATTTACCGTCGTCAGAGAATGATCGGACAAAATTTAAAAAAGTTAAAGAAAGGTTTGTAATCTGAATACAAATTGTAGACGCGGCTATTATTGTTCTTTGCTTGACCCGATAACGATAGTGTTACTATTAGGGACAGGAAATCCAGAATAAACGAAACCTAACAAATAAAACCCCAATTATACCAGCGTACTTATTAACACTACATGTATATAAATGTCCTCACCATTGTAAGGTATTTGTCCATTATGATTTTTATCAGCATCTTTTATCATTTCATTTATTTCATGATCTGTTACATTAACTCGTAGATTTTCTAACATATACCGGAAGTCAGCTGACGTCACCTGAAATAATTACAACAACATTAACAATTAATAATTACTACACGGATAATTATGTTCATCTAATTAAAGTAAGAAATATTTGTTTAAAGCGACAACTTGTACTATCTATATTTACCCTATAATTTCATTAAATTCCAATTGTAAATATTTTGAAACCATGCGTACAAATAGAGGAGGGGATAAGCTGTATGCACACATAATGATTTGGACACCAATTACTCAAAGCTGAACAGAACATATTTTTTTATATTTTCGACTCAAGTACATGTTGCACAACAAGAGGAAAAGACAAATACAAATTTAATAATACAATGGTATCCGATGGGTAAGCTGCTGTTAAGTATTAAGTGAAAGCGACAATATGAATTGCATCTGTTGACAATCTTGATCGAATTCCAAGTCCTAACAGATCATATCCCTCTATAAAACTTGACAATACAGGTTGCTGTTCTGTCGAGCAGGGAAAAGCTGTCGACTTCTTGTAAAAAGATTGGCTAGTTGAAATACACCTCGAATATCTGAACACGGAGTCCGTTCTCAAGTTGAAATCGTTAGCCCATGTTAAAAGTATAGTTATGAATGGTACTCACCAAACCATTTTTATGTTTATCAAACACTCTGAATGCAAGTCTTAGAGATTCTTCACCTTCGTATTCCTTTAACTTTTTAGCCATAATAGTCAGAAAACTTGGAAATGTAATTTCACCAAGACCTGTGAAGAGAATATTTTTAGCATTTCAGTCTTGTAAAATATTACTACATGTACATGAATAGTATTGCTGATTGCTGAGGATCAACAATTGTGTTTGGAACCTCTTGAAACATCAAAAATAGATCTACATTTATTTGAAAATAAAATGATGAAATTCTATTACTTTTGCCCAGAATCATTGCTCATGAATATACTGTTTAAGTATTCACCAGAAAAGCGATAGAGAAAATGTTTATGAAAAATACATTGCCTCGGACGTCATGGAGAAAGCGACTGACTTGTTAGTCTGATACGCACTTAGTCTAATATTCTACTTTACCCAATTCGCGTAATTCAGTTTCCTGCTTAAATGCTAACACAATTTTGCCGTAAAAAGAACAATGTTATTCAGATAACTCGCTGATTGTAAGGTTAAACTTAGATGACACACAAATCATAGCAATAACACCAGATCATGCGGCGGTACCGCTCATAAAGGTCTGTGCACCCTTTTCGCAAAACTTCTTACGAAAAGAGCTATCGAAAGTCAATATCATACTGTTAGCATGATAGTAAACATAGCCATGATATAGTATTCGCAAAGTATACAATATCAGAGATTCTATATAACAGGGATTTGTAACGAAATGCTTTTTTAAAATGTTTCCGAAAAAAATCAAAAAAGCACTTCGTTACAAATCCCTGTTATATAGAATCCCCGCTTATCGTTACAAATCCTAGTTATATAGAATCCCCGCTTATCGTTACAAATCCTAGTTATATAGAATCCCCGCTTATCGTTACAAATCCCAGTTATATAGAATCCCCACTTATCGTTACAAATCCTAGTTATATAGAATCCCCGCTTATTGTTACAAATCCCAGTTATATAGAATCCCCACTTATCGTTACAAATCCTAGTTATATAGAATCCCCGCTTATCGTAACAAATCCCAGTTATATAGAATCCCCGCTTATCGTTACAAATCCTAGTTATATAGAATCCCCGCTTATCGTAACAAATCCCAGTTATATAGAATCCCCGCTTATCGTAACAAATCCCAGTTATATAGAATCCCCGCTTATCGTTACAAATCCCTGTTATATAGAATCCCCGCTTATCGTTACAAATCCCTGTTATATAGAATCCCCGCTTATCGTTACAAATCCCTGTTATATAAAATCCCTGACAATATTCAACATACTTCAAAAATATGTTGAATTCATTGGCTTAAAAATGACTGTTTTATTAATGTTTCATGCTTTTGACTCACGATAATTCTTATCGTAAGATCGTAAGCGCCACTGATTTTTATTACAGATGATATAACTTACCGTCAGTATCAACTTCATTAAGAATATCAGTTATTTCATTATCAGTTGGTCTATAACCCATTGTTCTAATATAACTTACCATCAGTATCAACTTCATTAAGTATATCAGTTATTTCATTATCAGTTGGTCTGTAACCCATATTTCAAATATAACTTACCATCAGTATCAACTTCATTAAGAATATCAGTTATTTCATTATCTGTTGGTCTATAACCCATTGTTCTAATATAACTTACCGTCAGTATCAACTTCATTAAGTATATCAGTTATTTCATTATCAGTTGGTCTATAATCCATTGTTCTAATATAACTTACCGTCAGTATCAACTTCATTAAGAATATCAGTTATTTCATTATCAGTTGGTCTATAACCCATTGTTCTAATATAACTTACCGTCAGTATCAACTTCATTAAGAATATCAGTTATTTCATTATCAGTTGGTCTATAACCCATTGTTCTAATATAACTTACCATCAGTATCAACTTCATTAAGTATATCAGTTATTTCATTATCTGTTGGTCTATAACCCATTGTTCTCATTGCTGTACCTAGTTCTCTTGTACTGATATATCCATCACCATCACGATCATAGATAGCAAACGTCTTCTTACATTCTAAATTATATAGTAAAATATTGAGTGATCTACATTTTGAATTATATAGTAACCACTTTGAGTTACCTCCCTTTGATTTTTTATTATTATAGAAAAAACTATTGAGTTGCCTCGCTTTATATTCTTAATACTATATTTAACTTCATAAACTTATCTCCCTTTACATTTTAATACAATAAAACAATAATATGTAACCTCCCTTAATATTCTGAATATTATAGTTAATTTTGTTAACTCTCCCATTACATCATGTACATTCTAATATAGTAAAACAATATTGAATTATCTCCCTTTACATTCTTAATACTTAAGTAAAGCAATTTTAGTTTGTATAGGGTTTTAAACCAGTTCTAATGCACAACCAATGAAATCAATTTGAATTGATGAAGTGTTTTTTTTCTATAAAGTTGTCAAGGACTTATAATAATAATAATAATAATAATAATAATAATAATAATAATAATAATAATAATAATAATAATGATGATGATGATGATGATGATGATGATGATGATGATGATGATGATGATGATGATGATGATGATGATGATGATAATAATAATAATAATGATGATAATAATAATAATAATAATAATAAAGACTTTATTTAATGAGGCTACACATTTGGATAAATCCTATCTTCCATGTGGACCTCTGATAGAACATTTACAAGTTATTTACAATATCTACATAGTGAAAAAATATAATAAATGAATATATTGAAAGATAAGTAAAGTTGTTCAAATAAAAAGGATGAATATTTCTAGTGGACAAAGACCATTATTACTGCAACAATGTGTACATAAATTTAAAAAGCTATGTTACGTACCAAATATTTCTTCGTCTGTTAGCTGTTCACCCTTCAATCAAATAAATAATAAAATATCATACATTCAAATTGAAATATACTCAAATCAAATTAATCAATGTATTTATAGCTCAAGTACATACTCAAGATATACTTGTCTAACGTTTAAAGTATCTACTTGAAACTTCAATACTCATAATTAAAATGTAAAAATAATACTGTCGCACGTAAGTTACTGATGACTTGCATTGAGGAATCTGAGCACCATTGTTGTATTTTTATCCAAAGAATTTTACCTATTTGAGAGCTTACTCTATTTAATACAATGAATCCAGTTTTATTATTTTGAAGATATCTCTCACTTAACTCACATAACCTTTTTCAAGTTCGTATAAATATTGTAACTAGGTTCTTTAATCACATTTGAGAACTGAATCAGTGTACGATAGCAGTCTTCGAATTTAGCTAAAGGACCGTTTACTGAGTCCACTAAAATCGCCTTCTGTTCAGTGAATTTTAGAATATAAATGGTCCGACAGTCCACCAGCTTTTTACTGCCACAGTTGTCCATATTCAATATAAAATCATTATTTGTTGTTACATGGTTTATTTAACACATGTCTATATTAGTTCTATATGTAAAAAAAACACATCAATATTGACCACGATGATACGAAACAATAAATAAATAAAATTGAATACTAAGTACGTGAAAATGTTACCATGTTTTTTTATCCAGAACGATTAAAAATGTCCTTCTACCATCTACCACGGATGTATAAATATCCACTGATAGACATAAATTACGATATTGATGATTAAAGAATCTTTAATGTTTACTAAGTGCACGAGCGGTTTCGGTGCGATTTCAAAATAATGGGTTCCGTCTGTCCCCTTTCATAATATTTCATAGAAAAAATAGTCATACTCATAAATTGTACGTAAGAGTTTCGAAATTGCTATCACCGGTTGACCGGTCGGTCGATATTGATCAAATTACTCCCACCCGGTATAAATCCCGGCCCGACCCGGGTCTGTAGCGCAGTTGGTAATGTGCTTAAACTTCGAATCCAGTTTCCTGAAGGGGGTGTGGTTTTAAATCTCACCCGAGGCGGATATACCTATCCATGAAAATTTGTAAAAATGTCAATTTTTCTCCATTTACGTATAAGGTATATGGAGAAGTTGCCAGCCTTGTTGAAGGATATGTGAGTACAAGTTGAAGCCAATAGTCCTGATCAGCTTAATAAGGTGCGTTAATCGCCGTACAATAACCTAAATGGTGTTCACCGGGTGTTAAACCCAGTGTACAAAATAACCGGACCCCGCCCATGCTAACTCCACACCTGTTAACTCCGCGATGTTAATATGTTGTAATTCAATCTCTGAGAACTGATTAATGAATGCTAGCTATAGATATCTTCAAGTATCTTCGAGTACCCTGATTCAAAAAACATTTTATCGCAAGATTTTAAACCTATAACAAAGCATTTGTTTTAAAGATATAAACTCAATTGTGATACATTTAGTAACTGAGTGTAATTATATCTAAATGGTTTTGTCAATATTTCATAGCTGTTCGCCTGTTCACAGATTTCAACTTTGGAGTCAACTTTATTAAAACTCTTAAAATTGTATAGAACTATTTTGAAAGCATTAAAGCAATGTTCCTCTCAGTAGCAATTCCAGGGCAATTTGACGTTCCAATGTAAATGCGGTGATTTTTATGTATAAAACTAGTAACGGTATGATGTGAATTGTGAGCTTTTTTGTGACTTTCGTGTTATATTTTGTATGCATTCAGATTGCGATATAACGACACCTGTTACAACGACCACCTCGTTATACCGACACATTTTATGGGAATTTTTTAGAATCTACTATCTACTTGATCACTCCTGTTAATATCCTTATTAATTAACTAGAAAGTTATTAAATGAAATATTTTATTATCCTTACATAGGACTTCAATGATAAAATCCGAGGATTCCAACTGATAGGACCTTCTTACTAATTGGATTGCTTCAGATTTAATCAAGGAAAGATAACTGACTAAAGTCTCTCATTAACATGAACAACATACATTAATTATTTAGCCTAATTCATGAATTGGACTAATTGGACATAGTATTTAGTAAGTCGAAAGACAATAGGTTATAGATGTCTAATCTTTCCAAATAAGGAAAGATACCTTTAAACGTATGTACCTTTATCAATACATCATCAAACAAAAGATAAATGTAGTTTGTCTCATTCTATATTTGTAACAAATCTAGAAATATATTGTACAATTGTAAACAGATTAATTGTAATAAATCATCGCCCGAACGTTGATCATTCGGAATTCCTCGGTCATACTATGCGAATAAAGGTCGAGGTGTTCCGAACGATACAGGTGATAATACTGATTGTTCAACCTAGCAACCTACCTTAAAATTATTGTCTAGCCTTGCTTAGTTATTGAAATTTGAGCATTATACTGCTTATGTATTGACGTTTGATATTTCTGTCTTTGCAGGAACACGCAGAACGTGACAACAGCAAAGATACCTTCGAGTTACCATGGCAACCAGGTATCAAATATACCTGTTAAGACGGGATTGGATAATCTAGGCGACTTGACTGACATCAATTTAGCTCTCATGAAGGAAAACATAAATAAGATGCGCAGAAGACGAATTTTGAGACTGGTAGAAAGTGTGTTTATAAAAAGGTTCAGCACAATTCATGACATTACGTCATTACTAAAGCACCAGTTTGACAAAGTGGCTAAAGAAAATGCTAAAACATTTAAAATCCTTGAGATGGTCAATAAACAAATATCTGCTTTCAAGATAAACGATGAGTACGATAGTGATGATGGGGGAGCGGTTTTTGAACTTCACGCTGATGACGTCATCGCTGACGTAAAAAGATTCAAACTTCCAAAATTAGAACATATTAAAACTAACGAAGACAATGATGCCGATGATGAAAGTAGGCCTTCAAGTTTGCCACAAGTGTTCAGATTGCAAAACTCAGACACTGAAATGTTTAGCCAGTCAAAAACAAACAACATTAAACGGGTCGCCTATAAGAAAAGCAGAGGACGGGTAGATGACGAACAGTCGACAAATCGCACAGAAAAAACCGGTACCTCGAAATTACCAGCCAGAAATGACGCCATGCGACAGTCTCACGTACGAAATCAGCAACGTACTGAGAGAAGGCAGCAACAACGCAGCGCCCCTGCGGATATCAACGCACAGAGTACCAAGGCTAAGATCGTTAGTGAGGCCAACAGAAAAACAGGCAAACATTCTGCTGTAAGAATTCCAAGTAATCTAATTAAAACCGAGTCGGATGTGGAAAAACAAGAATCGAAGCCAAGTCAATATAAACAAGCGAAAAGCAGGTATAATAGCACAAAAGATGCAAAACCAATGAACAGGAATACGTCAAATGCTTTGTCGAAACTAGTCATTCAAAACAAAACAATTGAATATGAAAGTTCCAGTTCCGATGATGAAAGTGATGACCAAGACGAGAGGATAAATATTAGAAAATCATGCAAGAAGAGCGGCACTTCTAAACCTACTAAATCTTTCATACCCTTGAATACAGCGCGTCGTCGAGAAATTGAACACCAGATTAGGAAAAGAGAAAGTTGTATTCTCCAACCAGGCCGAAAGAACAAGACTTATCGAGCCGATGGTTCTGACTAACTTTTTATACTTGACAAAATGTAACTGTTAACCATTTAATTTAAGTTATTAAAATTTAACCACATAGTTGTGTTTTCATTAGTTTAGGTCCTTGATTAGAGTACGGTCATAAGTTTGGGAAAACTTAATTATCATTCGTACTTATGAAAGCGAAAACCCAGGACGATAGCGCAGTTGGTAGCGCGCCAGAATTTGGAATCTCGTGTCCCGAAAGGGGTACGAGTTAGAATCCCATCCCGGGAGGTTATATCCTTCCATGAAAATTTGACAATAATGTCAATTTTCCTCCATTGATTAGATAATATGAAGAAGTTTCCGACCTTGTAAAAGGGTAGGTGAGTATTGGTTATAGACAATGGTCCAGGAAAGCTAGGTTAGGTGCGCTGGACGCCGTGAAATGACTTAAATTGTGTTGACACGGTGTTAAATCCAGTAAAAATATACATGTATATAAAAGCGAAAAAAGAACTTTCAGCGGTAAGAAGGCCATTATCGCGCTAGTATATATACAGTAGGGCGTTCAGTTATCGCGAACGTTACAAAACGTTCCGTAACGATACATTTGGAACTCCTCGGCCATTCGCTGCGAATAATCTCGGACATATTTAGACGCTATTTTGAAACTATTGGTGTTTTTAAAAGTAAACAAATATATGATCGTTTAGGCATTGTTCGAATGATGTTTCGTTTTTGGTCCGTAAATTTTTGAAACATCTCTCATTGCCTTAACGATCGCATATTTGTGTATTAGATAAGATTATTCGCAGCGAATGGCCGAGGAGTTCCGAATGTATCGTTATGTAACGTTCTGTAACGTTTAGTGTAATTGAACACGCTGTATATATACATGATTATTTGAAAGATTAGATTTCAGTGACCGCTACGGTGGAAGAGCGTCTCTAAATTCACTAACCTCTCACTGCTAAATGGTCATCGGTTGAAGTGAATAGTGACATTTAAATTTAACCCGGGCTCGTTCAAGTCACTCGAATAATATCTATCAGTTTTATATTATACATCAAATATTACGACAAAACACTCTTAACATTAGTAATCTCCCTTTGAATGGAAAATAATAGATTGTACTAATTTATAATTATTGAGTCTTTACGAGTTGTCTCCCTTCCCAGCGATGACCGAATTTTGTAGCTAAAAATACTTGAGTGAAGTCAAAAATAGAATGATGTCATTGAAACATGTTAGAACGAGAAGTAGACTATCGATTCAACTAGTATATATAGTAGACCGATAGCTAGCTAGATTATCAAATGAATTTGTACCTTCATACAGTAAACATTTCATATATTTATCGTATACTTTGTATATAATATACCTACAATATATATATTCATTGATTGAAATACTTATAGGTATTAAAGGTAGGTGCATTTTAAGTTTATTTGAATATATACATGCAAAACAATGTTTTGAATATTTTGTTATTCTATTAAGATTTTCACTTATGTTATTAAATACATGTATTAATTACAACTTATTATATAGTTTCACAATAATCAGTAGCCCCATAAGGTGTAATGTGGGATTTATGAACTCATAATTATTTTAGATCGTTTGAAATCTGTCTTCAGTCTAGAGTCCCACAAACTAAATATTATATACATATGCAGTTTTATTGATGTCGTTTCAAAAAATAGTCATAATATATAATGAATTCAAGGTATGACATTCGAGTACATGTACATGTAATTGTTTTTTTATACCAGTCTGATTGAGTTCATACAAGAAAACTTCGGACAATATTGTTTAGCTCTCTAATGAATGAACTGAAATCTACGTCAATGTACTAAGTAAAATATCATGGGCAGATCCAGCAGGGGGGGGGTCAGGGGGGTCCGGATCCCTCTAGAATTTGGAAAATTTACATGTCCATTAGTGTATTTCTTGCTTGTAAGTCATTTTAAGTAGTATGAAGCAATTTTTCTCGGTGCTTAACATAGATTTAATGATTATGTAGTTTTTATTATCAATATGTTGCACTTTTTCTGCAAAATGTGTATAATGTGGTTGTGGTTCGAGGTCCGGACCCCTCCAGAAAAGTTCGCACCCCCCCCCCCCTGAAAAGTTCGGACCCCCTAGAAAAAAATCCTGGATCCGCCCCTGAATATTATTTTCTTTAGGTTTTGTTCAATTGTATTCAATTTTCAGTGGCGCAAACATTTACCCCGCTGATTTTAATCTAATTATATTGGTCGTGTATACAGCAGTACAGTAGTAAATACTCAAATCAACGGGGTTAATGAATTCGTCACAATCAGTTAAATAAATTTCAATAACATTTTTGTCATATTAATGTCATGATATATCTAAATAACAACATTTTATGTGATAACTATAGTGTAGATTCATTTTTTTCTTTTTCTCAGGTTTTCAACTCAACCAATTTTAAAGAATAATTTACCATATAAATATAACAATGGAGGCAGTACCTGGACCTTCGATGGTACCGATGCTGCCACCTGGTGGATTATTTGAAATGGTTTTCTCATTCGATACAACAGGATCAATGTCTAGAGTTATAGACGAGGTCAAAGGTCGATTACAGGACATGATACAAAGATTGCAAGCTGACATCCCTGGTATAAGGTTTGGTGTCATTGCTCATGGCGACTATTGTGATAAAGATGTCTTCTACCTCGAGAAACATATAAACCTCACTACAAACATCGTAGAACTGACTGAATTTGTTAAAGATGTGGAAGGGACCGGAGGCGGCGATCCTGAAGAATGTTATGAGTATGTTTTGCGATTAACACGTGACCTTAATTGGACACGTGGTTCCAGGAAAGCTCTAGTGATGATTGGTGATTCTATTCCACATGAACCAGATTATGATCTGAACACTGATAATATAAACTGGAGAGATGAAACAAAAGCTCTTGCTGAACAGGTTAGTTTTTATAATCGTAATTTTGTCATTCTTACTGTTAATATTAAGTAAAGTTTAAAAGCGACTGGCAATGTCCCAATTCACATTGTACACTATGTGTACAGTTATACATATGTCATTGAAAGACCGGGACATTGACAGTAGTAAACGGAAGAGTTCATTGTATTTTTCGTAGCAGAACTCAATTTTGAAACATGATAAAAAATTGCTCTGATTTTCATCGTTGCACTCAAATTTCAAGCATTCAGTTAAGATTAAAGTCCATTCTTCAAGTTTTCAAAATTTTACCATCGGTTTATCTCGGCAAAAGGTTACAGTTAAGTGATAATCATTGAATTAACAGTTGATAAATTTCATTCAACTGTCAGTGATGCATGCATTAACCCCGCTGATTTAAATACATGTTTTGTTCAATAATCTCTGTACAAATGTACGTAAATACAGACTTTTTTATCGATTGTAAGTATAGATGTACTGCAACAAGTATTTAACACAGCGAGATTAATGTATCATTTTTGTATGCGTCATTGAAGTTGAACACAAAGCAACAATATCACACACACAACATTGATAAGGGTTATTTCAATAAAAATATTAATGTTTATTTTTTCATATATTTGATAGGGAGTGAAGATATACGGCGTGCAAGCCTTCGAAGATGAAAAAGCAACTGCCTTCTTTGAAGAGATGGCTACAGCCACACAAGGAGAAGTTATCAAACTCAGTGATTTCTCTAATATCTGTGATTACATAATGGCGATTTGTTACAGAGAAGCTGGGGATGTCTACCTTGATGTGAGTATGATTTTCATAATGTATGCTTGACCTGTAGGCCAAGGGAACAATGCTGATTCAGTGGGAGAGGGGTGGGTGTCTTGTATAATGAATCAATGAGTTTTTGCTGGGCTCCTTCAAAAAGATATTAGGTACGCACTTACAAGTCCTTGAAACCTTGAAATTTGGACTGATATAAATTTTACCAATTTGATTTAATATGATTGTTGTTATCTGTAATTGAATACATACTAGCTCGTAGTATACATGTATATTGTAAACAAAATTTATAGTATACACTTAGTTTAATACATTTTGCGTGGTTTGCATTTTTAACATAAACTTTTCTCACGAAGAAGTATAATTTAATTATTCACATATATGAACAATTTAAATGTAAGAACTTAACTTCATGTACCTTAATTGATACCAATGTTATGGATTACTTTTTTATCATACACGTTTAAGCACATTATTTACTAAGTCGGACCGTAGCTATTTATTTATTAATAATGTTTATTGATTTGAAAATTTGATCATACATTTTTGGAATATATTGGTGTATACTAACATGTATACATGCATACGAATGTACATCAAATCATTCAGTTTTTATTGATATTTAGCAGTTGTATAGCAGTGTACATTCAATTGGCTTGTCAATGTCATTGAATATAGCTTTGTAAACAAACATGTTGGTTCAACCATTGAACACTGTACAAATTTACTAATTCTTCATTTTTTTCTTGTGTTTGTTATGTTAAAGGTCCTTAAAATTTGTACTTACTTCAAATTTATAGTGCTCTATTTGT
Organism: Mactra quadrangularis; assembly: GCA_025267735.1. NCBI lineage: Eukaryota > Metazoa > Mollusca > Bivalvia > Venerida > Mactridae > Mactra > Mactra quadrangularis. The sequence goes on from CM046304.1 coordinate 13,751,359, forward strand.
ACAAATGTTCACTTCAAGGTCGAAGTTATAATTATCCAAAGACTGCTATATATTGTAATTGTTTCTTTTCCAATGCTTTGACTTATCATAATACTACACCTTTCAATTTATTAGCAATATTAAGTCAAAGTATTGATTTGTTGGCACGTTTTAACACACTTAGTAAATGGTCGCTTATTCTTATTTTACAGGATTACGAAGCCGAAGTTCGAGCCAGAGAGGCCAGGAAAGGTTTACACAAAGATTTAGAAGGTCTGTTTGGGGTACTTCGTCGTGGTGATTCAACAGCTTCAAATAAGTCAAAAAGTTCTGTGGCATCCGGAGTTGCGAGGATTGCAGCACCGTTGAGTAAACTGTCGTCCCTTTCATCTTTGAATTCCGTCTCCAGTATTAAATCTAAAATGGCGATTGTGCAGCCTGTAGCTAGACCAAAAGTTCAAATCCAAGCAGCTAAGAAACAGAGAGCAATTTCTAAGAAACCCAAAGAGAGTGTAAAGCCACGCAAGATGCCTGTGAAACGAAAACAGCAAGAAAATAAAAAGAGTGTTCCAAAATATCGCCACAAAGTTTCTGACACTGATTTTATTTTGATGCAAAGAAATCTCTGCTCACGTTGGTCACCGTGGACTCTAGCTTTGACTAACAACAAGAATGCAACAAACTCTAACTGGATTGAAAGGAAAGATAAACTCGGATGGAGAAAGAAAATATTATTTCCTAAGTCACCGTGCCATGAAAAAGCTTTGTACGAAATTGCTGTACAGAAATCTAAAGGTTGCAAATATAACGTTGTTTATTCAACTTGGAGTACATTGTCAACAGCCGGTGAAAACTGGGAAAGAAAATTGATCAAATCAAAATTAGCTAAAGGATGTCTGCAAACTGTTTTAAAGAATGGCGGAAAAGTGTTTGTTCGTAGATTTGTTAAACACAAAATGGGTAAAGTGCAATCACAAATGGTCAATTCATTCAATAGAGATAATTTGTATCAATATGCCTGGAGATCAGGGCTGGACAAACCTGGACGGTTAGAATGGGCAATGGATTTATCCTGAGCTCGTATTTATATGGACAAAATAGGAAATGTATCAAGAAAAGGGAATCGACTCAAACGATTTCAAAAATCAATGTTTCTTGAGACAAATTTTGAGGGTCAAAAAGAAATTAAAAAAAAACAGCTTGCTTTTTCAACAGGCTTAATGCATGTTGAAAGTATGTGTACTTGTTTAAGCAGTATTACAAAAGTATGTTCTGATCACAGACTTTTCCATTATTGTTCAAGCATTTCAGAGTTGACGTAGCAGTTCTATTGAATGCACAACGTTAGTGATAAAAATACGCTCATAATTTATTAACAGGGTACATGTGACGATAGAAGAAAACATTTGGAATAAAAACAATCCAGTTAGCTTGGATATGAGATAATTTAGATGATTATATATCTAATACAATTTATGAGGTATTAACGAATATCGCCGATTAGTTGATATGTAAATAACTGTATACATGTATTTTTATTTGTTAATAATTGTATTATTTCTTCATGATATATCGCACATTTAGTGGTCATTATATCATTCCTGCTTATTTTAGTAAATTACAATTATATGTCTCTGTATTTTTATTCTGTTCTGTGTACTTATGTATGTTATTATACAAATTGTACATGTATATTTATATTTGCCATATTTGTGTACAGTACTGATGTACATCTCAAGTTTACATGTACAATAATGTGTCAAATTTATATGAAAAATAAAGATATTATTTTTAACAATAATTGTTGTTTCTTCATTTCTAAGGTTTTGTTAAAACGTATATAAATAAAATATTACAAAAACAGTACATGAATGTTCAACATGTATGCTTTCTCATAACCTGTATATCATGTTATCAGAGTCACAGATATTTATAGCTTTGTGCACATTTTACAGAAATCTTAAGAAAAAGTAATCGTAAGTCAATTTTATAATTTTGCAGTTCAAAGTCAGAAGCATAATGAATATGTAATAATAAACTATGATATGATGTTCAAAAGGTATACAATATTTAACATAATTTAATAATATTTGGAATTGAATTGCCGTAGAGGGACTGCATCATTTAAATTTCTTGCTTTTGACTTACGATGATTTTAATCGTAAGATTTTTGTGAAAAGTGCCACTGATCAGAGGCATGGGGTATCTACGTGTGTAGGTGTTTACTCTGATTTAATTTAGAGCCGTAAGAATATTGAGATGTTCTTTTTTAATTTCATTATCGTTATTTTTTAAAAGAAAATAAACCTAATGCAATATATATCACACCTGTCATATTCACTATGTAGTTAATAGATCCAGTTTCAAGCCAAGATTTTCCTCGTAATTTCTCTCTACATCTCTACTTGAGTACATTCAGTCAAGGACCCCATGTTTATGTAGGTCCTTAATTGATGTGGTGTATTCTAAATTTAGCAAAGGGAGGTAATTATGTAAAAAATTGGAGATTCCGGATCGAAAGGCATTCGGAAAACCGCTCGGGTGATTCCGTAAACTGACGATCAACCCTCGGATATATTTGGTGGATGAATATGTCGAAAATCACAGCATTATTGTTCGGTTTTAAGCCTACGCTAAAAAGTAATCCCTACGGAGATGAACGAAGTTGCCGGAAAGTGTCGAACGCTATTAAAGATGGCTGACGAGAAGAAAAGAATGTCAACACATTTAAATTATCGAGAGATTTTGTGTAGTTGGGCAAATAGGTCGATTTGCTTTCGGTCTCAATTGATTTGAATATCATTGATGAAGTACTGCAGTGTGTTTAAAGTGTCCATATCTGCATGGCTTTATATGATAGCGGTAAGTCGAGTTTCTTTCATCTCGTGATTATGATTTTAAAGTGAAACTGAAAGTTGAATTGATGCGTACCACTATCTGATTCACTGAAGCTTAAGAAAGTTTGTATAACGCTGGAATTGAGACGATCCGTCCTAAGTCACACTCGTCCTTAGGCCGTCCGTTTGATAAGTGGACAATTAAGTCCTCTTACAAGTTATATGCATGTTTGCAGCCCAATTGCAATGGCCATGCCCATGAGGAATAATTCGGCCAGGTGATAGCGATAGATTATATATGTGTTTTTTGTTCCATGCTAATTCCATTTAAAACATACAGAATTTACTGCTCAAAATAAACAAATTTCATGTCATTAAAATTGACAAATGGAATGAAGAATATAATTGACCAGCTACCCTAATTGTTTGTTAGTTTGTTGGGTTTAAAGTCGTAGCACCAGAATGTATTGGTCATATAAAGGTGGTCAGTCAACCTACTCTCTCCTCCTGGAAAGGCTAAATATCTGGATTTAGCTGTCAACCAACTACTAAGTGCATACTTTGGTCAGTGACTGACAACTGCCCAACGTAATTCAAAAATCAGTGGTAGGAGGGAGAATGGCTGAAGAAATAATTGCATGACCCAGCTTCACAAAAGTATGCCCCGTCCGGGAATGGAACCCACAACACCTCAATCAGTAGACTTGTGTGCTACCTACTGAGCTAGCCAGGTGGCTTTATACTAATTGATATGTTACAATGAAGGAGGACTGGCAAGGTCAACATACCCTGAGTAATGAATTAGGAAAAAGTAACATTCTTTTATTGTTTCAAACACAGGCAATCTGCATCTCTCATACTTATATATTAGTAGTCATGGCTAAAGGTTGCGAATGGACAGACAAATCCTGTATAAATAGAAAGGTCCATCTAGATCTGCAGGTAAACTCTCAGACTGTCCGCAAAAATTTGATCTCAAATGAAGGACCCCTGTTATTTCTAAGAGACCTGTTTATAAATTAATTGATTACCAAGTAATTATCAACTTTTGTCTATTTTTTTTGCTTTGCAGATCTTTGGTTGAAGCTCTACCTTCATAAGGTATTTAACAAGAACCCATCAGATATGATCATATGAATATTTGAAAAGGGTTGTAAACATGTATACTCCAGTTCTAGTGGACAGTGACTGTTTCAAGTATTGTAATAAGGTATATGATTTTGTTTTATTACTGTACTTGGAGTAAAATAGACATATACAAAGTGGGGACAGATTTCCATGTCTGAGAAATTTTAAATTTAGGTCTCATGTATGGTCTCATGGACCTGTATGATAAATCAAGTAATTGACACAATCTCATGGGTCTGATATATTTTTAGCAATACATAACACACACATAAATACATACATACATATTGTTCAAAATGCTTTACCAATAATCTTGGGGCTAAGGGATGTTTAACGTAATACTGATTGACAGCATTTGACTTAAATACAAGTAATTGTCTCTCCCTAAGGCTTGTAAATCCCTTGATTTTGGAGTGGATGCTACCTAAGATCACTGACAGTTAGTTTTACTGACTGATCCATCCAGTCAGGCTGAATTTTTTAGCTGCGATCATCCTTCATTCATTTTGAAGCAACTTTAGGAGTTGGCCTTCTTCTAAATCATCCTCAGACTGTCTGTGCAAAGTGTCATTGAAGGAGCAACGGTCAGGTATCAGACATATTTATGGAACCTGTGGCTTCCTTCTTGACTGATTGATATTCTTTTGGCAATACTTTTCATATTGTTTGTCATAGAAGATTAGAGTGTATCCAAATATGTAGCCTTGTTTAGAAAAGATTACATTGTAATAGTGTTATTATTTTTCAGTGTTGTAAGCATTTGCTGTATTTCATGCTTAAGATTATGTTTTAGGTCATAGAGAAAGTTACTAATGTAAATGAAAAATATGAAGAGTATTCAACTGATAATGGATAACAGTCAATGTAACACAGGGACAATCAGCAAAAAACTATCTCAAGATATTGGTGAAGGTAAATATGCTATACATGTATTATTTTCAATCTCCCATTAGACCTTATGCATCCTGGATTGTCAAGGTTGTGGTTTACTCGTAGAATGCAGGATTTCAAATTTGGATTGTTTTATTTATTCCTGGTCATGACTTGATACACCCTACATGAAATCAAATATTTGTTGTAATTTGTGTAGAGGGAAGTTGTCACCTTGTGGCAGGAAAAAGGGAACCTGATAAATGAAAGAGTCAATAGTAACTGATAAGGGTAGCCGGCAGCCATACGTAACACAATAATTGGCTTTTAAATAGTGTAAATCTATACCAAGGCAAATGTCTCACAATGAAACTAAAGCATAACTGGTTGTATGAATAATATTTTATTAGATAATATGCTGAAGGTTTGAGCATTAAATATTCAATTCATGTAAATGCACTTATAGAAATTAAATAGTAAGTGATGAAAACTTACAAAGTTTAAATGAGTATTTGATATTTCAGATGGTGCCGCACAGTTCAGATGGCTGCTCTAAATACAATGAAATCTTAATTGGGTGCTGAAAAGTTGTTTTCTTAAATTCAGTTAATGAGTAAAAACAAGTAAGTATTTTGTAAAAACAAATCCAATATCTGTCTTCTTCATACTTATTTTTTATTTAACTTGAGGTAACAATCATTACCAAGAGTATTAAAACACTAATTAGTGAGCATGGTTAAAGTATAAATAATATGAGTTTTATGTTGCTTCAAAAATTGGCAAATCATTTGCATGTGTTTTGGTGTGATTAGAATAAACTGTGGTATGTATTTATTGTGGCACTACCTGTCCACTGTCCACATACTAACTCAGTATCTTAAAATCACCAACAATATAACAACAAACACACATCATAGTTTAATAACTTATTATTTATATAGGTTTTACTGGCTAACATATTTACAAATACACATCCGCTCTCCAGGTATCACGGAACTGGAAAGCAACTTTCGGAACTAACGCTGCAGGCCACCAGACGGTATCAATGATCACATGGTGATCAGTCACGCTCTCATTGGTCAAATAACCACTACCAAACTCTCTATTGTTCTGGCAGCGTGCCATTGTGTTACATTATTTGTGCATTTTTTACATTTTACTAACCGAAAGGCAAACTATCACACTTCAATGTTTGTTATAAAATGGCTTAATCTTGTCATTTCAAAATTTGTACACATTATGATGCATCATTTATAAAGCATAATCTGATGTAGTTGATTTATATACTTTTTACATTTTCAGGCACTTGCATATTATAAGATCAACGAGAATATAGTCGATATGTTTTATTATACAAAAATTGCAGAGTTTACAAATATAAGATGTTCTCAAGATACTAACAAACTTATAACCAAGGAAGTCAAGGCAGTGCTTCTTTATTTTGTTTGGAAAGAAGATTGAAAAATCATGAGGAATCATCCAATTGGAAATTAATCAACAGGAGAATAAGACTGAACTAATATTAATATTATTAGTGTTCAAAGAACTGTATATTTTAAAGGACTAGAAATTAATATGCATGTAACAATTGAAATATAAAGTTTATAACTTATCAGCTATTCAGATGTGTTGGTAGACACTAGTTATCTCAAATTAACAATAAATGACAAAATAGGAAATTTTAGGTGGTACATGCTGAGAGAACAATCGAAATTAAATTAGGTATAAGATTTAAGTAGTTGCTTGATCCAGGAGGCTGCAAAAAATGATCATATTATTTTGGTTTTCATTTTATTATTTGAAAAGAAAGAATATTGATGTGCTGATTAAGCTGTATGCTTTGGTTCAAATTGTATCTATACTTAAAATATTTCTAATTAAATTGATTTTTGTTCAAATTATGTACAATCTGTTAAATTATTGATCTATGTTTTATTTATTTGTTGTTTATTGTTCGTTTTTTTCTAAACTGTCAAAGTTTGAATAATTTCACAGTGAATGATTACACGCTATCTCAATATTTGAGTGTCAGACAAAGAGCACAAAGTCACCGTGAAATTATTCATGTTGTGATAGTTGAGATCAAATGAACAATAACTACTCTTAATATTTGCTATAGTAACTATGTATTATAGTGCGAGAATATTATTATGAGCTTGAACTACCTAATTATAATAATTACACATTTCACTTACATAAAATAGTGAGATTATTCATGCCTGTATGGGATTATACATGTTATAGCAACCTATGCTACTATAAATCAATTTTGTAAGTGGTATGTTATTGTACTTTTAATTTTGGACACATTATCACTGTTTCAAAGTATTAATTCTTATGAAAAGAAAATGAATTGTTTAGTATGTGTATTTTGCTGAAAGCTTCTGATTAAGCGCGATTTACAAACGAACACAAAAATAGACTGTAAATACCAAGTTTAATATGATCTTGCATAAAGGTCAAGCTCAGGTTAATATTGTCGAACTACACTGTATATCTTAGTGTTGATATATTTGTTATAAGGTTGCTTAAACAGAATGGCATTTATTTTGCTTGCTTTTGATCCAAACCTTTTCATAAATAATGAAAATGGAACTTTTTAATGATACAAATGAATTATTATCCAAACCCATTTACTTTGCTCATGGAATGATATTACTTCAAAACACTATTTTCTTTAGCTTTGACTGCTTGACTATGTTAACATCGGTATATGCAGCTGGTGAAATTTTGATTAAACAAAGTGTAAAATTTACGAAGTTCAAGCAGACTTTCCTAATTGAATGATTGAAACTGTTAAACAAGGCATGACTTTTATGCCAATTTATAAAATGTACATCTGAATAATGTTATAACTTTGATTACATTTGTACTTTACACCATTTCTCTATGCTTGTGATTGATAATTTTCTCACTATTCACGTGTACAAAATTATATTCATGAATAATTTTACAGTAAAATGTGTCCTTAACAGCTTTTTAAATTTAATAGACTTGACATGTTGCATTAAAGACTGCATTTTTGGCTTTTGAAGCCCTTACATATTTTTTTACTGACAAAATGGGTTTCAATTCATTGTAACAGGACTTTCAAAATAATTATAATTTTGTTTGAAATTTATTGCATGATTTTAAAATAATTTTCAGGAATAACTGTTCATAGTTACTAATTTATTTGTTAATTATTAACCAGTTGATGTTTTATTGTAGCAATAGAAAATGAGATTTTAGTTTTTTTGTTAAAAAACTTTCATTTTTCCTGTATCTTTTTATTTATCATAATTACTGATCTAATTAAAGAAAATAATATGAATAAAAATATTGTTGAGAAATATATTAATTTTCAAGACTTTTGTCTGAATCCCAATTTTGTGAAGTGCTAACAGAGATGTGTTTATGACTGGTAAAGCCATAAAAGTTAAGTGTTTGATTCTCATGCAGATTTTTGGAAGTAAATGGTGCATTGGGGCACATGATTTTTGTTTATTTTAGTGCAATGAAGAATTGTAGTAAACACCAGACAACAGGAAGATACATGGCTTTATACAATATTCAGATTTTTCATTAATGTTTACAAGTTACATCAATTTGGCAAGCAGTATGTGTGCCTTAATATTCAGTTGTTTAAAATCTGAGACACCAGAATGAATGAGATGCTTATCAGGCTCAATAAAAGCTAGCTAGAAGTCGAGCACTCAAGGGCGACCATTTGCCATGTGACATATTCTTGTTGCAAGTACCAAAGAAGTTATATATAGTATCAACTGAGATCTGTTATCAGACTGATTTGGTTTTTTATAGTTCTGCATAAAACTGCTAGCATTATTGGTGTCATTAATTCTGATAGTAGTTTCAAGGATAAATCATTACTTGAGTCTAGATCATTATCATTTGTTATCAAGTTTTCTTTCTTATATGTAGAGTTAAACTATGCTTTGGCTAGAGCTTGTCTCAAATTCACAACCCTCTCTGAGTGGTTTACATTGATTTGAATGTGGTTTAGAAAAAGGTGGTGTATATGTTTAACAGAAAATAGTTTAGTTATATTGCATCAGGGAATTGGATATTATTGATAGTTAGCTGTGTCTCTGATTGCAATGACTCATCAACCAAATCAATGTCCCTGAAGAGGCTTTATTAGATCTTGGCCTGGTAGCTTAAATCAATACTAACATATAACCATAGACCCTATTTTCACATTTAATTAGGGTCCTTGGTATAACCTTTACTTGTGGCCGACAGCTGTCCTGCTTGATAGGCAGAGTTATTATGGCCATAGAGGTCTTTTAGGAACAAACTTAAGCATATAGAACATACAAGGATTATGAACATTGTAATGGTTCAGAAAATCCACTCAGTAAAGGAGTAGGTGTAGACATGCAAGGTTGATGATGTTGTAAAAGATAGAGAACTATCTTGTTGACATTCCCTCAGACAAGTTCTTACAGCGCAATGAAGCACGTACCCGAGGCCATCATAGGTTCTTCCACGAATGCATTAGAGAGAACAGATTTGCCAACGCATTCTTCCCTAGGACGGCTAAAGAATGGAACAACCTTCCATCATCAGTTGTTTCAGCGCCAACATTGGAAGCCTTCAGGTCTCTCCTAGTCCTACCGGAGTGATCTGACAAAAATATCAAATTGACTAGTGTAAAAAATTTCAAACTATATTTCAAACTTTTAACATTTTGGAGATGTTTGGCCATTGCGCATGCTCAGTCTGGCAGAGCTTAATACAATCTGTCAGATCCCAGCTCTTACCGGGAAGAAGAAAGGTGTATGTCGCCGAGGTTATGATACAGCACCTGTACTCCCTTGCCTTCAAGCTAGCTTTTATGGCGACATGGGCGGGTGTCTGCTTATGACTCTTGATTTATTGGGTTTGACTATAAGGAAAATGGAATTTGCATGGGTTATAATAACAAAGAATGTAAACATAAATAAACAACAGAGATTGATATCAATTTTAACACAGTATTTATTCATATAATTAGATTCTATATTTAGATTTTTATATATATTTATTAAATCAAACTAGCAAATAATTTTATTATTCATCGAATTAAGTGTTCTTTTCTGAAGTATATATTTCATTGCAACTTGATTATAAAGCTACAGTTATTAAATCCACATGTTGGTTTATTCTCCTAGTTGTGTCCGAAATTGCACTAATGACTGTTTATCCGAATATATTTCCACTTTGAAGATATTGACGAATAAGAAAATCCGACCGATTCTAAAGTTAAAATTACATTGAATCAATAAAATAACACCGTTTTCCAACAAAAAATATCACTCCTTTCCGGAATAATCACGCTTTTCCCCTAATTTTTAACGAAGCATCAATATTCTTAACGAATTGTTTACAATCGCCGCCATTTTGTCGATCATGTGATACCGAAAGTAGTGCCATTACTTCAATGGCGGCCTCCTAGATATATCCGAGAGTATGTTACGCAGTAATATCCGAGGTAGTTCCGAATGGATCGAAAGGTATTGGATGGGTTTTATCGAGCGCTGAGTTGTAGGTAAAGTCCAGTGTACGGTCACACTGTTTACAAAATATGGACAAACACGTTGCGCAAAAGAAAGGGAAAAGGGTCCCTGATCGACAGAGACAAAAAGAAAAGTATAAACAATTCATTGGAAGTAAATCTGAAGGTCTGTATCAACTTGTTGATCAAATAAATTAAAATATAATGGTGATTGCCTCGATGTCACTTAGATTTGGATGTAATTTCGGATATATCCATTTTATCCGAATTATTCCTAATTCTAAGGATTATGCGTTATAACTTACCTATAAACTTAATATATTTATTGTTTATACACGCTGTTACATAGCACTTAGTCTTTTAACATCATTGTCGTTGATATTTTATGCAGATTTGCCCATCTAACACAAAGGTGCCCGTCACATCCAAAAGCCAAAAATTTGTTTAATAAAAAATATAAGGTATCAAACTCGATGAAATCCTTTAGAATTTTACTCGGAAGAGATGTGACAGGTCTGCTTTTCAAGACTAAACACTCATTCCCGAACGGTTTAGCACTAAAATCTAATAAGGACGCGTTAGACAAATAAAAAATTGACTACTATCGTCGTATAATATTTATAAAAACATGTTATCTTTAAAGATTGTGACATTATAAATCGATTGGTAACACTTTCAAATCAATAAAACAAAGACTTCATGAGTTTTAATGTGAAATTTGAGTGCCTTCCGGTTTTTCGGTGCTTTCCGTTGATATCAGGTGTTTCTATAAACCGCTAGCGTCAATATCAAACTTCTCGATATGTTTCGCAAGACTGTATTTCATCAGTTTACTCAAATCACTATTTTTTATTTGCCGTCTCAACCATTTTGTGAATGGTGATGCGCGCGCATCACTTTCGTTACGAGTCATTTCATTGGATGTCGTCTTTATTCTGTCCAATAAAATAACTCGTAACCAAATTATGGTCCTACGTGATGCGCACGCATCCTCATTCACTAAAATGGTCGACTTGAGAGATAAACAAAACCAATCAAGAAAATGATCGGTACCATCTTAGGAAGGGAGCGAGCAGCTTGATATTGATGATGGAAGTCCATTTTTAAATTATCTAACATGTCAGTATTTGATTTTAGCACTAAACCATTGAAAAAGGGGTGTTTAGTCTTGGAAAGGTGACCTGTCACATCTCTTCCGAGTAAAATTCAGAACGATTTCATCGAGTTGGATACCTTATAAATTTTTACAAAACAAAATTTTGGCTTTTGGCTGGAACTTTTGTATTTGGTGTTTTTATGATAATTGGAGCTTGTTTAAGTAAAAGTTAACTATTATTTGGAGTTTTTTAATGCGATGGGCACCTGTGATCAAACAGTAAAGCCAGAATTTCTTCCAATTTTATACACTGCCCTCTCATCTTAAATATAAGACCCTACATAACTTCTTATCATAATGGACATTCTTCTGTTATGTAGGGTCTGAATGGATTGCTTCAACAATATATATGCCTTAAGTTTTATTTATTTCTGTACAAAGGTCAGGGATTTGCTGATAAAAGAAAAAGAAAAGCTCAATATGAATACATGAAAATGTTACAGAAAGAAAAGAGAAAGGAGGAAAGAGTCAAAGATGTTAAGAAATCTGACCAATCAGAGGCTAGTTCTAGTCAAGATGAGGTCACACAAGGTGCTGGTGTTAATAACAAGCCTATTTATAAACTACATCCAAACTTCAGGTAGGCTTCATATTTTCATATTTATTATCCTCTAATGTTGTTTTTTGTCTTTACTGTTGTTTCTGCAATGCACAAGTATAAGATTTAAGATGTTGATGAGTTGCTAGTGTTTTTAGCGCCTTTAAGGGCTGATAGATTGCTCCATTCTCCTCCCAAAAAGTATCTTTCCACTTTCTGTAGCAATTTCCTCTCCCTTTTCCGTAAGTGTTGTATTGGTGATTTCATTTTTGCTGGTTTTGTTTTAAATTGCATCTATCATTGATAATTATATTAAAAAAGAAATCAGAAATACATGTGCTCCTGTTTTATGACTCTTTTTGTGCATGGGAAAAAACCAAATCCTTCCTGATTGCAGTTTTCCTTCTAAAAGGGCACTGTCTTCTTTATCCTAAAAGTGAAAATAGATAACTAGGAACTCTTAGATCTATAATGTACATTATTGTTTTGTTTGTTATAGAAATGAACAACAGAAATCAAAGACCAACAGATTTACTAAAGTTTTGGAGCAACAAGAAGCAAGAAAAGAAAAGAAATTAAAGATGAAACAGGTACCCTTTGAACTTATGACTGATGATAGACCTTATTTACATAAATATAGGGTCCATTGACTGATCTAGCAATCCCGTAGCTACCCGGCTAGCTCAGTTGGTAGCATGCAAGTCTACTAATCAAGGGGTCGTGGGTTCGATTCCCAGGTGGGCATACTTTCGTGGAGCTTGGTCATGAAATTAATTTTACAGCTATTCGCCCTCCAACCAATGATTCTTAATTATGTAGGGCAGTTTTCAGTCACTGACGAAAGTATGCGCTTTGTAGTTGGTCAACAGCTAGATCCAGAGATTTAGCCTTTCCAGGAACAGTGACTAGGTTGACTGAACGCTGTTTTATCCCCTATACAATGTGTTGCTACAGCATTAAACCCAATTAAAACAAAACAAAAAACAAACAATCTCTTATGAAATATGAACTTACTAAAGTTGATTTTACAACAAAAATTTCGAAACAAAGTAAATCATCATTAATTGATTACCTTTCTCTTATCTTTGTTATTATGTAGCTTTACTTTTATATATATCCTATGTGTAACATCTACAGCCTTACATATTTTTTGTTTTATGTTATTTTTGTATAACCTAATTTTACATGATAACATGTACTGAGAGTACCGAAATTCCATAAACTTACTTTTTTAGACAAGAAGATGAACTAAAAAAATACAACATTATTATTGTGTCCCAAATTGTGCTTTATAAACTCGGGTTTCAAAATTTTTAAAAATATACATATAATTATGTTTGTTTTTTCTTCTTCCTTTATCCCATGTACTGTTCTGTGTTTTTGAAAAAAAACCAAATGTAAAAATTATGACTTTTCTAGCAGACCCATCAGTATGAAATGTTTAATTTTATCAATTGTTTTTCAGGAATATGAGGAAGCCAAGAAGAAAAGAAACGATGCCATGGATCAGTATCAACAAAAGAGAAAAGGAACATTTAAAATGATTTGTAAAAAGAATTATAAAGGACAACCAATTATGAAGAATCAAATGAAATATTTATTGACTAAAATTGAAGAACAAAGAAACCAAACTTGACTTAATGTTGGATAACTCTTGATAAGAATTTGTTATGACTTGTGTTAGAGTTATTTCCCTTTGGTGTAGAAGGTGAAAGAACTGAGTTCTAATAATTTGACCTGACTCTGATGTAGATGTGTTGCTGTTTCAGCTGTCCTAGTTACTGACTGGAGTTGGCAACACTGGTCAGAATGTGTTATTTCCTTTCTATCTGCTCCAAATTTAGATTTCTGGAGAAAAAAATGAAGTGGTTAAACCAGGTTGTATCTGTAATCAATGCCTTAATCTCTCTTGCCGCTAGATTACACTCAGTGCTAACCTGTCTATCCCAGTTGATAGTACACTAGTGAACAAATAAAAATTTGTAGGTACAATTCCCAAGATAGGCATATTTTCATTCAACTTGGATATAAAATAATTTCATGGGCAAATCTTCCTTCTACCACTGATTCTAAATCATATAGGGCTGTTGTCAGTCACAGATTAAAGTTTGCACCTTGTAAATGGTTAACGGTTAAATGTGTATGAAGAATTATACAGATTGTATATTAGGTCTTGCATATTTTTGTTCTTAAATAATGGGCTATCCCACTCAGTAAATGAATAAGATTATACATGTACAACAGGGGTGGATCCAGGATTTTTTTCTAGCGGGGGTCCGAACTTTTCTAGGGGGGGGGGGGCAAACCTTGAACCACTACCACATACACATTTTGCAGAAAAAATGCACTTATTAATAATAAAAACTACATAACCATTTAATCTATGATAAGCGCTGAGAAAAATTGCTTCATACTACTTTAAAAATGACTTACAGTCAAGAAATACACTAATGGACAGGTACATTTTCAAAATTCTAGGGGGGAGGGTCTGGACCCCCCAATGCTGGATCTGCCTATGTACATGTACATCATTCTACTGATTAAATCAAAACCATTTGATATTCAACATTGATTTTATTTATTATAAATAGTGCTTATGAACATAGGGTAATTGTATATGATGAAATATCAGTACTATTATAATTAAATAATAAATTTATAGTCTGTTTGCAAAAAAAATGTTTTAAATATTGGTTTATAATGGAACTAACCATGTTCATCAGTTTCTAAAGATTTGTGTGTCCCAGGGGTGCATGCTATGTTATATTACTGGTCTCGGAATCAAATTTTGCATCTGGAATGTAAGAATTCTGCATCACTAAAAAACCCTGTAAATGTATTGTTTTTAAGCTTTAAGTATATACAGGCACATAGATTTATTCCAATCCTGTAATATTAAACTTACCTTGATTAGCATATTTATGCAATCTATTTGTTGAATCAAATAATTAGTCAATATTTTAACTATATGTTTGTCAAAGTTAAAAGTAAAATATGTTACATTGTTATCGCACATTACCAGACTAGATTATATTAATGATTTAATATTGTTATCACATTAATCATTGGTCTGTATTAAATTACTAAAATGAATATCTCATGACTTTCAATTTGATGTTGACAATGATATTTTACTAGAGTTCTTTAGCAGGTGTGCCAAATAATTCAACCATCATTAGAAAAATAATCTCATCTTAGATTAAATGATAATAATAATAATGATGATGATGATAATAACAATGATAATTATGATAATAATAAAATATTTAACTAAAGCATTGCCTTCCTAAATAATAACATACAAAACATTCAATACAATAAAAAATGTATGCAATCGTATTATAATACATGAATTCTAATATATATTTATTTTAATATTAAATCAAAGGAATTGCTTAAAGAGGTTGCAAATTACAGTCATTAATCAAAAATATCTTAGTAAACTATCTTGTATTTGAAAATACAAGTTACAATAGTGTTTTGTTCAGCCCTTGTTTTGTAAGCTTGAAGTAGGCATACCTACGATAGACCGGTAGTGCCATTTCAACTTCATGATTTCCCGACTTCATCTTCAAGAATTCACATTTTAAAATGTTTTCAACATACGGAATTCACCAATTCCAATTACAGCTTCATGAATTCACGATTTCAACTTCATGAATTCACGGTTTTAACTTTATGAATTCACTATTTCAACTGTGAATTCAATTCAATAGTGAATTCATGATGTTGAAATCGGGAATTTGTGAAGTTGAAATCGTGAATTCATGAATTCCGTATGTTAAAAATGTGAATTCATGAAGAAAAAAATTGGAAATGTGTGAAGTTGAAATGGCCCTACCGGTCTTTCGTACATATCAGAGTATTTCCTATGTACTTGTATTCTAACGAGTCAAAATGATTGCTGAATGTTTACCATATTGTAATTGTATCAACTTAGCATTGGACATGTTTAGGTGAACATTTTCTGTTTAAATACTGATTACAGTATTTATGAGAATGAATTACTCTTAATTTTTTATATGAAATCTGTCTATTTCAGAATTTGTAAAATATGTTTTCAGTATTTTCAAAACTTTCAACTTTTACCCATGGAATCCTCTTATGTAAAGTAGGGTGGCCACGGACTTGGGAAAACAGGGAAAATGCCAAAATAAAATTCCCTGCATGGAAAAATCAGGGAATTTTAAAATTTGCTCGAAATCAGGGAATTGTCAGGGAATTTTACTACCAATTGAAAAAATGCATTTTGACTTATTGATTCTGTCTTTGATCGGGTTTATTTCATGGGCTTTCCTTTTATCAGTTGCTATATAAAATTCAGTAATTTTTATTTTTTATGGCTATCATTCTAAAGTTCACTGTATTTTAGTCAAAATTTAAATAATGATAGTCTTTTCAAAATATGCCTTGAAAAGATCAGGGAAAATTACTGTTAAGTCAGGGAAAAATCAGGGATTTATCAGGGAATATCACTTTAGAATTTCCGTGGCCACCCTGGCCTAAAGACCTATCATGTTATGTAATAAGTCACATATTGACTACTGTACAAACATGTACTGGCTACAACTGTGATGTGAAAGAATAAAATATGATATTCTCTGTAAGAAAATAATTGTATACAGTATTAAATATGATAAATTTACTTGTTTTTGTTGTATATTGTATACATGTTGATTTTACGTCATTTGTTTTTTAAATTACAAGATTTCTTACTTTTTTATTTCAATTCCAATATCTTGGGACCACTTTCTAAGTATGGTTACCTGAAAATACTGATGAAATAGATCTAAAGCATCATAGAATATCTTTTCCCAGACATTTTGAAGGACATCTTGCATGCCATTATGGTTACATATTGTCTTGCCATGACATGGAAATCTAATGCCCAAATTTAAAAAACAACATTCAATGTAGAACATCACACCAGAGACATATCTTTGTTGTATTTTTGTATGTGGAAATTCTCTTAGCTCTGTCACAAACTCTATGAACAAATAATAAGTTTATATAGGGTGCTTGGCTTAGCAGCTAATATTATAAGAATGTACTAATTATTCAAAAATATGATTATAATTTTATTAATATAAACGTGATCCTTTCACCTTCATGAAAATTATGACAAAAAAAGAAAAGTAATAATTTGCCTACGAGTTTGCACCAGTGTTTTATTACTATTTTGAAATAGTATGTATTGTTCGTTTTTTCTCAACTGTCAAAACATGAATAATTTCTAGGTGACTTCGTGCTCTTTGTCTAACACTCAAGATATTGAGATAGTGTGTAATCATTCACCATGAAATTATTCAAACTTTGACAGTTTAGAAAAAACGAACAATAGGCCTATGGATAATTACTTAACCCTTTACTGGTTTCGACATGTGTGAAAAGTAACCATTTTTTCACCTTCTTGACTGAGTCACTGTTTTTCAGAAAATAATTAAGTTGAGCCTCAACCCCAGTTACCATGGCAACATTGGGGCCAAGCAAAAAGGGCAGAAATGCAATTTTTGCTCTTTTTCAACCCCCACTTTGCATTTCATTCAGTAATATTTTCCAAAATTGAGGTCTAAAGTGCCAGGTCTTTTCAGAGACTGAAAACATTTTTTCTCATCAGCATTTGCGTCATTTCTCTGCTCTCAATGACCTCGATATTTTCTAGCGATAAGGGGGCAGTGGCCCCTTCAAACCCCAGCAACAAATGGGGCATAGCTTCCTTCGGAACCCCATGAGATATCTTTTGTTGGGGAGGGGCGCCAAAAAAGCTTAATTTTTGGGACAACTCTCTTAAAGTTAAATTCACTAAATCAACTTAAAAACACCGATTTCGAGCATGTGGTGGCCATTTTGAAGGGAGGGGGGTCCAGACACGTAAAAATGCGGGATTGACCAGATTAGGGTTAACTAACCCATATATCACTATGAGACTTTGACCATTGATCAATTATTTATATTAACATCTATATATATAAACAACGTAAACACTATACAAGGCTAAAGATAATCATATTAGTATTCCCAGTAACATTGACACCTGTGAATTTCGTATATATGTGATAAATTATGAACGCCTTATTACTGTACTATCAGGGACGGCACGATCAGTGGATATTTTCTTAAGAGTGAATAGCCCAGCTTACTAGGATTGTCGTTTAAAGTCCCTATATTATGAATAACTCTGCACATGGACTGCACAATTAAATTAAGCATTGCATTGTAACAAAAACGTTTTATATTAATTCAAATGACTTGTAACCGAAATGAAAAAAAAAATTCTTTTCGTTCCGTTAATTTAAATAGTAGGCTTAGGCAGAGATTTTATTTAACATGTTATATAAAATCCCTGGCTTAGGCAAAAATTAACTTTAAAAGAAAATGCAAACCAAATGGGTGTTTTTATGGCCAAATTATGTGCTGAGTCTTAATAACAAAATTAAAAAAAGATCTACGTTGTCGTTTCAGGTTCACTTTTTGCGTAAAGTCAAAATGGCCGTCAAAATGGCCGATTTTGGTTATGCAAAATCATATCATTTTGTCACCATGGCTTGTAATATCTCATTAGATTTTTTATGGTTGGTAAAATAGTGATTTGAAAATTCAAGTGTAAATGGGTCCAAAACCCTTTGACCTGCTTCTAGATACTGGACTGATGATTATATATTTACTGAAAATAATTTACTTGTACATTTTGTTAATAGTAACTTGTTTATCGTATTTAGATTTACCCAGAACCTTTAGGCCGTTAATAACTATGACGTAATTCAACGTGTTACTATCACAAGTCTTTCTCGTACCCCGAGGTTATCAAGATTATCGAGAATTCTACTAGACTCTGGGTACGAAAATGTCACAAGTACGATCCTCGGCGATTTTCTGGGCACATATCACTCGGAACAACATTGGGGATCATCTACGAAGATGATATGATACTGCGTAGAAGATCGCCGAGGTAGTTTAGAATATTGTACGTTTTGACGATCATAAAACAGCATGGTAGGCCCTATGAGATATAATTATACATCTTAGATTATGGACTATTACGCATGTTCGGTAAAAAAGATTTTGCAGGTATACTTCTATATTTGGGCTCAATGGATTCTACCTTAAAATACTTACGTACGTATTCAAAATAGCTACAGGTTTTCATATCAGCGAATCGAGTGACTCGAGTCACATGGCTACATGAAGTTCTGTCGGTAGCACACTCGGCTACTGATCGATTGGTCGTGGGTTCGATTTTCAGACGGGTATACTTTCATGTAGTTTGGTTTATGACCATTTTCTCATTTACCGCTGATATTTTAATCATGTAGGGCAGTTGTTAGTCACTAACGGAAATTTGTCCCTAGTAACTACATGTAGTTAACAGCTAAATCCAGAGACTGCATTTGCAGGAACGTTGAGTGGGTTGACAAACCTAGTCAAAGGTTACTTCGGCCAGAGACATAGATCTATGTCTCTGCTACGGCTTTAAACCCAACGAAATGAAAATATCGGTGAATCAAACAGAAACAGCTTAGAAAACTACAGTACAGTATAGTTCCGAAATAAAGACCACTCTCGTTATTTCAAAATCACGCTTTTTTTGACAATTATAAAGACCCAAATGCCTATTTTGTGAAGAAAAGGGTCCCTATAATAAGACTGTTTCGCTAATAAGACCATTGATTTTGCTGGTCTTAATAGCGGAACTTTACTGTATTATAGTATGATTGATAAATATGATTAAAGTCGACAGAAGTATTAATAAAGTGTGATGTAAGATCAATACTTTCTCGAGTACAGAAATGCAACAGATGTCCATCTAATCTTAGTGGTTACTGTAAAATCAATTATTTTATTACCCCACCCACTTAAATAAACATGAAGCATATCTACGTGATGGTGATGACTTATATTGTTGCTTTGAGTCACTATTGAAGATAAAAAAACTTCAAAGTATACCTTTTGCGAAGGAAGAAATAAAGTGACTGATAAGCGAAAGTTATGTGATTAGCGAAGGAAAGAATTGACTTTTGGATTTATAACCTAAAAACCGACTGTAGTATGGTAGAAAATTTGTTCGGGGATGTCTATGGATTTTAATAAAAAAGAACAAAGCCTTTAACACTGTCGGATTATGATATGAAAGGATTATCGTTAAGAGGGAATTTATTATTAATGTACATATATATTTTTTGTACACATTTAAGGATATATTGAATATAAGTGTATGTCAGCGAAATATTTTTAATTCATGGAATATTTGCATGCAGAAAAATGCATGACACTTGTCTATATTTAAATTGGATTTTTGAAGGTTGCGTTTGTACGATTAATTTACGAGGAAGATAAGATATTTTGTTTGATATTGTGATTAAGGTGTTATTGATTTGTTTGCTGTATGAACTATGTGTTAGCAGAGATAACGTGAAAATTTCTAATATATATACCAAACTTTGTATCGATATATAAAGTAGAAAAATCAAAGTTAATGATTTTTTTTGAATTTATAGACAAAAGCGTCCAGATAAGGTCACAATTACTAGATATTCGCTGATTTTTTTTTAAATGTGTGTAATGCTGTGTGGAGAAATATGTTTTAAATATGGATCTAATTATTCTTCATTGTATGGATTTATGATATGCCTTATATTCTAGTTGATTTTTTGTTTTAAATACAATAGAACTTATGAATGTGAAATTAATCAAACGGATACTAGTTTTAATATGGATTATATGTTTAAAATATACCTTGGCAGAAACACTCTCCTCAGGTACGTATATTATTAGTAGAATTTACTGAACTCTATGTATATGAAGACGAATTCAATATAAGCTTTCAAGGTAGCAACACACTGTATAGCTCATTTCACGGCGGTCAGTCAGCCTACTCAACGTTCCATAAAAGCCTAAATCTCTGGATTTAGGCGGATTTAGATTACTAGGCGCACACTTCCGTCTCTGACTGACAACTGTCCCATATGATTAAGAATCGGTGATAGGCGGGAGAATGGCCGCAGAAATTATTTCATGACCAAGCTCCTTGAAAGTTTGCCTCCGCCTATGAATCGAACCCACGACCCGTCGATCAGTATACATGTACTTGCGTGCCACCGCCTGAGCTGGATGGGTTAACCTTTAATAATATGTATATTAACATTAACCAGTTAGTAAATCAGTTCACAAATACTCAATTCAGAAATTAATTACGATATTGAATGTCGATTGTCAACGATTTACTGAAGCACAGATTTTCCGCCTCTTAGTTTGATTCTATGTATGGTGATATCGTGTTTACAGATTGTTGTTATATATTTCCTCATCTACCATATCGATAAAACAGAATTAATTAATTATAGAATAATTATGTCATGTGATGATAAAAAAACTAATTGTTATGCCTGTTAAAGGAATCCTTATTTCGTTCAATCTTTACCGCGGGACATGGTGTAATACAATGGAAATACACAATACTAATATACAACTGTAACATTCCGCGTTTTAGGAATCTATAACATGATGATTATGTTTAGATATGCTTTTTCATTTATATATTTTACAAGTATTGATTAAATAAATTTGAAAAATGATATACAAAAAGTAATCAAGATCTTATATATGGTGCTCCGCACTTCAACATTGGTTCCGTCATATAACAAATGTCAGATCTCTTACTCACGGTCCATAGACATGCATAGATCACTGGTTCCGAGAACTTAGTTTTTCTTACAAAAAATAACATTTGATATACTTGCTTGAAATTTGTTTTAAGTATTTACTTACCAGCTGATCTGTTGTTGTTTGGAACCTGATGTTACACAATCAGATATAATGCATTATACATGTAGTAAAAAACAAGTATGCCACACCTCGTCCGCAGCTCCAAGATGGGGCATACTTTCGTGTAGCTTGGTCATGAGATAATTCTACGACGATTCTCCCTCTGATTCTAAATCATGTAGGACAGTTGTCTGTCAATGAAGGAAGTATGCGCGTATTAACTGATTTTCAACTAACTCAAGAGATTTTGCGTTTCCAAGAACGGTGATTAGGTTGACCGACTGCCGTGATATGACCTATACAATGTGTTGCTGCGCCGTTAACCCCCCCCCCCAAAAAAAAAAACTAGTATGTTTGTTATAACATCGCCTGAACATTGGGTAAAGTTAAATTCTCAAATTTGAAAGATTAACTAACATTTGATTTATGACAGATAAAAATGGCGTAAAACTTCAAAAAAAAAATTAATTAATTTTCCTTTTTGGATTGTATTTACATACCATGCCATATGTCACATTAGGTTCGCCGTACAGGTCATAACTTGATAGAAAAATCTGTCACTTTTATAAAGGCCTTAAAAAAGACATATTGTCGATCCATATGATGAATACATGAGGGTATGGCCTAAGGCGTGTCTGAGACAATTGATTAATGACTTGTAAATATTTAATAATTAAGATGATTTATTGTTTATTTGTGTATAGAGACTGGCGCTAATTGAAATCAATGAAAATGCAATTGCATTTTGCATTTTATTGCAATGAAAGGTTAATGAGAGAGGAGCGCCCCAAGAAATTGACAGAATCAAACGTATTTGCTATACATCTACCTATCGAGGGTTGCCCGCAAGACTGTAGTAACTCGCTCTTTAACGCAATGCACTTGCTCTATACAGTCTTACGGGCAACCCTCGATATAATTAATTACGTTGTGTTTGTATCATTTGATTGTTTTGAGAACAAAATAGATATTCTTTCTCAAATGTCAATCTCGCAAACATATTATATTATAATTTATAACTTTATTCTACATTTCAAGCCTTTTATGTTAGCACATAGTATGAATTGATGTTGCCAGCTTGAATTTTGTCTAAACATAGACCCGTATCATATATATTTTTATGTTTTGATATATGATGTACATGTGTCGTACACATTGTAATACATATAAAATGTATGTTCTGTTCTGAAAATGAAGATTTATTTCATTTTAATTTTCATTTCATTGTGAGGATTGAATATTGCAAAAGAACGTTATTTTTCATATAGTATTTTCTTTCTAATTTAAGTCAGTGGGCTCATGTTGGATGCTTGTTATAGGTATTGATTAAATAGGGGAATTCTCTAGAGCAAAATTCAGAAATGTTGAGCTTTCAAGGATTGGTATGATCTGATGTCAAATCCGGATCGCTAGATTGTATAAAATCAAATAATTGTATTCAAATGTCATTGGGGCATACATTTATCCCGCTGATTTTAATATTTACTACAATACTTCTGTACTCACGACAGATAAAAAAGATACCCGTATTTTGTAATACAAATATCGAGTATTTAAATCAGCGGATAATTGTAGGTTCAAATCTATTAATATACTTCCTTGATTAATGAATTATTGAATACATGCAGTGTTGAAGTAGACGTGACAATGTGTCCACACAAAACTGTTTTTAAGTCTTATTAGGTGAATACAAATGGAAATTACATTGTGCAATTAATAACCGGTGGTGCTTTTTACAAAAATTCTTACGAAACAAATCTTCGTAAGTCAAAAGCAAGAAACATTAACAATACACTCATTTTTTGGCTTATCAATTCTAAATATTATACAAATTGTGTATACCTTTTGATATCATATCATGGTTATGCTTATTATCCATCAGACTGTGAATTGCTAATTATATGGAACTGACTTACGAAGATTTCTTTCATAAAAAGTTTTGTAAAAAGCACCATGGTTTTGTAAGAAATTGTCTATGGTCATAAACATAATTTGTTTTAAGAGAATTTTTCGTTAAGTATAAATATTGACCTATCTGTTCTGTTCAATTCGATTCCTAAGTATAAATATTATGTTACTAAGAAGGAAATATTTTATGACATTATATTGTTATCATTTCACACCTTACACAACTACAAATACCTCCCCTGTCTTAATTAACCTGTATAAACAAACTGATACCTGATTCTGTATTAGTAATGACTTTACTGCGTGCTTGAGACACATGTACACCAGCTTCATGAATTATAAAATAGGCTATCTTTTGTTGCCATGTTTTAAACAAACAAGATCTCAAAGAAAATTATCAGTTTACCTGTAATATGCTATATATGGTCAGAGAACGAATAAACCATGTGGCAAATATTTCCTTTCAATATGTATAGAAAAGGGGAGTGGAGAGCTTGATAATACATTCTCATGTGTGGTTGTATTCTGAAACCTTTTCGGGGAAGAATGGGCTTGCCAAACTACCTCACTAAATAAAATTACTAATATACATTTAGTTACATTTCATAATTCAATCATTATTATTAGCATTATCGTTACCACCATCATCATCATCATCACCACCATCACCATTAATATCACCATCATCATCAACACCATCACCATCACCTTCACCACCACCACCACCATCATCATCATCATCAACACCATCATCATCACCACCACCACCACCACCACCACCACCATCATCGTCCTCATCATAATACTAATTATCATTATCATAATTATAACTATTATTATTATCATTATTTAATTTTTATCATTAAATTATCAATATTATTATTATTATTGTGATTACCATTATAGACATTCGTATTCACTAAGTACCTTAGTGAAGTTTCGTGAAAGTACTTAAGAATAGAGTAACCAATAAGGGTTGTAATACGTTTATGTATAGTTTTGATATGTATCTCAGCTCATATAAAAATATATGTGCATACATTCATAGCCAAAGCTATCGTCTAAAGTCACTTGATCACGTAGAATGACATTAAAAAATATGCGCTAATTATGCCGATTATTGTCTTTTGATGCAGACCGTTTGTTTTATTTTCTATTTTTAGGATTTACCACACAGCCATCACGTGACTTATCAACAATAATATTACCATCATCATCAACATTATTTTCAAGTTCATTATCAGCTTCAATAGACAGAAGTTCAATTCAACCAACAGAAAAAGTTTCAGTTCAATCAACAGACAGAACTTCAATTCAGTCAACAGACAAAGTTTCTGTTCAATCAACAGTCAGAAGTTCAATTCAATCATCATACTCATCAACATATTTACAAATCTCAGATCTGACTTTTCAAATAACTTCATCGGTATCAGGTAACAGTGTAGTCACTAGTGATACACCAGTGTTGTCAACACTCACAGTTACAAAGTCAGATAAGTTTAGTTCAGACAAGTTTCACTCACAACCATCGTCCACCAATGTTGTTAGTGAGCAATTATTTTCATCCACTGAACGTTCAGTTCATCATTTGTCTAGTGACCTGCACTCACTAAGTGTACAAGATAGAAAAACATCATCTGTGATAGCAATCTTAGACTCAAGCATTAATGAAGTATCTTCAAGTTTGATGCTTTCATCAGGCATTTTTCAATCTTATATGTCTTCATCATCTGTGTCACTTTCAAGTAGTTATAACACATTTAGTAGTGTGCTCACTGATAAGCCAATTAGTACGAGCAATGAAATATTTCTACAAGATTCAACGATCTCAGAAGCTGTGATATTAAGCATTTCTCCTACAAGAACTATATCATTGCATTCAACTGATAGTCTTGATATTATTTCACCGTCCATAGTTACTTCACCATTACCGATCTCATTGACTGCTCCAGAAAAAAGTGTTGCTCATTCTTCTTCTTTTTATCAATCACCGATTGTTTCGGAAGAAACTATTGCGCATTCCAGGTCTGTTTATCAATCATCGAACGTTCCAAAAGTAACTATTGTGCATTCCAAGTCTGTTTATCAATCATCGAACGTTCCAGAAGAAACAATTGCGCATTCCAAGTCTGTTTATCAATCATCGAATGATCTAGAAGAAACAATTGCGCATTCCAAGTCTGTTTATCAATCATCGAACATTCCAGAAGAAACTATTGCGCATTCCAAGTCTGTTTATCAATCATCGAACGTTCCAAAAGATACTATTGCATATTCCACGTCTGTTTATCAATCATCGAATGTTAAAGAAGAAACAATTGCGCTTTCCAAGTCTATCATCAAATCATCGTCTAGTATATTGAGCGAGAAATCATCAAACAATGTTTTAACAGTATTATCTGATTCTTATTTTACCCCAAGTGCTTCTATTGCTTCAAGTATTCAGACTGTTCGAGTTGACATCATGTCATCATCAATGCTGTCGGTAGATGATTCGAGTAAGTTAAAAATTGAACATCGGTCACTTGTGTCTTTATCCGATTTAAGCACTTCACTCTTACATTCGTATATCACTATTCGTTCAAATCCAGTGACGAAACAAATTTCTGAGCAATTAAGCACATATTCTGATTCAAAACTTTCACCAACAGCGGTAGGGTCAGACTTTCATTCTTCACAAGTTTTAAGTGATTTTGTGCTCACGTCAAGCATGCAAACTGACTATAACAACTTCCAGACAATTTCACGGCATGATTCTAAAATTTCACCAACGTTTCCTGTTAGCAAAAGTTTAAGTTCTTTTTCTACATCAACAGAAATTGTATCAACGTTTTCTACATCATCAGTAGAAATAATATCATCAAATGTTTCAAGTATCTCTTTCGTGAGTGTTGTAAAGTCACCACCTTTTATAAATATTACATCGACATTAATAACAAATGTATTACAAACAAACATAACACCAACGTCTGTTATTCCAACTGAATCATTTGAATCGAGAAAAGAGTCATCGTCATCATTTTCTTCTGTCCAGTTCAGCGTTTTATCTGTATCTTCATCACTGTTTACATCAACGATTGAACAACGTGTACCGCTTCTTTCACAATCAAGCTCTTCACCAATGCCTTTATATACATCATCGACCATTAGTGCTTTAACGACAGAGATTATGCACTCTTACGCTCCCTTGGATTCATTACTACCTACAACTTATGTAGAAGGAACGAGTACAACTGACATTGATACATTATTTACTAAAGAAGTTACAACGATGTCTCCCACCAACTTATATACGAGTGGAACAACTTCCATATCCGAACAACATGTGAATACACGTCTTAAACAAAGTTCATTTTTTACTGATGACACTTTATCGTTTGTTCACTCAAGCATGCTTTCAGATATCCACTCTACAGTCTCTTCAAATGTACTTGCGAATTCTCTTTTAACCAGCTCACCACGTTCAGTAATAAGTTCATCTAGTACAATTTCGTTAATCACAAAAGTCCTATCTGTCACTAACGATCACACGTCGTCATCATTAGAATTGCTAAACTCCGTAGAAACTTCGGGTTTACCATGGATAAGTATACATCCTTCAAAAACAACGGACATCTTGCCAATAATTTCGTCAGATTTAAACAGCTTGAGTGTTGGAATTCAGTCCACAGGGGATATTAATACTACAACGAATGTATTCAAACCGACGTCATCAGGAAAGATGTTAATGGTAACAGAGACAAGCACAATGCTTACGAAAAATTTGAATAATACAGTAACATTACCTAGTTCTGATTTATCATCAGCTACTGAGAATTATAGCACAACTGTTTCAAGCACCGTTCCAACTGGTGTTAAGAACATTCATTCTTCTGTGCCTCTATCATCAACAGGTGGACTTTCGTCAAACATCCCTACAAGTTATATCAATATCATTCATGCTTCTCCGTCCACAACAATTGATCCAATGTCAACAGTAACAATGTCGACACCAACGGTCAGCCCAGAATCTTCGGGATTAGAGACACAAGTTATTGATTTGCAAACAAGCTTTGAAACTATCAGTTTAAGTGAGAAGCCTTCTTCATTAATGATGTCATCTGCAGCCTTAACAATGTCCAGTTTACCGGTACACAACTCAATAAGCAGCAGTCCTTCAACATTCATCGCTACATCCCCAAACAACATGAATACAATGAGTGAGCTAAGTTCTATACAGGATTTAGCATTATCATCGTCTAAGTCTAAATCCTTGTCAACCAAATTACCGGCGCATGACTCAATAACCAGCAGTTCTTCAACATACATCGGTACCACCTCAAACAACATGATTACCATGAGTGAGCTAACTTCTATGCAGACTTATGCAATATCATCGTCCAAGTCTTATTCAACATTCAATCAAGAAAGCACTCTTGGTACTTCGAAATCTTTGGAGTCATTCAATGTTATTTCTAGTTTATATTCTTCGACAATCTACCGATCAAGTTATGTACCAATAGCACAGTCTTCTCGACAGAACATTGTATCGTCAATCACAAACTCACCAGATGGTATGATTTCATCAATAAATAAAACATCTACTATTCATGAAGTATTACCAACTATGACGACAAGTGTTGTAGATGAATATACAAGCAAAAATTCCAACTTTTTATTTTCAGAAAGTAGAACATTCCCTAAAGTGACTTCCGTGACATCGACATTAGCATTTATGACCTTTCCAAACACATTTTTTTCATCCGACGGACAGTTGATAACAACAGACAATTCGGTCTTTCAAATTCGATCATCGATAACAACAAGTTTCAAATTAAGCTATGCTTCCTTAAGTGCCCTTAGTTTTTCAGCGTCATCACCTAATTCTCAAAGATTAGCTTCATCATCAACGCAGGATTTGCGTTCGGCATCCTCGACTGCTGTGTCTCTTGCTACATTAGCTTCTCCCGACATTCCTAACAATTCAATTTTAAGTTCCGTTAGTGTTAACTCGTCTAAATTGCACGCCTCAGTACATGTGGATTCAAGTAGTTTTACAACGATAACTGCGACCATTACAACTAATGCTGACACAAGCAAGCTAGCAAATGAGTTAACAGTTTCTAGAACACCATTACACACGGCTACTGAAGTATACCAAAGTATTGTTACCTCAACACTCACAGATACAGTTGTTGACCAGCTAGTCATTACGACTATATCTCCAAGCAAAACACAACAAACTTCATCGTTACTACCTCAAGTAACAAGTGATAGGACTTCGTCTCAAGTATTTTCACTTTCTTTGGATAGCGATCTTTCAACTTTATCACTCTCACTACGTACTTCAGAAACCCCAGAGAGCAAAAGCACTATATCACCAACTCTTACACCAAGTATGACAGCCAGTCCTTCAAGCACTAAATCGTTTTTATCTTCATCATCACCGCATGTTTCTATCTCTTCAATATCGTTATCTCATTCAAACAACGATACTAACTTTGTAATTACATCTTCAGGTAGTTCGACATTCCACAAAGAGTTGCTGGTTAGCACAAGCACTGTTTTAATGGGTGTTACCGACCAAGGATTTTTGGACAGCACAAGCACTGCTTCAATGGATGTAAAAGAGTCAACTTCGTCGTCGTATGTGTTGTTCTCATCTTACCATGAGAAGTCACCTGTAAACTCATTCACTGACATCTCAGGATCAAGTCAAATGTATTCACTGTCCGACATCGGACTAACTGTATCATCATTCAATTCTATTAGTCTCAGTTCACTTATGCCATCGTTTAGTGTATCAATACAGTCAACTTCAAAATCTATATCTGATGTGATTTTGTTTAGCTCATTTAGTGAATCGATGGTTACGAGCGTACTTAAGGCATCTTCAGTACTTACTTCAGACTCTAATCTTTTAACTAACTCGCATGTACCTACTACAGAATCAGTGTATGTTGTGCCTTCTTCATCGCTTGCGTTTTCGTCCATGCTTACATCGCCACCGATAACTGCCAGTGTATCGACAGAGTCTTTAAGTAACAGTTTAAATACACATTCACTAAGTTTGTCTGTGAGTAGCGTTATATCACCTTCATATTTTGTGACAAGTTTATCTGATTCTTTATCCACGATTTTTACATTCCGTGACTCGTCTGATTTCGATGCAGTGTTTACGAGTGTAGCTTCAGATTCTAAAGTTGACAAAAGCGAAATAACTGCAACAATAAGTACGATGGATTTAACTCAAACAGTTGATCGCAGCGAGTCGATGTTTGCGTTTACTACGTCTGTAGCTTCTAGTATCAAGTCAAGTTCAGGACAATTGACATTATTAAGCTCATCCTTTGATACTTTGCCGACAGATAGTATGTTTAGTAAAACGGAGACTTTGTCAACTCACAGGTCATCGTCGTCCTATGTTGTGCATTTGTCGTTGTCATCAACTGTAAGCTCATTTGAAACCCCCTTTTCTAAAGAATTATCATTGTCAACACAATCATTAGGAATTGATAGCAGTTTCGATAGTGCCACTCTGAAAAGTGTTTATTCACTGACCGATTCCATTAGCACTCGTCACTTCACTATCGATAGTTCTTTTCTTAGTAGTATTGTCACAATGTCAAGCTTAGTAAGTGAATCTGTGACATCGGTGAAAGTGTCTACGTCTAATAAGTTCGAGTCTTCTAAGCTATCATTGTCTAAACTCAGTTCTTACTCGTCAATTGGAGAAAGTAGCTATTCATTACAGTTGCTCACACCAATACCATCAGAGTTCGACTCTATTGCTACTCTAAGTGCATTTACCGATATCACAACTTTATCACCAGTATACTCTTCAGACTTAACGAGGGTAATTTCATCTAGCACAGATAGCTATGATGCATTGCCCACAGCTATCAGCAGTTCAAACCTCTTAACGCCTTTGTATGAATCGATGAGTACCGTTGCCAGCACAGTAATGTCTTCACATGTTGTACAATCAAGTTCACCATTGTCTGTGTTATCATTTGTGAATAGTATTTCCGACACCACAGAATATGTGTTGTTATCAAGCTATGTTTCATCAATTGACACTATGCGTCATGAATCATCACTTCTTCTGTCCGATATTTCAAGCAGTCTATCGTTAAGTGAAGCTATTTCAATCAGCACTAAGATTGACTCATCAAAATTAAGTATTTCACTGTTGATGTCACCGAGTGTTACACAATATTCCGAAACATCAATTGTGATGTCATCTATAGATATATCAACCGTTATTGGTACGTCATTTATGTCACTATCACCATCAGTTGCTTCACAGTTATCAACGGATATTGATAGTATGGTATCGTCCAGTATATTGTCATCACAATCAATGTTTGAATCACAATCAATGACTCTAAAGTCCGTGGAATCATCTTCTTATCACCTAAGTGAAGCTGTATCATCCATTTCACCCAGTGTTACACAGACGGTATCAAGTATTGTTGACGTGTTGTCTCAATACTCAACTTCACAATCAGTTTCGTACCTGACTTCAATACTACCAACATCTGTTGTCGTTTCACCTGCACTGTCGACATTGAAAATAGAACCGAGTTTAATTACATCTTCCTTCGAGATAATTGAAAATTCCGAAACATCATTGAGAACATCACAAGCTTCCACATTCACGTCAACTTTGTCAATTGTGGATGTAACATTGTCAACAACCCCGACAATTAGCACGTCCAATTCACTGGTAACTGCTACTGCTAGCACAAGGCTATTGCAAACATCGACACTATCTATGTCTGATTCAAATGTCAAATCTGAAATTGTTTCATCGTCTATTACTCCAGTTTCTTCTACTATGATGGCATCCAAGATTTCTTCAACAGCATTTTCAGCGACAATTTCGCCAACGTCAGTGTCGTCGTTCCTCTCGAAGTACTCAGTTAATTCCTCAGGATTGTTTACAGATTCAATGTTTTCTGCATTTAATCTGTCAGATACTGTATTTATTGGAAATCAGTCAACTTCGATGTATAGCATACCAGTATCACTGTCAATGCTATCGGAAACAGTAAGTGTATTCAGTAGTGTGGTTAACTCTTCAACAACGACGACGACGACGACAACAACAACTGAACCACCGGAAGTGACGACACAAAACATAACTAATGTAAGAGAAGCATTCTGGGTACGAACTGGTAAGCTTCATTCATTTATTTATATCAGATATGCTATAATTTATAACTTATTTTTTATCTGTGCTTCTTCTACACACCAGTTGTTCGTTCCATTGTTATAAGCTTAAAAATCCATTAGGATTCATGTCATACATGTATGCATGCATGTTCTATATCGGTAGTTAAATTTGTCATGGTACTTGTAATGTAATTCAGATATGTTCAATGTAATGGTGTGAATCATGTGGCAATTTAGTATTATCAAGTAAGATCGCATTGATGTACATATGACTTGTCTGTGTTCAAATACGTGGCTGTGTTATCACTTTTGTCTTTTAAGCAAACTAACCTAAATACACAGATGAAAACGTGTCCGATAAAGATGACATAATTTTGTCCTTCTGATAACTGATTTGACTACTTGATAATACTAAAAATCAACTATCTAGAGACTTCGTTCTTGTGGTTGTTATGGCTCGTATATTATATAATATATAATACCATAGTTCTGTATAACATGATAATATTTTGGGTTATGACTTTAAAGCTGTTAAGTATAAACGATAATAAATAAATTATGTACATATTGTCGTCCAATTTACCAGTATCATTTATAAGCTTTGCATTCAATGGTTTGGTATTTTTTCTTATTTTAGTGTTAAAAATTCAACGTGATGTAGACACGTCAGATCCACAGTTTGTTAAGGAAATGGAAGGAAGACTTGCAGAAGCTTTTGATGAAGCGTTTATAAGAGAGAAGCTTATAGAAGAAGGAAAGTTTGAGCCTCTAGAACGAAGAAAACGAAAGAAACGTTACTCAAGTTCTGGAGATGCATCAGTACATGTAAATATTCTTTGTATGTTTCTTAAGTAATTTTATAAGGTGTGAAGCTATAGCTGAGAGCCTAATCTAGTCTTTCAAGAACCGGTTAGTAGGTTCACTGACCTACATTTGTACAATAAGTTGCTTTGGCGTAAAACCCAACAAAAAATGTAACTGTATGACATATAAAATTACAACTAGTATAAAACTTTATTGGTCTTACTAGTGAATGACAACAACATAAATAATTGTGTATTAAGATCTTATTTGGGGAAGAAAGTATGCAAGATCGGTCAAGACATCAAGATAGGACACTGCGCAACAGAAACGTGTCAATGCTTATAGATTATGATCCATTTGTCGTCGTTTGGGCATAATAGTTTTTAAACAATCAAGTGTGCACATTTTATCGTAGATTAGCATGTAGGCATTTTCTGTTTTCTATCACCTGCTCATGAGCACCATTCGAAAATATATTCATAACAAGTACTTAAAAGAAAATCATGTGAAGTCCAATTCAATATATTGAAATAAGAAAGTAAATGACTGATGTTTGTTATCATAGATACATGATATGACAAGACAACAACGTACTAGTATGGTTACTGTTGTTTATGCGGTAGAGAAGTCTGGGGTTATACTAACATCTGAAGAAGCAGTAGCTGCTCTACAAGTTCTTGGTGATCAAGAATTAGCTATTATACTTAGACAAGTGGTTGATATGAAGGCTGAAAGTAAGTTCATACCTCAATCTTTTTAAAATTCAATCTTTCGTTTGCTTAAGTGTAGCGTTATTACTGATTATGATTAAGGCAATTTATGATGCTTTCCGATATTTTAAACCCCCCAAATTTGTTGGTGCTGATCCTTGCAAACGTATTTGTTCAGATTTGACTTTGAAGTATCAGCAAGATGTCACCTTGTAGCATCCATAGTAAGAAAGTTTCTTATGCGACCGATATTTCTTAGTTTATAAAAAACGATCTGCATAATTATGATATTAGCATGCTTCTCCGTACACATGCGTGGAGTGAAGTAAGCTCCAAGATTTCTTATACAGTCATTAGAGTTTATGATGGAATTACCAACTTTAATGGGCAACAAGCAATCGCAAATTTACTACAATCTGTTAGACTGATGTCATCATATATGTTATCATTGCAGCTTACAGTCACTCGCCTGAACCTAAGGAACCAACGAATGATGATTTCCCGCTGTGGTTAATTGGTGCAATCTCAGGAGGTGCCGCATTAGTGATTGCTGTTATATGGATTGTTATTTGTTTTTATTGTAAATGTTGTAAGTGGCAACGTAATGAAGAAGAGGCTGAACCGGAACTGACGTCAATATTACCAGAACACCCACAACGGAAGGTGAACTATTTTTTTGAAAATATGAAATTATAATGTATTCATGCGCTGCGTACTGCGGTCATCTGAGACTGTCACCGCAGATTGCTTCACATTTTGTCTTACTTGTTAAAGAGAGTGGGTTCAACGTTCTAAATTAAATTTAGTTCATCTACCTTTGCAATGTGATTTTATAGATAATAATTAGTTTAACATATAGAAACAACGTAATTATAGACTTGATAAGTTATTAGTCGTTAGATTCGAATTTAGATTAAAATGTTCCGGATTTCTTAACAATGTATTTGCCCACGGTTCGGAAAATAATCTAATACACCCAAACAAAATAATTACACCAATTTAATAATAGCAACCAGTACAAAATATACGGCATGATTCTATGTAGTGTTGATTAATTATTTATATAAGGTACTAGTTAAACAGAATTAGTTTTCATAGTTAATTGTATTGGTCTTATTTATACTGTGTATTTCATTACTAGGTCAAGATGAATGATAACTATGAAACACGCGAAATCATTTCTTATACAATCGTAAAACTTCGGGTATTCCCGCATTCTTTGATAAAGTAGTCCTATATGTCGCATTAATACAACAGATGTATGTTGTGAAGCATTATAGCACATACTTCAACGATTATTCGTCATTTAAAGGGAAATAGGCACTGTTGGTAGTTTGAAATAATGGCCGAACATATCCGACTGATGCATAAGGTTTCAGAACAATCGGAAACCTCAGACATTTCCGTAGCTAGTGGAACAAGCTGATGGAAAGACATGTGACTCATGTGAGCTTTGATTCATTTAAGCGTACATGTGCTTTGGGTGTGTTTAAAGTATATGAGTACCGTATATGTATTTTTCTTACCAGGATTCCAAATTACGACCGTTATCATCAACCCCAGTAAAGAAACCACTGTCTCATCACAACAGTCAACATAGTTTAAAGAAGACTAATAATTATACTGTGATTGAACCCATCCAGGAACCAGTGTTGACGAATGATGAAAATAAACTACTGGAAACACATGTGAAACGGGCACCAACTCCTCCCAGGCCACTTCCCCAACCATCCTCGTAAGTCCTAAAATCATTTACTCTATTACCGCAGGTTACTGGATATTTTACTTACCCTACCTATATGCACTATTTAATGTACAAGATGATTTTAAAGCACGCCCTGCTAGCTCAGTCTGAAGTATACATGTCTTCTGATCGAGGGGTCGTGGGTTCGGGCTTGGCATACTTCGTGAAGTTTTGTCATGGAATAATTTCTACGGTCATTGTCCCTCCAACCATTCAGTCTAAATGTAGGGCAGATGACAGTCACTGGCCAAAGAAAGCGTGTAGTTACTGGTTAACAGATAAATCTAGAGATTTAGCCTTTCCAGGAACGATGAGTATGTTTACCACCGTAATGTAACCTATACAACATGCTACTGTGGCATTAAAACCAACCTATCAAGAAGGTTAAAGAAAATTAGTTCTTTGCCATTTTCTTTTTGTGCAACACTTCACTATCATGTACAATAAAGTTTTACTATAAAGACCACATTGGTTATTGTGAAATTATGCGATCTTTAGACTTTTTTGTAAAAAAAATATGCATAATTTTAGAAGAAAAATGCCCTTGAAAAAATACCTATTCCACTATTTAGAACTTTACTGTTGGGTTTGTTAATGTTTTTCTTGGTATTGGGATTAATGTCATAGTTCAAACTTCATACGAAAATGTTTCCTTTTTGGATGTGCCCTATCAGGGTACCGTCCGGAGTTAACAATGAGAATTTTTAGCACTTTGCATTGGCTCTTATGGAAAAATCCGAGGTAAAAAACACTGCAAAATCTCATGCGGTTTACTCTGACAATATCTTCATAATTTTCACTGTCCAAGATACTGAATATTTCATTTTAATAATCTTGTTTAAGAATATAAATTTTGTACATGTTTTATTACGTCATATGCACCATTATGTCGCTGAAATAAATCCACCTATTCCAATTCTGTCTATGATATTGCATAATAACGACTCACATTGAAAGTGTTGTATTGTAAACTTAATAGCTCCGTACATTACTGAATGTAAGTAAGTAATATATATGAACATGTATTTTTAGTCCTGAGTGTTCCACGACGGTTACTCCAGTGTTACCAAAACGAGAACTTGTACCACCTGTCGTAAAGAAAGGTAGACGTAACAGTAAAAACAGCATAGGTAAGTATTATAAGTTTTAAGTCATGGGACCATTATTATTATCAAGGTAGGCAGCACAGTTCTAAACCAAGGACACTCCGTGAGAACTATGAAAGAAAGATCATATGTGTATCATACTTTATGTCTGTAATATCAAAATCAAATATCAGTGGTTATTTTTGCAATAAATCTTATGAACGAAAAATGATCGTAAGTCAATTTAAAAAATTAAAGTTCGAAGCCTAAAATATATGATCTCATATATTGATGCGAATTTCAGAAACTATTCGTCATTCTAAGTAATTAATTAAGATTTTGGATTTATTGGACAAAGAATGAGGGTATTATTATAACTAACCCCTAGCCTTATACTACAGTCGATTGTTTTAAGTGTATGAACAATAAATATAAGTGAGGTAAATGCCTGCTATCTATATTCTAGAGCCATCCATTGATGAAATAGAGCACAGAAGAAGCAGTGTATTTTCTAAAGGAAAGAAGTCTAACGTCAGCCATTTATTTCAATCAACAGTTTCAGAGGTGAGCAAGATATTTTAATGAAACATGCTGCATGTATATATTATTTTTGGTAATAAAGCTTATGCACATTTACGGATGAGTGCTACATGTATACTGTTAAAAGATGTCATTCATTAGTTGTATTAGGTTATGCGTTCTTACTAGCAAATATAGCGTACATAATAATATATATATTGACGTTCCTCAGGTCAATGTGTATATATAGGTTGTCTGAAAAATGGTTTATATATTACTGATATTTAAAAGCCGTTATTTTGCTAAAAATTACGTATTTGTTAAAATTTCCTTTCGTCAAAACAAAACGGAATGGTAATCTCAGAAAACACCATGAATCCTAACGTTATGGTAGCACTGCACGGTTTTCTCGGCTTGTCGACTAACAATACCTCGCCCTACAATAAAAAGCTAACATTCTAGCTTAAAATCACACAGCTTATCAAATAATTTTCAAAATTAGCACCAATACATATGTTTCTCACTGAAAACAATAGAAACACGTAATAAAAACATTTTCTTTTGTCTTGAAGACCTGTACTTCTTTGTTTTGATAGTCGCGAAAATAGGAGACAAAGTAGTGAATGTTCACTCTACTCAAAGTCCTTTAAACGCTTTCATAATGCAATTTGTTTGTTTGTTTGGGTTTACGGCGCATCAACACAGAAAGGTTATGTCGCGCCGAAAATGACAGCACCATAAACTACACTGTTTCTTGTTTCTTTAACACAGCATAACCAGAAAATAACATAAAATGATCTCAACTCTGCTTTCTATATGCACATGTGGAGATGTAAAATGTTGTGGTTGGTCTTGTCTAAACCAAAAAAAACTTTACTGGCACTGTTTCCACCATTAATATTCGCTATAACCTATATACAACGCTTCCACAACCTCCGTTTACATGCCCCCAAAAAATCGGTTTTCTAGTTTTACAAACATATTTTTTTACAAGTGAATCATGCATGTGACCTTTAATCTGGGACTCAAATTAATCATATCATAATGATAACTGAATATCCTTAAATTATTATAATAATTCTTCACTGATTTATGACTGTTAGTGTAATTAATATGCAGAATGGTGTTGACAATCGGCACGAATATTTCAAATATATACTAAATATTATTCACGTTTGGCATAATTGGGTCAAATAAAATGAATGCATTAGTTAAAAATGCATGTCTTCATTCCGAAATTATTTTAGTATTTCAATTTGTCACAATATGTGCTTATTAGATTTAGTTTTTGCAAATTTATGAAAAAGTGTTATTTTATAAAACATCATAATGCCATTATATTTAAATTAGAAGTGTATCATATATAATGGGATTTATTATATCAACTACTAGTATATATTATGTCTTATTCAAAACAATATCACATCCACAGTTCGTTCATACGGGAGATTTAAGATTTTAAAATTTTGTTCAAACGGGGCATGAACAAAGAGAATGAATTGTGAATATTGTGAATTCAATGGAGCGGGCGTGGCCGAGCGGTTACGACGTTGGACTTGTAATCAGCGTTGGTTCTAATTCCATCCAAAATTTGCTCGTTGTTTCCTTGAGCAAGAAACTTTATCCTACTAGCTCAGTACTGGAAGCGGACTCGAAAGAGATTGATCTACGTTGTAAGAACTTGTTTCACAATCGAGCTTAAATAAATTAATTTAAACACAACACAATGGTTATATGATGCATTCCATATTTGGCGTTTATGGAATATCAACACAATACACAGATTTAATCACTCTCGAATATGCGTTTTTGTTCCTAGTAATATAAAAGTACCGTACTAAGGGTTGCTTTCACACAAACATAAAACAGGTTATTCATTGAAGGGAACCAGTTTAGTACCGTAACCGCTCGGTTAAGTCCGCCATTCGGAACACCTCGGTCATTAATTAAAGAAATTAGTTATTCGTAGTGAATCGCCGAGAAGTTCCAGATGTCCGCTTCCCTATTTATCACATAGATCACACTTTTGTAAGCGCCATCTTCATATTGTTATGTAATCTTTGTATAATTTATTGATAGTTAAGAATCAGTTAATTGTATGCAACTTGTTGCGCGCACGGTTTTCCTGTTTTGGTAGCCTATAAATGTATGATATTTCGTAGCCAACAAATTGTGTATGCTTATTGCTAGCTACGGAGAATTAATATTCAAGCCACCCGGCTTGCTCAGTTATAACTACACGTTAGTCTACTGTTTGAGGGGTCGTGAGTTCGATTCCCGGGCGGGGCATACTTTAGTGAAGCTTGGTCATGAAATAATTTCTACGGCCATTTCCCCTCATACCAATGATTTATAATTATGTTTGGCAGTTGTCAGTCACTGACGAAAATATGTGCTTAGTAGTTGGTTAACAGCTAAATCCAGAGATTTAGCCTTTCCAGAAACAGTGAGTAGGTTGACTGAGCGCCATTATATGACCTATACAATGTGTTGCTACGGCGTTAAATCCAACAAAAACAAACAAACATTAGTGTAATAGGTATCATTTGTTTACTTTATTTTCCAGGATAGCGATGGCGTCAAGGAACAAATCAAATACGAGAAAAAGAAAAACAAAGAGCTTCTACGTGAAAAATATGGACCGGAAATGGGTATGATATTACTGAATCCTTGAAATAGTTGTTGATATTTAAATTGGTTCATTTCTTAACGGGTTGTACCGGAATCTGTGAAACTTCGTTAAAAAATGAAGGAAACGCCCACGAATTGACCAAGTTTTCGGTATAAGTGGCAATCTTTACTATACACTGTACAGACACCTGTGAATTTATTTTGATTCCATTGTTAAATATTTCGAGGGAATTAACTCGTTGTTGCTTAATGTAACACGGAATAAGTTAACTCCCTTTATTTGATTAGTTAGCCTATGTCCTAATGAAAGTTAACATTTTTAAAATAATTGAGACTAAAAAAGCAATTCTTGTAAAATACCTCATTTTATGCACTTGTGACCGCCAGTCGTTGTAGTATTGATCAACGAGGTCTATATTGTTTCCAGTGCACCATTTTACAAAAAGTCTTACGAAAAATGTTATCGAAATTCAATTTCGTATGTTTTGCAGTTCTAAGCCAGACGGATAATAAACATAAGTATGATATTATATTCAAAAAGTATACAACATTCTACATAATTAAATGCTATTTGGAATTGATCGGACAAAAAAGACCATATTATTAATGTTTCTTGTTTTTGACTTACGATTATTTTTATCGTAAGATTTTTGTGTGAAAAGCGCCACAGTTATTTGAAGTTTATCTGCGTAGAAGATCGCCGAGGTAGTTCCGAATCATAATGTTTACCAAATCTATTCAACTTGTTTATCACAAATATTGCTGAAATGAGAGGTACAAAGTTTTCACTCTTGAATAGAACAGCTTGTTTTTGCATTTTAACATCTTTTTGTGACACTGCATTATTGATACCACTAATTAACAAATGTTTATATCACTGTATTTCTAGAACCCTCTATGGACACTGGAGATAGTTTTGATGATCGAGATAAAATCATGCTTGATACATCGAGGAAAAACTCAGCTCCAAGTTTTGTTATAGCAAGGTATGATCTCATTCTATCATTCGTTAAAACTTCTGAAATATTATAATGATTTCATATAATAAATTATGTCATTCGAGAACATATGTTTTTGACCTCACTCGGTGAAATAAAAATTGATCTTACACTTGAGTTAACGAATATGCTCTATAATTATATGTCAGGTGCTTTGTTTACACTGTTCAAAACATTCTTGAGGTATACATTTATTTTCATCTTTTGAATAGATTCTATCTATCTAAAAAAGACAATATTTCTTAATTATGTCATACATGTATGTTCTAAATTTACAAAATATCAGAGGTAACTATTTCCATAACATTATTTGATAACATGACAAATTACATTAATATTTACAATGCAAACTATGTTGTATTTGAAATCACATTTGGTAATATTGCATTTCAAATTACATTACAAAATGTATTTCGTCTTTTTTTGTGATGTATTTCAGTGGTAGCCCAGCCTATGAAAATCCAACAGATCAAAGAAGAAATTCGGTAAGAATTATAAATGACCCGTCATATTTTAAAGCCCTTCCATTTGGTTTAACTTGCGTTCCATCATCAAAAGTTCTAAAAAACTGCTTGAAAATAAAATCTTACACAGAGCATTATACGGCTCACTTGACCGACTCCAAAAGACTGGATCTAATGCATGGTCGGAACATTCTAAGTATTATCTACATGTAGAGATAGAATTTTCTCTTTCAAATGACACCAACGCCCATTACATACGCCAAGTGACTAAGTCATACAATGCGCTTAAACCACTTACTCGATGTTGGTTTTGTATAGTTGAACAGAGAATCACAATGCCCATGTTCAATGTTAATAACATACATTGCACAGAATTTCAAAATGTCATATATTTCAATTTCTGATTTTAATATATTGAAATTTAGATTCATGAATATTTATAACTGTAGCAACGCTTTTATATACCCACATGATTCTAGTGATCGTTGTTGTATTCTATCATTACATGTATTTCAGGAAGGAAACCTTTTGGGTGATGGAAATCTGGAGCAAGCAAAGAATCGCATGCATCAGTTATTGGATGATGCTTTCTCGTTGATTTCTCCGAGATCACACGAAGCTTTCGCAGAAATTAACGAAAGGTAAGTTTGTTCCGTGGCCTAACCTATCATACGATGAAGCACCGCTAAACGTCGCAACACCGTTAAACGTCGCAACACTGCAAAACGTCGCAACAGTGCTAAACTTTGCAATTGTCCTTAAACGTCGCAACACTGCTAATCGTTGCAATCGATGTTAAACGTCGCAACACTCACGCTAAACGTTTAGCATCAATCGCGACGTACGCTATAATTATATATTTTGTAAGACAATCCATAGTTTATCCCGAATTGAAAAAAATACAGTTTTTAAAAGAACTCCAATTCCAAAAATGACAAAATCTGCTACGTTTTAATTTAAGTGTTTCATATATAAGGGAAAACCATATTTCAAATGGCAAATAAACTTCACTTATTAACACAAATACATAGTTCTTCGTAAATACATACTCGCATAAGCATAATCTTGCTGAAGAAAATTAACAGTTCTCCTTGTCGTGTTCGAATCTGGAACCTTCCGGTCATTTAGCGAGCGTCCTACCACTTTTTCACTGCTTTTACATGGTTTCAGTGTTTTGATGTCACTGATCTTAACCCTTCAACTGCGTGGGCAGGTCATCTTGATATATTTTCTAAATATACTTTCATCGTTCTTAGTGACCTCATCTCACCTTTCAAATCATTCAAAATGATGGACAGTTATTTCCATTATATTTTTAAATTGTCACAAACAGCCTGTCAATCAATATAACAAGCAGACAAACAAGACCATCAGTCAATACTTGATGTTTTTAAATCTATTTTTAGATAAATTAACATATAATTGACACCTCACTCTGTTAACTTTATTATATTATTATTACGAATTTGATTTGAACATTGTATTGACATTTATGATGAAGATAAACGCTTGCACATGGAGAAAAGTCGACAAAGGTCAGTCACCTGGTCGTACTTTATAACACTATATCACTGTGGTCATTTTCACAGAAAAATCTTTCCATAAAATCATCGTAAGGAAAAAGAAGGAAACATTCATTATACCTTCATTATTTGTGCAATCAATTTATAGTATACGTTAATTATTTGAATAATGAATAATTTTATATCATTATATAATATCATGTCTTTTTGGCTTTGAACTTCATTTTTTTTTAAATTGACTTACGATCACTTCTTTGTAAGAGTTTATGAACTTCAATTGTTTTTTAAATTGACTTACGATCACTTTTTTGTAAGAGTTTATCACAAACAAATGAACAATGTCCATAAAACGTCCGGATATAGAAATACGAGGAGTATAATTATAACATTTTTGATATGAAGATTATGGACCTTAATTAAGGTGGTTGGCTTAGGAGGTGAGAATGACTGCTATGGACTTAAGGGTGCGTGCTAGTGATATGTGGATTGTTGGTATGGGTCTAAGAGTGCTTGCTTTTTTTGAAGTCATGTTTGTCATATGCAAAACTCGTGAGTTACTAAGGTTCGGAACTAAACCTTCCTACCAAGCGCGAGGTTTAGCGTTGAGATTACGACATATAGCGTCAGTCGATTTTAGTGCGACCTTTAGCGTCAGCGTTGCGACGTTTACCGTCAGAGCAATTGCGATGTTTAGCGTTGATTGTTTCGTTTAGTGTCGTTGAAGTTTTGCAATGCTAAAAATACTATAGGTTTTAAAATGTTGTCTATACAATAGTAATTGATAAAACTCTTTGGATTGTAGTATACATTAAACTATGTTAAATGACTAAACTCTTATGACTGTTGTCAATAAATTTGTCAAACTCTATGGTATATTGTCTGTACAGTACAAATGTCAAACGCTTTTGAATGCAGATGAAGGCTACACAACAAAATTTTCAAATTCCTTGGAATGTTATTTATAGCTTTATAAATGCTCAAACATTTTGGACTGTAGTATATGCAGTATATAATAATTTACATCAAATTGTTTATTGTCGACATACTCATGACGGCGTCAAACTCTTTAGAATGTAAAAAAGTACGCTCTAAATCCTTTTAACTCGACCTAAATCTTTCTTGGCACATTGAATACAGAACAGACATCCATAAGGCCCATATTCTAAGATAATAAAGAGAACTGATAGCGACATGTATTGTAATTATTATGATGCTACTGACCCAAATAAATAGCAATTAAATAGATAATAAAAACCACTGTGTCGCCAATGAAACAATGAAATATTATTTATATTCTGAGTATTTACCTTATTGACTATAAAACAATTATTTATACTTTAATGCCGACTATAAAGTATTTTGCCTTATTCGGTTTAGTGTCTTTGAAAGTATGTCTTAATTGTAAAACTTCAAAATTAATTCAAATGAGTTTATTACATTCGCCATATCGGCTGCTTTACGTTCAGCAACATCTTTTGGTAATTTGAAGTAGTTTACATCGTTATAACCTTTAAACACAAGTCAAAGTTTGAAATACGTATTATGTCACATACCGAAGACGAGCGAACAAACTTTTAATCATTCCCAAAATACGTGTATAAAATCATAATTTTGACATTTCCAGCAGGCTCTTGTGGCAATGATGAATCAACGATTGTGTGTTTGTAGCGCCACTTAATGTCGCAACACTAACGCCAAATATCGCAACACTAACGCTAATTGTCGCAACGGAGTCAACGCTATTAGTCGCAAAGACGAAGTTTGGCGCCGATCGCGACGTTTAGCGGCGTTGCAATGTTTAGCGGCGCCACAGTGATAATTTACATAACTTTGACCAAGCTCACTTTAGACAATCTATATAAAAAGGACCTTAGGGCAATCATTCTATACCATACTGTCATAGTTCTCATCGAATGGAAAGTGTAAACTGGTGGCAACATTATTTCACCATAGTATTCATATAGATATGGATCATGTAAACTAAAGCACTCGGTGACTACCGAGTAAAAATTTATGTAACGTAAAAAGATCAATTTATTTCAGATGTAAATAAAACGTAGACATAACTAACTGATGACTATTTAATGACCATTATTGTCAGATGATGGACTAGGTTCAAGTACTTAAATGTCAAGCCATGTTTTCTACCGGTCAAAATGACATTATGTTCTTTACAAATGGCCTCAAACAAATGATACTGCGTACGATGGTGTGTGCGAGTACGTTATTTCCTAAGACGAATAAGTTGCCCTTCACATAAGAAAGGTGCCATGGTAGATGCTGACGGCATTTTCGACGTAAA
This sequence comes from Mactra quadrangularis, assembly GCA_025267735.1. Classification (NCBI taxonomy): domain Eukaryota; kingdom Metazoa; phylum Mollusca; class Bivalvia; order Venerida; family Mactridae; genus Mactra; species Mactra quadrangularis. The sequence goes on from CM046304.1 coordinate 13,795,971, forward strand.
AGGTTTTGTCAAGATCATCTCAAAACATGCTGTGTCTTCGCATTAAATATCAACGGAGCAGTTTATTACTACCACGGTACTTTCTTCCGTTACATTCCATACGTAGCATAGCTGAGTAATGTATCGTGGGAGTGTTCTAATGATGTTTTGGCGTATGCTAGTGCTAGCTACTGATTGCGGAGACGGTAGTGGCTCACGATTGTGCGCAAAGTAACACCATGTGCCTGTGAATTTACTGCTGTTTTGTACAAAAAAAAATATGTGCATAAAATAGATTGAAATGAGATTTTACCAATGTCCCTTCCTACCCACCGTAGAGATGTGGCTCTATACATATCATCTTTATATTTCAGTTCTACTGAAGACATTATTCACAATCACAGAGAACATCCAGTGGAGCCATATAAAACTACAAAGTAAGTATGACCACGATCTGTTGTCTCATATGTGTACTTATATGAATTATAAAATGACATGGAGCACTGATCTCATATGATTACAGTATAATCTCTGTAGAGCAGCCCTTTACAGAACAATTCCTCCGCACAACAACAGCCTTTGATATTTCCTTTTGACGTAATTTTAATTGAATTTAACCTCTGCAATCTGCTGAGCAACAACCTCTGAACAGCAACACATTTCAGTCTCTCCCAGTAGGTGTTGTTTAAGAGACGCTGTACCGAATACTATATTGTTTGAATATTGAATGTCATTAAACATTCAATTTAATATACTCGTTACACAGTCTCTGTTTTGTTTAACATTAAATTGTATAAATAGGTCATAAGTGATATTACCTTTTCTACATATTAAACTTATACATATTTTTTATCATCCAAAAACATTTTCTCTTTTTCAGGAGACAGTTACGTTTGGAGAAAGGTACACCTACTCTTGATGTTTTATTTGAAATTCGGTTATTGTTATAATTTGCCTTTTCCTACTTCTCATGTCCGTTATGATAGATTATTCAGGGCTGATTTGATTTGTGTGAAAGAAAACAATAATTTTCTAAATCTAATGTTGTCTAAATGCATTGAAAATCATTTTGAGAGTGCGCTTCGCCCTATCCCCCTCTCTTCAACTGTCTGTTATATTTTTTCAGGATTAGTGGATTGTTAATAAGCTTGTTTATGAAACGTTTCTCCTAAATGTGTGTGATACTACTGTATAAACCTTCGTAAATTGAATATTCAGTTTAAGTTAATCACAGAATCTGTGATTTTGGTGTGGTGTAAGTCTGTACAATGTGTACTCTTACCGAACTATAATTCTACTTCCGCTGAAAAAAGATGAACTTTGTTGTTGTTTCTTATTTCAGAATCTCAAGAGCCCTTCAATGGTTACACCAATCCAGCTTACACACACTCTTCCAGTGATTATTTTGAGGCATGGAGCCCATACAGAGCATCTGACCAAGTAGCCCTTATATCGATGCCTCATACATTGGTAAATATAGTACGGAACACTCAGCACTAGGAACACCTCGATCATTCATTGAATGAGCATTTTTTATTATTCGTTATTCGTAGTGAATAGCTGAGAAGCTCCGAGCGGAGTAACAAAATACTTATTGTTGAGTTGGGCTCATATTCAGAACCTTCTTACTTCCATAATTTTACGAGAGTGAAAAGCGGCAACTGGAGATTGCCAGATTGTCTTGAAATTTTTCTTAATAGAATTTACATAATCATTTTTCTATGATGTACATTTATTATCTTCTATTTGAAACTCTCTATCATGAGAAAAAACGAACTATAACATGCAATTTGAGGATTAAATAAATTAATTAAATAATATATACTTCGCACTGTGGTCATTATAATGTAAATCAAATTTAACAATTCAATTTGAAACTAATTTTACATAAAATTATAATAAATCAGTTATAGATTTACACTCTTTAATATCATACATTATATGTAACCAATCTGATAAGTTTGTACTGCTTAATTATCGTTAATTTAAAGTACGACCATGATTTAATTGAAGTGTCTTAAAAGTCAACAAGGGCATTTAAATTACGAGATGACTTGTTTGTATCTTTTTATTCTTTATACATAAACTTCTGAATTGAACTGAAGGTTCCTGTCAATCACTGAACCGTTAGTTTAATAATTAAATGATAAAATGTACCTTGTACCTTAGCCAACAGTTGTTTAATGGTTTAACGAGTAGACTTATAATTATGCTTATGCACATATTAATCGGTCAGTGCAAAAGTAGTCTTTAACTTCTTCTATTTACATACAATTAGACTAGTTTAGTGTTGACCCACCCACCGATGTATATAATTCTTATCGTATAGGATTTGATACTTTCATTAGTCTCTGATCATGTGGTTCTGTCGCTGATTTTAAACTAAATGTTCTTAAAGTGTACTACTTTTTTCGGCGCATCTGTCTAAGCTCACTTTTGACCTATATTTGACCGATACAATTTGCTTTACCGTACGTGTTTGGTCAATGAAAATATTTCCCAGACCATTGTAAAGAGAAATGGATAAAAGATATGTTACCATATAGTACGGGGGCCAGAGGGGTCCACCGTGCACCCCCCCTCTAGACTTTTTGCCACCTATGCTAAATTGTTCCTTAGGGTCCACTGAATCAGAATCCGCGTTGTTCTCAAAAGTAAACTCTTGCGCACTACCTGAAATACCACAGTTTCCATGGCAATCCCATGTTTTTTGTCGAAATTGTCAGTGTTTGTAAAATCATTAATAACTTGAACAAGCATTAAGCTAGAATAATATAATTAGTGTCAAATCAAAGCTGAGTCACTGACCTTTAGAAATATATGTTGACACGGCGTTAAATCTAGTAAAAAAATTAAACTGTGAAAATGACTATTTATATTTTAAATAGAATTTACCATAGCGCCGAATTTCTTTTCAAAGATCAAAGTTCTTGTTTATGTACATAATAATTTACAATCTATTCAATAAAGCATGCTTTGTACATCGTGTCAAATTATGAATATAGACACTAGGTAAATGTCTTTTCCGTGTCGATCTATCACAGGTACTGTTAAATAGCATTCAACTGCCTATATCATATACATTAACCCTGCTGATGTAAATACTCAATACAATTCTTCTATATACTCACGCTTGATAAAAAAAGATATCCGTATTTAATGTATGTACGGGGGTTTTTTAACAATAATGAAGTATTTAAATCTACAAAATGAATGTTTGTATCTAAGACAACACTATAACAATGTAGTGATATCATCAAACAAAATTGAATATGTATTTGTTCATATTGTTGTTTTTATTTAGAAAGACACAAAAAATATACAATGTAAATCATAGATTTTATTTACTTTAAATTATGATATCAACCATTTCCGGTCACGTGATAATGATAAACCGCTTCCCAACAACAATAACAACATTCTTTGATATAACGACCTCCTAGGTGCCCTTCTTTTGTTGACTGAATTTATATTGACTGTTATGAATTTATAACGACAGTTCAAAGTTTTATTACCATTATGTGCTAAATGTTAAATAATATTGCTCCAGAAATAGCATTGATGTCCTTGCCAGGAAAACACATTTTTATTGTACGAGGGGTGTTCAAACTGTCACGAAAAAAGTCATTTAAGCTTTCCTAATTAATCATTTCATATGTCATCTTTTAAAATTTGATTTGTTGGTAAATATAATCAGTAGAATATACAGTATTGTTAATTAATTCCTACCATTTAAAATCTGCTAATAGACATTTTAAATAGAAAACATCAAACGTCCAACATTTTTGGAACAGCCCTTGTATAAATATCATATTATGCAAAACGCCTTACAAAACAATCATCTTGGCCTTTTTCAATTGTCATTGATACAATGTCGACACGAACATGGTGAACGTTGTTTTTTTTTAGTTCGGTACGAAGGTTTGAAAACATTTAAAGTGCCGGAAACAGACATTGTTAATGTATTGTCAGAGGGGCTTATGGTTAATATTTAATTATATAATATATTTATGTATAAGCTTTTAATACGGAGTTAAATTCTTTTATGGGCTGTCCATTACTAGGGTATGTCTACTACTGTGGAATATGGCTAAAAACTACTGAAACTGATGTTGATTGCAATTTGGCAGTTAACTTAAAAAATGTCAATGAAGCAAATTATACAAGATATAAACAAGCCGTAAGGACGCTAAAACTACAGAAACTAATGTATTTTTCCTAAATGCCAATACAGCAAAATATGTACATTGTATGTTAGTATATAAGATATATACAAGCCGAATTGGCATTTCTGGACAGCAAGCTCGACATAAGGGTGAATGCCGCCACCAGTTTTACGACCATCATAATAATGATATATGTTCAGCTGTCGACATTTTGGGTTAACCTCAGTTAGGATTTATGATCACGTGATATACAAGAACAGAACGTAGGATTAGGCCTTTTTTTCGCCGGTGTTATTTCTAGACAACTAATTTACATCTAGCATAAAACAACAACTACCAATCTTTCAACTAAAGTTTCAATTTGGTCCATTGAATGTTGCTCTTTAATTCGAAATCGTCTGCACAAAAATATTTCAGTAGTTTCTTTGCATCCTAACATGTAATGTTTTTTTATTATTTTAGGTTTCATCTGTAACAAAGCTTGGACAAAAGCCTGACAGACGGCTTACTGCTTCAAGGGTTGGAAAACGACCAGCAAGTAATCTTGATATTTTAAATACTAAAGCACCACACACTGATAGCATGAAATCTATGTCTTCAAGTAGTGTAACGAGGGAACCAGCCGAACCTATTCTGCTTCGTACTAAAGACGGTGGAACCAGCAGTGAAAGACTTACTTCCGGAAAATCACGGAGCAGTATGGGAAATTTCAGACACCTAAATGGGAAACCAAACGCGACAAAATCAAGCAGCGGATTAATACTAAACGGAAGTGTGACGTCATTATCTCAACTTCAAAATACAGACTTGTCACACACTAAAAATGAATCCGTTGAAATGAAACCACTGAATCAAAATGGCTGGGCTAAAGTTCGTAATCATCGTGCACCGGAGAAAAGTATAAGAAATCAAGACGAAGTAGACATAGTGAGAAGTGTAGAACCTCATGAACGGTCAGAAAATTTAGTTCAAAGTTTAAGGGATGAGTTAAAAACTCTGACGAAACCAGACAATGTCACGGACGAGGACATCAACAAAAAACCTATTAGGCGGAAAAATAGGAAGATAAATAAACCGATGACTGATATAATGTGAAGTGTCTAAAATTCCATGTACCTTTATACAAAAAATATTACGAGAAAAGTTATCGTAAGTCAATATCATAAATATTGCATTACTAAGTCAAAAGTATATTAACATAAGTATGATCAAATTAAAAAAATAGTTTACATACATGTAATTTGATAAAATTTGGAATTGATTTGCCAAAAAAGTTATATGAATGATTCATGAATGAATCATTTAACAAAACACATTGATGTCATATTACGACAGTCAGTCCACCTATTCACCGTTCCAGGAAAGGCTACCTGTCTAGATTTAGCTGTTTACCAGTTACTAGGCATACCTCCATCTGTGACTGACAACTAACCAATATAATTTAGAATCAGTGGTAGGAGGGTGAATGCCTGTAAAAAAAATTCACGGCAAAGCGAAAGTATTCTTCGCCTGGGAATCGTTCCAACGACCCCTTGACTAGTAGAATTTGATGATACCGACTGAGCTATCCAGAAGGGCTTACAACGCATTGGGTGGTGATACGTGTTAGAAATAATGGGTAGTCAATTAATGGAAACACTGTTGACAATAACATTTACTTAAAATGTAAACAATATTTTATTTCTAAATTGGTATAATGTACATGGATATTAATGTTAACAAGCAATTTAATGTAAATTTTATTATTGTAAATATTATTATATATTTATTTATTTCGAAATTGGTTTTTAATAAAATGTTATGGGTTAATGACTTATTGCATGTTTGCATAATTTACACAATGTGGAAAGTTGACATGAGTGATCAATGTTCGTTGAGGGTCGTGTTCAGCCATAGCAGGGACTTGAACAAACACTTCTGATGTCAGGCGTGCAAGACACTGCACGACTGTGGCGGATGAATATGTTTCGTTATTTTCAAGGTACTGTACTTTTGTCTGTTTAAAAATATTACAGTCATGTTAAAATGCAAATGAGAATTTATTACTAATAATAAATGATTCAAAGAATTTATAATTGTTAGTAATAAACATATTTTAAACATTCTATAGTAAAGCCATCTTTGTTTTCAAAACTTTGATAGATCGATGTATTCAAGGACAATTAAGTCATACATTTTAATTAATATTAATGTGTATTGAACATATTAAAAATCAGAGTTAATATAAAAGTAATTACATAAATAATCCATTAAGAAATGATGACTGTGAATTAAAAACTGTCTATTTATACTTACTTACTTAGTCCTCTTCACTCCAGGTTGGAGCAAAGGGCCTCTACCACAGTCCTCCATCTGTTTCGGTCTGTTGCCCGGGCTTTGACCTCTCCCCACGACATCTTGCTCTTACGCAGCTCAATGTCAAGGGTCCTGCGCCAGGAGTTCATGGGTCTCCCTCTTTTCTTTCGGCCCTGAGGATTCCAATCCAAGGCTTGTCTGGCAGTGTTTGGTTGCTATCTTCGCAACGTGTGGCCAATCCATCTCCACGTCTTCTTTGTAATGGTGTTGATGCTGGACTGTTGTTTGGTTCTTGCCCAATGGTCTTGGTTGGAAATTTTGTCTGGCCATCGGCTGCGTAGAATCTAGCGTAGACAGTTGTTGACAAACACTTGGAGTTTCTTGTCTAGTACCTTTGTCCTGCGCCAGGTTTCCGCACCGTACAGGAGGACGGTCTTAACATTTGAGTTGAAGATTTTGAGCTTAGTGTTCAAGTGGATGTTGCGATTGTTCCAGATGGGCTTCAGTATGACGAAAGCTTGTCGGGCCTTTCCAATTCTTGTCATGGCCGGTCCCAAGCCTGGATGCGAAAGGAGGAAAAACCACACCCGCTACAGAAACTGAAACCACAGAAATTCATGATGATTTACGGTATCGACCCGGAGGAGAGCACATGAAGCAGAGAAATCTGCGGAAAAACTGTCTATTTATAAAATTACAAAATTAGCATTGACAAAAACATTAAATCAAAGTGCTGAAGTACTGATTTTTTGTTCAGGTACAGTAATTTTATATGACTAGAGTTTGGTTTTTAATTTAGAAGGAATGACTTATGATTTTTACTCGTCGTAACATCAAGCTTAAGGGGTCATTCTAAGTACTATTTGGTGATCCTTGACTTAAAGGTACGATTCATGCATATTTATTCTACTTAACCTGTATTCTGACATGAAATAACAAGCACAATATCACTTATGTCATTTAAAGTCAATACAATGTTTTGCTACAGCGTTAAACAAAACTCTTCAAAAGGATGACTGTAAAACATAAGCTTGATAATTATGTTAGACATACAAATAACAAATACCTTTTAGAAAAACATGAGGTCAGCCTCCTATAAAGGTGAAATAAATGTTAATTAAAACATTTAATACAATAACATGTGTACTTATATGAAGATGAGTATTATTATTATATTAACTGATCGATCTTTCTAAAAATTCAAATTAATTATTATAAATTATCCTATAAATAACTCATGACCTTTTCTTAATGCCCGCATAAAAAACAAATGGTTTTCTTCATGGCATGGTATTTTGGTTGTGGTAAAGATGACACTTCGCAGATAGGAATTAGGGCCCGTATTATCAAACGTCTTACGACCGACTTTAGTCTTAAATCATTCTACATTGAATTGTTAAATATCGTAAGATTTTTGATAATATGCTGCCCATGGTATATAGACACGTGATCTTCAGATTGCGAACAAACTCATTTTCGTCAAATTTGTGTAATAGCCAAATAGAAAGATTCAAATAGTAATTATAATATCCTTTCTTTGTCGTCGAAAATTCTCACTTTAACATGTTAGTAGTAATTGTTCATTTTGATTCTTCTGCACAAATTATTTTTGCAAATGCGATTGTTAACCGCTCTATTTAAATTTTGTACGCAGGGTTTGAAGCTAACGACCAACACTCACCAGGTCAATTTGGATTTTCCGTAAAATATGTAGTAAATGTAGTTGTTTTATGCGCTAATTGATGTCATTTTATTACTAGTATTTGTTTGGCAAGAATCATCGACGAAACAAATCTTTGCTTACTTATAAATGTTGATCATGTGGCTGAAGACCCTGCTAATGTATTGTGAGAGATTCCAGTTCAAGTCAACATTATTAACCACACGACCAGGACAGCGACTCAAACATATCTTTCAAAAATGTTTTGGTTAATTAGAATGACTTAGTGACATTGACATTGTTATCTTCTTTGTTATAAGGAAACAGTTGATGTTATTATAATTAACACACTATTTTACTGTAATGTGTTTTCTCAAAAACCATTCTTTGAACATGTTGTGCTCCTTCTCTGAAACCTTTCATTTTAAAGGAAAGTTCAAACAAACACTTGTTGTTATTCCATTAGTTTTATTTCAAGAATAAGCTGTTTACGTCGTAATATTTCAAATTTAGCATAGAGACCTCGTCTTAATGAAATATGTTACTAAATAATTCAGTCAATAAATTAATCATACAGTAAAACTACAACAGCCTGTCCCGTCATCGATTCTGCTCTAGATTGACTATTATAAGAACTGCTGTTTGGGGTTAATTTTCATATGAAAAAAAACAACAACATAACATTGTTGCTTTTGATGGGAGTTTTGTTCGGAAGTGACTGATATCAGGAGACGGTCATTGAGTAAGCACCCACTGTAACTCATACATGTAGGTAAAAACAAGACAGTTAGCCAATAAGAGATTCACGAATATTCAAATATGTACAGCATATTTAAATATAGACGTTTTTTTTTTCATTCAAAGTTTAACAAAACAAGTAAACTATATATCATTTAAAGTATGACTATCATTAGTTAAGTTATCATCTGTCAGTTGGTTTAAACATGTATATAATGGAGAGGTTTACACTAAATGACATACAAGGTCAATCTAGAACAGTCAAGGCAAGCTAACCATTCCGAACTCGATCGGTTTTATCACGGAATTTGCCGAGTAGTAACGGTTGCATGCTAACTTATCAGTCGGATAACTTCGGTATTTTCTGTATCAAGTAAGAAAATTAACGCTTAAGTCAAAACGATCCTTGAATAAATTGTATGACATACTATATTATATATATATTTCGAAAGGACGTAAACGTAAGCGTGCAAGCTTTAGCCAAAGCATTCTGACATTGTCCACCACCATAGGTACCCATTTATGCCTAGATGTAGGCAGACGCAAATCTGAACATTTCATACACAATAAAATTAATATTTTTCCCTGTTGGCGTTCAATTTCGTGGCTATATTACCCTTGAACGTGTGTCCTATCGGTGGATCATTTCTCTTTAGTAAGTTTAATCAAAATCTCGCGAGTCGTTCTGAACTACTGCCTTACTGCGAATTATTTACACAGTCTAAAATATAAATAAATGTGACAATTTCTAATACTTGAATGTAAATTTTCCATTAACCCCATTTTCTCAATGAATCACAGTTGTTAGTCACTGAACGATCTCAGCAGCTGTGATTCATCACGATTGTTTCGTTCGTATTTCCTACTCATTCATCTCAGCGAACAGTTTTGACCTTTTTACACTTAACAAACCTAAACGAAAATGTCAACGTACTACGTGTAGCACTGCTTTTAAGCGCTGCAAATCCTCTTAACATCGCATTTAACACTAAACGTCGCAATTCTGACGCTCAATGTCGCAACTAACGCTAAAATTAGGGTTGCAATTGTCCTGACGATAATTGTCGCAACTCTGACGCTTATCGTCGCACAAAGTTTGTCTGACGCAAAATGTCGCAACTTTGACGCTAAACATCGCAGTATCGAACCTGGAAAACACACAACTTTAACTTAAAAACAAGTATGATTTCAAGGCAACCACCGCATTGACCCATTACAACCGTCTGTCTTCATATCCATGTTGATCTAGGAAACAACGCAGTGGGTTTGAGTTGTGACTCGAACCAACGCGGATCTGACAATCTATAAACTCTGCGGCCATAGTTTTATCGTTCTGTTGATTTATCTATGTTCAAGATTTGTCACAATTTTTGTGGTTGGAAAATACGAGTAATGTGGGTAACCACATGTAGGAGTACAATGTATGTGAGGGCGTTACAATTAAGAATAAAAAATGTAGGCCATTACACGTTAGTTCATAAATCCATTTGACATTTTTGTGGTAAGATTTTCTTCGCCTTCAGTATCAATCTATGGATCACTCAAAGTTTTATGTGATGAAACAGTGTATATAGCAAAATTTGAGAGTTATAATATGGTAATGCGGTTAGTGAAATAAAAAGGGTAGTGTAATATATAGTCTTTGACTAGCAACCACTTCATAGAACAATACCGGCCATCCGAATATCGTCAGAGAACGCCAGTGTTGCGACATTTGGTGTCGATTGCGATGTTTAACAGCGCTACAGTAATTTACTGAATGAGTAGTGTGCTTGTATCATCAATCGTCCAACTAATGTTTTGATGTGTTTCTTGTCCGTTGTGTTTATAATACCATTCATGCAATGAAAACAATATACCTAAAAAAAAACTAAATTATCAATGGAATGTTTATGGATGCAAACAATATCACGCATTAAAACATAGCGTATTGCCCATCGTGCTTCAGGAAATGTTGTTGTCCGATTATGTAAATTTTCACATGAATCTGACATTCAAAAACATTAATTTTTAATGCATGCTCGATGTCTTAAATATCCATGTGTGCATCAGAATTGACAAAATTATGACATTTGCTAACAGAAAGCGTGAGTATCTTTCATTAAATTATAAGCATCACCACCATAAATTTAGTTAACTAATTACAAGTTAATTACAGTTTTAATTGGTCTAGTTTATATTAAAAGCAACTAATTAGCTCATTTAAATTTAAATGAATGATTGCAATATACGTCAATGCAAATGTATAATAAATCATAAACCGTTTATTTCATTTTAATTCATTCACATTCAAGTCTTTTTTTTCGATGAAATTATTCATAGTCAAGCATGTTTGTTTTTTGCCCTGGTCTGATCATCCGCCATCCATCAGTGAGTATACCATTATTTTTAATGACTAAACACTCGTTTCCGTCTTCTTGGCTACGAATATATAAAAGTGAGGCTTGCTGATCAGTCTTCATATTAAGAAGTGGTTGTTCACTGTCAGTAGCCATATTCTAAACTTTGTAACTTTTTTTACAACAACGGAACAAAGATGGAAATAACAACAGCGTTTGGAGTTGTTTTTGTTGTTGCATGTCTTGCACCATGCAAAGGTAAATAGTTTGCTTTATATTAACTGTTAACTTTCTCATTCGAAACAATTTTTTTCTATTAAAATCAATTAAATCGATGCTTAAATTGAATTATTTAAATTTTTTGAGGCGTGCGAGAATTTCAATACAAAAAATACTTCTAATTGAAATATGCATTTCCCAACGTAAGGCATATAATTCAAGATGTTTGAATATTTTACCGATAAATACAAAGAATCATTTGTTGTTTTGTGCATTTGTAAATCATCACAAAAAACAATGGAGCAAAACAAAGTTCTGAAAAACAGAGATAAATAATAAAGACTAAATTGTAATCAACTTTTTTTTAATCGCTCTCTAATCAAAATGATGTTTTGCTTTGCAAGGTCAGCACATATTCACTTTAACCTTTATAACGTCTTTGCATTCATGAAACTGTCATTGTTTTACTTACGACATTTGGTCTGAAGAATTTTTATTTAAACATGAATGATTAGTTCGCAAACAACACAAAATAATGGTTAAGTTCATCAATGTCCGCTTATACTTAAAAGGGCATACGTTCTGAATATGCTCTTTGCTATTTACAACTAATGTTTCTGTTATATAATTAATGCGCAATGAAGTAAATAGTGTTTTCTTCTCTATTTCAGGACAATACAATCCTTTTTCTGATCTGTCAAATTTTTCACAACTGTTCCAAGCCTTGCAATATGGCAGACAAACAGTAGCTCCACTTGCACAAGTACAGAGTGTTCAGCCGGCACAGACCTCAGAGACGGCGACTACCAAACAACCATTACAGCCATCGGCTAGATCAGCTCAGTCTAATTCATACAGTAAATTATTAGGTCTTCTCGCAAACAGATGGGGAGGTATAGAACAGCAAATAGAAAATCGCATAGAAGCAATGCCTGATCGGGCTGCAGATGCAGCTGAACAGAGAGTCGACAAAGCAGCTGACTTTTTTGAAAATATTCAGGAACAACAACAAACACTTCAACAACAGCAACAGAGCCAAGCAAACACTGGCGGCTGGAATAATTTTATGTCACAGCAATGGGGATCAAATGACCAGGCCGATGATAGACTGGAACAAATTGACAACAACATGGAACGACGTATTGACCAAATTGAAAATGTGTATGGGGAACAAGTTGCCGAAAATGCTGAAAATCGTTGGGACACAGTTAAGGACGTTGTTGAAGATAGAATAGACTCTGTTACTGATGATAATGATGATGATGATGATGATGACTATTCCGATACTTGGAATTTGTCAATTGACTCATATGATGATAATAATGATGACAGAAATGACAATAATGATTGGTCAGCCACACAATCTTTGTGGGACTACGACAGCCAAGATGATGGTGGCTGGGGTTCATATTCTTTTTCATTTTAATGATAGTAAAGCTGTCACATATTCACTGTGTGGCTAAATCCAATTAAATGTTGTTGCATTCCGTGTATCAACATCACATGCTTCAAGGTTGTGAGTGATTGCGCGTGCACATGTGCTTGCCTTTGTGTCATCGAGGGCAGTTCCATTTGCCGTGAGCTTGTCCAGATAATGTGGCAAATGAGTTTTTTATGACTGCTAGCGCTTCTCCAAATTTGGCAAATTCCTAATTCATTTTTGTTTTTGTTACTTCGTACATGGCATACGTCTGTTACTTTTAGTATGCCGATGCTGTTAGTATCGTGATCTTGACAGGTAGAATTTATGATATTGTAAATTTTATTCAGCTGTAAGTTGCGCTTTCATTAACCCCGCAGATTTAAATACTCAACATTTGTTTGATAAATCCCATACAAATAATACAGATATCTTTTTTATCAATCGTAAATACTGATGTATTGAGCATATAAATCAGCGGGGTTAATGTATGGTTGTGATAATTGATAACATGTGGTATTTCTAAGATAAATAATGAAATGCATGTATATGCGTAAAACTGAAGAGCGGCGTTGATGTTTTTGCTTTATGAGTATAGAGATTGCTATTAAACATTTCCTTTTTGCAACTTTTGACCTATAGTTTCCAATGTAGGTGCAATACGGACAATTCATTTATCGTTATGTATGTAAACATGCTGTTTGTTGTTCATTTCTGTATGTAATATTTATAAACAAGTTTGTTAAACTTTGTTACATTTTTATCATTTTATTATTTTTATTATATTTGAATCACAGAATACAATGTACAACATAGGCATTGATTGCCAACTATTTTGTATATGGTTTTTGTTCTTTGTTCGGTATATACACTATACTCCAAATCAGCATTGATATTTTACATGTCGCCAAATAGTATTTTTCACAATTTTTCTTTCGTCAAAATCATCGAGTAAAGCAATCGAAAATGGAAATCTTGAATAAATATTTATCGACCACAAGAATTTTAGTGGTATGCTTTAATTTCTAAGAATATTCACAGCCACGTTTATACGCGTTATTATTTGAATGGTTTTGTTTGATAGTATGGCTGCTTGCTTTAAGTTAGTGCTATTTACTGACGATGATTGTTGTAGTAAGTTATATTGTGAAAATACGTACTGGTGACTATGCATTGCAAAATGGAACAGGGTATCATGGCAGAGCTAAACTGCTTGATGACAGTTCAGTCTTCATAATAACTATGCTGCTATTTTCATTGCGAGATAGATTGGCCTAAACAGACAGCTATGAGTGTTTGAAAATAGTCTTTTAGTAGTTGAGCTGTTTTTAGTTAAAAAAAGCAACGAGGCTATGTTTTGTGTACAACGATTCAATAGTAGAAACAGCAGTTACTAAAAGTGAAACAAATACCTCTTAGTATAGTCTGGCAATATAAACTGAGTCAGATGGGGCTTTACAAATTGTAGTGAGGTTATCATTATCATTGCTTCAACGCTGCCGTGGATACGGAAATGGTGAAAACCAACGATATCAAATTGCAGTTACTAGTTACGATGAGAGGGCAGTTTGTACAGCATTGAGTATACGCATGGGAAAAACAAGCCTACAATGTATATAAAAACAATGCTGACGATCGCACATGGGGCTGTTGAGCAGCAAAGACTTTATAACAATACTGCCTTGCAACTGCTATACCTAACACAAAATAACCATTTTGAATCTCTAGACACAATGTTACCTAGTTGTCTCATAGATGTAAAGAATACAATCGAAGTCTCTTTTGAAGTCACTAGATTTTACATAAGTTTTGTTTCATAAGATATTCATATATATTTCGAACAGTTGCTTTTTCATACCATTGGCGACACAAAGTATGTAAGTAATACCAATAAATGCCATGTAAGTATGATTTTTATATGAGAGCACTGTTTGCTTTTGGAGTTATTAATTAGTATATAAATCAATCACAATACATGGCAGTTAATCCACAACCAGGTAAATTAATACTTAACAAGTACATAAGACTAAGTCACAAATATTAATTTTGTGCAAAGCGAGGAGCTACCAAATTATTTATGATCATGCTTAGATGGTTTTAAGATATTATCTTAACCAATCGGCTTTTGCATCCACATAGTTGCTGCACCTTTTCAGTTTTTTTGTCTTTTTGGCTTTAATCAATTAGTAGTCGAGTTAGAGAGTACCCTTGGTCTTTATTGACCTCCATTGATGTACATTACAGTAAATGTAGTACGTCATATTCAAGGCACTCACATATGAACCGTTTCGAATGGTTTGGTCCTCAAACACATAAAAATGACCAAATGTCCGTTTTTATTATAAACCCCGTTGAATGAAAGAGAGCTGTAAGGTTTAGGAACGGATTAGCCATGTTGCAACCTTACATTTAAACGTATTGGAAACTAGTTACTTTTTTAAATATATATCTCAAAGCAAAAAGTACAAGAAACAAATTTAAATGAAGACAATTGTTGAATCCAAAACAGAACACGTATAACTAACCAGGCATTCTAAAGAGACAAAAACTGCCACTCCACCTAGCGGATTTTTCAAGAATCTTCATTGATTTCGCTGAAATGCGGATCGCTCCGGATAACCGGTACTGTATTTTCACGTGACGCCAAAATGATTAATAATCCCATTTTCTTCATTGACATTCCCTAAATCTTTGAATACAATTTTAACTTTAGAATTGCCGCACACATATTTTCCATTCATCAGAAAGATGGATAAGGACCGAATCAATCATAAATGATTATGACCTTTTTTAAAACAGTTGTGCTGTTGACATTCTCAAAGCGTACCATTCCCATATACGAATAGATATTTAGATCATCGTAAACTTTGTACAATTGTCAAACCCCTTTACATAAAGAATGACGAACGTTTGATCTAATGAATGATAAACTCGTTCATTATAACTGATTAGGTTACTAGAGTCTTAAATATTTGAAAATAATCCGTCAAATGTTTGACAGGCACTTTGTTATTTATAACATATCACATAAAATGTTTATATCAAGCTTATTTATTTGCCTTGGATGTTTATATTTTAGGAAGGTTGTTGAATGCGCGTATCATTGTAATATAACATTTACACGCAAGACCTGTTTTGACACTTATCTTCTTAGCTGAAATGTTATATGCATTTAAAATCGTCTTGGCGCGCGTTATTTTAAGGCAGAATCTCCCAATACAAAACTAACGTATCTGAACATAGAACATTCTTAGAAAACTACTATTAGTGCGTATTTCTAAAGAAATCACCATTTCATATTTTAACATTATATTAAGATATATTCTGTATGGGCACATTTAAGAGTATATGACTTTCATATTTAAGGAAGATAATAACTCACACGTTTTCTCTAATAATTTTGCGACAAAATGTTGTTTTACAGGGTGTCCAAAAAGAAAGTTTACAGTTTTGATGCTAATTTGTAACATGTTAATACTCTGCTAGATTATCACAAACTTGTACATGTTTAGACTATAGGTGTAAGTTTTATCCCTGTCATTTGTAATATATTTGGTCTAATACTTAACATGAAATCGCCAATTTACTAAAATTACACATTTTTGTGGTTGACGTCAAATTAGTAATTAATAATGTTTTCCACATGTTGTTCTTTTTGACGCTTTACTTCACTCATGCGCTCCAATAATTGTCAATAACTTTAACACAAGTGTCTACTAAATTATGGGGCTGTGCAGCTGACCAAAATTTCATAATTTACTTGCAAACATGTCTGGACAAAAGTAAACTCATCCATAAACCAAACATCTTGAACTGTGTCGGCGTAATTTTCAACAACATCAGTGGCTCAGTTACAAAATGCTAATCTATCCACTTGATCAGTTATTGATAAGCTTTGCATAATTTATATTTGATATGGAACAATTCTTAGTTATTTTTTATAATATAATGTACAGATGTTTGGGAAAACATTCATCTCTGATGATACGCATTGAACAGATTTTTCTGGACTTTGTTGAAGCATGTCTTAGAGCACACTGACATTTTCCTCACTTCTGCTGGTCAAGGGACGACCCCACTTTGGCGCATCTTTTACAGTTCCAAATTGTTCATTATCAATGATTTTAAATTGTCATAAGATTAAATTATACCTTAAAGTAATGTCGGTGGCACAATATTTCCAGCAATGATGTTACCACACAAGTTTTCTTACACTTTGTTGTTGTTTTGTGCACACCACTTCTTTGAATCAATGCGTTGTACGAATGTGTTTTTGAGTGTAAGACGATAGGCTATATCATCTTTGCATGATAAATTCTTTAAACGTGCTCATTACATGCAACATTAAATAAGAATATTATCTTTATAACAATAGAGTTTCCTTGTTTAGAAAATCTTGCTTGTTGCAAAGTCGTGCGATTTTTGACAATTTTAAGTCAAAAATGCTTAATTCGACAGTAAAAAGGTCCTTACATTAAGAACATGTCGCTTTTGATATCCTAATTGGGGATCTTTATTGTGTTTAAAGTAAGGGAACTGACGTACAAGTGTATTTGTATGGTATGGCGTTTATATGAAGTTTTCGCTTAAACAATCAAGTGGGGGTTCGCTGATCTTCTAATAATTGTCAAACAAAGGAAAAGTTTTAAATAATGCAGTTGGTCCCCAAAGATTTTTGTTATTTAAAACTGATTCAAAAACTCCTCGGTGATACATGTACCTGAAGCGGTGCTACACTGCAGTTTACAGAATCCATTGAGTTGTTTTCTGAATGTGCTTCTTTTTAAAGGGAAGTAATCACATAAAACCAAATCACATGGTGGTCATGGATTATCGAACTTGAAATTGTTTACTCGCTGAACAAAGAAATGTTTACCTTCGGTTTTTCTATGATAAATACATCTCGAATGTCAATGGCTACAAATAAAGGGTCTATAGTCACGTGATCTACAGCAAGCACTCGTTTTTCACCGGTTTTACTTTCGAGACAAATAATAATTGAATGACATCATGTAGCACATAAGGTATTTACTACCTTTCTATCTTCAAAAACTAGCAATTGGTCCCGTGAATATTTATCGTAACTTAGCTTAAGATCTTCCATACAAAATTAAAATCAAATGTACTACATTGTATGTTTCATTTACAGAAATATTTTGTGCAGAGGATTTAGAAACAATAGGAATTCATATTCATAAGTTAACATAGGCATTTTGACATGGAAATGTAATATTTATTTTATGATTTTTTAATCTCTCCTATTTTGGGCTGCTGATAGAATTTGAATTGGAATTTGTTTACATTCTAAAGACCACATTACTATATTCCTAAGAATGGATCATACAGTGAAATAAAAAAATAGAAGCCTATGCTCTAAGGAGACATTTCTCTTTTGAATTAAATCTATTGTGACTTAAAATCGTATGATTTTGTAATAACCAAAGTGGTCTTCATGGCGGAACTTGTTTGCAATTCTTGGATTGGAATTATTTGGGTAAGGATCAAGAACCTAGATCGCAAGATTCGAAGCCAACAATATAAATTATCTTTATCATGCAATTTTATTTTCAAATATAAAACACGTCACAAATATCCACGACAATGTAATACTCATTTCAAATTATAAAGAACTATATATGTTGATCCTTTTAGGAAATGGATCAAATAAGTCACTGCACCTTATTACAAAAAGGGTAGTTTTTTTACATCTACAATGTAGCCTTTTCAAAATGATTTGAAATTAAACCACGTAAAAAGACAACATTTAAAGAGACTTAATCAGGACGAAAAAAACACACCACGTTTGGTTATTTACTCCGGTAACTTTAGCCAATCACCTTTCCTGAGCATTTGCATTCATTTCCACTTGGAAACAACTACTTAATCCACAACTACTGTAATCTAACGAGTTGATAAACTTTCTCGGTCATTGACACAGCTTGTTCTTATAGCACGTTCAATAATAAACTTGACTCAGATCAAATTGAATGATGGGTAAGGCAAACTTACTCCCAATTCGTTATTTTTATTTATGTAATAAAAGTGTATTTATAAATCGTATTTACATATCCAAGCTTACATTAAACACATTTACATGCAAATCATAATAATCGTGAACCAAAGGGAGGTGGCGCAACCCCAAAAGCCGTAAAGTATCATCCGGGTCATTACATGTACCAATCTGGTTAAAACCCAATCTAAAATTACCCGGTCGCGTAGTCGCTTATTTTAAATCTGGCTACTTCATATCATGAGTAACGTTCAGATAATTATTGCTATTCAAGACGAAATGATTTTATTCAATGATTCGTTTACATATAGTCTACGTTAAGCAATTTGAAAAGAAATGCCCAAATCACAGACTGTGAATAACACCGCCATAATTTGCTCGCAAACCTCCGCCAAAAAATAGACATTACAATTCAAGATGCTATTAATAGTGTTTTGTCTAGAAGCATTGATTGGTCGACACAAAGGTCATCTCGACTTGATCACCTGAGCGATATCAAGAGATTTTATACCACAGCGGTCCATAGGAAATCTGTTTACGGAGCATGAAGCCATGAAATAAAATAAATCTCCTAATCAAAGATATTCTATTTACTAAGGCAAATCTGCACCATGATCGAACATTATACGTGTACGCATATTTAACCTGAAGTTTGAATGACAGTTTGTATATATATGTATATAGACACAATTATCAAACTTTTTTCATCGATCAATGAACTTTGAGCGATCAACTTAATGTTCAAACATCCAGCAATGATAAATATATATTTTATTAAGTGTATACTTACGTAATTCTTCATATGGTTCCCGTCATACATACCATTACACCTTTACGACGCAATACCGGCATGCAACCAGTCAGTATTTTTTACGGCTCTATGTCATAGATATTATGTTAAGTGTTTTTTTTTGTATAAATGAGCATAAGAAATAATCACCGTCAATTTATCACCTAAATGATTTATTATGACTAATTAGGATGAAAAAGTTTTTATATTTAGAGGGCTTGGAAGAATGATGGCCCGCCCAGTTAGCTCATCCGGTAACATGTCTGACTGCTACTACAGTGACATGGATTTTATCCCAAATTGGGACTGACCTACCTAACTCCGTCGATTTAGGACAATTGAATTATTACTAACAGCTTAACTGAAACTTCCTACAGTTGTTATTTCCCTTTTATTTAAAGCCAAAATAACAACCGCTGTGAAGACAATCTACGGAGCCCCTAAAAGGACATTTTGAAATACTTTTTATTTTCACAACTATTTCGTTTAAACGTAATATTATTTCGTTTTAACGAAATATTATTTCGTTTTTTCGAAATATTATTTCGATTAAACGAAATAATATTACGTTTAAACGAAATAATTATTTCGTTTTTTCGAAATAATATTATTTCGTTTTTTCGAAATAATTATTTCGTTTTTTCGAAATAATTATTTCGTTTTTTTGAAATATTATTTCGTTTAAACGTAATATTATTTCGTTTTAACGAAATATTATTTCGTTTAATCGAAATAATTATTTCGTTTTTTCGAAATAATTATTTCGTTTTTTCGAAATAATATTATTTCATTTTTTCGAAATAATTATTTCGTTTTTTCGAAATAATTATTTCGTTTTAACGAAATATTATTTCGTTTATACGAAATATTATTTCGTTTAATATTATTTCGTAATAATATTTCGTTAAATCGAAATAATTATTTCGAAAAAAACGAAATAATTATTTCGAAAAAACGAAATAAGTATTTCGATTAAACGAAATAATATTTCGTTAAAACGAAATAATATTACGTTTAAACGAAATAATATTTCGAAAAAACGAAAAAATTATTTCGAAAAAACGAAATAATATTATTTCGAAAAAACGAAATAATTATTTCGAAAAAACGAAATAATTATTTCGATTAAACGAAATAATATTTCGTTAAAACGAAATAATATTACGTTTAAACGAAATAATATTTCGAAAAAACGAAAAAATTATTTCGAAAAAACGAAATAATATTATTTCGAAAAAACGAAATAATTATTTCGAAAAAACGAAATAATATTATTTCGAAAAACGAAATAATTATTTCGTTTAAACGTAATATTATTTCGTTTAATCGAAATAATATTTCGAATAAACGAAATAATATTTCGTTAAAACGAAATAATTATTACGTTTAAACGAAATAGTTGTGAAAATAAAAAGTATTTCAAAATGTCCTTTTAGGGGCTCCGTAACAATCTGATTAAAACCCGATCTAAAATTCTCCGCTCGCATACTCGCTAATTTAGATCTGGCTTTTTCAAACGAAGGTCACGTTCAAGCGACCTTTTCTCATCATAATATTGATGACGAAATTGTTATGATACGTAACTTGTTTACATCGTCTACGTCACGCAATTTGAATGAGCCGCCAAATCGCAGGGTGTGAATAATATACCGCTGTTAAATTAGCATGCAAAACTTGGTCTAAAAATAGAAATTACAAAATCAAAATGTGATTAATAGTGTTTTCGTCTAGATGAAAGCTACGCATTGATTGGTCGAAACAAAGTTCATCTCGACGCGACCTTCCACGGAGACAGTAGAGATCCTGTACGACAACGCTCTGCAGGATATCGGTTTACGGATAGTGGACAACGCTCTACAGGATATCTGTTTACGGAGATTGCTGGGAAGAGAATGTAGTTAAATTCGATGACTTCAACGTTCCGTAAACGGTATAGATATATAAATAATATGTGCATTTTGCCTCATGACATGAATGGATTAAGCAGGGAAGGGTCAGGTTGGTTCGAACCCCTTAAGTTTTTTTTAAATGTGTTTTCTTCGACCCCTTATTATTGATATAACATTGATAATAATACCGTTGATTTTAGCGTAATATACTTTGTAAAAAGATATGTTAATAAGTCGGAATACTGGACCCCCCATGAACCTGACTTCGAGTAGACTCCCATAATACTGGGTTCACGCCTCAGAGAGCAAAAACCCTTAAAATCATGGTACCTCACAGCTAGTCAAGGGCAAGAGGGAAATGGGGTCAGCAAAGTTACACAATATTTACATGGATAATTAAACGTACTCTAGAGTGAATACTGGCAATATAATTTTCAGCATACTTATTATACATAAATGTTCATACACGTTTATTTTAGTAGTGTAACTCGGGTCGATAGCGCAGTTGGTAGCGCGCCGGGATTTAGATACTCGTGCCCGAGGGGGTGCGGGTTCGAATCCCACCCGGGGAGGTTATACCCTTTCATGAAAATTTGACAATTATGTCGATTTTCCTCCATTGATTAGATAATATGGAGAAGTTTCCGGCCTTGTGGAAGGGTAGGTGAGTAGTGGTTATAGACAATGGTCCAGGAATGCTAGGTTAGGTGCGCTGGACGCCGTGAAATGACCTTAATTGTGTTGATACGGCGTGAAACCATTAAAGACAGAAGAATTTACGATTAAAATCAGTAGTAAGACCGTTAATAATACGGGCCTCAGTAAAAACTGTTGAGTCGTACATTTAAAATCCAACATTTTGGTGTTTCTAAAAGCTCCACTTTATGCCTTGTTCATAATGTCCCGGTGTACAGCTCTTGTACGTTTTGGTTTCGACACCGGGTCAAACCGGGACTTCAACCGTAGAGACGCCGTGAAGAAATGCATCTAATCGGGGGACTTCGCGTTTATTCGGAATTCAAAGGGTGATGGCCCCATGTTGTTTAAATCTGATTACCGTGGAACCGGAGTTCACAAGGGAGCGAACCAATACCGGTGTCTTCTAGGGGAGATCCGGGGCATTATCATAACTTTTTCTGCGCAATACGTCTCTCTACCTTAAGATCATAGGAAGCCACAGTAAAGCGGCATTTGATCATACTTTCGCAAAATTGATTTTTATTTATGCATGACGTTAGGGACGGTATATCTTAAGAAGGTTTTAACAAATTCCTACTGTATATCCGAAGTCAAGTTTTTCTACTCGATGGTTTGTTCGATTTAAGGCCATTGTAGCGCCGTTAAACGTCGCAACGCCGCTAAACGTCGCAACTGACGTTAAACGTCGCAACACTAACGCTAAACGTCGCAACCGCCGCTAAACGTCGCAATCGCCCTGCCGTTAAACGTCGCAACCTTGCCGCTAAACATCGCACTTAGTAGGAAGGTATAGTGTCGAGCCTAATCAACACACAAATATTACATAGGACAAATATAACTTCAAAGCAGCCACTCTTAGACTCATAGCAACCATCAACATATCCTTAGCAACCACCCCTTGGTCCATAGCAATCACTCTTACACCTTATGCCAATCGCCTTAAGGCCAAAAGTAACCACTATACTGTCCATAGCAACCGATTTGAGTTCCATAGTAACCGTAATTGCGCCTTAAATATCCATTTAAATATCAAATGGAATAACTCTCGTGGCCATAAACTTTATCTCAGTGTCTATTTTGATCATCTTCGGATCAACTTTCAAACTTGGTCAAGTTGGGTTAGATCTAGATATGCAAGCGCTATAGAGACCTTATTCTTGCTATAGCGGTGTTGCGACGTTTAACGGTGAGTGTATATATACGAGTACTTGTATAGGCATTTTGGAATTATGGAACGTTGTAATTGATTATATGCACTTTATTAATCTTTCTTATCTTGATTTCTTTATCTTGACGAATTCAAAAGCTTGTTTAAATGCTCACAATTACGTGATTATATGCCCTGGTACAATATACATGCGCCTTATTTCTCTGGCAAGGTTTTTTTTATTAGAAACCAGACCATTTAATATTCCTTTACGCTACATTCTGCTTCATTACGCCACATTTACTATGGGACGCCGATGTTGTGCGTTAAACATAAGTCACTTGGTACTTCTAGCATCACGTGATCTATGTGATGGCAATGTAGTCTCGACATTATTTATTGTAAGGAGTGTGTGCTTCACATAATGATGAAATCATTATAGTTCATAATGATACGGGGTTCTGGAATACTCAATTATAACATACCCATAACATTGAAATAGGAACTCAAAATGATAACAGGACCAAGTGTTATAATACTTGATCGAGAGCTCCCTACTCAAAGAACAGTTTAGTTCCAAATAAGTAAGCATCTTAGAAACCCCGAGTAAATATGTATTGCATTATTCAATTTTATCAATCTTTTCATAGAGACATGCATGAGTACTCTACACTTGTAACAAAAAATTGAGCTCTTGAGCATGGAGTCCATTGTCAAGTTTTATAGCATCGATTCCGGATCAAGTGGATTCCGACTTCGCGGTATGTTCATAATTAGGGACTTTAGTCAGTTATCTTTCCCTGATAAAACCTGTAGCAATTCAATTGGTAAGTATGTCCTATCAGTTGGAATACTTGGATTTTATCATTGAAGTCCTATGTAAGGATAATAAAATACTTCATCTAATATCTTTATTGTTAATGAAGATATTAACAGAAGAGATGAATTCAGATAGTTCTTTACCTTAAAAAATACTTAGCTTGAATTTCAAACAAATAGAATGATTTCCAAAACGTTATTAAAGACTTATTTTGGCAAATTTGCATTGAAAAGTAAGGAAAAAATCCGAGTAGTCCAACTAATTGGACCTACCTATTTGAAGAGTATACAAGGGGAAATATCTGACTTAAGTCCCTTATTCTCCCATCCATTCCTGTATTAAATGTTGATATTTTCCTGGTATAGATCTTCAATGTTTTTTTAGCAAATCTGTATAGCGTGGTCTAGTGATTACATAATTATAATTGCCAGAGAAGAACTAAAATAATTTGTTTGAAAGCAATATGCCCAAGAGTTGATGTAAATTTATCCACTAAATAAAGATTAATCAACATGATGGCTGTGCAGACATATAGATTAGATAGCCCAACAACATAATTATGTAGATCTGTACCAGGCCAATATTAACAATTATAGTTCGTAAAATTAGCATTACGTGTTTTTGTAAACATTAAAATAAACTGATCCATTCCACTCAATAATGCCTGTCATGGACGAAATCTTTTCCATTACACCAAAAAAACACTCGTAAAGCATATCAAATTCAATACTAAATAATATTTTATTGTCATGCTGATCACCCCATGTCGTGGATTAGTTCATTGTATTGTTTACATAAACATTGTTATGTTTTTAGTACGAACTATATATACTAGTAGGGTTATTGATAGATATTTACTGTAACATCTTCAAGTCAATGTACAAGGCGAGAGTTTTAGCTTTTTTGCCCTTTTTTCATCGGATTTGACAATATTTCAAACGATTTGTCGTACATACTAGATAAAAACTTATAGCATGAACAAATTATAACTTTTCACATCGGTTACTTCCCTCGTTTTTCATCCTTTAAAAATGGGGGGGGGGCAACCGCTGAGATATTTTAAGTAAAGGTATAGGTACGCTGAGTAAAATTCTATTGTTAAGTTTCATTCAACTGTCAGTAGTGCATACATTAACCTCCCTGATTTAAATAGATGAGCAAAGAAGAATGGTACTGAGTATTTAAAGTCATAAGGAAAAACATGTGCCACTGGCAGTTGAATTAAATTTAACAATTACATCTACTAAATGTTGGGATTTACCTTTGAATATTATTTTTTATAGTTCCTAGTCTTATGAGAATATTTAGGGAAACTAATCCTCGCTTAGTACAATAAGCAATAGAACATAATACAGTAAAATATCTACCTAGGTAGAAAAAAACACTTTGAAAGCACACCTTTTCATAGAGCATTTCATGCCCTGGTGTGCTTAAAGACCATGCAGTTGTTGTTTAATAGATATAAAATACATAAATATCATTCTGATCTTGTAGTCGTGTGTATATGTTCACAAATAATGTCTGTGACTGTTGTTTTTGCCATCATTTAAATACATACACTGACATTTTCTATCAATGCTGCTTCACTTCGAAGATCTTACTGTTAATAGATCTGCAGAAAAAAATACATTAACTACCATTAGGTTAAAGCACAATGTACTCGTATAAAGGAAGAATTCCCATAACGTGGATCTCAATTAAAAACTATACTAAAACCAAGAAAACCGTACTATTTGAAAAAAAGGAAACATAATGTAACATCGAATTCACTATACTCACAATATATGTTTGTTTTATTCAACATGAAAGCATATCACAAGTACGTATGGGAGTTCAAAGACTTACAATTGTGCTCATATGGAACATATAAAGAAATCAAATTCATTTTATCTATCAGTTATTTATTGTAAGAGATAATATTTCATTATACCAGTTATTCGTTATGAAAGTGAATTTCGTTTCTGCACCACATGAACTAAATTAGGATTGAATGTCAAAGTGATGAATCAAGTAGTTAAATGTTCTAGCAACTGTGATTTTTTTTCTTCTTTTAACGTCGCATTCAACACATATATATGTTATATACACGACGGCCAGCTCTTCCTACTATAGGTGTCCTGGACATTTTTTTCTATCGTCAGTACTAACTTACCCTACCACGAGGCCTACAACTCATGTATAGGGTATGACCAACCCCGACCGGGTTTCTAACCAGCGATCTCCGGATTCGAAGTCAGACATGCTAACCACTACACCAAGGCCGCGGCTAACTGTGATTCGACACGTCATGTATTGTCAAAAGTAATGATAAAATTGGTGTTCAGTTTAAAAGATAATACTAATAAGTTCAATGTACATGTTTACAAACTATGACTTTCTTTCCATTACAGCACCGATGTAA
Source organism: Mactra quadrangularis (assembly GCA_025267735.1). Taxonomy (NCBI): domain Eukaryota; kingdom Metazoa; phylum Mollusca; class Bivalvia; order Venerida; family Mactridae; genus Mactra; species Mactra quadrangularis. The sequence goes on from CM046304.1 coordinate 13,822,543, forward strand.
TGATACCGTAAACGCTTATATTAGAAAATGAAATTTGGAAGTCGTGATTCAAAAGCTGTATTTTCATAAGTGGTAATAAAATGTGTCCATTCCTTTAAAAGCTTGTTAAAGTTATATACATGTAGCTAATTAATTGGTTGATATGCTTAAACTTATGTTGAACAGAAGAAGAGTAAATTACATATTATGTGATACATTTAATATCCAAATTACTTGGTATTGTAATGATATAAGCATTTGATACTACTTTATTTGGATTTAATCAATACTTTATTTGGTCATTTACTACTGTTATAATGTCACCTGACACGCTTATTATTTAAATACAGCACAATGAGACGACACCCACTATATATGGTAAAATATCACGATCATGGAAAGATATAACCTGTCGCATAGCCTGATTCGACAAAAATAGCTATATGCCTTCATAAAACTGTTTTCTTTTTAGATATTGTTTGTTGTATTCAATTGTCTATGCATAAATAATAGCCATACATTAAGACATTTCATTTCTTAGTAGGCCTACCACTTCTGCATGGCGATTTTCCCGATTTTTGATCGAAGAACTAAAAAAGCTATTATTGCATTTTAGTTCGAGTTACACCATAATAAAAAACTTCAATTTAACATATAAATATTACAAGATTAAATATTTACCTTATCAAGATCCTGATCATCTTAAATTGATTCGTGTTGAATAAATTGTGCGATGATTACTACATTCTGTTGTTGGGTGTAATTTAAACATTCTAAAAAAAACATAAAACAAAAGTTTAGTTTAAATCAATGAAAGTAAGACAATTTGATAAGTTGCTTTGAATCAGAAAGTATGTGTTGAGCATTAAAACCTCAGAGGTCATTTTCACAAAATCTCATGAAAAATATTTTAAGTCAATTTCAAAAATTTACATTGAAAGCCTAAAAGATATGATATCATATAATGATATGTTTTTCAGAAAGTGTTCATTATCCTACAAAATTGAAGAATATTATAAATTGGTTTGACAATGCATGAAGGTATAATGAATGTTTCCTGCTTTTAACTTGATGATTTTTATCGTAAGCTATTTTTTGTGTGAAAATAACCACTGATTTTTATTTGCTAAATCCTCTCACTGATAAATGATGTAGCACAAGTAACCCAACATGTTATCTGAGAATGAATGCTGTTCCTTAAAAGGAAGAAAATTTAGTACTGATGCATCCTATAGGAACGATAGATTAATAGGTAAACTATCCTGCTCACACGTTCCTGACTAAATCAAACCAAACGCATGGGTGTCTCTAGCAGCCTATATCTTATTGTACGCGTCTCTAGCAACCTAGATTGTATTGTAGACATGTAGGTAACAGCTGTAGGTATTGATTTAGGTCTGATATGACAAATCCAAATTTAGGTTCTTCAAGAACTCGTTTTTCTAATTTATGATAGTGCATAAACTCACACGCTTCAAAATATTAATGCTTTCTTATTTTTGGATAGGGCGTAAATTTACGCACTTCTGATATGTCTTTTATTCGGTAAATGCAGACGTCTCTTCAGAAGAGTTGGTAAAGTAACGAATAGACAACTGTCGCTGTATTTATACATCGAGTTTGAGCTAAAGTGGGAACGTGCTTCTAATGATTTGGATATGTCAGCAGTTCCTGAATTTTGTTAAAATCAGTACAAATACTAATCATCTAATAAACAAATTAGCAAAACACACATGACACTAGGAAAATTTACAGAATATATTTTATCAAATCAACAAGTGATTATGCTTCCTTGAAATTCTGACTATAACATTATACTATCAAACTAATTGAGGAATAATTCCAATAAACTTACCGCTATAACGTATATCCAAAGGTCAGTTTTCCATTTAATCGTAGAATTAACTCAACATGGAACAAATTCAGTCACCTTTAACCCATCTTCATCCAAAGACACCAGTACATACCTAGAATATATAACATACAAGGACCAGAGTTGTGTGACACGTGACCAAAGTAATTCAAAATGGCAGATTTTCCCCTCGTTTTTATGAAGCAATAAAAGGTAAGTATACGCTATTTAAATAATAAGTGCTGTTTGAATTTAGTAGTAGTAATACATCGTCAACATTTTACGAAAATTTCCTGCTGTTGGTTTACGAAATTTTTAGTCGTAAGACTTTATAAATGAAGCCCGTTGCTAAATATGTGTCCATCTTGTAAAACCTTTTTGTCTTGTCCAATGTTATTGTTCCATATACATCACTCACAACCTGAAATAGATAAAACAAGAAAAGAGAAACCCGAAAAATATATGTAACAAAACATGTATAGTATATTGAAGATAAATTATAAAAAGATAACCAAAGAAACGCTGAAAAAAAAACTAAGGAGTAATGGCATAAGAAGGAGATACGGAGCACGGACAAGCATGCATGAGGTACAAGGAGGGGCACGGGCAGGGATTTTTACTCCACGGGGGTTATGTGGTCCGTTTAGGGCGGTCATTTCCGCTACCATTCCCACCTATTCACCAGGGCTATAGGAAGTCTCTGATCAACATTGTTACAAGTTGGCTGGCTGGCCTACATGAAAATTAGTTTTATCTAGTTTAGACAAACTTATGAATACACGTACTTCCAAACCGACCTGTATCCTGAAACATCCCCTTCCAGTTATCATTACATTCTTAGCCCCTAATAAAAATACAACAAACACTTAATCTAGACAGGCATTTTACCTATATATAAACTCTTCAGAACTTTTATATTCCCTTTCAAACTTACTCTATGGATCAAATTACCCTTACCAAAAATATCCACCTTAACTAAGTAAAAGAGTACCACATGCAGGTTGTTCCATGATCGCCACACTTGTAATCAACGCCTTGTGAAATTTATAAGCAACACCACGAGATTTAACCATGTGTATTCATTATAGTTCCAACATTATTAAAAAGTTGTTTTCATTGGTAATACATGAGAGTTTTGTTATATATAATTACATGTACACATATTCTCGTAAAAGTATTTATATTTTCAAAAACCTAGGTTGAACGAGGCTGACCTGCGTTAGTTTTTAATGTATAAAATTTTTAATCAATTACAAAATTATTTTAAAATATCAATTACGACATAATGACATGTCATCTACCACAAATATATACCTTTCATACGTTGCTTATTGTTAATACATGTATATTGAATGTTAGAAGGGGTACTTTTTCATGCCGAAAGCTTGGGGACTAGAGAACTTTCTGCATTCATGGATTGTTATTTGTAATTAGCCTGGCTGAGATGGAACCATTTGTCTCCAAATGAATGTGAATGTTATCACACCATTTTGCGAGAAAATATGTGTTTTATTGACAGATACGGGTTTGCAACAATGTATATGATAATTGGATTTGTATATGTTCAAGTGGGCATAAATCAGGCGAAACTTGAATGGTGAACAAAGCAAGAATTATACAAATGCTATATTATGTACTCACACTGTTCAGTGTATAAGGACGACAGTGACAATTCTTTAGTAAGGGAATTAGTTCTGTCAAAGTTGTATGTGTCTCTTTCAGTACAGGACTTCATTTATGCCAAGAAAGCAAGTTTAGTTAATGTTTGTTTCAGGACAGTATTATTATCAGTATAGTCTTGTTTCTTTGACAAGATGAGATAAATTGAGGTTATGAGGAATTTTCAAGAAATGGTTTACAATTTGTAATCTATTGTAGCTGAGATTGAACTCAGATTATAAGGGTATCTGCAATAGAATCTATAACTATTCACTACCATCTCGTAATAATAGTTCGTTTGTTTGAAACAGAATATAAACTGATTAGTATGTTCATATCTCGTTATTGAACAACGTAAAATAATATGCGAGTAAAACATTAATTGATAGTAGTGTTTGCAATTTAGACTATTATAAATAATGTAGCTGAACAAAGTTCGATAAGAAAACATTGGAAAAATCAAACAAACGGTTCTATATTGTACTCTAATGAAACTATTCGCTGTACAGAAAAAACAACAACGAGATATTGGAAACAATTTACAATGCACATTTATAAGTCCTTAGAATGATAAAATATATAATTACTAAAAAGTGTATCTTATACACTATACTTTATATAAATTATTTTCAAAAAAACGGATTGAAAAAATATGTTAATTAAAATACTTTAAGTAGTAATGAGTCACAATTACATGTTCATATAAACCGATTCTATGCATAGTTTACTACCTTTTTCAAAAACAAAAATGTTATTACATTTACATTCTGAACGATAATATAGCAACAATGTCATAATAGTATTAAAAATATAAAGTCATGTTCTATTAAATCCACAACCAAACCATGTAACATGTAGATTTGTGCCAATTGACAACCTCTGTCTACAGTAAAAATCATAACAAAATATTGGGGTTTTATAATCAAAAATCAATTGGCAAGTTTAGTATTTTATCAAAAGGACATTAATAATCAAAATAACACGTGTAAATGAAATGTACAAAATACCCTCCACATCCATGTACATAACAACACAGTTCATTATACAGTCATTATTCATACAATCATTCTATTAGCCAAAAATGTTTAAAAATCCATTTGAAGTTTTCTTTTCCAAATTTGATTTTAACGTATACATGTAAATAGCGCCTTAGTTTGACTTAGCTCTATTTTCTTCATGTCCAATATTTTGCATATCGTAACATACTTTTTAGGTATGTGGTACTTTAGACCTTTTAAGACCTTCAGCGAATGGTGCTTCTTAATTGTTTTGTTAATTAATTAATGATTCTGATCTAGCTATCCTCCCATAAAACGGGCCCTTCACCAGATTGCTCAGAATCATATTGAAGTGCATTGAATAATTCCGATCTAGCTATCCTCCCATAAAACGGGCCCTTCACTAGATTACTCAGAATTATATTAAAGTTCATTTGAATAATTCCGATCTAGCTATCCTCCCATAAGTGGGCCCTTCACTAGATTGCTCAGAATTATTACCGATCTAGATATCCTCTCATAAAGTGGGCCCTTCTCTAGATTGCTCGGATTTATGTCTTGTTTCAATGTATAATTCCGATCTAGCTATCCTCCCATAAATATGTCCTTCACTAGATTTCTCAGAATTATACTTCAATGCAAGGAATACTTCCGATCTAGTTATCCTCCCATAAAATGAGCCCTTCACTAGATTGCTCAGAAGTATTAATATTTTCCTTATTTTGTTACTTAAAAAAAATATATTCTCGGCATGTATTTATAGAACATCATTATCAAACATCATTAAAGCTAATTACATGTATTTAAAAATACAATCAAATTATTCATTAAAATCTTGACAATGTATAATGACCATGTTATAAGATAAATAAATGTGTTGGTATGAGTATAAATCATTTTTGTATGTTCAAACATTCTTGCACCATATACTAATTATTTTACATAACTTGTTATAAGTTTTAATATGACAGAGAATTGATTCAATTGGTATGACATATAAGTCAATCGCTTAAAAGGCAGGAATTTTTTAACAAGACTAAACTCAATATGTTTGAAACTGAATATAACAATTAAAGCAAACTTGTAAATAAAAATACCAAAAATATTACAAAATAATGAATTTCTTTACTTATCTCGAAAATAATTATCCATTGAATTAGCATATTCACTTTAGCAGAACAACGTTTGTTTTTAATTTTGTCCAATGTTTTGTATGCATTGATAAGCATGATTAATTAGTAAAACACTCGTTCATTATCATTATTTGTACTTTTTTCAAAATATCAGTGAACATTCTTTTATAAACTCTTATTATATAAAAACTTCATCTGAGGAAGAAAAATACATGAAGACAAAGCTACCCCATAATGTAGTTGGGCAGTCGCAATTAAAAGCAAACGCCTTTGTATCTATGCGAATCAATAGACATGTTGTTAAGTAAGCAAAGACAGAAACCTTCATGCGAATAATGGAGGAAAGACATTCGTTAGTGTGTGTATGTTATCTTTAGTAGAGATAGGAACCAGCACGACGATTTGGATAGAATGTCATGTCATATTCTAAGTCTGTTTTTAAAGACCGAAACCTACATGATGATAATAATAGAATGCAGAAATTGAAGAAAGATACTTTGTTTGTTTGTTTGTTTGGGTTTTACGGCGCACCAACACAGAAAGGTCATATCGCGCGAAGAAAGATACTTACCTCAACAAAAATGACAGAATGTCAGGCGATATGGTGCTTGGATTATCTTTATTGAAGATAGAATCCTACAAGAGAATTATGATAGAATAGTTAGTTATTGAGTTTATGTGTATTCTAATGGAAGACAAATACTTACCTGAATTAGATGATATAATGTCATGCGATATTGTGTGTGTTATCTTAATTGAAGACAGAAACCTACAGGAGAATAATGATAGAATGATATGCTGTGGTGTGTGTATACATGTTGTCTTAATTGAAGAAAGATATGTACATGAATTAAGTGAAAGAATGACATACGATAAGGTGCTACTTATCCTCATTGAAGATTGAAACCTACAGGAGAATGATGATAAAAAGGTATGTCATGGTATTGTGTATTACTATTGGAGACAAATACCTACCTGAGTTAAATGACAGAATAGCATGAGATATGGTGTGAGTTATCTTAATTGACGTCATAAAATCTACATGGGAATACCGATAGAAAGACAAGCCGTATTTTAAGTATATTTTTATTGAGGAAAGATACTTACCTGAGAAAACATAAGATAAGCATGCCGTATTGTGTGTGTTACCTTAATTCAAGATAGAAACCTACAGGAGATTATTGATAAAAAGACATGTCATATTGTGTGTATGTTATCTTGATTGAAGATAGATACTTACCTCAATTAAATGATAGAATGACATGCCATATTGCGTGTGCAATCTTAATTGAGGACAAGAACCTACTGGAGAAAAATGATAGAAATGAATGCCATATTATGTGTGTGATCTTATTTGAGGATAAGATAGAAAATATATAGTATGTATGTTATCTTTATAAGAGATAGAGACTTGTTGGACAATTTAGATAGAATGACATGTCACAATTTGAGTCTGATTTATTTTAAAGAATGAAATCTACTTAATCATAATGATAGAATAACATTACATGTAATGTTTGCATGGGTTCTTGATTAAAGAAAGATACTTACCTGAAACAAAATGATAGAATGGCATGCGATATGATGTGTATTATCTTAATTGAAGACAGAAACCTACAAGGAAATATTGATAGTACGACATGCCATAGTATGTGAGTTATCATATTTGAGGATAGAATCCTACACGTAAATAATGGTAATAGGCATGCGATGTAGTGTGTATATTAGCTTCTTGGAGAGATATCAGCACGACAATTCGGAAAGAATGCCATGCTATAATTTGGAATATTTTTCATTCTTAAAGACTAAAACCTACATGACAGTAATGATAGAATAAAATGCCAGGTAATGTTTGTATGTTTCTGTAATTGAAGAGATATACTTACCCGAATTAAATGATAGAATGGCATGAGTAATGGTGTGTGATATCATTAAGATAATTGAAGACAGAAACCTACAGAAGAGTAATGAGAGAATGATATGTCAAAGCGTTTGTGAGTATGTGTACATTTTAAATTGAAGACAGATACTGACCTGAATTAAATGATAGAATGGCATGAGATATGGTGCTTGTTATCTTAATTGAAGACAGAAACCTACAGGAGAATAATGATAGGATGGCATGACATAGCGTTTGTATGTTTTGTTTCATTGAAGAAAGATACTTGCCTTGAATAAATTCTAGAAAAACATGAGTTGTGGTGTGTGTTATCTTAATTTGAGGCAGAAGTCTACATGACAATAATGATAGAATAGCATGCTAATGCGTGGCTGTTATATTAATTGAAAACTTAATCCTATAAGGGACTATTGATAGAAAAGCTAGCCGTATAGTGTGTATGGTTTTTTAACTGACTAAAGAAACTTACTTGGGAAAAATGATAGAATGGCATGCCATATTGTGTGTGTTACCTTATTTTAAGACAAAACCTACAGAAGAATAATGATAGAATGGGTTGTCATTTTGTGTGTGATATCTTATTTGAAGAAATATATCTGAATTGGAATGTTGATAGAAAGGAAAGCCGTATTTTGTGTATTTTTCCTAATTGAAGACAGTTACTTACATGAGAATAATGATAAAATGATATGCCATTTTGTGAGGGTAATCTGAATTTAAGAAAGAAACCTACAGGAGAAAAAAGATAGAATGACATGCAATATAGTTTGTGATATCTTAATTGAAGATAGAATCCTACCGCAGAAAAAAGATATATTATGCATAGTATTTGTATGTTTTCTTAATTGAAAACAGATACTAACCTGAATAAATGATTAAATTGCATGCGGTATGGTGTGTATGTTAATTGAAGACAGAAAACTTCAATGGAGTATTGACAGATTTGCATGCCGTATTGTGTGTGTAACCTCAGTTGAAGACATAAAACTACAATGGAATTTTAACAGAATGGCATGCCATTTTGTGTGTGTTATCTCAATTAAAGACTTGAAGCTACATTGGAATTTTTACAGAATGGCATGCCATATTGTGTGTATAACATAAATTGGGAAGTAACCTGCAGGAGAAAAAGGAAGAATGGCATGTCAATGTATGTTTGTTGTCTAAATTGTAGACATAAACCTACATAGGACTATTGATAGAAAGGCATGTCGTATTGTTGGCATGATTTTTACTGACGTAAGATACTTACCTGAATAACATGCCATATTGTGTTTGTAATCTGAATTTAAGATAGAAGCCTCAGGATAGAGGTGAGATAGAATGGATGTCATATTGTGTTTGTTATCTTATTTGAAGATATATCTAATTGGGGATATTGATTGGAGGGCATGTCATATTGTTTGCGTGTTTTCTTACTTGAATCAGAAACTTAACCGAGAAAAATAGAAGCAAGGTATGCGATATTGTAAGTGTTATCTCATTTGTAGATTGATACTTAATGGAAATTTGATAGAAAACATGCCAAATTGTGTGTATGTGTTCTTAATTGAAAAAAGAGATACCTGAAAAAAATTGAGTAAATTGCATGTTTTCTTAAAGAAGAAAGATACTTACCTTAGAATAATGATAGAATGGCATATCAATGCGTGTTTTGTTATATTTATTTATAACATACACCTTCATGGAATATTGATAGAAAGGCAAGCCTTATTGAGTGTATGTTTTTTTAACTGAGGAAAGATATTTACCTGAGCAAAAATGATAAAATGGCATGCCATACTTTGTGTGAAATCGGAATTTAAGATAGAAGCCTACAGGAGAAAAAGATAGAATGGGACGCGATATAGTGTGTTTTATCTTAACTAAGACAAAAAACTACAGGAGAATAATAATATAATGGCATGACATTGTGCACATCTCTTACTTTTTGCACATAAAACATTATGAGGCAGTGTTGGTGTTACCTCCAATTTTACATTTTAACTGGCACTATCCAGTACTTAAAATAATTTGACTTTCAATGCAAAATAGTATTAAAATTCTCCTACAAATTTATATGTGTCCCTTATATTGGTTTGTTTTAAAGTTATAAAGATGCTATCACCTTTGAACGCCTAACTTTTAGGTTAATCATATGTTACTATTTCGAACAAAACATGAATTCAAAAATATTCAGTGATTATAAACCCTAAACATTCGATAAAAGCTGTGATAAGAAATGAAAATCAAAACACAAGTTAAGGTCAAAGACAAATGTAGTACTAAGTACGTTATACAAGATCAATTACATTTCATCCATATTTTACAACATGACGTATTTCAGTATGTTTTATTGCATACTATCTGCTTAATAGTAATTTTGATATCACGATTAATAGTTAAGAAGTTTCATTAATATATTTATTATTTAAAAGAAAAAAACTGATTGTCACAAACACTTTCTGGTGAAACCCTACCAGCGTTCCTATGTTTAGTAGTTATTTTCACTATTCCCTACTTATGCCAGATTCAGCCTAAAAAACCAAAGTAAGACTTAATAATGATCCTTAACTCCTTGAATTAGCTTCAAACATCTTCTGTCGTTCCTAAGTAGATTTTGATTGAATAAACCTCAACCCTTTACTCTCATTTCCATAGAAAATTGCATCAACCTAGAAAAATGCACTAACTGTTTCGATTCTGAAATTAAACTCTATCCACCCCATTATTGCCATAAGTAAAACCCCAAATCATATTCCAATTACCCTAATCAAATCCCACGGAACATCTCCCATTGTTCTAAACATATATGCCTTCACTAGATAAAACTAATATAAAACACTATAAGCCAGCAAGAATACTAATAATAGTGACCAAAGCGTTCCGAACCCTGGTGCTGGGGGTTATGAAGCCAACGACTCTTAAAAACCCCAACAGACCGAACCCTCACCATGGGGGGTTGGGACAGATGGTATGGGACATGCATGCAGGGACCTGAGATATCGGTGCAAATCTCAGGCCAGACACAGATAACCTAGAGACGACCAACAAAAATCAATCAAAATATGAAATACAATAAATCAAACAATAACACAATGTACGGTGTAAATGAAATAAAAATACCATTTGTTAAAAACCAAAATATATGTTAGCTGTACATGTACATACATTGGATAATGATTAAGTCAGTTAATGCACAAAGATCAATCTCTATAAACAGACATCTTATAGACCGCGAGTAAGCGAGCGGAGCATTTTTGATCAGGTTTTTAATCAGATTGCTCAGACACCAAAGGAGATTGAATTTTTCAATAGCAACGGAGCCCCTAAAGTGACAATGTTTTATTATCACAACTATTTCGAAAAACGTAATGATATTTTCGAAAAACAACAACGAAATAATATTACGTTTAAACGAAATAGTTGTAATAATAAAAAAAGTATTTCAAAATGTCACTTTAGGTGCTCCGTAAATAGCCAATGTATGTGCTATGTATAATAAACATGTACTTCAGTTTATAAACAAATTACATATCTAGAATATAGAATTAACTTAAACTTACCAACTCTTTAGTGTCACTGTCAAAATGTCTTTCACCATGTTGAATCATAACCAATGTGTTTATAATAAACGCTTTACATATTGTAACAATCCGGCTCTATACCGACAGTACGGACTTTGTTTATTTTCTTGGGTTATGACCTAGTTTCGACTCTACTAGGAATTTTGGCTCCGTTACGCAATGACATGCAAGATTACTGGTTGAAATCATATTTATACATGTTAATTAATCAGTTTAAGTCAGTTTTACCTTTTAGCAGTAGTGTTTAAGGCCTCATTTTACTTTACTTTCATTTCATACTGACTGTCACATTTTTCCGGCAGCCACGTTGGAAATTGCATGATGGGACATGGTTGCTTAGCGACCGCTTAGAACTTTTGTTTACTTAAATGTCAACTGCTTGTATGAAGAAAACTTTTCAATGTCTCTCCAAAGAAACATGTTTAAAAGGCCGTTTGAGGTTACTACCAGTTTAATTAATCATTAAATGATCGTTTAAGATCATTTTCATCACTGATAAAACCTATTTTCATTCAACTTTTTAACTTTCTTTAAAGGCACTATTTGGCGCTGACGTGAATTTGTATGCACTACTTGCACAACGTTTAATGTGAGCGTAACATTATTTTTGCGAGCTCACAGCTCACACTGTTAGGTGTGAGCACCATTATTTCTGTGAATTCACATTCTCACATGGGTGACTGTGAGAATGTCTGTGAGTATAAATAGGCCAGAGAACATTTGAGCAGGGTTCACATTCATTTTGGCTGCCTGGCTGACACGTTAAAACTTAAACTTAGATTTTTTGGAGCTCTTATATAATTTCATTCTAAATGGTTAGGTTTTATTACTTATTAATATTGTTACTTTTAGTAGGATTTATTCATAAATATTAAGTAGCATTTTTACATTCTATAAGATTTTAGTAATTTTAAAGGTACCATATCAGTAATTTTTCATGTATTGATCTCAGTCATTGATAACAGTTTAAGAGTCTTTTTAAACCGAAACAAAAGGGATTATTTGTTAAATTGAGCTGTTTTACCTTTAGCATAAATTATTTCTTTGTAGCATAAAACTAAATTGTTGCTAGATCTATATTCATTTTCTGTATGTAATAAAAATCATAACATTTCAAACAAAAAGTCGTTTGTTGATTATCATAAGTTTTATTTGTGAACCACCCAGTAAACCGCTTAGAGTACCAGAGAACCACCCAGTGAACCACGTGTAGTTCAACAGCCAGAGCGCGACATTTTTGGTGTCAGAAGTGGGATTCGGTAATTCAAACCGGATCCAGAGATTCGAACCCGAATATAAGATTAATATAAGCAGGCCTACATTATTAATAGATCTACAGTGCAATATGGAAACACAAACACATACAGAAGTGAACAGTAATAATTTAACAACTCAAGTTGATGACGAAATTACTTTCCGTCTCCCAGTTAGCAGTAGCACCTGTGTTATACAGTCAACACCCCCAGTCGAGACCCCACACAATAGAGTAAGTGAAATCAGCATAGATACTAATGAAAGCTCATCTGATCTGTCAAATTCATACATCAGTTCTCAAAATGATAGTCACGTCCAGGAGCTAGTGTCTATAGTTAAGGGTTTACACGGAACTGTAGGTAGCTTGATGAGGGATATCCAAGCATTAAAGGGTGAAAGTGAGTCAAACCTTATACAAAATCATCATAATAATGTCCAGATAAACCAAAATTGCCACACGCAAGATCCAACAAATATCACAGAAGATGGTGATGCTGTATATATTAGTCAGCCATCAAATACATGGATGAGCAGAGATAGTCATCCCAGGGGAGTAACTCCTACCCGACCAAATATTAAAGGGGCAAGTAACCAAAATTATAGCTATGAGGATGGTGCAAGAAACCCACGGTATGAAGAAAATTACCATCCCCAGGCCTTTAGAAGGTATAAAAACCCATCCACGAGTAGACTAAACATTAAATTACCCCTTTTCACTGGTAAAGAGGAATGGTCTGTTTGGCATGCTAGGTTTGAAGCTATAGCAACAAGGCATCAATGGTCAACAGAAGAGAAGCTAGATCAACTACTGCCAAAAATAGAGGGTCAAGCAGCACAGTTTGTCTTCTCACAACTCAGACCTGAGATAATACATGATTATTCAGCTTTAGTTTATGAGTTAAATAGTAGATATAGGGTAATTACAACACCTAAATCTTTCGCGTCTAAATTTCGCAGACGTACTCAAAAACCAGGGGAGACCGCAGAAGATTTTGCCTCAGACTTAAAGCGTCTTTATGACATGGCCTACTGTAATAGGGATAAGTACGTTCGTAACGAGGATCTCACAAGACAATTCCTTGATGGTTTACGAGATGAAGATGTTAAGTTTGAGGTTGAGTACCATAAGGAACCTGAGACGATTGATGAAGCTGTATACCATGTGGTCAATTACATCCAGACCAGGAGCGAGGACCGTAGAAACAGAAAGAACATTAGAAGAGCTTCAGTAGGTGACCTGGATTCTTCAGATGAAGAAGACTCTTATATAGAAGAACAATGTATAAGGATAAGCCGTGAGAAAGATAAGAAAGAAAAACCAATGAATGCAAGATCCAGTGACTCTGATCAGAATACCTTGTCTAAATTACAGTATGAGGAGCTATCAAATAGGATGGAAAAGATCGAGCAAACCATAAGTCAGACCAGTCTTTTTCATAATAGTAAAGCAAACCCCAAGGGAGATAAGCGGTGTTTTAATTGTAAAGAGTTAGGGCACTTTGCTAGAAACTGCCCAAGGAAGCAAACTACCAATAACTCGGGTAGTCAGAGCTCAATTCAACATTTAAACTTCCAGGGACCAGCCCTTGTGGCCAAAGGGAGGTCCAACTAGAGAGGGGAGGCCAGAATAGGGAAACACAGACAACCAAAGCAGAGGGGATAGAGAATGATGATTTAACAGACCAAGAGAAGGGGTGCAAAGAGGCCGATTCGTCAATCAGGGAAGTCTTGAGTGAGGGTGTATATGTGAAGGGAATGGTCGAAGATGTACCAGTAACCTTCACTGCAGACACCGGTGCTTCAAGAACCATTATATCAGCTAAAGTGTATGACAGAATCGACAAGGGGGCACAGCCGACTCTGTCCAGGTCTTGCGGGTTGAAGGGAGCAGGTGGGATGCCCATAGAGAAACGTGGTAAAGGAATTTTCAATCTAAGGCTAGGGTCTTTAGAGGTGAAATGCGAGGCTGTGGTGGCTGAAATAGAAGATGAAGTTCTATTGGGTTACGATGTACTATGTAAGGGTGAAATGGGTCCTGCAGATATCCTTTTAAGCAAGAACATCATAATGTTAAATGGTCATAAGATCCCGTGTGTGCAGGTTGGTAAAGTCCCTAATCTGCGTGAAGTGAGTGTGGCATGCGACGTTAGCATACCTGCATACTCAGAGACAATAATAGACGTGTACATAGCAAGAAATGAATATGATGACAAAGATGATCAAGCAAATTTCTTAATTGAACCAACTGAGAATTTTAAATATAAGTATCAACTCGCCTTAGCGTCTGCACTAGTGAATATCAATAGATCACCTACATGTAAGGTTAGGGTCCTAAACCCCTACCCCACTGATACACAGTTAAAACAAGATGCAATAATAGGTCAAGCTGAGCAAATAGAGCATGTCATTAGCATTATACAACATGAAGAAAATTTGAGTGAAAAAACCAACTTCAGTCCAGTGAGACGGGTTGCAATCAATGATAAACTAAAGAATGGGGCATTAAGTCAGTCCCAATTGGAAAAGTACGGTGAAAAAGAAGTGCCACCTCACTTGTCGGATCTGTATAATAAGTCAACCACAAATATGACCCTTGAGCAGAAGAAAATCATAGCGGGTTTGCTTGTTAAACATAAAGATACATTTTCAAAGGATGAATGGGATTTAGGTCTAACAAATATTTCTGAACACAGTATTGACACTGGTGATGCCCCACCTGTAAAGCAAAGGCCTCGTAGGGTACCATTGGCTCATGCTGATGCCGAGAAACAAGCAATTGAAGATTTGGTACAAAAAGGGGTGATTCAAAAGAGTACATCTCCCTGGGCTAGTCCCATAGTACTGGTGCGAAAGAAAAACGGTGCCGTCAGACCCTGCGTTGATTACCGCAAAGTAAACGCTTTAGTCAAGCCTAGTGGCTACCCATTACCTAGAGTACAGGACTGTCTTGATGCTGTGGCTGGTGCAGAATACTTCAGTAGTTTTGATTTAACCAGTGGTTACTTCCAAATACCACTTAAAAAGGAAGACATTCCTAAGAGCTCCTTTGTATGCAAGTATGGACAGTATGAAATGACCCGTATGCCATTTGGCTTGAACAATGCAGCAAGTACGTTTCAAAGAACTATGGAGATAGCGCTACAAGGGTTGCAATGGACGACTTGTTTAGTATATATTGATGACATCATTGTATTTGGCTCAACCCTAGAAGAGCACATACAGAGAGTGGATGAAGTACTCAGCAGAATAAAAGCTGCGGGTTTAAAGCTAAAGCCAGAAAAATGCCACTTATTACAATCTGAAGTTGTATTCTTAGGTCATATTGTTTCCAAAGATGGAGTAAGACCGGATCCAACCAATATTTCGAAAATTATTCAATGGCCACGCCCTAAAACCCCAAAAGAGGTCAAACAATTTGTTGCAACTGGGTCATACTATCGTAAGTTTGTACAAAATTTTGCCAAGAGAGCCAGACCATTGGTAGAGCTAACTAAAAAGGGGAAAGAATTTTTGTGGTCAGACCAGTGTGAACAGGCCTTTAACGATATAAAGGGAGCTTTGACAAGTACTGAAATAATGGGATACCCTCTTAATCAAGGTGGCTTCATACTAGATGTGGACGCGTCAGGTGTCGGTATAGGTGCTGTGTGTAGTCAGATGCAAGACAATAGGGAGAGGGTTATTGCTTATGCAAGTAGAGCCTTGAATAAAGCAGAGAGAAATTACTGTATTACAGAGAAAGAACTTCTAGCTGTTGTATTTTTCATACAGTACTTTCGCCAGTACCTAATGGGCAGACATTTCTTGGTTCGAACCGACCATCAGGCCCTTATATGGCTGTTCAGTTTAAAAGAACCAAGTGGCAAAATAGCAAGATGGCTCGAAATTCTGGCCCCATATGATTTCTCTATCGAGTACCGACCTGGCTCAAAACAAGGTCATTGTGATGCCCTGTCCAGGTGTGAGACCCCTAAAGAGTGTACTTGCCATGAAGTTGACACTAGTGAGCCCCTAAAGTGTGGACCCTGCAGCAAATGCCGAAGAAGAGCTGATCAAATGATGTTGCAATACAGTACCGTTACCCAAGATCAAGCGTGTGCCATTAAAGAATCGAACGATGAAAGACCGGGCCCTTCCAAATCACCTGAGAGAGTTGAACCTAACTGGTTAAGAGCTTATACCCCTGACGAGTTGGTCAAACTGCAGTCTGCAGACTCAGATCTTAAAGTACTAGTGACTGCACTGAAGAAAGGGGACAAGCCTGAAAGCAGTGTCATGGTTACAGAAAGCCCAGCAGCAAGGCACTATTGGATCCTATGGGAAAACCTTCAGTTAATCAATGGTGTAGTGTATAAGACATTTAATAAGAAAAATGGTACTGGGGAGTACAAACAGTTGCTTGTGCCTACGTCATTGAAGAATGAAATCCTTCATCAATCCCACTCAGCCTTGTTGTCAGGACACTTGGGTACAAAAAAGACCCTTGAAAAGGCAAGACAACACTTTTACTGGTTTGGAATGAAAGAAGATATAAATTTGTTCGTGAAAAAGTGTGACGTATGTGCCTCAGATAAACCACCCAGGAAAAAACCCAAGGCCCCAATGGGACATCTAAAAAGTGGAGCCCCTTGGGACATGTTAGCCATAGATTATGTTGGCCCTTTTCCTGAAACTGAGAGGGGTAACAAGTATATATTAGTATTGACTGACCATTTTACTAAGTATGTAGAGGTTATTCCAGTGACCAGCCAGTCAGCGGAAGACTGTGTATCTAAAATTGCAAACGAGTTTATTGCTCGTTGGGGAACCCCTTTGACTATACATAGCGACCAAGGCAGCTCATTTGAGAGTAAAGTGTTTAAGGAACTGTGTAAATTGTTTGAGATAAGAAAAACAAGGACAAGTGCTAGGCATCCCCGTGGGAATGGTCAGACCGAGCGTTTTAATAGAACTTTGATCAAAATGATTAAAGCCTATTTGACCACCGAGCAAGATGATTGGGATTTGCACTTAGGGTGTTTAGCTGGTGCTTACAGAGCGACTCCTAACGAGACAACAAAGTTGACGCCTAACCTATTAAATATTGGCCGAGAGATAAGGTTACCAGGGAATGTAGTGTATGGCCAAGTTGATGCCACTGTTAGAGACGGCTGTTACAGTGTAGACTGTGTAAACCATGTACAGAAAATTAAGGAGCAAATGCTACATGCCCAGGCAATAGCGCGAAAGTATATGAAAGCTAATGCAAAACGTAATAAAGTTCTCTATGATGTCAAACTAACTTATCATAACTATATTAAAGGAGATCTGGTATGGTGCCGGCATGAGACTAGGAAAGTTGGAATTAATCCTAAGCTAGAAAAGTGTTATGACGGCCCATTTGTCATTAAAGAGAAAACATCAGATTTCAACTTTATTATCATACTAAACAAAGAAGGTCAACAGCGGTTGGTGCATCATGACAAACTCAAACCTTATGAGGGTTTAGATCCACCAAAATGGGTGTTAAAATTTGTTAAAATAGTTAAAAACAATAGTTAATAACAAGTGTATCAATTGACTATATGTGTGTGACTATACTGTTAAGTTGTGTAAACTTTTGTTTATTATTGTTTTACCGAGTTCGAGTGATGTTTTGTTCCGTTATTATATATATCCCCGATAAATTTAATACATGTATAGCGCATAATGCTATAGCGCGTACACGTTTTTTTTTTTTAAATGACTGTGATGGTATGCAAGGCGTATGTGCGCGGACACTTAGATTGACTGAGATTAACTAACTGTAAAACATGTAGTATGCGATAGATAAGATCCTAGCCGATTCCTACAACTTAGTTTAGTAGCCGAGTACAATGCTCATAAACTTATAACTTTTATATTTACTTTTATGTTTAAAACCTGACTGTATGAACCATAGTCTGCTTTAAGTGGTTGCTCATAGTCTTTAAGTATTTCTGAACAGACAATCCAGCACCTTTCCAAAAGATGATTATCAACCTGTTGGTTAGATCCCCAACAAGTTCATCATGTGAGAGCATAGGGGTACGCTAAAATATGTTATCCTGGTCAGCTTCGATTTGATACTTAGAAGCAGGGAATGTTGAGGTGAAATATACAGAAAAGCTGATAGAGTGGTAATGTAATGGTACCTGGACTGAACATTATGGCCAAAATATTGAATAAGTTTGTTGATTTTTTACCTTAGACTGAGACATTCTGGTGATTTGTGTATTTTCAGGCTGCCTTTCCTAGATCAAGTTCTCAGCAGAAAAGGTACAGCTGTCTGCATTGTGAGAAGGTGGGGAAATCATACAAGGAGGCACGATATAGGGTCGTTGGACATGTGTTGAAACACCATCTTTCTTTAGATGAAACACCTTTCTATTGTTCATTATGCATGTTTAGATGCACCTCCTTGGACACCCTAAAGAGTCACGTGAGCAGCTACCGACGCCACAAACTGATGGCTGACTCCAGTGGGACCATAAACCAACAACAATGTCTGATCCAAAATTCATCCGCCAGGCAGATTGCAGAGGGCATTGACTACCGCCATGAGCAAATTGATGAATTAGACAACTTACTCCTTAATGAGTATGACACATTTGACTTAGAAATGTTCCAAAATCAACAGACCAAAGTTCAAGACCCCTACATGACACCAGCATATCAGCCAACAAAGAAGCTTAGATTGACAAGAGATAGCACCCCAGTTTTGGATGAACCCTACAGCCCTTCAACACCCTATATTCCTGATTTTAACAATAACAGCCATCAAGTAGTTAACAATACCTCTGTCCTGACAGCCACCCTTCAGCAAACCACCCAGCCAACATTTAACGTACCAATCCATCCAACAACAACCCAGCCTTCAATATTGCCACCAGTTACAACTGCCAGTTTTCAGTCCCTGACAACGCCACCTTTGCCAGCTTTAAAACAGGGTCTAGACATGCAAAATATCTCAAGTAACCTAGCAGATGAGGTGTCATCTCAGACAGATCATGGGGAGATAACATTTGACCAGCTACTGGGAGACCCGATCCCCAAGTCTCCAGTGTTTGGGAACACGCCCAGAAGAGAGCCTGCAGTCTCTGATGCCCAAACTCAAACAAATGAGGACTTACAGTTTACACCAAAGACAGACGGCATAAGTGAGGCAGTCTTCAAGGATTGTATGTCCAAGATAGTGTCAGCTATTGACTGGAATAGCCGCACCATCAGAAATAACGACAAGACCACAGGGCTGATAGTAGATTCATTGAACAAGCTAAACAGAACTGTGGAGAGGCTGGCTCAGCACCTACACTCCAAATCTAGTAAGCCAGAGTCTGCTTCACCTAAAAAGCCTCTCAAGTCAGTCGTCAAGAAGAGGAACTAATTGCCTACAAACGTGTTAGTCCATATGGCGTATGTTAGATACTTGACACTGTGAACTGTGTTCAACTTTTAATATAATTGTGTTCTGACTTTAATATTATTTGGTGAAGCATTTTCCACAACTGTGTTCAATTTAAAACGTTTGAAACTTGGAACTGTGAATTATTACTGTGTTCAAATTTGTAAATTATTAGTGAAACCTTTTTTCTGATATAACTGTGTTCCGGATGAAATGTGGAAGAAGCTTGAATTCATTTTGTTAAACAATTAACTGTGTTCAAATCTGAGTATTACTTCAAGAGATGTTTTAATTTAACTGTGGCAATTTTAGCAACATAATCAGTGACTTTGCATTTTAACTATGTATTGACTTGTCCAGCGTACATATGACTTTAAACCACTATTCTATGTGTTCATATAAGTTTACTGTGTTACTTATTATTATTATGAAAATGTTTTAAGTGAATCTTACCAGTGACTATGAGTTGTATAGTTAACGTGACTTAAAGATTGATCTGAGCACTGGTTATAGACTGTTTTAAGTATATACTGCTCTAAACTGTTAGAGACATAAACAAATAAAAGGTGTTTTTATGTAAAAGGTTTAAAGGTGCTGTTACACAAAAACTGAGTTGTGAATATTTTTATGTATATTGTTGATATTGGCTATTTTATTATTGTGTAAGTAGTTTTGCATGTCAGTTGGAACTTTGACATGAAAAGAGGGGGGTAATGTAACAATCCGGCTCTATACCGACAGTACGGACTTTGTTTATTTTCTTGGGTTATGACCTAGTTTCGACTCTACTAGGAATTTTGGCTCCGTTACGCAATGACATGCAAGATTACTGGTTGAAATCATATTTATACATGTTAATTAATCAGTTTAAGTCAGTTTTACCTTTTAGCAGTAGTGTTTAAGGCCTCATTTTACTTTACTTTCATTTCATACTGACTGTCACATTTTTCCGGCAGCCACGTTGGAAATTGCATGATGGGACATGGTTGCTTAGCGACCGCTTAGAACTTTTGTTTACTTAAATGTCAACTGCTTGTATGAAGAAAACTTTTCAATGTCTCTCCAAAGAAACATGTTTAAAAGGCCGTTTGAGGTTACTACCAGTTTAATTAATCATTAAATGATCGTTTAAGATCATTTTCATCACTGATAAAACCTATTTTCATTCAACTTTTTAACTTTCTTTAAAGGCACTATTTGGCGCTGACGTGAATTTGTATGCACTACTTGCACAACGTTTAATGTGAGCGTAACATTATTTTTGCGAGCTCACAGCTCACACTGTTAGGTGTGAGCACCATTATTTCTGTGAATTCACATTCTCACATGGGTGACTGTGAGAATGTCTGTGAGTATAAATAGGCCAGAGAACATTTGAGCAGGGTTCACATTCATTTTGGCTGCCTGGCTGACACGTTAAAACTTAAACTTAGATTTTTTGGAGCTCTTATATAATTTCATTCTAAATGGTTAGGTTTTATTACTTATTAATATTGTTACTTTTAGTAGGATTTATTCATAAATATTAAGTAGCATTTTTACATTCTATAAGATTTTAGTAATTTTAAAGGTACCATATCAGTAATTTTTCATGTATTGATCTCAGTCATTGATAACAGTTTAAGAGTCTTTTTAAACCGAAACAAAAGGGATTATTTGTTAAATTGAGCTGTTTTACCTTTAGCATAAATTATTTCTTTGTAGCATAAAACTAAATTGTTGCTAGATCTATATTCATTTTCTGTATGTAATAAAAATCATAACATTTCAAACAAAAAGTCGTTTGTTGATTATCATAAGTTTTATTTGTGAACCACCCAGTAAACCGCTTAGAGTACCAGAGAACCACCCAGTGAACCACGTGTAGTTCAACAGCCAGAGCGCGACAATATTAAGGAAGTCATTTAATGATAGATCTTTAATATCTAAGCTTTAATATATACTTAACTTAATAAAACATCAACACCTCAACTACCGTTATCTGAAAAGGAAAAAGAAACAGTTGGTCAGAAAATAATGTTTTAATTAATACCATATACGAGTAACATAATTGACATAATGTTATATTTCTCCACAAAAAAATGAGAACTATACTCAATAAGCGAATTGAACTGATCCAGCCAAATATTAATTACAGGAAGTAGTCCAAGGCTTGAACGTTTTTATTGTAAGATATCGGGTTCGAATCCCTCAAAGGACACAAGTAAGTTTTCTTAAGCAAAAACAATCGGCGAATGATTCACTCAATTCAGATGTAAACTAGTACTCACACATTAACACAATGGTGAGGGGGTTGTCTTACAGGATTATTCAGTCGACTAAATGTGTATAAATATTTAAAGGCAGATTTAATCTAAAATACAACTTATATATTTAAACGTAATATTGTTTGAAAGTATACTTCCTTGATCAAAGTAGTTGATCATTGTCATCAAACCAGTTTGTACACAAACAGTAAATTATATCACAGCTATACGTCTGTAACGTTGATCCACTCCATAAATTCATACTATCTGAAAACAAGATGTGGTTAATATAATTTATAAATACATAAAAACTGGGACAGTAATGCAGAAAAGTTCCTTTATAAAGCAATCATTGTAGATGCAATATCATATAATCGTGGACAAGTTTTAATTACCAAATACTTAGAGAAGAAAATGTCTTTTTTTATTATGACCATTTCGCTAGTAAGACCATATACTTTGATGTTTTATATTGTAATTTTACAGTACAATGGTGACGGAAAATATAAAAAAATATATAAAAAACCAAAATGTTTAGAGATCGAGTGGTCTCTGGTTTGAATACCCACCGGAGGCAATTGTTCCAAAACAAGGAAATTTACATGCGATTGTTTCTTTTAAGACAGTAGTAAAAATACCCTATAAATATAGCACAGTTTCAGCATTGTTCTATCATGTCAGATGAATTATTTTATAAAAACAATGAGGCATACATTTACTCCGCTGATTCAAATACTTGAAATGTGTTCCATAATCCTTGTATAAAATACATAAATATTTTCATCGATCCTGAGAAAATAAGAACTGTAGTGAGTATTTAAATCAGCGGGGTTAATGTGCGCGCCACTGACAAATGAATAAAATTTAACAATATAAATAGTTGAGCAAATTGAACTGAGACATACGGTACCCACCAAAAGTTTGGAGACATTTTCACTTAGTAGGCCTGCTGAATGGACTTAATCTAAAATTTGATAACTGTTTATTCAGAAACTCTTCAAAGTTTTGCTTAAATTTTTGTTATCATTATAATTACATCTGAGACTACAAAAAGCGTATAAGCTATGTTATGGAAAATTATAACAATTGCTTATTAGCATGGTTTTGGAAGCTTTAGGATGTCAGATGCTGAATCTTATAAATGTGTTGCATTCATGAAAACTGTTTTTCATTTTATCACCAACCATACTTAAATATATTAAACTTAATGATTCAACAAAAATAATCATCAAAATTCAGAATTATGGTATTTTCATTTCATTTCACGCTGTGGTCACTACACAACAGCTTACTACTACAATGTATGTAAATACAGGCTAATGAGGAATATTAGTCAGTTATCCTTCCTTGACAAAGCCTGAAGCCATCCAATTGGCAAGTAGGTCCTATCAGTTGGAATCCTCGGACTTTATCATTGAAGTCCTGTGTAAGGATAATAAAATATTTCATCAAATATTTTTGCTTAATTTTCAAACAAATTAAATGATTTACAAAAAGGGTATTTAAAATTGATTGTGTTAAATTGTCATTGAAAATAAGGGTAAAATCCGAGTAATCCAACTAATTGAACCCAATTGTTTTAAGAGTATATAAAGGAGAATAACTGACTATGTCCCTTATTGAAGTCTCATGTAATTTTTCGCAAGCCAATATGTTAATAAAAACTTACGTTGCGTCCAGGGTAATCACGTTCCATCACAAATATGTACCAGTACTGACTTCAGAATGTGTGTTTGGTAAACTGTAAAAGGCAAGGCATAAGATAAATATAGAATATAATTAGAAGTAAATGTAAAAAAAATAGAAAAAAATAGGGATGCCTTACTGCCCATTAAACAACGACCGGAAGTAAGGTTCGATGAAATTTCCATGAAGACCCTAGCCCTGAGTGAATTTTAACAATTACGAAAACTACTGATCACTTGTATAATGAACAGTTTACAAATGTAGTCCGATTCTAACTAAGACATGAAACAAATCAATAAATGCATGATTACTCGAAAACAAAATTTATCATTTTTATTTCACATATTTTTGTTGTTACAAGCGAAGCTATTTTTGTACCAGCATAAATATACAATATATATTTAGGAAAAAGAATGTCTTTAGTTGGATTTAACACCATGTCAAAACAAATTAAGGTCATTTTACAACGGCTAGTTCACATAACTTCGGATTCCTTGACGCTAATACCGATAACTTATCTATATAACTATATCTCTATATAGTATGGCACATTCTTTGGATTCGAGAAGTCCTGGGTTCGAACCCGTCATAGACACTGGGTCAACGTTGAAAAATATCTCCGATTGGTTCGCTTTACCAATGTTAATAATTAGACGGGTGTGTATAAGTGAAATTTTAGTCGGCAGTACAATGTATTTTTTACAAAATATATCAAAATTATCCGGAATTTATGGATATTTTAATGTCTTTAGTTACCCTACCCACTTGATGGATGTTTTTCAATTTCAACAACTGATAGATTTTCAATATAACTTTAGGAAACTTATCCAAACTGTGTCTAAAGGTATACGGAACAAAATAAAACATGAATTACCTTGAACAATACAATAAAATCTTTTATATATTCCATTTTTCCAATACTAACACTATCATTAGACTTTTTAAATTTTAAGATGGCGGTTAGATGTTTTGGCGATGTTTGTTTGGATATAAAATTGGTGTTGATTTGAATAAGAATAGCCAGAGGTTAAAGTTCATAGTTGAGGTACGGTACATTCGGAACACCTCGGATGATTCCGTAAGGCGTTCCGTAAGGGTACAGTAGAGTGATTAAACTGAGCTTATTATTCACCACCTAAACGAATCCCTATGGTCAAATAAACCTTAGAAATGTGAACTTTATTATACCTAAGTTAATCCAAGAAGCTTGATACTCCGCTTCGTAGTTTTAAATAAATAATCCCACCTTCTTATCACAATTTGAAAAAGGCATACCTTCCCGTAAGTCTTATAAGAAGAAGGAAGTTTGCTCCTGTGAGTTTTCGAGCCAATCTAATCTCATGCAAACTTTGTGGAATTAAAAATTGTCCATTCTACAGCGACAAAAATGTCATATATGTCCCAATATGGGTCACTAATAGGTCATATGCTAGCACATCCAAATTGAATAACAAAACGTGCAACAATGAAAAATTGTAAACACTCACCGCTCCTTGGTATTCACATTTTAATTCCACGTGTCCATAGTACGAAAATTATCAACCTGTCCACACGCGTACTTGTACTTTAAACACTATTTAACATTGTCATCTTCTTTAATTAAATCAACTATCAATTAGCAACACAACGGAATAAGATTGTTAAATCAATTAAAACTCTCTAGAAGCAAAGTAAACTTCTTAGAACCGAAAGAGAATAGTCCAGACAGTCTAATTTCCCCTTCACTTAATTTAAAACACGTTTAAATAACACGGCATGGTAGATAAGTAATCCCTATCATCGAGTTCATGATTTTGAAACCGGTTTAGACTCACACCGAACTCGTGCATTTCGTGTCTAGCTTTATGGCCGCGAGAGTTATTTCATTTGATATTTAAATGGATATTAATTAATTTATTTTATTTATTGGAGATAACGCCGTGTCAACACAATTTTAGGTCATTTTACGGCGACCAGCGCATCTAACCTAGCTTTCCTGGACCATTGTCTATAACCTGTAATCACCTACCCTTCCACAAGGCCGGAAACTTCTCCATATTATCTAATCAATGGAGGAAAATCGACATTATTGTCAAATTTTCATGGAAGGGTATAACCTCCCCGGGTGGGATTCGAACCCGCACCCCCTCGGGCACGAGTATCCAAATCCCGGCGCGCTACCAACTGCGCTATCGAACCGGGTTAAATGGATATTAAAGGTGCAATTACGGTTGCTATGGAACTCAAATCGGTTGCTATGGAAAGTATAATGGATACTTTTGGCCTTAAGGCGATTGGCATACGGTGTAAGAGTGGTTGCTATGGACCAAGGGGTGGTTACTAAGGATATGTTGATGGTTGCTATGAGTCTACGAGTGGCTGCTTTGAAGTCATATTTGTCCTATGTAATATTTGTGTGTTGATTAGGCTCGATACTATACCTTCCTACTAAGTGCGACGTTTAGCGGCAAGGTTGCGACGTTTAACGGCATTCGATTTTTTGCGACGTTTACCGTCAGCGTTGCGACGTTTAACGGCAGGGCGATTGCGACGTTTAGCGGCGGTTGCGACGTTTAGCGTTAGTGTTGCGACGTTTAACGTCAGTTGCGACGTTTAGCGGTGTTGCGATATTTTAACGGCTCTACAGCCATCTTTCAACAGCCATATTTAGACTTATCTTATAACTAATGCTCTTGGATGCCACTGTTTGCAAACGCCATGGCTAACTTCAAGGAAAATATCCTCCAACATCAGAGGTAGGTCGATCGTTAGCCAGGAAGTGGTTTCAAAGATTTGAAGTCAAGCATTCCACGACGGATACAGGCTTAATTACCAATGATACAAAAATACTTTCCATAATTTTAAAATTTGATTAATTAATCTAAATGTAATTTATAAATTCCTTACAAATGTTTAAATAAAACACACCAATCATAAATGACACCTATCGTGAGTGAAACACATCACAGAGAATACAAACTATATGTTAACTAGTTCAACATGTCATGTCAATAAACTTAGATAGCGATTCATCATTAAAAGCAGCTTGTTCGCAGATTTCAACTTTAATTACAACTTGTTATCGTAATATCTTAAACACCGAAATCGTGCACTGATTTCAAAACAAATATCTGAGTTTACTAAAACTTATAAAGTGTACATGTAGAAACATTTTAGTTACAGTAGAGTTGTGTTCTATGATCATGATGTCAAGTTTAGTGCAAATTGAAATACATGCATACTTATCTAGTATCTTACATTTTTGCAAAATCTGACTAAACCCCGATTTAAAATTATCCGCTCGCTAACTTGCTTATTTTAGATTTGGCTGTTTTGCTACGAGGGTCACGTTCAGATGACCATTTTTACTAGAATATTCTTGACGCAATCATTATGTTAAGTAACTTATTTACATCGACTACGTCACATAATTTGAAAGAAAGCCGTCCAAACAAAGCCAGTGAATAACACCACCGCCAAAGTAGCTCGCAAACCTCGGTCTAAAGATAGAAATTACGAAATAAAGATGCTATTAATCGTGTTTGGTCTAGATGAAGGTTAAGCATTGATTGGTCGACACAAAGGTCATCTCAACGTGACCCTCGGAGCGGCCATAAGAGATCCAATACGACAGCGCTCTATAGGATATCTGTTTACGGAGATTGATTTCTCCTGTGTATTTATTCTGAAAATCTTCATGTAGTTGGAGGAAATAAAGTTTATAAAATCTTACCATGTTACATTGTAGAAATTGTCCAGATTACATTAGTGCGCTAATTTGTGTTTTTTTTCTAAATTTCTAAGGGGCATTTTGCATTAACAAAATTTACTACTACATGTATGACAGGTACTAATAAAATATCAAAATTTAGTCAAAATCTGTAAGCGGGAAGCTTTGATTTTAAAACAATACATTATATGATGTAATAATATATCAACTTATTGCTTTTATAAGTAAATAAGTGTTGGAATGAAGACTATGTCGAGCCTCGGAGACAAAACACCTGAGTCATGTGTCAGCTATAATACTTAAAACATTTTTATTGCTTGACAACCGAATTATTCATTGTTATATAGAT
The DNA here is from genome assembly GCA_025267735.1 of Mactra quadrangularis. Lineage (NCBI taxonomy): Eukaryota > Metazoa > Mollusca > Bivalvia > Venerida > Mactridae > Mactra > Mactra quadrangularis. The sequence continues at coordinate 13,850,276 of CM046304.1, forward strand.
TTATATTTTAACAAACTCATAAAACCAGAAAAAAACAAATATCAACAAAATAATGCGAACCATATACTATTATGTGTGTTTAAAATGTGTTGCTCAATTTATATCATTCATTTGGTATCTGCTGTAAGTAAACTAGATTTACGTAGTAACACTATATTATTTGAATATGGAATACAACATTTAACACGGAATTTGCCGTAATCACTATTATTTCCCCATTTCTAACAAAATAACATATTTAAAGTTTGTAGCGCCACTAAACGGCGCAACGCCGCTAAACGTCACCATCACTGCTAAACGTCGCAACACTAACGCTAAACGTAGCGCAAATATCGATCAACGCTAATCGTCGCAAACTTGACGCTAAACGTCGCACTTAGTATCGGGTCTAAACAACACATCAATACAACATAGGACAAATATGACTTCAAAGCAACCACTCTTAGAGACAAAACAACCGTCAACATATGTTCGCAACCACCATAAGGGTCATAGCAACCATTCTCACAACCTATGCCAATCGCCTTAAGCATCCTCTTTGTCGTCCATAGCAACTGATTTGAGTTCCATAGCAACCGTTATTGCACCTGTACCATCCACTTAAATGTCCATAATATGACATTCATATATTTAACCACATTATTAAGGAACGGATCCTGGGTAGCGCGCCTGGATTTCGAATCTAGTGTCACGAAGTGGCTACGGGCTCGAATCCCACCTGGGGAGGTTATACCCTTCCAAGAAAATTTGACAATAATTTGTCAATTTTCCTCCAGTAATAAAGTAAATGGAGAAGTTTCCGGTCTAGTGGAAGGGTAGATGAGTATCTGGTTATAGACAAGGGTCCAGGAAAGCTAGATTATGTGCGCTGGACGATTTTTAACCTAATAATTGTGTTGACACGGCGTTAAACCCAGTACATTGTAAACATAAATAAAAAAACGGATCCAAATGGTTTCATACTTTATTGAATGCAATACAGTTAAGGTGTTTATTGCCAAATCATGCGATTTTGTACGACTTTTAAATCCCAAGTGCTTGATTTAAGAAGAAAAATGTCCCTTTATATAAGACCAACGTATTTTAAGTAAGAGCAGTGGTCCAGTGGTAGGACGCGCGCTTAGGGATCGAGAGGTCCCGGGTTTGATCCCCACTAGGAGCACTGCTTATTTCCTTGAGCAAGAAATTAACCTACATTTGTTCCACTCCACCCAGGTGTAAATAGGTACTGTGAGGGATCGCCTGCCTGAGGGTGATTTTAATGATCAGGTGATATCGTACAAAATTGTTAAGTCGGCTGAACATGTATATGGAAGCAGACTTTAAACCGCACTTTAACTTTAACTTTGATGGTCATAAGAGTGGAAAGTAACTATGTTACCATTTCTGCCGGTGTAATCATAAAACTTAATTCAAACAATCATCAAAAAGGTTTTTGTTGCTTATATTTTATGCACACCAGGAAATAAAACTACGATACAATTAATATCATTTCTTTTATATATTCATCGAAACATTATCGATGAGAGTTGCCGACTGACGAATCAATCAATTTTCAAAGGCCTTTTCTCTTGCTCATTAAAAAACATTTTGTCATTTTTTGACATAAACGATGGTCGCTACGCCCCATTACCGAGCGTAAGGTATCAAGAAAGAAATATTCATTAGCATTTTTTTCTGTATTTTTTAAACAATCATACACGTGTCACTAGCATTTTTATTTGCATTAGTGAGAAAAGGTGTCGGGAAAAAAATCTTGTGAGAAAAACGAGGATTGTTTGTTGATTTCGTGTGGATTTTAACATTTTTTGGAATATTGAAACCAAAAATTCCTTAAAAAACATGTTAATCAAGTAGTGTGAAACACAACAACAAAATGAAAAAAGCCAGCAAAATGTTTGGAATAGTTTTTCTTGCGTTAGCAGCATGCTTCACATGCGGTAAGTAGCTTTTATCTATATAAACAATTCATATGCATAATCAATTTTATTTTCATTTATATCAGCATGACATATTGAAAGCATTTAAATTAATTAGAATTTTATAAACATTTATTTTATTTAAGTATTTATTTCAAATATTTTTGCATGGGAAAAAAATTGAGATTGATGATGGCTTAATGCATAAAACGAATCTTTGAGTCAGAAGACTGTGTGGTATTCTGAATTGAGTTCGCGAGCAATTATTTAATTTTAGTTTCAGAATTCTGCTAAAACAGTTCTTAATAATAATGTTTATATAATATACATACATTGTTAGTGAATATGTTCAATTAAACTTGACTGCTTTTAGATTGTATAACTTAAAATTTCATTTTTTTTGTTTGGGTTTAACGCCATAGCAACATACTGTATATGTCATATTACAGCTGTCAGTCAACCTACTCACCGTCCCTGGAAAAACTAAATCTCTGGATTTTGATGTTAAGCAACAACCAGACGCATTCTTCCTCCAGTGACTGACAACACTGCAACATGATTAAGAATTGGTGGTCGGAGGGATAATGGACGTAGAAACTATGTTTATGACCAAGCTCCACGAAAGTATGCTTCGTCCGGGAATCGAACCCACGACCCCTCTATCAGTTGATTTGTCCGCTACCGACTGAACTTGCCAAAATAAAGCTGGAGAGAGCAGCCTACTATTATTACTAAATGAAAAAAATAATGATAAACGGCCTTTAATCCATTTAATTAGACAAAACTAATCTTTTAATTAGCATTGTAGTTTGATATTTTGATGTTTGTACATTTTCAGGCAATGGTCAGTTTTCAAGAGGTTTTGGCGGCGGCTTCAGAAGGGGTCCACTGATGCCTTTCTCACCAGGGTTTAGATATCGTGACCGGGGCTTTGATGACAGTTTTGATCGATTCGACAGATCAGATAGGTTCGACTTACCCGATAGATTCGACAGTTCAGATAGGTTCGACAGACGAGACCGAGATGATAGATCAGATCGATTCGACATATCAGATCGATTCGACTTACCGGATAGATTCGACAGATCTGATCGATTCGACTTACCGGATAGATTTGACAGGTCAGATAGATTCGACAGATCAGATCGAGATGACTACGACAGGAGATTTCCGTATCAAAGAGGCGGTGGTTTCGGACGCGCTAGCTTTTATAGAGACGGCCGACGCTATGGCGACTTCCGGTCACCATCATTTTTCGATAGGCGAGGTTTAGGAATGGCAACATCAAGGTTTGGCGGATCGTTCGGGAGACCATTCGATCCACGCTTGAGAGATGCAAGAACATTTTCTGGCTTTTCTGGAGGAAGAACAAGAGACTTCGGAACTCCTGGTTTCACTCAGGATACTCGCTTCAGAGATTCAAGCGCAACACAGTTTCCCTCTGATGTTCGTAGAACAGAATCAAGTTTCAGAGGTGCGCCTTCATTTGACGCATCTGCATCAAGAGATTCAAGAGGAATGGCATGGATCCCACAAACAGGCGATGCGCGTACAGCAACATCGTCTTTTAGGGGTGATGCACGAAGATCCGACACTGGGTTCAGTGGTTCCACATCTCGTGACAGCTCCAGGAATTTCAGGGTGATACCAATCTCTGGGGCGAGCACTACGTCATTTGACAGTCAAGGTTCAATGCCCCAAGGAAGACAAACTGGCCAGATGTCACCCTCAAGCAGTTTTACCGGAACTGGGTTCAGTGGTTCCATATCTCGTGACAGCTCCAGGAATTTCAGAGTGATACCAACCTCTGGGGCGAGCACTACGTCATTTGACAGTCAAGGTTCAATGTCCCAAGGAAGACAAACTGGCCAGATGTCACCCTCAAGCAGTTTTACCGGAACGCAACGAATCCCTATAGTTACAGGCGTTGGACAGCAGGCATCCACTTTTACAAATGCTCAACAGAGAGTGCCTGACTTTCAAAGCACTGCACTCCGATCATCTGGGTTCACTAGCCCTGATCAAAGATCATCATCCTTTGCAAGCGGTGGACAGCGATCCACTGGGTTTGCTAGCTCTGCACAACGATCACCATCATTCGCTAGCACGGGACAGCGTTCAACTGGGTTTACAGCTTCCGCACAAAGACCAGCATCCTTAGCAAGCACCGGAATGAGATCATCTGGGTTTACAAGCCAAACACAAAGGTCACCATCCATTCCAAGCGCCGTACATCGATCTTCTTTTAATACAAACGCTGCACAAAGATCACAACCATCAGCTAACACTGGACAAAGATCAAGTGGAAATACTGTCACTGGTCCCCGTTCTTCATTTGGTGTGTCAAGGACGCAACTACCGCAACACGCTTCAGCAACTCGAGAATATTCATTCAGACAGCCGACGCCACGTGTGTCCGTCAACAAAAGACCATACGATCCTCGAACTGGAGAAATTAATAGCCGTTATTATAAGTTCAGTAACTCTGCCTGGGATCCATGGATGTTGAACGCAAGAAGTGGTGGTATCTATGACCCTTGGAAAAATGTAAAAAATGTTGTGGACAATTTTCAAGATAGACTTGAAAATCGCTTTGAACGTGTTAATGATGTGTTTGAAGATAGAAATGACTTTGTAGAGAATGTGTTTGAAAACAGAAGAGACAGGTTTGAGGACAGATTTGATAACGTTTTTGACGATAACTCTTTCGATACAGATGTACTTTATGAAACCTGGGACGATATAAATGAGATAATAAGCGATCGACGTGATGGTTTTAATGACCGTGTGGAAAATGTACAAGAAGTCATCAGTGATGTTGTAGAAGACAGGGTTGATAACCTAGACGACGTATTCGACAACACTAATGATTTTGTCAGTGATGTGATTGAAAATTCATTTGATAGGAATGACAACAATGACAACTCGGATAATTATTTTTTTGAAGATGGTTTTATGCCAAGCATCTTTAAACAAACTCGTGATACAGTTAAAGACGTGGCTGAACGCACACGTGATATAGTCGATAACGCTCTTGACAGAAATGATGACTCGGCAAAGGACAGAACAGACAGCATAAAAAACGCCCAAGAAAATACTAGGGAAGCAAGATCCGATGTTGTCGATAACCAGCAAGATGCTGTTAATGATTTCATTGATAATAGAGTTGATAGTGTAAATGATATGGTTGATAACATGCGTGACAGTGTTGATAGATTGATTGGAAATAGTATGTCGTTTGTTTAAGAACAGGATTGAGTAGAAATTTTCCTTTTCGATGCGGAGTGCAAATTATTAAGGAATTTATTCAACGTTGGTAGAACTGTATTTAAATAATGATTTCGTTTAGTTTAAAATAGTGTTCCAATGCTTACCGACGTTTTAAATTTGTCAAGGTATAAGCCACTTAATAATTTGTTTTACTCAAAGTGAACAAGCCCAATGAATAATTTCATTCGAAATAAGCATATTCAATCATTTCTTTAAATCGAAAAGAGATTATTCAAGGGAATTAAATTTTGCGGAACAAACAAGGAACAAGAATTCATGCAGTTTTATGGTTTTTTTCTACGTTTATTATGTATTCAATCGTTCATCGACAATTTTAGTTTATAACGCATTTACTGAAGAAGACTTTAGCTGCTGAGTGCGTATGAGAATGCCTCAGACAGACATTTTGATACACTAGCTTACAAAAGATGGTTTGTTTCTGTAATTCTTGTAAATTGGAATTTTGTACTGCAGTTTTTTTCTTTATGATATAGTGTTAAGGAATGCGGTTATTGTTATGTAATTTGTCTTATTTTCTATAGGGCTTGTTATAACAGACTACGTATATCCGGAATTCAATTTTTTTTGGTTTTCCCCTCCGGTACAATTAAATTCACCGTTACAATGAAAACACGTGTACAAAGAACAAAATGATTTTATCCATAGTTCGTGCTATTTAGCAATAAAGTGTTGAAAACTTTGTTTGTATCGGCTGTGTTCGGACGGAAAACCCCATAACTTTGAATTCCGGATTAGGTATATTTTAGTATTGTCTAAGACGAATACAATAATAATTGTTTATGTTTATAAGAATCAAAGCACCTAGTGAACTGCTGGGTTCGAGGTTCAAAACTTTGTGTCATGAAAAACTGTTAATCCTCAACACAATGTTACTGTTGTTATGTCATTTGTGTTATTTTCAATTGGTTTGGTACAATTTTAGTATTTGTCCAAACCACTATATGAAGATATATTTATCAACAGTAGACATGGGAACTGTTTTACAAATATGAAGTTGTCGAAATATAACATGCATTAGAGACACAATAAACTGTTTAAACCATTTTTAAACCATCAAGTGTCCTTAAGAAAGAGGGGCACTTTTATAACAGCACACTATACATGTATTCATTTATACGCTAATGTTCGATATACCTGACCAAAATAGTTTTAGAGCTTAAATATGTCATTCAAAATAATTTTTGTAATAGTTTACAAGACTTTATTAAACATACTGTGATCAAAACTACTGTTTCAAGTATTGACATCCCAAGTAAACTTTTGGTTTCAATCTACGAAATAAAATAGTGTTTAGATTCATTAGAGTTGTTTGAAATAGATAAGTGTCTAATTTCCTCGCAGTCCAAAAAAATTTTTGTTACTTTGGTAATTCCCTATAGGGATAGTCGCGATAATGCGTAAAGTGCCGTTTTTGGCAACGATTGCCGGTTTAGGCCCAAAATTCCGCCCAAATACGTCTGTGCGGATGCCCTGGGGCCGAATAAGGCCAATTGAGGCAAAAAACGGGGGGGGGGCAGAAAATCGACTTTTTCACTGATGTATGTATACATGTAAAATAATATATAGTATATTATACAAGATACAATTTTATATAAAAAATAATCAATTCGCCATATACTCTCATTTAATAAAATTTGCATTTCTATAAACAAGTTAACTTACAATATACATTTTAATATACTTATCTATATAAACATTCAATATTACGTACCAGAATAAAACACTATGCGGTCAAAAAAGGTCAATTCATAATTATATTTATGTTATCTATGTATTGTGCTTCAATTCAGGATATTGAAGTATTTTAAGTATTCGTAAGTTACTTAAAAGAACGCTAAAAATGAAAATAGCAATCTTTCTACTTACTTTTACTGCAGGTAAGTGCTTGTGTTTTACCGATCTAGTTATACTCTAAACTCTGGGGGTATACAGGAGTCAGCTTGTCCGTCGGTCCGTCGGTTGGTTAGTCGGTCTGTAGCTTTTACTTGTCCGCTCATTTTCTAAGCACCTATAGTACGGATTTGATTCAAACTTCAGACATAAAATTGGTATCAAGCAGACATGTGCATATTCTGTTTTGGCTACAAACCATTGATTTTGCAGAGTTATGGCCTTTTGATGAAAATACTTATCTGCTCAATTTCTCATCACCTGCTACTGTAGTCTGGTCAATTACCCTTAAGGTTCCAAAACGTTCCGTAACAATACATTCGGAACTCCTCGGCCATTCGCTGCGAGTAATCTAATCTAATAAACAGATATACAATCCTTGAGGCAATGAGTGATGTTTCAAAATTTATGGACTAAAAACGAAGCATCTCTCATTGCCTAAACGATCGTATATTTGTTTACCTCAACACCGGTAGTTTCAAAATAGCGTGTAAATATGACCGAGCTTATTCACAGCGAATGGCCGAAGAGCTCCAAATGTAACGTTACAGAACGTTCGGGGTAATTGAACAGGCTACTGGATAGATATAGGAGAACTTTTGCTTTATCGTCTGCTTATACTTTTAATTTTGATGAATCTTGAGCTGGTGAAAACAAACATAGCTCATAAAGTGTAGTTTACCCTATGCTCTGTAACAAATAGCAATTTCTTGACAAAGACCGATTGGATGAATTCATCACATTCAGTAATAGGAATGGTAATAATTGTTGTTTTACGTAACTTTACGTAACAGAAAACAATACCTATTTTTTCTGTACTCTTTTTAAAAGGTTATCGACCCGATATAACAGTCGGTGGTAGTTCTGACAATACGTTTCTAGTGGTCGTGGGTTCAATTCCCAAATAAGAACTGCATACCCTAGGGAAGTTTGGTAATGAATCTTTGACTATTCTCGCTCCAACCTATGTACAATGAGTGGCTCGCACGATATGCATTAACATTTAACCATAAAAATAACCACAAAGAGTGTGCTTTATTTCGGTATCATTTTATAGAAATGTTAGTATAGATTACTACGATATTAATGCACTAAGTGGCAAAGTCCCTGCTACACTCTAATGAAATTCTTACCTGCATAACAGGTCCTCAAAACTAGCATTTCTTTGTCAAATGATCTTGATAACTTTTTCCTCTGGTTTCTGCCGTCATATATCACATTATGTACTTATTAGGGATGAGACGATACGCTCATTACACGATACGATACGTATCGATACAAAAGGAGACGATATGATTATTCACGATACGATACGGGTAACTATTGTAAAATTACAAACATTCGCACTCTTTTATTTATTATCACCGGTTGTCCAAGTGTTGAGTTGTCCAAACTTCTGGTTTAGACGTCCACGGGTTGAGTTGTTCCACAGGTTAAGTTGAACCGGGTCTGTTTTACTAATAGCCACTGAGATCATATTTCTTGAACGAATACGGCAATCCTGCCTATAATACTGAAAATACAGCGACTTCCACTGATAACACATGTCTGGCTCGTATCGCAATATATCGTGCTGTGCCTCAAAACTCATACGTATCGTGGACTGACGTATCGATATTGTATCGATATATCGCTATATCGTTTTTCTCTAGAACTTATTGTAGGTCAAGTAAGCTCGGAGACATGTAACAATGTGTATGACTGTCGTGATGAAATCTGCTCAGCGGGACAACAACGTGCATGTGACTGTGTACATGTGTTGACAAACCAGTTGGATCAATAAATGGTAAGTTACATTGCGCATGCGTCACACACATACAAGGCAAATATCACTCTTTTTTTACCTTGCAGAACCAAAAGTATATATAGGCCAAGGATTTGGAAAGATTTTAAGTTTTCTCCACTTAGGGAATAAACAACTTTCTTATTAATAGTTAATTATATCAGTTAGTGGTCAATAGAGGCAACAGTGAATTTTGTTAATGTGCCGCATACTTAACAAGTGTATTCTTAACTTCTAATACATACATTACACAACCAGGAGTAAAAACTATCATTTGCAAGTCTTGTTTTATTTATTTTCAATATGGTTCAGTCATACAATAGTTTCAAATAACAAAGGGCGTAAGCACCATTTATCATTTCATTTCATAGAAACTAATTTATATCTACTTTTTGTAGTTCACTCTTGTTCATAGTGTCATGTATATCGTTGTTTTAATCAAAAACAAACTACGAGTATAACAAAATGGAAACTCAGACTTATTATAAGCAAACTCCGCAACATTTATTTTACAAGAACTTAATCAAGATTCCTCACTAACATTCAATGATAAGCCGATTAAATTTTAGTTTGATTGTAACGTATTTCTTTCAGACTGTAACACTCTGGACGACTGTATATTGTTCTACAGTATTCATTCGTGTGCATTTGAAGACAGACATTGTTACAACAATCTGTGTAGCTGTTTCAGGGTATGGCGTCATAGCTTTAGATAGCTGTCATATTTTAACGCTCATTCCACGTGGCACTTTCTCCTAAAACCTGTATCAGGGAACGTATAATTATGCCTCTTTCATATGCGGATCCAGCGGGGGGGGTCCAGGGGGTCCGGACCCCCCCCCCCCCTAGAATTTGGAAAATGTACCTGTCGTTAGTGTATTTCTTGCCTGTAAGTACCATGAAGCAATTTTCTCGGTGCTTAATATAGATTTAATGGTATGTAATTGTTATTATCAATATGCATTTTTTTCTGCAAAATGTGTATAATGTGGTTGTGGTACGAGGTTCGCACCCCCCCAGAATAATTCGGACCCCCTCCCCAGAAATGTTCGGACCCCCTAGAAAAAATCCTGGATCCGCTCCTGCCTCTTTGGTATTAAAATCTGTGAATGTTTGTTCTTTTTTTAAAGAAATGAGATGAATATATATACATGTTGATTTAGTTATACGTAGACCTAGTTCGATCTGTCGTCAAGTAACTGGTGCATTTAGCTACCATGTAACATCGAAAGGGTTTCTCATAGAAATAACTTTATATGGCATTTACATGTTTCTTTATTTGCTGCATCAACTATAAATCATTTTTCTGGACAAAGTTAAACAATTTAAAGCAAAAATTTAATTATTTCAATAAAAACAAAAAATGTTTAAACGTAAAGACGGGGTGCAGTATAGTGGCCAAGATAAGAGTTCTTTACCGTTTTGAATATGCTGCTCTATAAAATGTTGCCCAAAGTGAAAGATACTATAATGAGTTACTTTAACTGTATTATAGACATTTTCTAATGTTTTTTAATTGATTGGTTTGCCGCTTCAAAGATGATTCCCTTATCTCGGACATTACGTACAACATTATGTCATACAACAGTTAAATGAATTTTAATTTGTTTAACCTATGGCACGAATGATAATAATTTGCCTTGACTTGTTTAATTTTCTATTATCTTGGATTAATTGTTTCGTATTTTCTAATTACAGATTGTGTAGCTAACAGTACTGCAACATACTGATAAAATGATATATTTTTGTTGATTTAGAAAAAAACTATAAGAACAGGGTTTTCTTGTTTTCTTATAAAATCGTTGTAAAGTAATAAATTACATGTGTTGTTTTATGCAGATAGTCTTTAGTTTTTTATACAAAATCAACAAAGGCATTATGAATTACTATCTTCTGGAAGAATTGCCCTTGTGGTATCATTTGTCACTGGTAAACCTTAAACCGTACACTGTATGTAAGAGTAGGGGTAGGGGAATACAGTAAATAGGAAATAGGTTGGGCTTTAAAATACTCTGGGATCCAAAAGTTTCTTTTCACATTCTAAATTTTGATGTTATTGGGAAATACTTCGATATACTTTAAATGTCGCTAATAGTTTCACAACAAATGTGCAGTTTTCAATGAAATGTCAATTATGTTCTTTAATGCATTAAACGTATTTAAATATACAATAAACTTAAAAAACAAAATGTGTCAGCAATTTTTGCAATAAAAATAGAATGAAAATAATTATGGAAAAAATCATACATTTTCAAATCCTTGCCATCGTCGTGCAATCTTAGAGGTAAGAAAAATAATTGACTTTAGAGGGACAATTCATAAAGCTAGTAAAACGACGCAGTAGAATGTCTTACACTGTTTTTATTTTCTTAAATTTATTAATTAAATCTTTATAAAGCATTGGTTGCGAAACAATTAACTTGTTGCAGAAGTAATTTAACCTGTAGTTGTTCACCAATTACTCCAATTGGAAAAAGGACCAGAATTATTTATTTTGAGTTAATACATAAAACAGGAATACCTTCAGTATATGCAAACAGCTCGTAAAATGTGAAAAGCTCGACTCATACGAAGGGATCACAGTTTAAGATTTTTACATAGCATAACAGAAAATGTGAGACATGTCTAATTGGCCTACGAATGACTACACCTGTACATTACCGTCACGATTCTCAAAGACACGATCTGAGGTCAAATTTAGATTTATTATCGGAAACCATTTCGTAAATACAGTAAAACTGCACATATGAGCCACGCCTCTAACACAGCAACTTCTCAACAACAACAACCTTAAATGCATCCATATCAGACATTTTATCAATGTATATGTCGCTTCGATGCAAAAGCCACCACTCTAGTCTTGCCTTAACCACAGCTTACATACAAATCAGTTTATATTAGTTTATTTATTTTAGCTCGAGTGTAAAAAAAAGTTCTTACAATTTAGATTAAACATTTTCGTGTCCGCTTCCTGATTCCGCAGTACTGAGTTAGTAGGACAGAATTTCTTGCTCAAGGAAACAACGGGTTAGGTTTTGGATAAAGCTATCGTCTGGGATTCGAGCCAACGCGGAGCTGGCTATCTAATGATAATTAGTCCAAATTCGTAACCGCTCGGCGATGCCCGTTCCTAATATAATAATACAAATAACGAAGCATAGTCCCATTTCTGGTTCTCTGGTTATAGAACAAAGGTTTTACGATAGTCTGAACCTCTTCACAACTTAGGTCAATTCATTAATGTATCTAGGTTATCTGTGTATAGTCTGTCTATACAAGATATTTCAGTGCTCCATAAGTCACAATAAGGAAACGTTACAAAAATGAAAATAGTGATCCTTCTACTTGCTGTTGTTATAGGTAAATATTTGTTTAATTTATCATCTTATTATAAATTGTTGTATAATTTGTTATAACATATAATACTTATAGTTTTTCATTAACTTTAACAAGAAAGTTATTTGCCTGGTTAGCTCATTCGGTTTCACATCTGGCTATATGAATCCTATGGCCGTTGGTGCGATTCCTAGCTTTCCTGGATCATTGTCTATAACCAGTACTCACCTACCCTTCCACAAGGCCGGAAACTTCTCCATATTATCTACTTAATGGAGGAAAATCGACATTATTGTCAAATTTTCATGGAAGGGTATAATCTCCCCGGGTGGGATTTTATAAAGTAGGTTGAACATATATATGTGGAATCAGAATTCAAACCACTTTTAATTTTTTCGTATTCTTAGTCCGACGCGTATTGAATACAGAGTGATAAGTGAAATCCCAACAATCGTTATAGTAAATGCGTATAACCAAACAACACCCATACTCAGGCCAGTCCGACACGTAAAGTAGTTCATAACTTGCACAATCTTTCTGCAACTGACTGATAATCTATTTTTAACTTTAACTAGGTCTGGTAAGCTCGGAGACATGTGGTAGTGTAGACCACTGTCACGATGAAGTCTGTTCAGGAACACAAATACCGACATGTGACAGCCATGTTTGTACGTGCATTGACCGACCAACTGGAGCAATAGGTGGTATGTATAACTGCGCATGCGGCACAAACATTTGAACCAGAACTAACTCCATTTTACCTCACTGAGCCATTTTAGTGGTAGCTGTGGTTTAGTAGTAGAGCGCGCTTAGGAATCTAGAGGTCCCGGGTTCACATCTCCGCTACGGGCCACTATACTCTGGATGCTATAATGGGATGATGTGTACTATTCTTAGATAGATAGACCAATATTTCAGATTTACAGAAATGCTGTTTAATTCTTGCACATCAAAGTTCGTGCATTTTATTTCTTAATATTATATGAAGAACTGTATGTTATCTCATAATGAATATGATAAGAACTGTACGTATATAGTTCTATTACATTAACCTGTCACAACTAGAATAATTACACGGTCACTGAATCAGTTATTTTTAACCCTTTCGAACTTGTTATTTCCCAGATATTCAAAATCGTAGCATGTATAGTTAGATTATCAATAATTAATAAGGATTTGGTGGCTCAATGTTTTAAAAGAGATTTAATAATAACACATTCAGTGAGTGTGTAATCATTCAAGTTGTGACAGGTTAATGTAACAGAACTATATTAAGTGGTTATTCATTTGTTGGCATAATTTTAGCAAATTTAGGAGAGATAGAATAAGTTATTACCTTTCTATCGTTCGTCCTTACTTGTTTTCAAGAACAACGATGTTTGACCGAATCTGTGAGTAAGACAAACTAAAAAAACACGATTGTAGTTGCTGTATTTTTTATGTTCAACGAATCTACAGTCCGACAATATCAACCTGAGCTTGACCTTAATGCAAGAATATATTAATCCAGATTTTGTCTACTGTCTATTTTTTTGTCATCGTTTGTAATTCGCGCTCTGTCGGAAGCTTTCAGCAAAATACATGCACTAAACAATAAAGTTTTGTTTTCATACGAAGAAATACTTTACACCTGGGCCACAACATTGCGGACTTGCGTTCAAAAATAAAAAGTGCAATAACATGCTATGTTTACAAAATTGATTTATATATTGATACATGGTCTGTTATAAACACGTATTACCGTTTACACGCATACGGAGACTCACGATTTAATGTAAGTGAAGTGTGAAATTATTATAATTAAGTAGTTCAAGCTCAGGTAAATATCGTCGCACTTTTTTATACATGTAATTATTAAAACTATCTGAGTATCTCTTAAATTTGGATAAAAAACTTGTGTAATCAGCGATTAAATTAGACATTTGTTTTAATATTTCTAAACTGTTTTGTCCGTTAATAAACTCAGTATTTACAGTATCAATATCATGTACTTTCTATTTGATATATTTTAAGTTTTTAATATTGTACTTTAAAATATTGATATTATCTGATTGTCCGATAATTGTATGATCTATGTAATGAATATTTTAAAATGGCTAAGGGCATAAGTAATGCCATTTTGCCATATAAAGATTTTCTAAAATGGTTATTGCACATCGTTTATATTTCAGATTGTAATCAAGTAAACGACTGTGCAGCCTACTTTAATATTCACTCCTGCAGAACCTCAGATAGACATTGTTTTGATATGAAATGTCGCTGTTTCAGGGTACATGTATGACGTCATTGCCATTGCATTGTCATTACAGGGCTGAGTTCAGTTACCGCGAACGTTACAGAACGTTCCGTAACGATACATTCGGAACTCCTCGATCATTTGCTGCGAATGAACTCGGACATATTTAGACGCTTTTTTTAAACTACCGGTGTTAAAATAAACAATTATATGGCCGAGGAGTTCCGAATGTATCGTTATGTAACGTTCTGTAACGTTCGCGATAACTGAACTCAGCCCAGTTTTTGTACTAATTCGGAACTCCTCGGCCATTCACCAGGAATAACCTCGGACATAATAAGACGCCATTTTAGAATTACCTTTGTGTCACATGCCCAAACAAAACACATCAACCGGTGTTGTAGTAAACAAAACCACGGTCGTTTAAGCGGTCATAAATGTCTCGTTTTTAGCCCACAAATTTAAAACGCACGACAGCTGATCAATTATAGTCACATTTACAGTAAACGAAGGTTGCATTACCTGTAGACTTTGTCTAGAACATAACTCGAACCCAGGTCGTTGACGCATCTTGTAGCGCACGGGGATTTCGAATCAAGTGTCTCGAAGGGGTAAAGGTTCAAATACCATCCGGGGAGGTTAAGCCCTTCCATGAAAATTTGACAATTATGTCAATTTTCATCCACTAATAAGGTATGTGGAGGTTTCCAGCCTTGCGGAAGGGTATGCGGGTACTGGTTATAGACAAGGGTCCAGGAAAGCTAGGTTAGGGGCGCTGGACACCGTAAATAACCAAAATTTATTAACGCTGTTTGAAACACCGTGTAATAAAATAAATAAATAGAAGATTGTATAAATCGGGCTAACCAGATTGGGTTTTACACCAGGGTCCATAATCAGGAGAGGATAATTCTGCTTTTGTTTGTCTTCTTAAGGACTCGGTAGTGTTGATCGCCCTCATCGTCATTCTATAAATAGCAGGTGATAATATCACCTCTATACTAAGACGCACAACCATTCACAGTATACGGCGATTTGGTACGCAACAGAATCTAGTGCGGCGCATAAAGACAAAATCGTTGGATATTTTCGGGTTTTTTTTTTCGACACAATCATAAACTAAATGATTACTTATAACTACAGGAATATCAATCCATAGATACAAAGTATTTTTAAACTTTATAAGGTACAGATGCATAGTTAAACCGTGTACATGATTCTACTTTCGATTTCAAATTACTGTGTAAAGAATGACAGATTTAAACACGTAAGGATGGAGGTTTAAATACCGGTTAAAAGGTTTAATTTAATGTGCATAGTTGGTTGGATAGTTAAATTTCATTTTAATAGACACAAAAATCATACTCCCGATGTTCAGTACAGTTGAACGGGAAAATTATTAGAAATAAACTTCGCCACGTGTTTTCATGTAAATAAACAGTTTTATCCATGATGCTTAGCGTCTCCGTTCAAAGGTCAGTTAGACTGTTTGTGTACAGAATGTCATCACTGTTTCCGAACCGGGCTTGGTACCCCACTTCGACTAGTTGATATCAAAGCATTATCTTAAACAAGGGTCCCACACTATTTTAAGCATTTTTGTGCAACAGTTATATAAAACGGAATCCAATCAAACAAATAATGATGATTAATCGAATTATTATATCTTCTATGTATAACTCTATTTTATTTGTTTTGCTTGCAGCTATAATCTACAAGATGACGCCCTTATCCCGGAAGTATGATGTCACTCATCTGTAAATGTATTTTCATTTATTAAACCAATTAAACAAATAAACACATGTATCTCCTGTTTGATTACTATTATCTTACCTTTTTGTTTTTTAAAACGTTGATTAATACTTTTGTAGTGATTATTCTAAAACTTTGAAAAGGGCTGGGAGCAGACAAAAGGGCAGGGCACATCAATGGGATAATGTTTTAAAGTAATTATTTCTGCGTTGTGAAGAGCAAAAAATATTCAAACAGACACATGACTAGGTGCTACACCCTTCTATTCTTCTTCAGAATGATCACTATTTTGGGGAATTCAATTTCGCTTGATTTCAATGTTTTTTCTAACTCGTCGTGTTTACTCTGAACAAAGTTTGAGGCTTTGTGTGTTTGTTTTTGTTGGTTTTAACGCCATAGCAACACATTTTTTAGATCATATAACGGCGGTCAATCAACATACTCATTCTTTTTGGAAAGGCTAAATCTCTGGATTTAGCTGTTAACCGACTACTAAGCGCATACTTTCGTCAGTGACTGTCAACTGTCCTACATAATTAAAATCATGAGTAGGAGGAAGAGTGGCCGTAGAAATAATTTCATGACCAAGCTCCACGAAAGTATGCCCCGCCCGGGAATCGAACCCACGACCCCTCAATCAGTGACTTGCGTGCTACCAACTGAGCTATAGCCGGGCGGCTAAAGTTTGAGGCGTTGATGGAAAGAGGATTTAATAATGTTGAACACAACATGGAATATTTTCGGTCGTAATTCCAAAACGACATGTGAGCAGTTATGAGAAAAAAAGCAT
Organism: Mactra quadrangularis; assembly: GCA_025267735.1. Classification (NCBI taxonomy): domain Eukaryota; kingdom Metazoa; phylum Mollusca; class Bivalvia; order Venerida; family Mactridae; genus Mactra; species Mactra quadrangularis. The sequence continues at coordinate 13,867,273 of CM046304.1, forward strand.
TTGACGATTCAGACAGTTACTATTATGTATGGCTTAGGTCTTTGAGTGAAATATTATTTGTCTGTATGGAATAGTTCCACGTGGGTTATAAAACAGTCGTACAGTTTGAGAAAACGAACACAACGGTACCAAAACTTAACTATGTTCTTCTGGAATTAATGCGATTTATGTATTTTTTCACGTACTCTGAAGTCCATTGGATAACTAGTATTTTACGTTTCAGTATAACCTCTGCATTGCGATCCTCTACAGAACAAATCCTCTGCTTAACAACAGCTTTTGATATTCCACGTAGGCGTAATTCAATTGTATTTATCCCATGCAGACTAACAAGCTCTAAATAGCAATACATTTTAGTCCCTTCCAGTGGGTTTTGTTTAAGAGAGGTTGTACTGAGTAATTTCATTCTTAGTTAATTTGCTAATTCTCTCATTCAATTAGATCTACTATGACCAATTAAGCATTATGAGTATTTTTCATCATATTGAAATTAACTAGAAATTTGGTTATTACAGTCATTATGTTTTGAATTGATGTGAAAATTTCAAGGGCAGATCTTGAACAAAGGCCCAGGATCGGATAGATTTATAAAAAATTGCCAATGGATGGTATAACCTTTAATTTTACCAGTGGAGTGGTTAAATATCAAGCATATGTTTTATTCACAATTCAAAGACGGAATGTCATTCATGAATATATGCGTGTATGCGTTTAAGATGCCATTTCCAATACAAAAGACTATTATTTTGTTATTCCCCGCAGTTTCAAACAGAATAACATTTAATACAGTCTCTAGTGCGTCAGTTAGACAACCTTTCCACGGCAAACGGAGCATAACAGCGAAAATGGCATTCGGAACACCTCAACCATCTATTGTATAATTCCGTAGTATTTTTGGGAGTCCACCAAGAATAATGGTTTCTTGCTACTTATGTGAGGCGAAGCACCAAACAGTTCAAGCAAAATTGTCATTGTCGTAAAACACACAGCTTTGTAAACACATCGTTTATATCATTTAAGTGACTAAAAGTTTGTTTAGCGATACCATTTAATCGTAGTGAATTGAATTGTTTAATTTCTTCTCCATAAACTTTTGTAACGTGAAAGAGCTGATTCACTGAAAAAAAACTAAATTCATTCCTCTTTTGGGTGCACCAAGTTAATTTCTTTTCTAATAACTTATCGTTTTCGATAAAAATTATAAAAACCGAATCTCTAATTTTTTGGGGTTCAAAATCCCTGATAAAGAGCACCCAATAACCGGGTTTTTTTTTCTCAATGTTGATTGAAAAAGAAAATTATATGTATGTTATTAAGGGCGACAAAGCCAATGCACGAAGGTCCTGCTAGGACGCCGAAATATTGACTTTAAAGAACACTTCGTCACCCTTGGTTTCTCTGAGTTGATTAAAAAAGAAAATTACGTTCCATAGAGCTGACAAAAAAGCCACCTTTATGTAATGTGACAAGCGTTTTAAACTCAAGAGAAAAATTCTGAGTGTCGTCAGTCAACTCATAAACCCATGAATGATGAGAGAAAAATACACTTAAATAGTCGTGCGTCGATGTTTTTTATCTCCCACCGGTGACATGACAGCAAAGTCTCATCCGTCAACATCACGGGATTACAATGTGAGAATCCACGAGAGTTTGTCTGAACGGTTTCGCTCTTGTGCTAATCGCAAGCGGCTGGTGTCTCCGTAATGCTTTGTGAAATAACAATATTGACTCTTGTAACTGAATACCATACTGGTCGTAGTTTGACAGTAGCTCTAGTTTAAAATATGTTTGACTCCTTTTTGTTGGCTTACAGGAACTTGACGTTCTATAATTATCATACTTTGAAAAATATTCAAATTTAGTACATGAACACTAGGAATGCTACGCATAGAATCACCCTGCTACGTAAGTTCATTAACTTGTCAAACTCGCACAAAACACCAACGAATAAATATAAACACAAAACCATACAGTCATTTGATAAACAAAACATTAATGTGCCAATAAAAACCGACTTATATCGACTCCAAGCAGATAATCGTAAGGTGTTAATTTAAACCGAAACAATTTGAAACAATTAATCTGTAACGTCATTGAAAAGCTTGTCGCACATATCCCAAAATCTTGATGAAATGTTGGATTTCTGCTTTAATAACATATTGTGGATTTAAAATTCGTTGGTTGCTACAGACACATAAATGTGTTATTTACAAGAATTAGCATTTCCAAAAATGCTTGAAATCGACGTTCAGCCGTGTTTGATGTCTTCTCCATTGATGTATATATTTTGTGGGTAATATTCATTTGCTAAATAAATAGAAAAATAAATAGAAAATAAATATTGCTTTTTGATGAACAAGTCTATGTACATTGTACAATTAATTAGTTATCTTTGTTGTTGTTTTTTTCCGATCAATTGTGTCGTGAAATGTTAATGTCCGCTAAAATATTTGGCAGTGGCTAGAGTTACGGTACCGTATCTCTAGACCCAGGTTCTAGAGTTACGGGTGTAATAACAATTTGATAAGTCACGTCGGTAAATATTTGTTTATTTCGAGTAATAATGAATATAAACAAGTTCTTCGATGTTAAAAAGTTGAAACATACGCATGTTATTTGACTTCCGTAACTCTAGACAACCCTGGCAGGGTTGTCTACAGTTACGGAACTTCCGTAACTCTAGAACCTGGGTCTAAAGATACGGTACCGTAACTCTAGCCACTGCCAAAATATTTAGTAGTGTGTAGCCTTCCTAAACCTCTGCTGATGCCCGCTATTGACTGAGCGCCAGCTTGATTTCAGTAAATGACTTGTTCATTGCGGAGACGAGTCCATTCACGCATCCATTTTTTTACTTTTTCACGGCCATTTTCTTATCATGTGACCTCACGTGCATCGTTTTGATTGGCAACCGGTGTCGACTACAAAATGCTCAAATCTTGATAATTGTTTAAATCGACGTTCAGGAACGTCGATAATAAAATGGCTGAATGGTTATGTGATTGATCGTGTTTCGTGAGTGATTGGAGAAGTGGGGCGATTCGAGGCTTTTTATTCACGGTGTTTTGTTATTAGAAGTAGGAACATTTTTTTGTCGTACCATATACAATGCCAAACTTCTGTGGTATGTTACAGCTCTAAAGGTTTGGTTAGAAATTTATATACGATAATTCGGTGGTAGAATACCGGTCAGACACGTAATAGAATGTTGCGTACCTTGATACCATTGACAAGGATCCGAGGAAATTCATGCCAATGTATAAATGTTACATTGTCGTCTCGCAATGACTTTTTCAATGTAACCACCAAACTTTCTTGACATCACAGCAATCCAATGGGAAAATTTATAGTTTGATTTTACACCCAGCATGTACTGTATGTGAAATGCTATGGTTTGTACTAACGGGAGCAACGTCCTTCAATGTTAAACAATGAAACAATCCTAAGCTTCGGGCTTCGGCGTGGACGCACGATTCTGGCTTCTAAAGCCTGTTCCTTAACCATATGAGTTTTTACATGGGGTTTCCCCATGTTTAGTAGTGGACTGTGGCAAATCCTCATTAGAATTTGTCGCGGACGATTACATTCGGCTGTGCGTGCACATTTAAGGGATAATTACCACTGCAAATAATGTAGTCCGCGTTGCGCGTTAACAAGCAGACGATAAGAAGTACATGTATACTAGTATCTTATCTGGCTTATGTAATGTAAACGTACCTTGTATGGCTTCCGCTTGTTGTATACAGCCATATATTCCACCAAAACCCCATGTCTGACAGCGCTTTTTTGCGCTTTGATATATTGTTGAGTTTATAGACGCTACCAGTCAATTATTATTACTTTGTACAATTGGGACACATCGGAGATCTTCTATGCAGATATACCTCGGACATATTAAGGCGAGAAAATAGTTCGGAGACGGATTCCGTGAAAAAAGGGCATTTAGTAGAATAAGGTTCCTGTGGCAATATAGTCTGATCTACACATAAATACGACGTGTTAGCCATTGTATTTCTTATAAAATATTTTTGATAAAGCGCGTAACTATGTTTTACATATAAAAGACAGATGTATATACAGATAAGCTGTGGCTGTTAGAAGTGAGGACGACTTTTTAAGTCGTTTGTAGCAAATAAGTGAAATAGCAGGCAAATAGTTTGATAATATTGACTTTACACGTCCATTGATAAACAATAATAGTAATATTTGCCAGCGAGTTATTTACAGGGACTTATAATTTCTGATGTCCGAGGCACATCTGCGTAGAAGATATCTGAGGTGTTCCGAATGAGTTTTGCACTGAGGTCACTCATATAGCGCCCTCTATCTATCTGTTTTAAAACTATGCTTTTACGTGACGTAAATATTCTGGATCCCAACATCTTACTAACCTCTTAAAATGTAAATGAAGTATACATAAAACATAGGACAACAATAATATATGGAGAGGTTTCCGCTTTGTGGAAGGGTAGGTGAGTCAGACAGGTTATTATGGTGGCTGATTTATAACATGTCGTATTTTTGTTTCTTCGCTGCGAAGAAACGAAAAAACGAAGACACGACAAATCCACAGTTTGTCGTATCTTCGTCTTTTCGTTTCTTCGTTTCTTCGCCAGGAAGAAACGAACACACGACAAAATGAATACAACAATACGACAGATCATGAAAATGTGTCGTGTTTTCGCCCTACATCTGTCGTATCTTCGTCTTTTCGTTTCTTCGCCACGAAGAAACGATAATACGACATGGCATAAATCAGCTACCATAGGTTATAGACAAAGGAGTCAAAGAAAGCTAGATTATAGGAGCGCTGGACGCCGAAAAATAATAACAAAACGTGTTGACATGGCGTTAAACCCAGTATAAAGAATAAAGGACAACAATAAAACAAAAGACATTGTAACGGTATGATCAATTTTATTCTGAATTATTGCTTAGAACTGGTTTTAACTAGCTTTTAAAGAGTCATTTAGATAATAAAATTACATTTGAAATTATGATGAATTATTTTACGCTGTTTTTGGCCGTGAGTTCAGTTCATTTAACACACAAAAATAAAAAATAATAAAGTTCTCTCTACATTTTTATTAAAAAGCATGCAATATTGAAGAACGAATTTAATTAAAGGGAAATAACAAAAATGGCCGATAAGAATAAAAAAATATTTAGGAAGCATTTCTAACATATTTATCACACGCAAGATTTCATGAGATTGAATTCACATTCTCGTTTTACACTAAGGAACACAAGCTGTGTGAGTACTCATGTACTTATCACACACTCCAGTTTTGATATATCGATGTAAATGGCGCCCCATGTCCTCCGTAGAAAGACTTTCTTTTCTTTTGCTTATGGTATTTTAACAGAAAAAAACAAGTACAAGTTATTTTGCTCTGGTGATACTACCAGTTCAATACAAATATTATTAAGCTACTAGAAAAGATGTTTCGCTTTATATGAAGCTATAGCCACGGCCACGGCGGCAACACCACGTGACTATAGCATCACAAATGATACCATTTGAAAACAGTGAAAATCAGCCTCGACGCACAGTTTTAAAGTGTTGTAATTCTTTTAATTCTTGTCAGTTTTCAATCATACCTACGCGAGACTTAGGAGAAAAGAGTATTCTATTGCTGCGCATCATATCTCCAACGCCCTTCTATACTTTTTGCTAACACCCCGAAAACTATTTCTTTTCAGCATACTACAGTGACAAGTTGTCGTTCATATTTGAATAGGAAAAAAAATATTGGTAGATTAATCGGTCCTAAACAATTTAAATAAGTTCAATATAAATAAAAAAGATAAGGTTAACAGCTTATACTAAGACAGTATGAACCGTAGGCAATGATTAAAAATCTTACGATATTTCAGAAATGATATGTATAAGGATCTACGATGAAAGTCGGCCGTACGACATTTGTTAAAACGGGTCTCAGATTAACAGGAATCAGAACTATAGACATCAACGATTACTAAAGGAGAAACAACCGACTTAGCCGCCAAGCATTGGTGACAAGTACATCTCTCTACATCTTGTAGTAATTTTCTAATATTTCATTTTGTTTATACACATATGACATTATCCTTGACTGACTGCTCATTGCTGAATATAATATGAATAACAAAATTAGGAGAAATAAAAATTAAATATAATAAAAATAAGTGAAATTCCCATGTTTATACAACAGCGGTCAAATTCCCAACGCTTTGACAAAAAAGATAAACTGTCTTGTGATTTGACAGCATTGGTGAAATTCTCTAATGTTCGAGAGTAGCATGGAAATGTCCATTGCTTACACACCGGAATTGATATTGCTAATGCAACGACCGCGGCGTTGGTAAATATAACTATGGAATGTTTGACAACAGTAGAAAATGTCCAAAGTTAAGACAGCGAAAGTACGATCCTCTGCGCATCAATCAAGGCTCAATATTCACATAATCGTTTTCTTAAGTACTGAAGTACGTGAAGTAAATATACATCTGGGGTGAAGATTTTAACATAGCATGAACATATTGATCAATGACTCTTTATGATTTCAATGATTACAAAGTACAAAGTTATGTGCACTTAAAGGACTTAGAGGGAAGTGACTGTAAATTAGACTCTGTAGAGATATGGAAACCAAGTTAGGTTTGGTTCTAGCAGAGACATAGATAACCAGTATTTGATTCTAGTCAGTGAGTGCCCATAATGCATCTCAGAAGTATTTGCCTGTCCGCAGACAAAAATGTACGAGTCGGTCAAGTTGGGCATGGGAATTTCACATCCCTGCATCTTTAAAGAGTGGATAGACGACCCCTGTTAACAACTAAATCCTACAGATTTTCGAACAATTATACGGAATTCTTGATTCAGGAAAAAAGCACATTTGTTAAAGTCTGGTTACAGCTGTATCTCAAACTGAGCCTACAAGAAATAAACAAAATGTATAAAAAATAAGAAAAATATCCTTTAAAGCCACTATATGAAGATATACTCAACATTAGACTTGAAAACTGTTTTACAAAGTGAAGTCATCATTATATGACATACATTAGAGACACAATAAACTGTTCAAACATCTCTGCTCTCTAAATTTGAATTTGACATAGTGTTCATTTCTTAAGGAAGTGGGTTATTTTTATAAGAGCGCGCTATAACACTACATTCATTTATATGCTAATGTTCAGTATACCTACTCCAAAATAGATTTAGAACTTAATTATGTAGTTTGAAGCAGATTTTTTTCTAAATAAAAAGACTTCATCTTAAACATACTGTGATCAAAACTATTGTTACAAGGATTGACAACCAAGTTCCAATTTCGGTTTTAATCTACTCTCTCTCTTCGAAATGCAATAAATAACATAAACTTATTTAAGCAAAAATTGCATTTAATTAAAAGATCTTGTCCTTTTAAGGTATATTTATGTAAACCAGAAAAAAGTTCATAACTTGTTTATGAAGGGTTAAGATTAAAAAACAAAACAAAAATAGTTTTTAACTGTTCAATATAATAACAAAAATGTACAATATAGAAAAACGTACTTTCCATGTGAAATAACAATGAACTTAAACATAAACAATAATTTATAAACAAAGAACTATAACTCTTGAAGTATTCAGATGAGTTAGTCTTTACAGAGTTACTGTTCTTGATTCATTCTCATTCTGACCAGATCAATTATTGGAGTTTCCAAGAGCTTTTTGATGTTATTGGAATTGTCCTGTCTTTTTCGGCGGCCTGAAAACGGAAGAAAAAAGTTTCAGTTTGTTGAGACGTTTAAATTTCAAAATTAAAAACCCTGAAATTCTATAATATAGATTACAATTATGAGATCCAAGAATACATTTGAGATTAACATTAAAGTGAGCTACAGGATACAATTTTGAGATCCAAGCATACATTTGAGATTAACATTGATGTTAACTTGAGATTACAGTACGAGTATACAAGTATTCATTTGTGATTTAAACTGGCATGAGCAAGAGTATACACATTTGAGATACTGGCATACTTTTGAGATTAACATATACATTACAAGAGATAACACATTATAGTACATTTTTACTCATTCAGTCGTATATATTTTAATTACAACCATGTGAAAACTACCAAAAGCTAAACATGCACCAAAGTTTCTTAATTGCAAACATGCATAAAAGAAATACTTGTAAATACTTGTAAAACGATTTGTCATTGATTTCTTGGTAACTTTTCTATTATCTAATCCCGTATGATATTACGTCATATGCTCGGTTTCTTGGTTGGCTTTAACGTCGTAGCAACATGTTGAATAAGCTATATTATGACAGTCAGTCCACCCTCGCACCATTCCAAGAAAGGCTAAATCTCTGGATTTAGCTGTTTTTCTTTAACAATGCGCATATTGTCGTCAGTGACTGAAAACTGTCTTACATGATTTTGAATCAGAGGTTGGAGGAAGATTGACCGTAGAAAATATTTCACGCCAAGCTCCACGAATGTATGCTTAGCCCGGTTATCGAACCCACGACTTGAATCAGTAGAGTTATGTGCGACCGACTGAGCTACCCAATTCTCGAGCCCAGAGGCTATCAAGATTCTCGATACTAGATTTTTTAGATCGAGAATCTTGATAACCTCTGCGTACGAGAATTGGCTTGCAAGGCGGGCTTTTAGTCAAATTTAAGATCACTATTATATGAGCGTAATCAGGGTATCATTCTATTATCTCACATTTTTATTTTTTGTACTGTATAATAATTGTTATAATATGAGTTTATGACCTGCATAAAGAATTGAAGATTATTTTAATGAATTGATCAAATTTCGGAAATAATTACTGTAATGAATCCAAGACAAGAATGCTTAATACATTCATTAGATAGAACTTTTTCTTTCAGTTGGTCAAAAGTGCACTAATCCTCTAAGGCCATTCTAAACAAGTGGCTACGTAATATTTTATTAAATTAGGAACAGAACAGAATAGACCAGAGCAGCTGTATTAAAATATTCTATCAAACAAAGCATTGTCTTTAAAGAGAACAGAACAGCTGTGTTAAATAATTCTATCAAATTAGGCATTGTCTTTAAAGAGCATAAGTCACCTAGACAATTTACTGACAAATGATTAACTAACAATTTGATAAACATCTATTTTATTATTCATTTGTTTCTAGACGCTAGCGGTTAACAAAGTTTGTATTTTTTGTGACCCCTCTAATTTATCCGTCCGGACAACAGTACAATCCGACTTGCCATTTAGCCATCCCCGTACAATCAGTCTTGCAAATTAAACATTAAACGCTATCCAGCCTCATTAAGATGGTTCCAATAGGCCACGATGAAACTAATGTCATGTTCCTTTGACTCAAGTAACCAACTCATTGTATATTCAATTTGTTTTTGTACAGTAAACAAACGCGGTATACTTGCTTTTAAGGAAGAACCGCATATTATGTGTAACAGTCCAATAGTCCAAAAGTTGAGTCTACTCTGACTGTTTCAAATGTAAGCCTGGTGTCAGTAGAGTGTCAACTTTGTTTGTGCATATATCTCATTTTCTCAAAGTTTTTTTTCAGGCACCAATGCTCATCGGAATACAATAAAAAGTGAAGAAAATTTATCGAAATTTCGAACAACAGTCGATACGACTGAGAGTGTGAGCTCTACAGCCCATTCCGCAAGACTAGCGCTTCGTATCGCTAAGTAGCGTTTTCCTATGAAACATTCTGCTACGTAGTACAAAATTGAATCGCTACCTAGCGATACGTAACATATTTTCTTGGTAGCCGAAAATATTCGGAACACCTCTGTTTTTCAAAATGGCTGCCACCATTGTAAACTAGTTTCTTTTCCAAAAAGACTAGCAACTTATTATTCTATTTAATGCATTCGTAATAGCAGTTAAAGTTAATAAGCATTGTGATAATTGTTTAGCAGTTTGTTTTTTACAGTTCTAAACATATGTTTGAGGGCGTCGCCATCTTGGATTTGCTAGTTAGAAGCAAAATCGTTCCAAAAAAACTCGACGTATGCTGCAAAAGTCGCTTTCAAAAATCGTTACAATTTAAGCGATTTATAGCGGAACGGGAACTGTTTTAAGCACAAAAACAACAAGCCAAACGTGTCCATGCAACATGTTCATGTATAATCAATAAAACATTATTCTCATATTATTTTCTTCGCAAATCATAAAAATGTTCTTAATTGTTATTTCGATTCCTTTCACCCACTGCTTGACCACGTGACGTGTTTTTTCTCGAAGTCAATATTGACCAATCAGATTAGAGAAAGACTGGTGCGGTTCCTGAAGAAATCAAAGGCATTTACGACCAATATGACAAATTATCGTCAGAATTAAAAGCAATACAATTTGTACGAGCGTTAGTTGGGCAATAATTTGAGTAATCTTAAAGATTGCTTTATCAATTAGCAATAATGGCCGAGTAAATCTTCACGTCGGCACAGACTGAAATTTAATCGAACGCTAACTCACGCGTTATGCCGTATTTGGATGAAATCAATAGCCATGCTTTAATTTTATGGGAAAACATTTGTTGTAGATTTGTTATCGAATATACGATATAAAAATCCGGAGGGGTGGTGTTTCTTGAAGAATTAAAATACGCCTAAATACGGAATCCGCCGTTTCCTATATAGAGTCATTTTAAATACCACGCATCTCGCCCAGGGGTGGACACATGACACATCAACACTAGAAGCGATAAAATACAAGTGATATGTATTTAGCATACACTAGTTTCTGTACTTCAGTTAAGAAAAGAAAAAAACGCGGTCTTTCTATTTTCAGTTTTCTTGTATAGCAATTTTATAATCGTAATGCGTTTGTCTCAGCAGCCGAACCGTCTCGAGTAATATAATGATATTGAAAGTAACTTCACATAAGTTGTCGCGCATGAATCTGAAAGCATTACGCATAACATTAAAATAATTTTAAACGGCGTCCATAGCAACATAATATAAATGCTTTCGGAAATTCGATCTTACAATTTTAAGTTAAAGGCATTACTTGCCATAAAATTCTCAAGTCGTTAACCTAACAAACATTATATTGCGACAACAGCAACAACTCCCAATTGGCATTTTAGTTCATGCTTATAAATATTGGTTTGGTAAAGCACCAACATTCGGCGTAACTTTCTTGGTCAGTACGCAATTCAATGACCTTGAATTATGAAGGCATAACAACCACAGAGGTGTGAGATATAGATCACAATAGCCCTACATCACACAAACCTTGATATAGAAGTACATATATGGACCAAAAATGGGTGAAAATGGCTAGTTGCCATTATTTTGTTTTGTTTCTTATGTAGGAATTGACCCATTCGGAGCACCTCAGTCATTTATCGAATGTTATTCGTAGTGAATATCAGAGGGGTTCCGGATGAAAATTGACTATTACAAAATACATGTAGTTTCTTTAATTGTAGTTACAATGGGTTATTACTCTTACACGTTAAGCTACTCGCTTCCAAAATTGATTTTATCAATAAGTAATGTGATAAGAAAAATAACTATTAATATTTTTAGCCAAACGTGCTTATAGGTTGTGAAATTAATTAACGTTAAATAAAAGTCACTTAAACGCGCACTAAAATCATTATTATCGTTACTTACGTAGAAGGGTTTTATACATAACATAAAAATGTTGAATGCCAATTTGCGCTAAAATTGTCATTATCAGGACACTGATTCCTTTTTATGACCATTTAACATACATGTACGGCATGTTCAATTGCCGTTTCACTTACATTTACTAGTATGAAGACAATCCCCTGACAGAAAGCTATATTTGTAGCACTACAAACAACTACAAAAGTAAAACAGGCATTATAATAGCGTCAATGAACGTCTGTAGTACAAGGAAGAACATGTAAATGTCATCATATTGCTCTGTTAGATGTCATCGTTATAGTTATGTTGTTTTAGACGACACTTTGGCACGCTAATGGCAAACGCATTCCTGATTTAGCAAGTGGGCTCCACACAATTATATTGTCTAGGTCAAGGGCGTTCGTATAAGTTTTGATTCCTAAAAGCAACATCTGCTTTAAATATTTTAGAAAATCTTTAGGGTATATACTTCAAACTCTAAAATATAATATAAATCATCTGATCAACTCAGTTTAGATGCTTAGAAGTCGGGGACCAACCCATACCATGATACTTCCGCCCACGAAATTAAATTTTTACGAAACAATGAACATGCATTCTGCCAGTAAATTTTACATTAATTAAAACTTATTCATTTAAAATAAATGTGTTTTAAACCATATGTTGTTAATACAAATCAATGTTAATTTTGGAATTTGAACAGATGACTCTTTTTTTCATGGGTAATTATAAAGTCGGGTTATCTTAAATCAGTATTTTATTCAAGAGCTTTTTGGGGGAGCAGTTCGTCTTCTTCCTGATACGTGTGAAACATATACAGTACCTACCAAAAGTTTGGAGACATGTTCACTTTGAATGCCTACTACAATGGTTTTATCAAAAATTTGATAACCAACAATTTTGAAATGCTTTTTGTTTTGCTAAATGTTTTATTATTGTACTATTTGTAGTTGCTTAAAATCTATGCTATAGAGAAGAATTATATTAAACTTAGATTTAGAGGCTTGGGCTATCAGAAACTGGATCTTAAAAATTGTGTTGGATTCAAAACAAAATTTGCTTTTATTTAATCATTAACCATATTAAATACACAAAAATAATGGATCTACCGAAAACAATAAATGAAATTTGAAATTTCTATTTAATTTACATTGTATCCAAACTTTTGCTTGGTAACTGTACATTTCATGACAATGGTTTCACACCACGCCGAGTACCCCACTCCCAGTTTTCTTTGATATGCAACTTTCTGAAACATATTACAGCTAGGATGTTACGGTTGTTTGTTTTTTGTAATTAAGTAATTTAACTTTGATGTATTTGATCTTACACTCCTACATGGTTAGAATGTAAGCACACATGGGACTATAGTGAGACACCAATAACTTGGAAATTTTATCCGATTTGAAGTCAAAGTAACCTGTGATACATTGCTGAATACAATGGCTGCTGATATGTTAGGTTCAAGTTTACTTTCGCAGAATTATCGTTCTGGGATAACACAAAGATACAATTATTATAATTAACGTCAATCAAAACTGCACTAACATTTTAGCATATTGAAGATAGTTGTAATTCAATTCTAAGCTTTGACGAACATTGAACATAGGTGTAGGACGAACTCTTTGAGATGATGATGGTGGCAAAAATTATACACAAACCACTGTATTATGATTTACAAAATGAAGTAAACTACAATTATTACATTAAAGCTTCTTCATGCACTTGCAGCTCTTTCATAAAAATCTTTTGATTCAGTTTAAAACACTGCTATGCATTTTTATTGCATGTCGAAAAACAGATGAGACTCAACGTTTTGTTCATTTCGAGGAGCGTACTGAAATACAAGTCCAGTAAAAAGAAAGTAGAAAAAAGAATGCATATAAAACAGAATATATAATAGTTATTCAACGTAACTTACTTTAAAGAACAAAAACAAAATTAGAAAACTAAAACGGAATAATAGCGAACAAAAACACAATTGTAAGAGAACAGAACAAAATATACAGAGAACAAAACATAATTTATTGAGAACAAAAACATAATTTACAGAGAACTAAAACATTATTCACAGAGCAAAAAAACATAATTCATAGAGAACAAAAACAGTATATATAGAGTAAAACCACAATTGTAATAGAACAGGAACAAAAATTTGACAGAACAAATCTAAAAGAGAACAAAAACAAATAAAGAACACAAACTCAAAAAAACAAAATATACAGAACAAAAACAGAATTATAACAGAACATAAACGTAATTCATAGAGAACCAAAATACATGTTAAAAGAACAAAACATAGAATAAAGAGAAGAAGGTCTATTCTAGTGCATGTGAGGTATATTGTCTTCTGGCAATATATAGGTGTATAAATATGTATGCATATTTATATTATAATTATTGTAACATGTATATTTGTGTGTATATATATGTGTGCAGTACAATTCTAGATTATATGCTAAACTAATTATGTGAACGACTAATAATTCTACACTGATAGATATAGATTATAGTTGGTTAACATACATATATATAGAAGATTTAGATCAACAAAATTTCTATACAGTTATATACATGAAGGAAGCTCAGCGCCATGATACATTTAATAAGCACTGCTCCAGCAAGATCGCTTGCTAGCTCGTTAGCGCGCTAAGCCAGACTACCTAGCGCAACGTACACCAAATGCAAAAAGGACCATAAATCAGTTGCTTCCCCTTGTATAGTCTTAAAATAGGTTTGTCCAATTAGTTAGATTATTTGGATTTTACTGTCACTTTTCAATGCCAAATCCCTGCAATCAATCTTGTATTACATTTTTTGTATGTGTGTGTTTGACTGAAAACCAAGCGAAGCCGAATTGTTTGGGTGATTTTTTTCACACTATTTAACATCTTAAGTAATGTTTCGTTAAACCTTAAAATACTTAAACCCTTTTTACTTGAAAGTAGAAATACATTTTGAAAGAATTGAGTTGATTAACCTCCTTGAAATCTAACTTTGACAAAGTTTCGCACAACTTTGAGCATTTTTCTAAATTAACAATCAATCTTCATTAAATGGTAATTACATGTATAAATACGTTCATGCTATAAACTTTTAAAAACTTCTTAACAATATACAGCCGGTGCAATGACATCGGAAGCCGCCATAAACACCGAACGATACTCTTAGAGCATGTTTTCCTAAATTAACAATTAAGCACCCTTAAATGGCAACTAGATGTGCAAGCACTAGTATGCTACAGAGCGGTAGCAATTACATAGCCCGATAACATTTCAGAGCATTCGGAAACCTCGGCGGTTTTCTACGCAGCGTACCTTTGTAGATGACCGCCGTGATGGTCCGAATATTCTGACAGTCTGTGCACCTTTTCACAAAATGTCTTACGAAAAAAGTTATCGTAAGTCAATTTATTAAATTTTGCAGTTCAAAGTCGAAAGGATAATAAACGTAAGTATGATATGATATTCAATGCGTATACAATATTCTACATAATTAAAAAGTATTTTGAATTGATTGGCCAAAAAAAGCTGACCGCATTATTAATGTTTCTTGCTTTTAACTTACGATAATTTTTATTGTAAGATTGTTTGTGAAAAGCGCCACTGAAATGTTGTACCTTATATCACATAATTGAACTAAGAGTAAATAAAGAAACTTAAAACTAAAACTGATATGCGGCGATCACCGAAATGAAGACTGACATCGCATAAACAAAATAACAATAGAAGATAATTACTTAGCTATACTAGGCAATTTATTGTTAAGCGAATTTGAATAAATAATGAGGATAATAAAGGGACTGGGATATATACGTGCTAGCCTAATCAAATTGTGTATGAAATTATATCAGCGAAAAATAACATGACAGTATTGTCAGTCGATCAGAAAATGAGATGAGAGGACCAAAAAGCGAACGGAGAACATCAGCAAACAAAACATGTGCTGAGGGTATTATTATACATAATCGTAAAGTCGGTGTCTTCTATTATAAAAAATATATGAACTCAACCTACGTAGAAGAGTTTTATTACTAATCATAGAGTGAAAAGGGAAACCATGACGCAGTATGCGGAGACTCGTGAGTTTGACATGATAATTGTTTTATCCGGACTTAATTTGGTGGATAGTAGTTCATGGAATTATAATTATGAATTACTTAAAACATATCCGTGAGCTCCTTTAATAACTATAGGACAGTCTTAAGAATTACTAGTATTAGAGTCTAATGGTCCTATGGAACAATACTTATATACAGTAGTGATTCTTCTTATAAATATTATCATTTATTATCATTTTTCAGATTTTACTCCATTTTTATAATACCTAGTATACAATACTCCAAAATGCCAAATTACATTCATTAAGAGTAAACTCCTATGGTAGAAGGACTTTACCACGGGAATAGTTACTTTTGTCTTAAAGTTCAACGTATTTCTATTCAAGTTCTGTAACTGAAATGTTACTGGTGTTATAACAACATAAATTTCGACATTTGTAAAAAAGTCACCATGCATGATTTCCGAATTCACAAACGTATTTAAAGCTGTGGTAATATCAGTTTCACCATGGGTCTTACAATTGCATGAAGCCTGAAGTTATTTATGGACTACCTGACAAATCGTATCCCATAGACAAATAATGATAGCAAACACAAAAGAGTTGGGGAATGATGAGACAAGGTTAAGTACAAAGTACTGACATTATCAAATTTTGGCTTTGACTATAGGTGTTCGATTTTCCTTCATAACTTTGTTTATTTCGTGACGCTTCTACTTTTGATGGTAAATGCAACTACAATATATCATTCATCTTCAAGTCGTTTGTACCACTTAAGGAAGTAAACAGTCACGTAAGCTTTCCCCTTGAGATTTCAGCCGTTTTCTCCTAATATAGCTATATCATCAATTTATTAGCTTAACAAGTGAGTGACTATTACATAACATATTTATTATAGAATGTGTTTTGTCTATCTCATTTCACATGTAACTGCAGTGTCTCCATGTGGAACTGCTCAATGATTTTATGTCCTATGAAAAAAGTAGTTTTATTTCCACTGTGGCAACTTTTGGACAATAATGCTTTTCAGCATATTAGATAAATCAACATTCTTTTGTTGCAACTAGCACGCCATTATAGGTAGAAATACTCACTGATAATTTCAAACAGTAGTAAGGACTATGACTGGGCCATAACAACAAATCGATGCGTTAGGCCACATTAAGGATTTATTGTAGTCTATGGGACGCTCTTTTGCTTGCACCGGCTGTCCTAAATACAGCAAATAAAGCTGAAACTGTAATAGTGCTCTTTCCTCAGCAATAGATATATCTCTTTGAAAATGAATCCGCACTTAGCGCGCAAGTTGCAAATGGAGAAGAATAAGAGCACGCAGAGAGTGTTCGTCAAGCAGTTGGCAGGCTTGCTGAGAAGAGTAGAAATAGAGAGGCTAAGTTAGAGATGAAGAGAGCTGAGCTAAATATATAATTAAGAGGCATAAAGATAAGCTAAATAGATTGAGAGGTGGAAATATAAGCTAAATAGATTGAGAGGTGGAAATATAAGCTAAATAGATTGAGAGGTGGAGAGGAGGAGATGAGCTACTAGTTAATAGATAGTCTATAGAGAGCCTCAGAGAAATCCTATTTGTGTGCACCTTATCCTCACCTTGAGGAACAATCCTGGCTGAAACAAATGTCTTATACATACAGTTTTACAGGTGATTATATACATGTATTCAAATGACTAAATAAATAAAGCGTAAACGAAATTCAATGTGTTCGCAGTCTATTTTACAATTCCCAATAGCCCCTAATTTTAAATAACCGCTCTGTCGATTACCGTTACAAATATGATAAATAGTATGTTAGCAGTCGCTTACAGACCCCTATATCGTTGTTTTCAATTCATTTGTTTTTCAAACCAAATTAAGGAAAAGGATGCTGTGCCTATTTTAAGTGGAAAAATAGCGACATAAACTTCAAAATGCTATATAAATGCCAAAATGCATTCTACATGTACAGAACAGCATTTTAAAAACAGGGGAAAAAATGCTATAGCAAAGGGGGATTTGCAAGTTTGTAAGAGGGAAATTGGGTCTAATCTCGGTCCCAAAATGACCCAAAAACACTGTAACCGTACCAAAATAGGGGCGTCATCTAGTGATGTCTATGGTTTCAGAAGTTTTCAACAACAGTTCTAATTAATTTGGCAGTCATAATATTGTATTATTGGGTCGCGTTTTGAGCGGTCCTGCAATATAGCAAAACTAGACAATATTTGTCTGTAAACAAATTTAAAGGAAGCTAACATAATATGCAGACCAAGTTATATTAAAATGAGGTGTCACGCTTGAACTATGCCTCATTGTTTTATTTGTACATTGTTGAAGCGTGGAAAAAGTAATCTTATTCTCCTTTGTTACATGTAAAGACGTCGTTCAAATAATGACAAGATGTTCTTCAATTATCTAATATATTTGAGTGTCCAATGATATTAGAGCACCCCAGGTCTATAGTCACGTGACTCAACAACAACAATAACAACAACAACTGACTTCAAACGGTAAATAACTTCCATTTTCGTCCAGAGCCTTTCAGTTATTTAAAACATTATTTGAACACGGAATGTATCATTTACCATGAAATTCACAATACTCACTATGTATAATCTCTTTCGGTTAACATTACAGCATATCGACTATTTATTCGTATGGGAAGTTATAGTTTCTTAATAAAGAAAATTCACATCAATAGTTTATTATTGGTCAATGGAGACTATTGAATTTTGCTCATGAGCCGTATGTTCTCAATTTAGGTTTAAAAGTCATAGTGTTGTGTCCTGCTGTTATATATTCTAGGAACTGTTATTCAATACCACCTTCATTAAATGGGTGTTCAAATTAAAATCTAGAAAATGTACTATAGCTAATTAAATATCGATATGTTATGATGCGGAATGAGAGAGATTGAATAATTAGTACTGTAATAACCAGGTTATATACAAGTGAAAACATTCTCTATCAAGATTCTCGATCTAGCCTCTGGCGCCACACGACCCATTTCAGGAATGAAACGTCATAATTTCGCCCTATATCAACCAATCAAAACGCTTTCGCGAATATAATTCGTGACAGGCGGCATCTGGCGATTAATATATCAACCAATCAAATGGTCGCTTACATAGCGTCTTCGTTTAAAGTTTAAGATAGACGAAGTTGAGAAATCGGACTTTTATACTATATATTGTAATAGTAATTTCTGAATTTCTGTAACCTAGGTGATACATAATCTAGGGTCAAGCTTCACATACAGTCCGGCTGTTTTATTGCTTTAATCCCTTTGAGGGTCCCATGAAGTGCGCAGTAGCAAATTGAGAATCTTGATAACATCTGGCAAGGCCCCTATATATATATAGGGTACTTGTCTCTGGGTATGAGAATGATGTCATACATTCCTTATTCAAATAATTAGGTATTTTTCATAAAAAAAGTTTTTATTGTCCAGATGTCGAAATCGACAAAATAGACATTTTTAAACAATTTGCAGCCAGCATTTCTAGTTGTTGTTCATAAATTTGTCTATAAATTGTGTATCTGTAAAACTAACACTCGATAAAATATCCTACCTGGATCACAAGCAGGGTCAGTAAAACAATCATCAATAAAGCTAGCCAAAGTTTTATACAATGATGCTCGTCCTGCCTTTGTTCCTAGATGGGAGTACATGCATGGAAAGCCCACACATGACCGTCTTTGTAAAAGATGTCGTAAACCTGATGTGTTGATTCTGAAATTACAAAAAATACATATCAAACACCGTATTATTTGTTTGTTTGTTTGATTGGTTGGTTGGTTGGTTTTGTTGGGTTTAACGCAGTAGCAACACATTGTAGAGGTCAGTTAACAGCGGTCAGTCAACCTACTCATGGCTCCTAGAAAGGCTAAATCTCTGGATTTAGCTGTTAACCAACGACTAAGCGCATACTTTCGTCAGTGACTGACAACTGCCCTACATAATTAAGAATCAATGGTAGGAGGGAAAATGGCCGAAGAAATAATTTCATGACCAAGCTCCACTCGTATTATTTGAATATGGAATGTATCATTTAACATAGAATCAACTTTCACGATGCCACCTTTTTTTGTTCAACAAAATAGCTAATTGACATTTAATTTGTATTGGGGGTCTCAGAATTTTACATGTATCCATACGGACATTAACAAAATCAATGCCTGACACACCGAATATTCACTAATACCAGAACAAAACACATATACACGCATGGCTTTTCTGCTTAATTGCAATTTCAAATTTGACCAATCGACATAAGCCAATTACAAAATTTGCCAATCAGCATTCAGCACATTCAAAATGTACATACATTGCCACACAGCTAAACACTTTGTAAATGGTCACAAATATTCAATTTTATGCCTGACCACTCAAGCTAGAGGTGAAAGTTACATACCAATAACCTATTGAGTAAAAAAGGACTTAACATACTTAAATACGATGCTAATGTCAATTTGAATATTGGCATATAAACTCTTAACATTAAGTGGTCGACTTAGCCAGTAACTGCAATAAAAGCCAACCTTAAAGCGTTCAATTACGGACTTTCTTACTCTGATTAAAAACATAATTATGCTAAAGTAAAAAGCCTATCCTACAAATATTATATGGAAGGTTGTAAAATATAAAATTAACGAATGTTTTCAATGACGTGGTGAAAAGTATTGATTCATGAAATTGACCCACGAAGCCCTCATAAAATGGCATACAAAAGGTATGTTTCGAGTTGCTTCTTTCAGACTTAAACTTAGAAAGCAAATGGTAAACGGTTGAAGTGATCATTGCGTCTCTAATACAAATAATATGAATTTTAACTTCACTATGAAACAAGAAATTAGGCAGCGTCTCTTATGAAATACGTGGATGTAGTTAATATATTCGGCAAGTATCAAATGGCATGTCAAATTCGACGTTATTTTAGTTGCCTTTTCCGACACTGTCTAAATTCTAATACAATTGTCAGTGTCTAGCAAAAACGCGTGAATAAAATGACCAAAATGCTGAAACTGAGAACAAACGCTGCGCTAAATATGTCCCACGCTAGACGCTATTTTAGATACCTTTCGAAATGTATCTAGCGATTGGATACTTGCCTTGAGACTTTAAGCAAGATTCTATTACCCTTAAGAACAATAAACATATCATGAAGCTACTTGTAGAGCACTTAAAAAACGTGTGGCACGATCATCTGGTCTTTTCTCTGTGTGACAGAAAGGAAATAATAAGGAGACAATGAAGTGTAAATTATTGCTAGTTAACTGGTGATTATTTTTGATACATTCGTCATTAGCAGCTGACGTATACAGCGCTTAATTAGCGTCATACTTCTTTTCTGCGATTTCTCCAGGAATGTCGTTTTTTCTATGTTACCATATCATATGCTCTTGCAAACTTATGCTCTAAATATGCGTCTGTAACTTTCGTTTTAGATTGTTTGTTGCATGTTTTGGTTGAGTTTAACGCCGTAGCAACGCATTGTACGAGCATATACTCGTAGGTTATATAATGGCGGTCAGTCAATTTACTCACCGTTCCTGGAAATGCAAATTCTGTAGATTTAGCTGCTACTCACTAACCAAGGGGTATACATTCGTAAGTTACTGACAACTGACAAACATGAATTAGAATCAGGAGGGTCAGTCTCGTTTGTAGATTTTGTTTGGAATAGCTATATTTTAGCTAACTTTATCAAAATACGAAAACCAGAATCACCATATTGCGAAAACTAACCATAGGTAAACGGCACGGCTCCGATAGAAAAACAATATACAAGAGAATGAAAATAAAATCATTTTTCTATCATTTCTTTTGCTTTGAAGTAGTCACTTAGGTTATTTGAATACATTGACTTCATTATGGAATGGCAGCCAATGCAAACTGTCAAATATGCAGGAGCAACATTCAGATGACATGCTAGAGATGAGCTGATGTTGGCCTTTAAAATGAGTTAATGAAAGCTGTCAAACATATAAGAGTGACATTGATTGGCTTACGTGTAATGATAGAGATTTAACAGAACCACAAAAATATGGAGTCAGGTACACGTTTTAACATTGGAAATGAAATACCCACTTTAGATATCGACTGTCACAACCCATGTTTCACTATTAAGGCCGACCCGCTATTAAGGCCAAATCATGTCGGTCTACAAGCTTATCTTAATAACGGTATTTTACTGCAATTGTATACATGTATACAGTTTGTCTCGGAACCGTGTTTGTTTTCTATGGTCATAACACTAACCGAAGAGGACATAATTAGGAATAATCTAGCAAAGAATCACAAACATATTATGATGAAATAATCCACTTGATAAATGCTAATTAACCTTCCATGGTATAATAATGAATAATTATAGATTATATAAATTGATAAAAATAAGAGGATCATTTTTTTATCTTTATCATTTAAGAATCGAACTTTCCAGCTTATTTTTATCGTAATTAAGAGATATGAGAAACTTCGATGACCTCTACAGTACAGGTATTTGGAACTACTTCAGCGATCTTCTTCGAACGGTTCCGAATGCAGTACAAGAACTTAATAACATTTGATATTATTTGTCAAATTGTTCAAACTCAGCGCACTGATATGCACTATTTTATAATCATATAGTTTACAATAAAGCTCCTCATAACTGTAACACACTCAAAAATGTTACAAATGCGGCCTATACGTGAATCAATTCAAATGGCTTTAAATCAGTTTAACTTGTCAAATGTCACTTCATCTTCAAATCGTTTTCTAGTTCTTCATTTTAAAAGTAAAAGAAGATCGAAACCAAATGTAGAATTGAAAGGCGTTACTATAATGAGTTTTGCAAGACAGAATGTCAAAGTAAGGAGAGTTGAGACAATTTTTTGAGAATTATTATTTTAACAACAGAATTATAATTCATGTGTCTGAAATGGATTGTTTTAAACGGTAGTAAGTTAAGCAAGTAACTAAGTAAGATAAATAGCTCTTTAATCAGTCAAATGCGTCAGTAAAAAGCAAAAGTGACAACAATTTTGGATTAAATGCTTTGTCATCGAGATTATTTTTGAAACTTCAATACGCATGCGCACAAAAAATAATCTCGACGCCAACAAAGTACACATATATAAAAGAGTTATTTCATGATATTGGAGTTGACTGAACGTTTTCCATTGATTTTGCGATAGCAGTTAAGTGTAATTAAGGAAAGGTTTCGTTGAGAAAAGTCAAGCCAGTATTTACATTGTCCGTTAATTACATGGCTTGTGATATATCATTGGGGGAAGTCGTTTCTTTCATTACAATCGAAAGAAATGATTTGTTTGACCAGCGATGAAAAACACATTCATTTGCTATAGATTTCTGATGCTTGTTCAATGCAGTCTGAACAGTGTTTTCATCAGCAGATTCTTCGTATGTCAATATCAAAGTCTGCCGCCTGTCGATAATGATATACTCGTATGTAATGTTTTCAGATACTTTTGTGAAAATATGTAAAGACCTTTCAAAGCCATTCTCGTACCCAGAGGCTATCAGGATTCTCGATACTAGTTAGATCGACAATCTTGATAACGTTTGGGAACGAGGATGTCCAAAGCTTGTTGAAGACCATGTTTTTTTTCTGAAGTGCTTGTGAAAATGTAATGACCCTCTAATGCTTGTTATATATAATACACTTAGAAATAAGTTAAGCACACCCATCTATGAAATTTAAAAATGGTTGTAATTGAAAGCACTGTCATAAGATAACGACTAAATTGAGCTAAGAAATAGCTATATAAAAAGTAGCCATACCTATTTAGTAATCATTAACCAGTGAATTTATGAGGGTTTTTTATTCTGAGTATTCACTAGAAATGTTTTATAAACGCTCCTGTAGCATCATACTTATTGTAAAACACATATATGTTTGGTAAAAATAACCAACTCATTTGCTTATGCTTCATTAATTTGTTTAAGAATAAACTAACTTTTATTTGGAGAGTATTCTGTTTCTTCCATGTGTTTTCTGTGTTTTTGTTTTACTAAGTATTTCCATGTAATCATTTATTCCCAAATATGACATCATTTGTCTTTTAACATGACGTCATTTTGACTTTATATTTTTACTGCAATCAAAACATCAAATTATTTTACATTTTCACTAAATATGTTCATTCGGTAAAACCACATTTCACGGTAAAGCATACAAGTAATGAGTGATGTCCCCTTACAATGTTTTTGTCCTAATTTTTTGTGACAAGGTCAACTCAAATACGTAACAATACAATCTTATATGTCGTCGTCCTAAAAACGATAGGCCTTGATACAGTTTCAGTAAATTAATTACTCTTACATTTAGGCATATGGAAGCGTTTCCTCGTCGTTATTTTACATGTTAACACGTAATCAAATACTTGCCAAAGAGCCATGCTACAACTGGTTAGACGGTTATTGGACCCTAGGGAGACATTACACTGGCGTTAATATGTTTGGGGTTTCATTGTTACTTGAATGGTTTGATTCGTGGTTTGGTTGGACTATCTATAGTTTTTCCTTTTTAAGCTAGTCGATTTTTTACCCTGTCTATTTGACGTCATTGGAAGTAAATTAGTCTTTTTATGATACTTGTATATAGTTGGGCAAAATTGACTTTCACATATTGATATGAATTATTTTAAAAAGTCAAAATTGACGTAAACAGAATTTAGTACACATTTTTTACTTTCAGTCACAACTGTCAGTCGCACATACATCAACCCCGCTGCTTTAAATACTTACTACAATAGTTTTGTACTCTAGATCGAAAAAACGAGCATTCCATATTTATGTAAGGTGGTTATCGAACACATTTCGAGCATATAAATCAGCGGGACTAATACACTTCATTTAAAGACTTCAGCACAAAACAGTGCTTTTGGTCGACTTTTGTAGCCGGTCCCAGTTAAAGGTGAGCGGTCCTTAAGTTATAGACAAGGATGAAAACTTAACAATGAATCCATAATCAATATTAGGATAAATCTCTCAGTTTTTACTTCATGTTTGCCCAAAACAATTCTGAACTGCAAACTTCACTAAAACGAACAAGTATGTGCGTATACATGTACATAGGCCTGTTACGTTTGTCGCATTTCATTAGTGCCACAAAATTACGTACCGTCTAATTAGATATAGTGTCACAAATTAGAAGGAAAATAAGGTCTATGTTCATTAGTGTACACAATTACTAAGAAATGACAGGGTTTAATTCATTTTATCTTCACCATGCTTGTTGATTTTCAAAACTAGAACGCCAACTCCTCATGTACAAGGAATGTATTACTGTCGATCATTCTGAAACTGTTCACAATGAACGCATCACATTGTTGCATGTGCATCAAGTAAGATTGATTTTGGTGAAATTTGCCAATTTGCCAAGTTTCTCCGATTTAACAGCATGTTAAATCTTCTGCTAGCATTTTCATATCCAGAGGTTACCATGATTTTCGATCTAGTTAGTATCGAGAATCCTGATAGCCTCTGAGTACAAGAATGTCTATTAGCGGAATGTGCCGAGTTTCTCCGATTTAACAGCATGTTATATCTTTTGGTAGCGGAATGTGCCGAGTTACTCCGATTGAGCAGCATCTTATATCTTATGGCAGCGGAATGTGCCGAGTTTCTCCGATTCGATTGAGCAGCATGTTATATTTTCTGGTAGCGAAATGCGCCGAGTTTCTCCGATTAAGCAGTACGTTATATCTTCTGGTAGCGAAATGCGCCGAGTTTCTCCGATTAAGCAGCATATTATATCGTAGCAGAATTGGTTAACGAGTTCTTATTGCGCAATGGTAATTTTATAAGCGTAAGAAGCGCGTTTTGTTTCAGAAAGTATTACCCAACTACCGAAGACTCTCGGGAATTAAAGCTCTATTCGTAGACTCACCAGTTATTTTTGCTACGCACAAACTAACATCAAAAGTAAACACGAAGACGTATTTTTCTTTCAATTAGTTTTTTTCCTGCTCTTAACATCAATTATAATTATCCAGTTTATCTTGGTGTATTAATATTGATAAGTTTTCTTGATTTCTAATAACGGACTTATCAATCAGTATGTAATTTTGTCACTAATGCTTCAACGTCTGATATACTTTTAGAAGAGTATTTGTAGAAAAAAAAAACATTTTTAAGGTCTGAGCTAGATACGGCCGGTACTGTTTCCAGTAAAAATTTTGAGGTCCTTAACGTTTTAGGAGTAAATATACGTATAAGGTATTAAACCAAAAAGTGTTAGATTTTTTACCCGATTTTAACTAGGGGCCAGTTTGACCATTTTCACTTATTCTATTACACAGATTTATACATAAATCAATGGTTAAGGCTTTGCTCTTTCGAATGACGCTACCATCTGCATTCGCCGAAAATAAATTTATAGGTCGATGTCAAGCACTGCAATCAATGCAGATTTTGTTATGTCGACACAAATGTCTAAAATCAAAATATGAATGTTAATATTCGACCCCTAATTAAATTTGGGTATAACTCTATCATTTTTATTAATATACCGTATATGCAGGCATATATTTAGTATTTTAACCCAAGACTCAATCGCCATGGTTTGAGTTATGATACTTTCGATCGTGTTCGAATTCAGTATTAAGAACGTAAGAAATCACTTACTAATAACATTTGTCACACTATAGATGTAATGGTTATCCAGTTTTTATTATTATTATGTTGCGTAATTCTACAAACAATGCATAGTTTGGATGTGGTTCGAAAGTTTGGACCCCCCCCCCTAGAAAAGTTTGCCCCCCCCCCAGAAAAAGTTTGGACCTCACTAGAAAAAAATGTGGATCCGTCCCGATCGTCTTATCCATACAAACTGATTAACATGTTGTAATGAAAGAAAAAAAGTTTTGAAATCAGTTTCGTATAATCGTATAAATGATTGTAATTTGGTATTACGACTTTGTTCTACTATAACCTTTGTATGTAAGAATCGTTAATCAACAATTCTAACATAGGCACGTGCATTTTCACTCTTTATTTAATGTGACGTCATCTATGCTTTATTATTCAACAAAATATAGCTCGTGACGGCTGTTGAAATTTTACTCCCCACGTTAAATGCGCAAAGCCGAAAATGGCGCCCGAGTTTATAAGGGTTGACTTTTACAATTTGGTTTCTATTCTATAATTAAGATTTTAATATTTTTTGTTCGGAATAAGAAACACGTATCTGTGAGAATTGTGTAAATAAATGCTATTTTCGGCCTTTGCACTGGGGTGGATTTCAACAGCATGACGTTTCTGACAGTTAAAAATAGTTCTATAAATATATCTTTTCTACGGATGTATTTTACGATGTTAGAATCGAAATAACTTACAGTTGTCTATATTTTGTTGTCTAATAAAATATAGGCACTCGTTTGATGCGCTTATTAAATCACTCGTGCTAAAGCACTCGTGATTTAATCATACGCGCATCACAACTCGTGCCTATATTTTATTAGACAACAAAATATAGACAACTGTAAGTTATTTCTTAAATCAGGCGAGAAAAAAAATGTATATAACTGTTGTATCATCATAAAATGTTGTTTCCTCATTAGCGCATGTATTTTTACGACATGCAGGAAACAAGAGAATGTTATATCATTCCTTTTTCTTTTTTTTTTAAAGTCACATTCTTTAAAATGAAATTTTAAAGTAAAGAGGTAATAATATCAGAAACAGTAACTGTAAAACATCACAGACCTACCACCCATCAAAAAAAGCAAAGAGGGAGATATTTTCGATCTTTAAACTTTTGTTAGAAAAGGTACGCTAACTACGCCATAGACAATTTCCGAAAACAAGCCTTGAACTTAAGAGGTTTCCGCCATGGAACAGACAGTAGTAAAGTTATTGCCACTGGGTGTTTGAAATTACCAAAGTTTAAACTAGATGCAAAAGTCTCTGAAAAAAAATATTTAAAATTGTTCTTATTGTTACTAATATCTATAAGTTATTTAGTCGAGCATTGTATATTCATATTTGGATTCAAACACATTGGAACTTCCATTTGTTTCTTCTATTAACAAACACTATAACATAACAAGTTAATTATAAATAACAAGATGTGTAATGGTGGATACAGAGGGGTGAGGAATCAGTAATCTGATAAAACACTGTAACACTTTTCATGTACTTTATTATTATAAATAAACATTGTGTATTTGAGATATTTTTTATTGATGTCTCCATATTCTGTAAAATATATTGGTTGTACCGCCAGCTGTATTGTAAAGGCAACAAACACCATGTGTTTATACTGTTTATAAAAAATTTTGTTCTGTTCTATTCTGATACAAGGTCTATAGTCACGTGATCTACAATCACAACTGATGAAGTATACCAAGATTTGATTTACACAAATTCTCCTTCCTGACAAATAATTCAATGGCATGATACTGCGCTTAAATAACTATTACATGTACCTTTTATCACAAATTATCCAATTTGACCCAGAAAAGTTTGATCATGTGCATCAAACACTTTGTACACAAATTGAATACAGCGGTAAACTAGGTCATATGTAAAACTACTTTGTGCAGAGGATTCAAAGTAAACAATTTTTATGTGAGCATTTTTAATGCACTATTTGATTGTTTCTATGTTTAGAACCCGGGTCGATAGCGCAGTTGGTAGCGCGCCGGGATTTGGATACTCGTGTCCGATGGGGTGCGGGTTCGAATCCCACCCGAGGAGGTTATACCCTTCCATGAAAATTTGACAAAAATGTCGATTTTCCTCCATTGATTAGATAATATGGAGAAGTTTCCGGCCTTGTGGAAGGGTAGGTAAGTACTGGTTATAGACAATGGTCCAGGAAAGCTAGGTTAGGTGCGCTGGACGCCGTAAAATGACCTAAAATTGTGTTGACACGGCGTTAACTCCAATAAATAAATAAAATAAACTTTCTATGTTTAGGCTACTGCAAGAATTTGACGAAAAAACAAGAGTTTGGTTACATTCTGAAGATCACGTGACTACACTCTATATATACCCATAAAATCTCATTGGGAAGATTAAACTGTTCGCGAAATCGTCGTAAACCAGATTCAAAGTGATGTTTAAGTGCCTCAACCTCACTAGGAACAATCAAGACCCACCCTTATTGTTAACGAAAAGCCTTGTGCAAAATATCAATTATACTTTAAAATTCTGCAGTTGTCAAAACGGTAATTGGGTATTCTCAGCATGTTTTAAAATACAAAATATATTATTGAAAACAATATATTTCTACTAAATTAGTCGTAACAAACATCGTATTTTATTCCCACGTGTTTACGAATCCTACCTAAACAAGTGTTCAATTAACTATGTGCAAATATACTAAACAATCTTAATTAAAATGACATTTTGCTATGGAACTCATTTTCAGACTTCATTAGCTCAGTGATTAAGAAAGAATAAGAAATTGTTCGGGTTTTTTTTTGTATTTTTAATGTTGTTATCCAGAAGCGTGTAGTATCGCTAAATCACGCAATTGGTGCTTAACGTCGCAAAACTGACGCTAATACCGAAACCACAAATAAACGTCGCAATTGTGCCAAACGTCGCAAAACTAGTTATAAATGTCGCAACCAACGGTAAACGTCGCAACGCTGACGCTAAATGTCGCACAAAATTAAAATGACACATAATGTCGCAACCGTGACGCTAACCGTCACTCTTAGTATGAAGGTTTAGGATCGAACCTGAAAAACACCCAAGTCTTACATTGAACATATATGACTTTTAAGCAACCACTGCAACCCCCTTTAAACCCATATCAGCTATTCACATATCGATAGCAATCACCTTAAGGTATATGTAATGTTACTATAATCGGCTTATTCATTTGACAAAATGATGTACATATGTACAAAAACTTTAATGTAATTAAAGATTGCTTCGGAATTTGCTCAGAAGTCTCTTTGATTCTTTTCATGGATTAACATGAATCGGTTTATCTTAAAAAATAACATTTGTTAAGCAGTCTGTTCAATTACCCTAAACGTTCCAAAACGTTCCATAACGATACATTCGGAACTCCTCGGGCATTCGCTGCGAAAAATCTTATCTAATAAACAAATATACGATCGTTAAGGCAATGAGTGACGTTTTAAAATTTATGGACAAAAACGAAACATCACTCATTGCCTAAACAATCGTATATTTGTTTACTTTAACACCGGTAGTTTCAAAATAGCGTCTAAATATGTCCGAGATTACTCGCAGCGAATGGCCGAGGAGTTCCGAATGTATCGTTACGGAACGTTTTGGAACGTTTAGGTTAATTGAACAGGCTAAAGAACTTTCATACACTATCTATTCAGATTGATGGTAGAAGTGTTGAGAGTAAATGTGGCCAAGAGTTTTCTAGTGCCCTGATACTTCGCTATTTATGCATGAAGTGTACATGTTAAGGACACAACTTATAAAACTTGGACATCAAAAGAAAATTGTAGTATAGTGGTTACATCATAATAGAGTCGAAAATTTCAAGTATTACATGTTTCATGACTTTTTCGTGTTTGCTAGCAAGTGAAATAAATTGAGGCCCATGCATAGTTATTGAGAACGTTATTAGTACTGTATCTATGAATATCTCTAACAAAATTGAGTAAGCTAATTTTTTCTGCGCCTGGATCCAAACTGTTTGTCATTCAGACCATATTTCCACACTTTTTGTAAACAATGGATAAAATATTAATTTGGCAGACACCAATTAATTGAGTAGACGACAGTGTTCTTCGTAGCTGGTCAACGATTAGACATATGTAATACGTAGGGAAATATTTTTCCATTTACAATTCCATCTAAATGTTTCAATGGATTTCAACAAAAAAATCACAGAAGTATTGTCACCAAGTGCCTTAGGGTACCAAATCCTCTTTATCATCAATATATGGGTCACATTTGGCTTTTCAAAGAGAGTGAGAGCTTATAACTCACTCGGGTGTCGGTATCCGATGTCTCACCGTTTGTGTCGGCAGGCTCTGACCATTTCAGTAATGTATCCAGGTTAAAATTTAAACTAAAACAGCAAAAAATGTAAAATGTAGTCAATTAGGGACATGCAAGTTTTTTTTTGCCGTTCGATACAAAGATCCATTTATATACACGCTACATTTGAACCAGGAAACTAGCCATGAAAAAGCATGCGATACATGTGTCAAAATTTAATATAACTTGTGCCTTTAAGTACAAAATGTTTTTATTGATGTTTTAGTTCATCTTATTCGGTTTGTCTGGGGGTTTTCATAAATAACAAAACTCTTCAATGTTGTTAACCCAACCATTTTCTGCAAAATCTTCAGTTTGTGTTATTTCTGACGTTTAGTATGCGTATGTTGCACCTTTGGCTTAGAAAGTAGGCGTTGTTGCAAACTTTGTAAGACGTCTGACACGTGCAGTTTAAATTCAACACTCGGTGGTTTTGTGTAACGCTTATTTACTCATAACCCTTCATTTAAAATATCTAAGACACATACATAAAGTTTTCACGATGAAATAATCGTTTTAGTTTTATGTTTGTGATAAAGTAAAGTGGTTGCATTTTAAGTCTAAGTTTCATGCTAATGCACTTTAACTGAGTTACAGCTATTACCCTTGGCATCTATTTATCAATCTCGCTGGGGAGGCTTTTACAGCGCTTAGTGCAGCCGATATATTGGCGCAACGGAATTATACCACCCTCGCAAGTACCCATTCACGCCTGGGTGAAGTGAACCAATCTCAGGTAAATTTCTTTGCTCAGGAAAGTTAGTAGTGCCCCAAGCGGGGTTCGAACCCGGGACCTCTCGATCCCTAAGTGCGTACTGCCACTAGACTTCTGCCTCCCATATATGATGTAACTTATAAATAAACAAATCCCTATGAACACTGGACTACTGCTCTCATAATAGAGTATTTCATTAAACGGATATATTAGCGTGTATCAAGATTGAATATATTGAATAAAATTTAGTTACTTAAAACTTTACTCGTTTGGGTCATAGGCGAAAATTGACAATTGTTCTCCTTAAAGCGATATGGCTATTTCAAGGTGACCTTTTTCATTACTACTTGACTGGCAGGTACGCATCTTTGCCCTATGTGATTGTCATTTAGAAAGGCAATTTGACCTTTGAGCCAAAGTACCATAGCAACGTTGGGGGAAAGCAAAATGGACGAAAAATGCAAATGTTGCTCTTCTAAAACCTTATTTGCATTATATTTAGTTAAACGATCTCCCCGAATGGTATTGTATCTAAAAGGCTCGTACTTTTTCCAGACTGTTAACATGTTGAAAATGGTATTACAAACTGTTAAATATGTCTCCCCAAGAAAATACTGTTCTTTGTTTATTGGAATTAACGTCGTATTCAACACATATTTAGGTCATATATGCGATGGCCAGTTCTTTCTACTATAGGTTTCCTAGACACGCTTCTATCACCAGTACTAACTTACACTCCCCCGAGGCTGACAACTCATGCATAGGGTATGATCTACCGCGACCGTGCTCGAACTTGCGATCTCCGGATTCGAAGTCAGACATGCTAACCACAACGCCACGGCCGCGGCTAAAAAACTGTTTCTGCAGTAACCACTAAATACCGTAAGAACAATGTTCCCCGAAATTGTTTTATTTTTCGTCCACATTTTTTACCGTACCTTTAACAGAAGACAGATATGACGAGGAAATATAATTCTTAATTATGACATGACGTTCTAGTTTTCTCTGTTTGTCTGTTAATATAGTTTTGTAACACGTGTTAAAGTGTCGTCTGCTACCATAAATCATTGAAATTACCTTCACCCTAGTTTACTTAAAAACAAATGACTAAGAAGTAAACAGTCTTAAAAATAAGGAGAAACTTATTTCAGACTAGTTTATTACCCTAAATGTACAAAATGGGTTGTCTGAAATGTACCATCAAACATGTACGAAATGTTCCATTCAAAATGTACGAAATGCTCCATTCAATATGTACGAAATGCTCCATTCAAAATGTACGAAATGTTCCATTCAAAATGTACGAAATGTTCCATTCAATATGTACGAAATGTTCCATTCAAAATGTACGAAATGTTCCATTCAATATGTACGAAATGTTCCATTCAAAATGTACGAAATGCTCCATTCAATATGTACGAAATGTTCCATTCAAAATGTAAGAAATGTTCAATTCAAATTGTACGAAATAGACCTACCGAAATGTACTACCCATTATGAACGAAATATACCAATCGAAATTTACCATAAAAATTGTACGAAGTTGACCACCCATAATGTACCATCCAAAATGTACGAAATGTAACGGTCGAAATTTACCATAAAAAGTGTTCTAAATTGACCAACTGAAATGTATCGTCCAAAATGTACGAAATGTACCAATCGAAATTAACCGTAAAATTGTACGAAATATGCCAACCGAAATTAACCATCTAAAATGTATGAAATGTACAAAATGACTGAAGTGTACAACCCAAAATGTACGAAACGTACCAATCGAAGTTTACCGTAAAAATTGTACGAAATGAACCAATCAGTATCAATGCTTAAAGGTCTTAATCAAATTGTGCTGACACATTAATGATTGTTTATTCATAAAAAATTTAAGTTTAGATTATTTCATAAAAATGTTAAGTTCAAATATTGTCATAGTAACATTTTAACTACGGATATGTATGATACATTGTAGACACTCTCACGTTCTTAGCTTACAATAGGGTAAAATATCAAGCCAAAATTTATGATTCTAACATAACTAGAAATTTCTTGACACCGCAGATATTCGCTAAACGTCGCTAAACGTCGCTAAATGTCGCTAAACGTCGCAATAGTCAATTCTGACGCCAAATGTCGCAATCAGCGCTATACGGTGATACGAGTATGTCGCAATCTTGGATACGTTAATGCCACAACGCTGACGCTTAACGTCGCACAAAAATCGACCTACCCTGAATGTCAGAACTTTGACGCTAAACGCCGCACTTGGTCGGAAGGTATAGTATCGAACCGCAAATATTACACAGGAAAAATATGACTCCAAAGCAACCAATTAATAGTTTCGAGATTATCTTCGGTACATTGTGTGTCTTCCTAATTTTTCTGTTTTTCTTCATTTTTTTAACCTAGCATTTATTGTTGTATCATGTAGATAACGCGTGGTTATAGCATTAGCCAATTTCGCCACTTTTGTTTTTAAAGGTGACATAATGGTGCCAGTTTAAATGCCTTCAGCGACGTTAATTTAATTTTAAATTCGCACCTAAGACTAAATTTGTCGGTTTGTCTTTATTCAGCACAAAAACATAACTAAACACATTATCATACGTTAAGACACGAAGTTACAGCTCAAAGGCTAGAAAACAAACAGCATTATGTCTAAAAACAAATAGAATTTATTTACTAAAATGGTAACTAGAGCGTACTATTGTCTACTTATATGTATTAAAGTGTCAAAAGAAATGTTTCGAGTTACAAATTAAAATATATTTGGTACAAGAACCGTCAGTAAGAAAACATCAGACGACTAATGCTTCAAGAAACGATCTGAGAAAAAACAGGTTCAATACATCACGATGCTCAACCAAGAGACGGAAGCATCTCGACAGTGTCCGCTGACAGTCGGTGATGTTCTACTGTCAAATACATGTAAAAGATTATTTAGTAACTTAACGTTAACAACCCGCTTAAACAATAAAAAGATTCTCATCAAACAGACAAAAATACAAGCTAGACCCCCAAAGGCGCTTTTCACAAAAAATCTTGCGATAAAAATCATCGTAAATCAAAAGCAAGAAACAATAATGATACCGTAATTTTTGGCCAATAAATTCCAAATATTGAATTATGTAAAATATTGCCTACTTTTGGATATCATATCATAGCTATGTTTATAACTCTTCTGATTTTAAATTGCAAAATTATGAATTGGACTTACGATAACTTTTTTCGTAAGAATTTTTGTGAAAAGCGACCCGAAATCTTATTCTCTTTTTTTAGTTTAGTTTATACGAATAAATATAGCTCGATTGTGAAACAAGTTCCTATGTAACTTATATTAATCACTTTCGAGTCCGCTTACTGGTCAACCAGTACTAAGCAAGTAGGATGAAGTTTCTTGCCTAAGAAAGAGACGGTCACCATCGATTAACTTTTGTAACGTGACGTCATTAGGTTCGCACTTCCGGTACAGTCTAATCTCCAAGCTGTTTTGTTTGCTATTTATGAAAAGATCTTTGAACTATGAATGGATCTTTGATATTGAAGAGATGACATCGTCTGCAGATGACATTTGATTGTGAAAACTAAGTGAGCAATTAGTTTTCTATCAGTCCTCAGAACTTCGGGCCATTGTTCTGTCCCTAAACAATACGAACGGTTTCCAGAAAAAACTGGGTTAAAGATGTTAGTTGTCAATTGAGCTTTTTACGTATATTTGAGAGTAAAAAAATAACTTAAAACTACTAATTTCAACGTAGAAAAGCTTGATCTGAGCAATGTAGTGTAAAAAACATGTCAATTAGTTTTTATCTCCTATCATATGGGTATATGGAAAGGTATCATTAACCCCTCGAAGTCTACTTTGGTCGTTTCTTTCAAGAATAGAAAAACTGAAGTCTTAATGAATATATACATGCCTGTTTGAAAGAAAACCGTTAACAATTGATCATTCTATGGCCAATCAACACAAACTTTCCGAATATGTATTCGAGCATTCATTCTCATGCACCGACGGTAAACTAGGTGCGAGGATCTTTATAGCAATAGGGTTAGGAGAAAATAGAACGTCATGGCGTTGTTATGACGTCACCATGACAACAAATTTATATTTTATAACAACAAACTCAAATGGACGAAACCTTTACAGACTACTTAAACTTTTCTGAAAAAAATCTCTTCTTTGCTTTTTGGTCTGTGTGGGTTGTCTGTTTTTTTGTACGGTTGTTGTTCCTGAAACGTTTGCTTAACCCTTTTACAAAACCCTTTAACAAAGAGAATTTCTCGTGACACAGTGAACAGCGAGAATTTCTTCCGCTTCTGAATAAATCTAACATCGTTTATGTTCTCATTTCAGTGCATGAAAACTTCTTAATGACTGAATACATGTTCATTAAGTGTGACTGACAGGCATTTTCCGATTGTACTTCATTAGGCTTATAAAATGCTCATTTGATTCTACATTCAGTGTTTTTACAGTAGTAAAATTAATGCAATAACAGGAATCCGAAGCATGAAAACCAATCCGCCAATAGTACATTATCATGCAATGACTTTAGTGCTTCTTGAGATGGTCGTATTTTTATAAGATTGCGTACTATCTGATTTTATTATGGAATTTAACATGATTTTGCAGGGGTGAGGAATTCCATGTTTTTCCATTTGTCTTCGGAAAAGAGATATCTTGAAATATACATGCCCGGGGTCAAAATCCACTTGTCCAGAAGTTCAATATTCAAAAAGACAAATTGAGAATTATGATATTAAAAACATACTATACGTGATAATTTATACAATGTGACATGTAATTGATATTATAATACAATGCAAGTTAATGTTAAATTTGACCATAACATTTAGACATTTACATTATTTAGTATTTTTACTGCCAAAATATCACTTGTCCGCGGAAAAGTGGAATCGATTTATTTACTTGTCTGCAGACACAAATGTTCGAGTTGGACAAGTCGGGCATAGGAATTCCACCCGCCTGTTTTTGTACGTTTTTGATATCAAAATAAGAAGAGGAATAGTTTCAGGAACAAATGCCTATTTAGCACTATATCATTTGATTAAAGAATATATCACCTGACATTGAATTCATTATACACTGTACTCACTATATAATGCACTTAACATAATAGCAGTTTATTAGAACATAAGAGATCTCAGATTTGTATATTTTCTCCAAACGAGGCAAGAACATGTTCCCATTCATAGTTTATTATATTAGTAATTGACTTTAAAGATGATAGTGAATTGTGTTCATTCGCCACATAAATTAACTTGGGACTGAATTTCATTTGATGTTCTAGCAACTATGAGTCAGTACTATACAATTGGTGATAAAATGGACGTTCAATTTAAGAATCTCGAATTTGTGATATTGCGAATAAGCTATCAATATGCTTTTTGTTGAATGAAAATGTTTGTTTAGTGTAAATAGCAAATTCTATGTTAAATGATACATTCCATATACAAATTATATTGTGTCCATTACATAGGTAAAATAACACTTGATTTGAAATATTCCAGATCTGAGCCAGGGACAGTAGTTTTTAGAATGCAATTTAACAAGTACGACCAAAATAAACGTAAGTTCAGACTGTAAAACTTTTTTTTGGCCATCATACACAAACTATCCTGATTTGCAAAAG
This sequence comes from Mactra quadrangularis, assembly GCA_025267735.1. NCBI lineage: Eukaryota > Metazoa > Mollusca > Bivalvia > Venerida > Mactridae > Mactra > Mactra quadrangularis. The sequence continues at coordinate 13,904,297 of CM046304.1, forward strand.
AGCGTTCAGCCACCCCTGGCGTTTAGCAGCAATACAAACACTGAGCACTATATTTTGTTATATGCAACATCCAGTTTGAATTGTCAATCACTGATTGTATATTTTTGAAGCGTCATACAAAAAGTAATAAGAGTTGAAAACCAAAGGTGGACGAAACGGTTGGATCCGCCAAAGACACAGTACATGTATAAATGGCTCGGTACCGTACTAACTGTCTGTGTTCTAAACCAAAATCGTTAACAGTCAGAAGAAAGTGCCAGCACAAATCTACATCGTTAAATTATGTTCTCAAATTTATAAGGCGTACCGATCGTACATAACGAAAGTTTACCGATTGTTCTAACGCTAGTTGTATAAAGGGAATCAATCAGTTTTGCGTATACTTGATAAGTCGCAATAAGAAATTGTAAAATAAAATCTCACCATAATGTTATAATTAACTATAGTACGATTCTGCAACGACGAAATCCGTCTTAGATAATTCAGGTTCCTGGCATGTATTGTTTTCTTAACGTTCAGTATTAAGCATATAAATCAAAATAAAACTCACATCACCCCGCGAAGAATTACTTGCTCATAAAAGAAATAAACTTAATGTGAATAATAATTGAATCCAATAATTGTAAATAAGAGAGATATTGAATACTACTTATTCAGGCAACTACTAGTTATTTCCTTGTATAACATGATAAAATTTGATGGTAAGTTATACTCGAAAAACTGCCAAAATAATATTTCATAATTGAGTAAAATGCGTGTATTGTATGACTTAATAATAATATGACAGAAAATACTAAATAACGAATAATCGAAAAAAAAATTGAATAGTCGAATTAAATTATTCAATAATTAAATAAAATTAACCATTTCTAATAAAAGAATAAAGTTGAATAATCGCACAAAAATATTATTGAATGATAGAAAACATAATTAAAAAATGCTCACCTTTCGTCGTCCATATTTAAATCAGTAGGAAAACCGGAGCTTCTTTTTGATGGAAGATTAATTTCATGTGAAATTGATAATACTGTGTTTATAAAAAATAAAAAACATATTGAAATAATCGTACAGTGAGCCGATGTATACATTTTCATTTTTGTCCAAATCGTTCCTCCTTCTGTTGCTTTCGTTTTCTTTAATAGTTTACCCCTTAGCGTTCTGTTTTGCGTACGTTCGGCGTTTTCTAAATTTCGTTGATATTAAACGCAGCTTATAAGTTATTCAAGTTATTAGTATTTTATGTTGAAGAAAATTTTGATACAGTCGAACTTGCTTTTTTATAATTTCCTTTAGAAAGAGTAACAGTCACTTTATAATAGTTTTTTCGTCGTCAATCCAAAAGCCAATGTTAGCACCATAAACGATAATTCCGTGTAATCGAAATAATGAAAAACTGGAGAGAAGTTGAGTGCTGCTCGATAGTGTATGAGGAAAACAATGCGATCACAAGGAGCTTTATATTGCCATCATTACCAGGGTAATTATTTATGACATGGAACTCGTCTCCGATGCTAAAGGTCAAAATTGGTGTGACGTCACGATGATGTTGATTTAATGAGACACCGGGGAAAATTGGCGGGCGGTTGAGTCTAATGTATATACGAATACAATTGAACATCGTTATAATCTCAGGCATTTGTGAAAACCTCGTCTAGTCGACCACATACATCCACATTTTGCAGTGGATGTATCGACTTAACTAAATTAGTCGGCTCGGCTTGATGATAAAGTGATAAACGATCACAACGAAGAGCTGATTTATCGACAGTTTTTGACAAGTTGTGGATAATACCGTCAAATCATAAGTGAAGTTATGAAAAATCTGTCAGAACACAGACTTTCAACTCTTATATTGAATTTATATAACATATTTTACTTGCAGGGTGATAGATAGACGTGGCCTGTGGTCTGATGGAAAATTCTGCTAAATTAGGAATAAAAATTGTGGTACAGAGTATAAATTGCTAGATTCTATTTCCTTGATTTTTAAAAACTTATTTGGATCTGGTCGAATTAAAGGTCTATGCCAATACTTAGCCAGTCCTTAGAACGCAATGAAAATAGACATTTATTAGACAAATTTTATTTCAAACGCCTCTAATGGAAAATATCTTTCAATAAATGAACGTACGCTTTCATATGCTCATGCAAAATCACACGAATACATACAAAATTAATAGCATTGCAAAGGTAAATTATTAAGGAAAAGCACTCAACGACCTTAGGGGGCTGAAGTAACAAGGACACGATGACAAGAATGAAAATATAAAAGGTATTGCTATGTGACGTCACTGTCTATGTATTAAAGTTCAAACGATCAAGACCCGTAAATGGAGACCCTCAGATCAAATGCATGGCTAATGTAGTGGGTGATAAATTGTCTGGTAGATAATTATTAAAATATTTGCACTAAACTGTAACAATTTTATTTCTAACAAAATGTTGAGCTACGGTATAAAATTCATGATGAATTCAGTCTACGCCCTGCTATGTTGAAATGGATCATTATTGGATTATATCTACAACCAAGGGACAATATACAGTGCCATCTAAATGTCTTTGGGGAAAAATACCCTTTTTAGGACAAATAGTTTCTCACCTACCTATGAAAAAAGCAGAAAACACTCATCAGACCTAAAACAAGTTTTCTCGGGTTGAGTTGTCTTAGGGTTGAGTTGTCCCGAACCTAACGTTACGGAACGTTTCGGAACGTTTAGGGTAATTGAACACGCTGCTGGAATAAGCGCTAATAATGGTAATAAGGGGGTACGGGATCGAATCCCACCGAGGAGGTTATGCCTGCCATAAAAGTTTAACAATTATGTCAATTTTCCTCTGTTTGTAAGGTACGTGTATATGGAGAAGTATTCTGTCTTGTGAAAGGGTATGTAAGTACTGGTTATAGACAATGGTTCAGGAAAGTTAGATTAGGTGTGTTGGACGCTGTAAAATAACCTAATAACTTGTGTGGACACTGCGTCAAACCCAGTATAAATAAATAAAAATAAATACATTCTAATGGTATAATAACTTGCTACATTCATGATTCAGTTTTTACTGTCCAGTGGCTTTTAGGGGACACTGTACCAACAGCCACGGTAACAATTTATTGTAGAGACGGGACAAAAGAAAAGAACACAAAAACAGCATGTTTGAAATTATTTTCTAGTGACTGCCACGGTTCATGACAGTCACATTTGAAGCAAGCATGCATTTATGCCCTGTTAACAACCATTATTTAAGGTTACGTGCGTTGGTTTCATGATGCGTTTATTAGTAAGAATAACTTTCATTGCAAACATTTATGGCCACATCGCAGTGAACGCTAATTATAAAATGTCTGAACAAAATCGTGTAAGCGTAGATAAACAGACCTTATACAATACTACAGACATATTTGGGTGATGTTATACTCGAATACAGTGGGCGTAATGTGTTTCAGAGGCAAAAGACTTACTTTCACTAAATCAACCTTAATTGGTATGGGAGAAGAGACGCGTGCATCACTTTGATTAGCGCAAATCTATTCTTTATCAGAAGGCATCGTACGTAGCCAAAATCCGCTCCCATATTTTATGGCAAATTCGTGATAACAGCACTTTATGTTTTCTTAATAGACTGTATAACTTATTAGCCGAATGTGGTATCCAAAGCTCATTTCGTTTATTCATCTTGTACCATAATTTAACAGACATGTATATGCTACTTACCAAAACGCTTATTTTCTACGCACTATCACTTAAACGACCAACGGTTTCACATAATTAAGCGGCCATCTTGGACGCCATCTTGGAGTTCTGGATATCAACGTACAGGAGAGGAGCAGGCCCCGGTTTCACGAAAAAATAATTCAACTTTGTACTCAAACTCATTTATTTATTTTTTATATTTATTCTTATATTGATCTTCTTGCAAACAAGCTTATAAAAACTATTGCTTGTAGTATTAGGAACATACTCTTTTCTATGAGAATAACATTCAATGAACGGTTGAGATATTTCAGTTATGGTCTGTGATTGTTCTTCTTCATAGCATTAATCTTAAAGTCAAAAGACTCGAACTCAGAAATGTCGATTTTTTCGGTTTGGTCGAATAATTCCTATTCTATCTTTTAGAATAAAAACTTTGCTTCAGTGATCACCAATGTTAAATTGCAAAGGACATAAAACTACTTAAAGCGTGATTAACAATATAATGCTCAAATTGATCGGGAACCTGTAAATTGGCTGTGAACGTGGTACCAGAGTGTGGTCTAATTGGTAATTTGATCTTCTCAAACGCACTTGTCCGCGACCTATTCATATGGCATAATCACAACAACTTAAACGTGACCACCCTGGCGTGTATAGTAAACCTGTTGTTCTCAAAGACACCCAGACTCCACACAGCAGTTACGTCAAGCGTTATTCATTCAATAAAAGAAAATAACCGCTGCTTGAAGTTTGAAAGAACGCCAACAATAACATGAATGATAAAGTTTACAAATACAACATTGAGTATGTGTATGAAACGTTTGTGTTTCCGTGTAGCTCTACCGTCCATGCAGTCTCATTGATAGCTAGTGTTGTAGACTTTTGATTTCATTCCTTTTCTGTATCGTAACACTAGTATTCTTATCTCTGGTTGGAGCATAATTGGCTTTTGAAAAAAACTTAAATTATACATGCGTGTTTGTATTCCACAAAGTGACAGTAGAGCGCGTACAAAAAAAACACTGTTTATGTAAACAATACAATGAACTAATCCACTGCTGGAGATGCTCAGGATGACAATAAAATATATATGTTTGATAGGTTTTTATGAGTTTCTTGTTGGTGTAATGGTATCATTACTAGCATGATTGAGACTAATGGGTGGTGGTTTATCCGCCGCACTAACTTTGTAAAAATGAACAAGACAACTTTTATTTTCACTACTGCCAACCTTGGTTCATTTTTAGTTCAATTTAGTCAATCATGCTACTGGAAATTGATTAATATAAGTTGTAAGAACTGGTTTCACAATCGGGCTAAAATAAATTAGTATAACGATCTCTGAGATATATTTTGGTGAAATGGAGAAATTTATATTTTGGGGCAAGTTTCCTTATAGTAAAAGTCAAGTAAATATGATATGAAATTGGCCACAATGCTCATAAAATTGGTATGAAATTCATGACTTTAACTACACGTATTAAGAAGTACATGTATGTTATGTGTATCAGTAGCGTGTTCAGTAACGGCTGTTAGCGAACGTTACAGATACGGGACAACTCAACCCGTAGACAACTCAACCCATGGATAACTCAACCCAAAGTTAGGACAGCTCAAACCGTTAGTGAGTTATTGAGTTTTAACGGGTTGAGCTGTCTTTAGAAAGGGATGGGTTGTCCCGAACCTAACGTTACGGACCGTTTTGGAACGTTCAGGGTAATTGAACACGCTGCTGTCATGAGGTGGTTTGAATGTAATTAATTGATGCCAGATCTCGTTAAGGTCAATTAACCAATACGGTATAGACATAATACATTTCGTCTAGAACACTAAGGTTTTCCCATTTGTTAGATGAAAACAATGTAATTAAGAGATCCAAGAGTGATCACCTAGGTAAACCTAGAGAAAAACTTTAACTGTCAATAAAAGCTATAATCATGGAGAACTTTATTTAGGAAGTCTATTTATATCTGTGACAAATGAATTAAAGAAGTATCCTCGATAAATCAATGACTAACTTCATGTATCTTAATGAAACGTAGTAACAATGAGATGGATCAGGGCTAGTCTCTACAGTGCTTTTGACTCGAAACCATGCCTTCCGCCTATCAATCCGGTATAATAACTTAATATTATTTAAATCTGCAATGTATCTAATAACATGGAATTCACTATACTTACTATGCAATCTCTTTTATTCAACATAAAAACATATAGACATTTTCATCAGTAGTATTAATTCAACTAGATTTTAAGTTGAACACCCATTTAATAATCGTTTTGTTTTTAAATTGTAACAATTAAGTATTATAAAATAGATTTAAAAGAGTAGAATAACGGCGCACTAAGGTCGCGAAAACTGGTTACGTCAGATCATCGGACTAAAATGTTGACCCGAACATTCGGAAGTATCAGGATGTCTGATCCGGGTATCCGGGTGAAAACATTCACTACAGTCTTCATTTTCCAATAACAAATGTAATGAATTGCGGATGTGAATAAATTTGGGGTTTCCCCTGCGGTAAGAACAAACTTTCACCGTCACAATGAAAATATGTGTACAAAAAGAAAAAGGATTTAATTCGTATCTCGTGCTTTTCAGCAATAAAATGTTAAGAACTGTGATTGTACCGCCTGCGCACGGATGGAGAACCCAATAAATTGGAGTTCCGGATGTACAAATAGTCTATGGGCATTGTTCTTTTGCCTTATAAGCAAAAGTTGAAAATCTGATACCTCACATACTAAAGAACTCACGTTATGCAATTGTGATGACCAATCGAGATTGTACACAGCGAGTATAGTGAATTCCATGTTATATTATTCATTTCATATTCAAATGATATGGTGTTGGATGTATTTTACATAAGACTGGGAATTTCTTTGTACGTAAAAAGAATAAAGTGTATATCGTGCCATCAGCAATCGTTCACAGTCTGTTTTGCAGACATTTAAAACTAGACAGTCGTTTTATTTGATGGATTTCCCCAAAGGAATCATCTGTATTTGTATACGGCTTGCCTATCATTTGATTCAATACAAACGATTCTGTCGGATACATTCGATGGTGATAATGACATTGGATGTTCAATAGACACTTTAGAGGTCCGGTTAAAATTGTTCAATTTTATTCTACTATCAGTGACACCAACATGAGCTCCGCTGATTCAAATATGTTTTTTATCGACAGTGAGTACAGAAATACTGTAGTGAATATTTAAATCAGCGGAGTTAATGTATGTGCCACTCACAGCTGAATAGAATCGAACAATAATTACTTTTTACAGGGTTTAAGGCCATGTCAACATAAATTCAAGCCATTTTACTGCGGTCAGCGAAAGTAAACTTGCTTTCCCGGATGGGATTCGAATCCGTATCTTCTTAGGAAACTAGTTTCGATACCCTAATGCGCTAGCAATCAAGCTATGGACCAGGGTAATTACCTAAACATGAAAATACATTAAAATAAATCTACGTTTTAAAGTTGAGACAAATTGTACGAAGTCATTTAAATTTGAATGAAGGCAGAACTAAGACACCATATTTTTTTATAATGGGAAATTAAAGTAAAAAAATAACGCCTGAGTAAATAACGTACCGGTTCTTGGTACATGAAAATGGTGATGAAATATAATATAATTACCAAAAATATATAAATAATAATTATCTTACGCCTATTACCATCATATCATAAAGTATGAAACAATATTCCAACCTGTACTCGGTTGCCATAGGCAACAATTTCTAATGATATTTATTTTACGACATCGTATGACATTTTGGGGTAATTATCTAGCAAGGCTCGTAAAAATGGAATGACAACAGTACTCGTGATGCCTCACAAAGATCGTACGTTCATCTCAGTAGTTTTTTCATACCGCGAATATCTTACGACTAAACCCGTCGTAAATTTATTGAAGGTTTAAAGATCTACTATAATTGACACAGGGCATATAGAAGGTATACAATATTTGCTGTAATGAACGACTATTTAGAATCGATTGAAAAAATGGTATTGTAAATTTTACATACATGGGTGCCGTTTCATCAACGTTTTCGAAAAAAATGCTTAAGTTACGATAATACTATAAGATACGTCAGTCGTTGAGAATTTCTTAAATCGTTTCATGAACGTTATCGTAACATTTTTCTTATATTTTTGCGTAAAGCGCGACTTTACCAGTCAAATGACGTCATGTTGGCAATTCTGCAATTTTTGCAGAAAAAATGAATGATAAAAAGTTGAAGGCTAACACTTGTATCCATGTGTCATTTGTTTCTGCGCAATAAGCAGCAAATATTTGTATAACATTTGATTCCGAAGAAAAGGCTTGCAATGCCGCTTTAATGTCGGCCATTGCCCGAAAATCGACTGTGATGCAACGAAAATTGCCCAGGATTTTTAAGTTCATGACTCAGACCTAAGTTTATGTTTGTTCCCCACCCTACCATCCCCATAAAGAGTGTGGACTTCAGTCCGTCGCTCATTACTAACTCAGGGAAATTTCTTTGTCAAGTGTAAAATAACTTGAGGCACTTTTGGCAGGTTAACTTTGTTTATACTCATTATATTACGTAAATCATCTATCATTATGAATAATGAAACATTTTGAAGGACAAATGATTGTTTTAACACTTTAGATAATTTGCTCTGCTCTGTATGACAGATGTCCTGAAAAATCGCTAATTTAAGATGATAATCTCTATTTTACCAAATGTGTAGGCCATGCCAAATTGGAATTTTGTTAAGCGTCAACTCAAGTTTGACAAACCAGTGGCGTAGCAAGGTCTTTTTAATGTGTACGCAAAATTCTAGGGGTCAAGGGCATGCCCCGCCCCGAATTTGTTTTTCTGTAGATCATTTCAGGAGCATTTTTGGCAACTATTCAAAAAGGGTCTGTATAATTCATTCTGGACGCAAATATAGGAAGACAACATTCATACCAATTATCATTCAATTTTAACCAGCGTTTAAAGAATTATATAGACTGGAGTCAAAGACAAACAACGAATTTTAAAATCGTAAATTCAACTCCCAAAAGGCATCGCAAGTCCCATTGAAACATAACTTGACATAAAGTTAGTAAAATAACGATCGAGCAATTTTGTTTCACACCCCCCCCCCCAGGCGAAAGATTCTATTACATTTTTTTGGCGTTTGTATTTTTACGATTTTCAGGACCAACTGAACTCTGCGTACTGGTAGCTACGCGCCTGCCTACAATCAGTGTTGAATTTGTTTAGTCCAAGGGAAAGTAGTTGAATGTACTCAGAGAATTGCAAGTTTTGTACAGCAGATTTGTTATAGCATAACATAATTACAAAATTAATGAATGGGAACACTTTAAGATAACTTGAAGTAAAATGCTGTTGTTTGTTACCATACTTGTCCGTTTTAAAAAGAATGGTTTTACATGGCTCATCGTACTACTTTTTAATTGGTATAAACACAATCAATGTTGATAGTAGAGAAAGTGAGTTTAAAGTTTTGCTACAGAGACCTGTGCTTGTGTTGTTTAGTATTTCAAAATATCACATTTCAGTTAAAGTTTCTTGTTTGCTTTATTTCAGAATGATGTGATCAGAAGTATTCATCGAGCATATCAAATTGGTGAATGTAAAGTTATTGATCTCAGCAATAGAAGAATCAACGCGATGAATTTTATGTACAGTAGGTCCATTTTTTTAGCAAGTCGTCTCGGACTTTATGTCCTTGAGATGATTGTCAAATTTCGTTTACTGTTATAATTTGGCCTTCTGATATTTAACAAGTCGTCTCGGACTCCTTGTCCTTGAGATGTTTGTTGTCCAAGTAGATTTATTAAATTGTGTTGTTGTTTTATTATTCAAAAGAATTTAATACTTAACTAAAAAAATGGATACGAAATTTATTGGGTACTTATTGAAATGCAAGGATTTGTCGCTAAATATTTTGGAATTCGTCCCCTTTTTTTTGTACTAAATTTTTTCTCGGTTACGATAAGTTTGGGGACGAATCAATTTGTAAACATTTATACAAGTATAAGCATTTCCCAAAATCCTTGAAATCGCTGTTTAACCATGCATTCTCAGCGCATCAAACCGTCAAAGGTCTATTTATAGACATTGATCTAATATAGATCAATGAGAGCGATGCATTTGAGGTCACATGATGAAAAAATGGACGTCGAACAGTTAAAATAGGGGTGCGTGTATGAACTCGTCCACGCAATGATTTGTCAGGTTATCTGTTTGTATAACCAGAACATACCATTATTAATGAATGAACTAGTACCAGTTTCAAGAAAGTTGCAATATAACTCTAGAAAATATGCGTAGCTAATTATAAAATGTGATTTTCTTTTTAAAACTTGCATTTGTTGAAAAAATGCCATTCTATCTTTCCTACTTTGGGGCGAATCTAAATCAATGGTTTTACACATATGTACGACAGGTCGCGCTAATTCCTGGAATTCTATATATAGACTCAATGGCTTTACATCTTTACCAGGGCACGCTAATTCTTGTCTTCTATAAACATTGATCTATATCACCCCTATTTTAACTGTTCGACGTCCATTTTTTCATCATGTGACCTCAAATGCATCGCTCTGATTCGCTTACGGCAACCGGTGCCGACACAAAAATGCTCAAATCTATCACTGCCTAGTAATTCCATGGTCGCGGCGGTAAGACAGTTGGATTGGTAGACATTACTTTTGTTACCCGGGTTCGTACCTAAGTACATGTACCTCTATCCTATTATTTTTTTTACATCATGAAAACGTACAACTCGAAATCTCTGTGCAGCACAAAAAATAAAAATAGAATATGCATATTAGCCTGATGTAGTGCTTAGTTATTGTTTCGATGTCATACACTAACCAATCTCGACCGTGTCTTATAAAAATGATTATTAAGTAAATGTACAAAATGTATTTTGCAACATGAAGAAGGTGATTGATATGTACATAACTTTAGCACATTCGTTAGATAGTATTTTGATCTGATTTCGATCCAGTCTCTGCGTTTGAAGCCAATTGCATATTTATAAATGCATTATTATTAGGTACAACGTAAATTTCTGGATATAATAAAGAACAAAGAAAATGGAATAAATAGAAACTAAACAAAATCAATTTATAGTACAATAATCATGATATGATGCGTACAACTATGCATGAATTTAATAATATACTAAAAATATGGAGGCGATGAGGTTTGAACCACTGTCGTAAAATTATTGCATCGGGCATAATAATGTTTCCGACTAGTAACCCAATGCGCTATTTTAAACAGTGAAATCGAATCGAATCGAAAAATTTTGAATTGTTTCACCTCTTATATCCAGAATCAATTTAGATATTACCGTTTAAAGATAGAATAATTTTTAAACACTCTCAAAAACTAGGTTTTTTTTGCTTGGGGTACATGTATACAAAGCACTAAGGAAAATTTATTAAAATTTGAATATATAAAACTGCAGGATTTGAAAAAAAAATGTTGTTGTTTTTTTCATTTTTTGTCACAGCATAATTTACGGTCTTTTCGAAAATCAAGGGTCGCGTTATTAAAATGCAAATAACTTCAGTTACGAACGGTAAACTTCCCTAAAATTCAACATTCAATGTCTTTAATAGTATAGATTCAAGAAACAATATCATAATAAGATTGTGGAAGGTCATCATTACAGTTCCAGAACCTTAACATTGAACTAATGGTCGTTCATGAAAGTTGGCACTGAAAAAAAAATTGAGACGACACCGTACACCAAAATTGTACAGAAGGACTCCACCGTACAGTTTTTGAGACTGCACCGTTCAAAAATGTGCGTTTTGACTACACCATACACCGGCGACTGCACTCACTTTGTGTACACTCATAAAACGAACGTTTTTGTGGAAGGGAGATGATATTCCTCCAAAGTAAGGGGACAGAGTAACTCGGTCGATCATTTTACGCTACTCTGTCAATCGATTTGAATCTAAGAGCTCAAATAAAGTCGGAATCAGGCTTAAAAGATTTTTTCTCGCTTCAAATTTCAAAATCATAGATCGACCAACTTTATGATTCATTTATAAGCTCTTGGGTGGATATCAAGCGAAAACAGGTTGTACATTATGCACCGGAATCTATGCCTGGTTGAATACAACTGATTATACAGCAATACATGTGGATTAAGTTAGAGAAATCGAGAAAATAAAATATGTTTACCTTTTCACCAGCGTTCGGTCCGCCATCTTGGTTGACTGCACCGTACACAGCTACACGACAGTGAGTTTATATAATTTAAAAATCTGAGATGGTTAAAACATTAAAGAGATAGTAGATTTCCTGCAAAATTTCTATGGCCATAAACATAGTTTTGTAACTTAGGAAAGTTCTCATTTTATCCCCTCTTTCCAGGGAATTAGATATGTTATCCATGTCTCTGCCTCTTTACAGATTATTAGCCAATTACTGAACCATCGGGCCCTGGTTTATATACTTTCCATCGCCTAAAACAAATTTCTAACTATTGTCTTACATAATAATAGTTTGATACAATCAACTGAAAATCAAATTTCGGAATCAAGAGCCAGGGAGCTTTCTTGACTAAAACGGGTGCAATATTTAACCTGGAAGAGAATCCCAACCCAAAATATATTAGGCTAAACTATTATTTTTGAATCCTATTTGCTAGTACATGTATAAGGGTTTTTTTAATTATTTCCCGAAACCAGAAGCACATGACCCCTCATCTCTAAGTACATATACATCTACTAGTCAACTCTGTCAGTTCGTACAGTATGGCATAGGTTTAACAGAACGGGTTACACCGTTCTTAACTGTTGATAAGTAATGAGTCCAACAGAAACGAAACTACGTTTTAGACTGACGGAAATCATACGAAAATAGTAAGAATTTAATGTTATTTCACTTCTAATCGGTGCTAATCAATTAAGTTTGCTATCACATTTATCAGCTTACGAACATTTAATGATACATAGGCGGTTAATTCTCTTAAATCGAAGTGCAGTGTCTTCAAATGACAGACAGAACCACCCCTTTGAAATCGGAGTTTTCGGACACTGTTTGTTTATGTTTACATTATTATGTTGTTAGTGGGGTTTTAGTGATTCCTTAATAACTTGAACATGTTCTTTCCTTATATAGTATTCGATTTTTTTGTTTGAATGATAGGATCCTCTATTCCATCATTGTATGCAGGAATGGCATTGTTATTGTGATTTTAAGTTCGGATATTTTAGATTTCAGACTAAGTTCACTAACAATTATTTTTTATTTTATTAACCCATTCCGATCAACAAAGTTAAGAGTGACATCCTTGGTTTAGAGAAGGGGAAAAATTTCGTTCCCTGCTTGACCCGTTAAATCACTGATTTATGATGTACACGCTCCAAGACCCTAATAATGTTGGTCAACAAACTAGTTAAGGATATTGATTTCACCAGAAGCAAGTAATTCTTTGCCTCTTGGCCCCAATGAGTTTTAATGCCCCAACAATTTTAACCAATAGACCCCTCATATTTATTTTAATTCCATGACAAAAACATTATTTAAAAACACTAAGTTCTTATGTTATATTTCAGATATGAGAGATAGCAATGATGTCTTCCCTAGAATTATCAGATGACATTTGTAGTAGTGAGGATGAAGATGTTATTATTGCTAAGATGGAAACCAAGTCAGGATTACCAGACAAAAGATCATCTCAGTTCAAGAACGTTGTTCAATCGGAATCCTCCATAGCCACTGTTAAAATGTCTGGAATGGTGCAACAAAGAGATAATCTTTACGATTCATCTGATTCCGAGGACGATGTCATGTACGATGAAGACTACAAGTTCGGAAAGGATTCACTAGAAACATCAAATTCATTTAGTGTCAATTCAAGACAAGTCTCAAATGATTCAAGAAGCTCGTCAGTTTTAACCATTAAATCATCTATGACATCAACGTCAGATCACACAATAAATGGCAATGCTAGCATGGAGACCTCAGATAACAATGTCAGACATGATTCTGTGTTATCAGTGAATTCAGAGACAAGTGAACCTCCATCAAGTTACACTGAGACAAGGTTTAATCCATTTGACAGAGATTTACACGTAGATGAGGATCATTTTAAAACCAAAAACCTTTTAATTAGAAACAATGTTGAAAATGGACAACCAAAGTCAGGTATGGACTTAAGTAAGTGTCTCTGGTTATATCTATCCCAAAATCAAGATTTAGTAGGTAGGAAATGTTTTTAAGAGACAAATTTTATGTTTTTTGTCAGTCTAAACACATTTTGTTGTTGTTTTTGTGTTATTTTCAATATTTGACAAAAAATCAATTTTGATTTCAAAAAAGCTAGTAAATATAGATTAAGGCTCATGAAAAATAGTTATTTCATATAATCTGGCTTTTGATTGATAATTTGGCTACTTATTATAAAATGTAATTATTTGGGCAAGTGCTTACAAGTGAAAATTTAAGACAAACACTGCCTTAAGATAAGTATAACCAAATTTTAATGTCTTAGTTAAGTATTGTTAGAATTGAAACAAGAAAGTGGTTTCAATAGTAATTATTTTGAATAATGCTGAAAGTAAACTAATTACAATAGAGCACGCTATATTGATGCTTTGTCCTTGGTAATGGATTTGTTATGCAGGCATTCATGGAAAAGATAGAGTCTCCCATTGGTAATTTATAATTTTTGTACTTTCCAACTGATTTCCATCGTGAATGGTCTAACCTTATCAAGTAATGTATGTCTTAGACAATCAGACAGCCATTTTCTTTTAATGAAGATTTATTAGCCAGCTTATAAAGCACAGGTGTTCAGATAGGAAATCATTAGATGTTTGTCTTTATGTGGGAATTATCTAGAGACCTGACCCACCAACTGTATCCGAGTATAATATTCATCTTATTTTGTCTTAGGCTGTTTGTTCCAGTGTATGCATCTTTTTAGACTTGAGGTTTTTAGCTCACCTATGTTAGTTTGTTAAGTTTAGCAGCACAGTAACACAATATCACCAGTTGTAGTGGTTGTTCTTTGATTTAGTAAATAGCAAGTAAGCAAATATTTATGGGCATGAAATGAAGGTTTTAGCTAATCTATTTAGTATTACTAGCTGGTTAAGATCATCTGTGAAGAATACATGAGCAAAAGGTAGGGGTGTAACAATAGGTCGACTTATCGCAGTATCGCGATAGTTTACCTTGCAATAGCAATAGGTCGATAGAACTTTTTCAAGTCGATAAATATCGCGATAGTTTTTCTGACTATCGACTTTTTTCGATAGTTTTCTTGAAAACGAGAGTTGAGCCCATAAACACTTTACTTTCATCTTTTTTTTAATGAGATAACTCCACATTGATACAGTTCAAATTAAATCTATTTAGAGGCCCAGAGGAACAGATAAGCTGCGTATCTGCGTAAATACGCAATTAAAAATCTCAAAAACCCTATAAGAATAAAAAATTTGCGTATCATAACCCAATTCTCGAAATCGCCGCGTATCGAACGTAAATAAAAAATCGAAACTGGTCAGATAAGAGATGCGAAAAATGAAACTTCACGCGACAATTACATGCCAATTACATCTCATTAAAACCCAATTGTCGTTCACACGCTGGGAGTTTAACTCGCCGACATATGAATGCACAAGGATGTCACAAAATCGATAATAATGTCGCCGACTTATGATGACACGCTCGATAACATCTGTATATACCTTTACCTATACACGTCAGAGTACATTGGAAATAGCGCATATATATATTTTAATTGTTTGCAGCAATTAAATCAATATTAATCCTTTGTTTGAGGACAAATATGTGTTTGCAGTTTGAGCAGAAATTGAGGTAAACAATTTAAGATATGTGTCGGCATTTTTTTACACTTACTTTGTCGATGTTTGATAGCATAACAATGACATAATTGCAATGTCTCATTATGTAATAATGGAGTCTAATATAAATTAATCGTCATAAAAAATGTATTCTTAAACTAGCGTGACCTAATTTGTTAAATTGTATTATATATAAAACTTTATAAAAACGATATCGGCGATCCCAGGAAGTCATTTTTTCTTTGTTAAAATAACTGACGATAATTGTCAATAACACCGTCTTGTGTAATTAAATTTATAAATAGTGTTTTGTATTATTTTACAACAAAAATAATATATAATTTAGTATTGTATTTCGTAAAAATAAAATCCCTTCAATCATGATGACTTATTGTCATATATTTTCGCGACCCACGCTATCGCAAATTAAGTAAAACATTCTTAAATCTTCATAATTAATGTAATAAGCTTATTATTTTTCATTTGTTTTTCTTAATTTAGCAAACAGTGCCCCAGGAACCGACAAATTCGAACTTACGTTCCCGTTTTCTGGTGTTCGTTGATAAAACAAATGTCAAAATGCCAGACATTTTTTTTTACTTGCCAACATTTGTAATTTTAAAAATGAAGCATAATTATATGTTTTTTAAATTCAATTAAAATACTGAAGATGCTATCATAACTATACTGTGTTTATCATTATCATTATGTAATTATGGTAATCGATGACAAAGAGTTAGAATAACCAAAAAGTTAGTTGAATAAAACAGTTTGTTGATTAATCAGCATTTCAAATAACCAAATAACTGACAAGTTGTTATTTGATACAGAAAAGTTATTTTCAAATTAAGTCATTATTTTGTAGATTTCTCCACTCCTGTGAACTGAATTCTGACAAAATCTTTGAAATATTTTCCTGCAATTTTAATTTGTTAAAAACGTTTTTACCTCTGCATTACTCCGTGGAAGTTATAAATAAGACTTGCATAGTAGCATTCGCCGAGCAGAGTTGTCATATATTCGGCTATTAAGTAACATTTACTGATTTACGACTGTCGTCATTTTCTGTGATAAGTTGATTGTGAAATTCAGTTACTATATGCCATGCGTATTTCGGTATATATCATATTTGTTTCAAGTAGTTATCTTGACTTATTACGTCACAAATTGTCATGATATGAATAGATGATAAATTGATAATGATAATCATTAATGGATGCTATTCGCCACCCTTGAATTAAAGAAAACAAAAAGTCAAAATCGGCAGTATCGCAGCATTTTGGCTTTGTTTAGTAATAGATGAAGTTTTCAAATCTAAAATAGCTTTCAGATACTGCCAAATAGTACTACAGTACAGTGGATACCTCCAATTTAAAGGATTATTTGACAAGGAAGCACCATGCAGTTTCCCTTTCAAAATCCCTATCTTCACTAATGTGAATAAATCTGGACCAAAAACTAAACCAATGATATACCCTCTAATAGAGAGCCAGCTCATTCTCAAAGTGCGAGAGATATTTCAAATTCAAACCCATTGTTTATTGTAAAAGACTTGAGACTGTTTACCGTTGTTTTTATAATAAAAAACTATCGTGATAGTATCGCAATAGTTTTTTGACTATTGCAATACTATTGCAATAGTACTTTTATTATTGCAATACTATCGCGATAGTGTTTTTGGCCGCAATAGTCACCCCTAGCAAAAGGGGTGAAAAGGACAGGGAGGAGAGAAAAAGAAATTGGTGCAACACCTAGCTATTTTGTAACTAGAAAATCGACTTTGCTTGTCTCTCTGCTTACATAATTATGGCTTGTAAACATTTAGGTGGTTACATTTAATGGTTCAATATTCATTACACATGGTCATGCTAAACATGGATATCAAATTCCAGATGATTCTGATAAGTAGGTCATATTTAGTAAAAAAAACTAGGTCAGTAGATCAAATGTCAAGTAAAAATGTTAACATCTTTATAGATATACATACTTCTTTATAGATGACCTTGACAAAAAGGTTAAGGGTTGGAAACAAGGTCAAGGTCACCCAGTCTCCTAACCCTAGTACATAAGAATGACTTTTACTAGTTGACAATTAACCCAAAGGTTCTTGCTAAATATTGAAGTAAATAAAAATTTCATGTATAATATTTTAAATCTCAGGTGAGCGATATAGTAACACCTTGGTCCTCTTGTTAAACACAAATACAGTATATTAAGTTTCTTGTTTCTTATTAATTTATGGCAATGGTAGACTGGTTTAGACCAGCTGAGTAACTGCCCAGCACTGTTGAATATTTGAATATAATTTTGATGGAAAGATGAATGGGTGTATAGACATGTATTGGTGTTTGTTTGTTTGTTTCTGTCAGTCACAGCATTCAAGTATAGGCGTATTGTTAAGCTGTATGTTCTGTGATGTTGAACATGATGTATGGTTTTGTTTGGTATTTCTTGTTAGCCTTCAGTCCACCCTCATTTCTCAATGCTGTCTCTGTTTTTATAACTTATTTTTGAAGGACAGAAGTTTTGTTGAAAAATATTGTCTTGTTATGAAAGCCCTCTTCTGGCCTTTAGGGTATATTAAATTTCATTTTAATTGCAAATACATTGATTTTACTGTTACAGGGTTTTCACAGACATTTCATTTCAAATGTTTATTATCACATTGCTCTGTGTGGTAATTGTCGTCAATCTTTAACTAGTGAATGCATGTAGATACATATTTTAATGTTAAATATTCATGTATTTACTATACATGTATATTACAGTTAAAAAAACTTTTGTTTCTTAACTACTATGATAACTGTATTGATAATTAATCCTTATTTTTCATTAGTATTCATTTTGTTATTTTTGTAAATTATCATCTCTTAGCTAAATATATTAATTCATAATTATGCATATTATGATTGACTGTGTAGCGCTTTTGATCATTTCATTCAATATGAAAAGATCACCATACAAATTTGGTGTATAAATTTGGTATATAAATTTGGTGTATAAATTTTGGTATATAAATTTGGTATATAAATTTGATATATAAATTTGGTATATAATTATATAAATTTGGTAAATAATATATATATGTTTATTATAGGGTCCAAGTCAAGTGGATCATCATGGACAGATGCTAGTGTAGGTGCCTCAGATACCTCACCTAATAGTGATGATATTACATTTGCTGATCTTGGATTAGCTGAAGACCATTTCTCTCAGCCTGAGGTAAGAATGAATATAGTTATTGTAAGTACTAAATGATTATAGGTTATTATACATTTTACTGTACTATACGGAAATACATGTGGACAAGTACACAGCTGGAAAAGTCATACCAAAGGAAATTTCATATGACCGAAAAAAAATTTAATATTTAAGAATACCTATGCTGTTGCTTTTTTTAATTAAAGACACATTATTCAGTATATAAACAATTGAACTCAAGAGGACAAATGGTCTGGAACTATGAAAAAATACAGGACCGGTCCGATTTTTGCCAGACATGTTTGACGGTCTGGCAACTTTAGGAAAGCCTAATATCAAATATGTTGGTGTTTTGTTCAGGGATTTTTTGGTATGACAAGTACAGAAGAGTTAGAGATGGCTATTGAAACATGTAAAGAATTTATTATAACAGCTCAACCACATTCTGATAGACAAAAAAACCTGGTTAAAAAACTTGTACAACTTAGATTGAAACTACAAGAGTTGAAGGTATGTCGGAAATTTAATACTTTGAAATTAAATTAGTTTTGTTTTGAGTTATCATTTAACTGTTGTCCAATAGTTTGTGTGCTAGATTTCTGACATTTAGATCTGGTTCTGTTAAGCCATAACATGCACTAGTTTTGACTTGGCCATAACTGAAACTGTTAGCCACTTTTATGCAATGGTGATTTTGATTTTTTGTCACTTAGACTCTCTATTTGACTGTCAGAGATGCAACTCGACTAGAGTGTTCCCTTGGTTACTGGCTGAGATATAGCCATTTGAGACAAAATCCTGGTTACCATGGAAATGCTTGGATGGAGCAAAATAGGCAAACACTGCAGTGTAACTCTTTTCAGCCTCCAATATGCTTTTCAGACAGTTGTATTTCCCTAAAATGATGTTGAAAGTGCTCCAACTTTCAGAACTTAAAGCTATACTATCCTTTTACCATTTTGTGCATTTTATTTGTTTTCCCTCGTGATAATGTATTGTCTGGTATATTCTGTAGTTCAAATGAATTAATTTTTTTTACCCTACCTGATTACAGAGTGACCCTGCTCCAGGGGTCACAATTTTCATACAACTTAATATAAAAGTGGTTGAAAGATTTAGGGTCAAATGCGCTAAGAATCTCATTGTTTAATGAGCAGTGCTCAGGACACTCTTGTTTTATAAACTATTCAATGTATGAAAACCATATTATAGGAAGGACCAGTGCCAGTTGAAGAAGGAGTTAAGATGGTTGTTGGACATAAGTTTGTTTTACATTCCGGTTCAACATCTAAACATTATTGTGAAAAATGTAATGCTGTCATATGGGGTGTGTTACAAGAATGGTATAAATGTTCAGGTAATATCAGACATGTACTTTTGTTGTTTTCATTAGCTAAATTGTCCCCTGTTAGCGTAGCAAACAGGACTCGACATTAATTTTAACTAGGTTACCCGGTTGGACAACCAACTGATTGTTTTACTTACCAAAACCAAATGTTTACTAACAATAATTAGCATGGGTGAAATTATTTAGTATTAGTACTGATTTCATTATTTTAGGAATACGATTCTTTTTGAAATCTGTATTTCAGTATTTTGAAAGTAGGTTTTCAGTAATTTCAAAACCTTCAAGTTGCCACTCATGTGTGTAAATTATAATGTTTTCAATATTAAACTGTGCTGGTTGCCTATGGTTTCAATAGTCTATATCCAGAATTCAAACATTTGGGTTTTCCCTGCATTACAAACAAACTTTGACTGTTACAATAAAAAAAAACGTGTTGAACAAAAGGATTTTATCCATATTTCGTGCTTTCAACACAAATGCATAGAAACCTATGTTTGTACTGCATGAGCAGGGATGGAAAACCCCATAATTGGAGTTCCGAATTTAGTCTATTTAGTTTTGCTTTATTTCCCAATTGTTTGTTACAGAGTGTGGTTATTGTGCTCATTTAAAGTGCCTTAATCATATAACACGTACATGTGCCAGTGTTAAAGTACAAGAAGATCCTGTGTATAGTATGGAGATATGTTATGAGAGAGGATTATCATCACAGAATTATAGATGTGCTGAATGTCGTGGACAGATCTCATTTAGTAAGTTTACATACTGTTCTGATACATATGTATGGTCTTTATATTGGTGGGTGCAAATGTTGACTTTTTGAGATGTCTTTATATTGGCAGGGTCAATATTTGGTGTGATGGCTAATCGCCAATATTAACACATGCTTGATTTCAAAACCACCAAAATTAAAACATGTTTGAGTAGCCTGTCTTTGATAAATATTTGGCATAGTTTTATATTGGGGGGGGTCATATTATTGGAAGTGTTTAAAATTCGTGGGGTCATTATTTGGTGGTTCCAACGTCAACCCCCAAAATAAAACATGCACCAATTTTAAGATGTATACAATGTATAGTAGTTGGAATTAGGTGGTCTAAAATTTAAATCTAGTTTTCAGATTGCTTCAATGGAAATATTCAGCTGACCCAACGATCTGGTTAAGTCAAACCTGATAACTAAAATCAACTTCAAGCTAGTGACTTGCACTGTATCTATTTAGGTCTGGGTGTTATGATATGGCAACGTTTATTTTGGGTTTTTTTTTTTAGGGGAAAATAGCAACAAATTTTCAAACTGGGGGGGGGCTTTTTCCTCATTTTCAATGGAATAATTTATATTCTTCTAATTTAAACATCCAATTGTTGAAACAATATATTCCTCTGAAATTTATCAATGACACTTAAGAAATTGGAAAATTTATTAAATAACTGTAATGATAGTTTCAATAAAAAAAACCTGAATGAATGTCCATGCTACGTATGAGAGATATTTTATTTTTGCTCTTTTTGTGAAATAAAGATCAATCATCTATCAAATGTGAAGAGTAACCTCTGTTTGTTTGTGACATTCATTGTTACGGATAACATTGAAAAAAATCAGGCAATAGTTGGCGAAACACTGGCAGGTCGGTGGGCAGGCTGTCTGGCGTCCGGTGTCGTTAACAATTGTGTTAAAGATTTTTCTTTACCATATATTTCTGCCATTTATTGTCAGATCTGAACAAAACTTCATACAATGATAGCATACCATACCATGAACAGAATTAGACAGTAACAATAACTTTACCTTCCTTTATTATGGACTATTTTCCTTTGTAATGTTTGCATAAAAGTTTTTAAATCTGGCTTTAATGTGGTGTTCACTTAACGTTTCTTGTTTTCTTTTTGACATTGATTGTACTGTCATATAATTTCAGAATCAGGGTATAGTGAACCTCGTCTATGTGATTATTCAGGGAACTATTTCTGTGAGTTATGTCATTGGAATGACAACATGTTGATACCTGCTAGAGTTTTACATAACTGGGATTTTGATGAATGGAAGGTATGTCCCTGTTTTATTTTACTGTTAAATTTGTTAAAAATTACAGTATGCGTTGGTAGATCAGTTAAATCGATGATTTTGTCAATGAATATTTGGGATTTAGTGCATTGAAAACTTGTTTAGGAATTGTTATATCTTATAGGCATAGTCATTGCTAAACCTCAAATTTATGAGTTATTTCCTGAGGTACAAACAAGCATGTCCTACTAGTATTAAGATGATAATTTTGTGTATACATACAGAACATTTTGCATTTATCAGGGGCAAATGGTGCTATGCCATTGATGATGGCATATCTAATGAAATGTGATGTTATATTTAATTTAGGCATATTGTTAGTACATTGCACAAAAACCATGAGATACTTAAACATAAAAGAATTATTATTCAATGTATATAAAAAATATGTCCTTCTTTAGAATTTATTTTTTCATCTTTATAGTAAAATAAAAAGTTTGTCTTACTCCTAATTGGCAAGTACTAATACTGATTCTACCAATCTTTGAAATTTGCACTTGCCTATTTGTGCAGGCAAGTAAAATAAGAATTGGGCGACAAAAAATCCTCTATGCCCCATTAAAAGTACAATTTAGTGGTATTTAAAAGTTAAATTAGGGTGAGAAAATTTATCCCAGCTAATTTTATCAAGTAAGTGGTCTGACTGGTGAGTTAAGTCAAAAAGTTAATTTTGAAGCCTGTACTATGTTTATTTTCTAGGTATGTCGAGCTTCCAAACAATATTTAAAGCTAATGGAGATGAAAGCCGTTATAAGAATACAGGATATCAATCCTATGTTATTTAGTTTTGTTGATGAACTTAACGAAGTCAAGGTAAGCACCATTGACTTATATACCTGACTTGAATGAAAAAAGACAGAAGGTTTAGGCTTCAAGCACTGTCCTGCTCAACTAAAGTCGTTATAAAAACATAGAATGGGTCTTACTCTATAAACGGTAGTTTTTACCCAAAGTCAATCACTGGCCAACATTTTTCCTGTTAACAAAATAAACATTGATCGAAGGTATTGATTTCTACGTACAGCTGTGATGTAATGTTTGATTGTCTCATTCAATAGAAGAAACCTACGTAGCTACATGTTCATTTTTGTATCTATGAATGCAGTCTTCGCCTTAACCCACTAGCCCAAAGCCCAGGCAAGTGAAAACTGATGTGGGCTAGTAAGAATTTGCTTATTTTATTTAGTTAGGCTAGTTGATAAGTTTGCCCTTTACTATATATATATATTGCATGATAAATAGGGCTTGTGCTTGATAAAATTTAAGGCAAGGACTGGAATGTAAATGACTTATAGGAAATACAATTGCCAATTTGTTTTAGCGTGACACTGTCTGTATTATATCAGAGACTGAAAGGAGACTTTTGTATAATTATTAGTACTTAGATGGTGACCAAAAAGTGGTTGTTTTGAAATTGTATCCATGTGGATGCACAATAAAAACTTTGGAGCACATTTGTGATCAAATTGCATCTATGACCTATCAGTGGAAACCCGTCAACTATCTATTTCTTCTCAAAGAATTAAATGCCAGCTACAATGGGATTTTTCCCAGCCTTTTTCTAAACATTTAATTTAACTAGTATTTTCTTTTAATTTTAGAAAATGCGTGAGGAGTTACTGATAATGAAACGTTATATTCTGCTCTGTGCTGATGCTATGAATGATAAATTGTTGCTGCAGTTACAAGGGAGACAACACTTTGTTGAGAGTTCAGATATTTATTCAATGAGAGATTTAATTGACGTACATAAAGATACTCTTCTACCGGAATTAGTTCAAGTACATTCCAGCTGGGCTCAACATATCAAGACAGATTGTGAGGTTAGTAAACTCAGGTTTTTGGGCAAATTTCAAATTTTCATTAAAGTTAGTTAAATCACATAATTAATTTTTTCTTTACCAGTTTACGTTTTTGGTTGGGTTAAACACTATAGCATTACCATGTTATGGTCACATTACCATCAATCTACCAATTCACCATACCTGGTTTTGCTAACCAGTTAGTAGGAGCAAACTTCCGTCAATGACAGACAACTGCCTTACATGATTTTAGAATTAGTGGTGGGAGGATTGGCTGAAGAAATCATTTTATGACTAAAATCCACAATAGTATACCCTGCCTAGGAAGCGACATATGTATCCTTGATCAGTAGACATGATTTATTTAGTACAGTATTATATATATGTTTTTTTATGATATGTATTTTATAATATATAATTTCAGCTTTGTCGTGCCAAAGGTTTTATTTGTGAATTGTGTGATATGGATGAAATATTATTTCCATTTGATAATATTGCTGTAGTTTGCTCAAAATGTTCATATGTATTACACAGGTAAATTACCTTATGGTTATTTATAATCAGTTTCACATGGAAAATATATGCTATTATTTGTGAATAATTAATAAAATATATACAATCATAGTAAATATTAAAAAACTAAGTAAACTAAGAAACTAAGTATTTTTATATATATCAACAATATATAACGCGGTTATACTATAGAATAAATTCAAATACATGTTTTTTTGTCATTTTCTTCATGACCAGTATGGTTCTAAGTAAAATGATACTTTATTTATGTACATGCATAAGGTATAATAAAGGTAGATTTTTACCCAATTCAATAAGTGGCCAGTTTCTCTATTATGAATTATTTAGAGATTCATATGGCTTTTTCTACAAGACAATCACACAAGGAATAATTTGGCCAAGTTGCATAATCGTTATACAATTTGTAATGAAACAAGAACATCTTGATTTAGCCCTATCATGATACATGATACATCAAGTCTTGATTTGAAAAAATGACCAATATTTGCCTATATCCTAACCAGTAAAGAGTGAAATCTTAAATAAAGATCTGTGATCATACACTAAAGTCATGTATCTTTTAACTTTCAGACATTGTTTTGCCAAAAGAGGCGGAGTTTGTCCTCGATGTGAAAGAAGAAGTAAACGACATCGTGAAATACCAGAATCATAATTGATATTATAATTTCATCATGAAACATTATTATTTTTGTATAAATTATGTATGTGAAGAGTTTTGTTTAAAGCTGTACAATTTGATACCATAGTATAACTCAATGGAAATTAAGCTTAAAAATATAGTGTCAATGATTTTGAATGTTTTTAGTATTTCGTAAAAAAGGTTTATTATGCTAACATATTAGGAACACCAACTGTCATAAACCACTAGACCTGTAAAGATTTGATACATAGAAATATATAGAATATATACAATGTATATACTTGTGATAAATAAGTCAGTATGAAAATTCATCTTCTTTATTGATTTTGTTCTGAAAAGTTACAATGCTATTTTATCAATATAAGTTAGTTTTTAGCTTAAATGAATATATTTCTGTACTTTTTTAATAGACTGTACTATTAAATGACCAGGTTTTAAAAAATGTATCTAAAGAGGAATAATTAAATGGCATGGAAATGACTTTCTAGTGAATTGTTGCAGCCATATAAACCAAAGATGAAGATCTATGTTAAAATGTGTTGCATAACGGATTAGGTTTTAGTTCAAATCACCAAGGACAGTGTGTTAGACAGTTCACTGTCATGGTAATAGGTATGATTGAACATTTCTCAATAAAAAGTATTGAGAAGTAAACATGTTTTTATGAAGTAGTTGTTTATATTATAAGTCATTGACTCAGCATTGTTTCATAACGTGAGAAAGCAAATCTCTCAATCCATTAGTTTTTTTATGTTGATACTTAGCTTCTTTATGTGCCGTAAAGAAATTCCGTGACTGTTGAAATTGCAAGATTTTTAGTAAAAACTTATCAAGTACATTGTATATTATGTACATATCAAATTGTTCAGCATACATTGATGTTTTTCTGTGATATTAAATTATGCAATGTTTGGCAGATTTTCCATATGAACATTAAAAAGTCTTGCCAAATGATTTTTGTCTTAACTGTATCACAAAACCTATTGTCATAGGAGATATTATATTTTATTAACCATTCATTTTAACCCTACTTGTATTTTTTTATCTTAGCTATGTTATGAGATTTAGTATATGAGTGTTTGAAGTATGGCTCTGTTGACTATAAGCCAGTTGTGTAGGGGTATAGTGCGTAAAGTTTGACTCCGATCTGACCTCTAACATTTGCATTTTATAATTATCTACCCTTATCCTGACGAAAATGAGTACCACGCCTATTCTATACTTTGGCAAGTAACATTTTCAAAATGAAAAATGAATTTACAGGGATTGAAAATAGAAGTATGTTTATGTGTTAAATTTCAACACATAATCCTCTTGGCCACAGTTGAATCAAGCATCAATACTACATTTGTATTCAATGTAATGAGTCTTGAATAAATGTCAGGTCGTGGTCTAACTTTATGCACTATAATGATAAATTTTATTCAACTGTCTTTGGTGCATCATTGACCCCGTATGTGTTAAGGTATAAGATTAGTACAGGTATTATTGGCCCTAGTCGGGAATATTTAAATTTCCTTTTCGCGATCCTACCGCTTAATGTATTTGAATTCATAGATTTAAATGCAGTACATTGTATAATTGTTTGTACAATTGGGGAAGAATTTTTCATTAAGACCCTTGTCTGTAGTTAAATGTGTTTATGAGAGCAGATTAATATTTGACTTATTGTTTACTAGTATCATGGATTAGGGGTATTCTGTTAATGTATGTTTGCTTGAATACTTTTAAAAAATGCTTGATTTTATATGTTTGTTTTATATTTTATATCCTTATTTTTTATATAGGGCGGAATGCACAAACAGGTAGAGACATTAAATGGTGTGAGAGAGAAAGGCCTGGACCACTTTAGTCATTAGTATATCTTGCCTCTTGTTTCAGGGATCTAGCTACTTTTATATTTGTCACCCTCCAAACCTTTAAATGCTGTTTATATATATTTGTAATTTAAGAAGACAGAAACATTGTAAAACTAAATGTTTGTTTTTCATTGGTGAATGGTTTTTATTTGCTCGATTGAAAAACAGGTCCCAGTTTCATGAAAAAAACTCAACTTTGTACTCAAACTCAATTTTTTGTTTTGATCATTAATTTTGCTAATTTAATCAGTGTTAAAACAAATATAAGAACATTAGAAACTCCAAAAGTTGGTAAAAAGTCATTTTATACAAAAACTGAAGCTGACAAACATGTTTGAATAAGACTCAATTCTATTGTATTGACTTGAGTCTGTTAATGAAGTGTTGAGTTTAGTTTCAAATGAAATCTGGGCTTGTGGCATAAAGTTTATAATAAAACCTATGATGATTTATGTTATGACATTTTATATGTTTTTATTATTATGATCATCTAATAACAGCCATTCCAACTGAATTGACATGCTATTTAGAGACCAAAAACACTTGAGTTTGTACTTAAGTTTGTTTGTGAAACTGGGGCCAGGTCTCATGTTATGATGTATGTCTGTCCGTCTAGTGGTCTGCGGACAATTGCTTGTCTGGACAATAACTCAACAACAGCTGTACATAGGTTCACAAAATCTCTACTGTTGATAGCCCTTGTGTCAATGATGTAAATTATTGATTCAGAGGCATATGGGTGTATAATGCCCTGCACAATGGAGCTCTTGTTAGAACTACATGTATTCCTAAAATTCAGAAGAACCTAAGATATGGTTATTGGCTGATGCATTGTGAAGGAATCACAACTTACAATGGTTATTAAGGGTCTTGCTATTGCAAAATAGTTTGACATTTTTTTTTTATTGACTATGGACTTAAAATGGCAGAAAAAACTGATTAGGTACCAACAAAATGATTAAAACTTGGTGCTACTTTTACCTGTGATTATTATAGCAATATTATTTTTGCCTAAATACAATAAAATGATAAAAAAAGATTGTAACTTTGTTTTGTTTTCACTGATGTTTATTGCCTTGTTTTAACATATTTTCATTGCAGGCGATTTTTTTATTATAGAACGCTTCCATTTTGCAGAATAAAAGGTGAGCTTAAGGGAGTGCATGGGTGAAAGTTTTCAGGACTGATCCTGAAGTTCAGGATTTTTGGAACAGAGAAAGGGTTCTTTTCATATGGTAATGTGGCCTTAAAAACATGAAATTTGGAAATTTCAGGATTTTGAAAATGATGAACTTTCACCCATGGGAGTGTGAGTGAATTAGATCATTGCTGTGTTTGTAAGGTTCAAATAGACATCATACTTTGATAAACACTATTACTGTGAGAAGAAATGGTGAGCTTATTGTTATGGCCTTACGGGTAATTTCTTTTTTATACTGGGTTAAACACCAAGAACACACAATGTAGGTGATAATGTGGAAGCCAGCTCACCTTACCTAGCTTTCCTGGTCCTTATCCTTTAACCGTACTCACCTACCCTTCAACAAAGCCAGACACTTTTCCTTTTACACCTTATTGAAGGAGGAAAATTGACAAAAGTCAAACTTTCATGTAAGGGTACAGCGTCCCAGTATGGGATTCAAAACCAAACCCCCTTCATGACACTCAATTCAAAATCCCTGCGCACTATCAACTCTGCTACAGACCAAGGTAACTCTCCATCCTTATTAATTCAGTTATTACATGAGCAGAATATTGTTATGCCTCACGTAGAAGCCACTACCGATATATTAAGATATAGTCATGTACAGCAAACATGAAAACAGTCTTTCAACCAGGATAATTGAAATATAACATGTATTTAAGATAAAAAAGCATGTCAGACCATTTTGCTTCAATAAGCTGGGCAAAGTTTCAATTTCTTAAAAAAAGAAGTTATCTTTGAAGAGCTGGCTATATTTACATACAGGGCTCGAATTTAAGCTCGCATACTTGCAAAGTGCGAGTGGATTTTGAAAATTGATAGTAACTTTTATTCTAACAAGCAATTATTCAAGAGTTGAAATAGATGCAATAATATTACTGTCATAACTAATGTGGATTAAATCACTGTTGAAACATACAGATAGATCAATAGTATGAATTAAAGATTCACCATACAACAGGTTTGATGTTCTTTGTCTATCCCACAATAACACCCTTGTTCTATCCATAGTTAGATATGGTGCTATTTTGTTTATTGCATATATGAATAGTAAATACGTTTGCTAGTAAATATTTGAGTAAAATGCAAGTGATTTTTTCATTTTGCGAGTTGAAGTAAAATCTACTCGCTAAATTTTGCAAGTCCAATTTTTGGTTAAATTCGAGCCCTGTTTACATATTTGTTGCTTATTCAATAAATAACAAACATATATAGTTTAAAATTTAATTTCCTGAAATATATCTTTCCCATTAGGTGTTTGAACTCGTACCAGAAAAATGTCCTATTTTCTGAGCAGTTCATGGACAGTATAAGTCTTGATATAGTCTTTAAGAAACATTCTCTAAGAATTTGTGCTTATAATCACAGATCTTAAAGAAACATTGTATTTGTATTATAGTTTGAACAATGCTTATAAATACTGCTGTTTGTGATCATAAGAGGCATGTTATTTTGTAAATTAAATAATCCATCAATAAACAAACTGTACATTCTATTATCTTGTAAAAACCAGACCATTAAAAGAAACCTTGCCTGTTATTTATATATCATGCAACTGCAAGAAAAATGATGGTTCTAAGGCTATAACTTTGATACCAATATCATGATTTTACTATAAAAATGTGTATGCATATATGTATGTTTAATATAGGCCTACATGTGTATGCGTGTTTATATTATATACATTGCTAGTTTGCAAACTTTCATACTATAATTCATATCATTGTCATCTGCCATTGTAGTTTACCATGTACATTATGTTCACATTATAAATTTTTGTACTTGTTATGGGCTGGAGGCCTGATACAAAATAAACATGTTGTTGTTGTTGTAACTTGACCTTCAGAACATAAACAAGCACTTGTCTTTCATAAAGTTCTCGTCAGTTGCTTGTCCCATATAACTGAGAGTCCACAAGATAAACCAATGAGACAATGACTTAATCAACTGTCAGTCACATTTGTCTGATTATTAAGAAAGGGACATGGAACTCAACTGAACCGAGAAATAACAATGAACATAGGCATTTTTATCATATTATTTTATTCAATACATGAATTAGTGTATTTATCTACAAAGTGTTATATAAATGGCATTATACATGTTTCGATAGTTTGAATTCGTTAACCTATTCCTATGAATACATTATACATACATGGACTACAATATAAACTGACAAACATTCTAATTTTTTTGGTATAATGTAAAAATATGCACACAAATGATTGTGCAATTGTCAAAAACAACTTTAGTTCTGGCTTCATTTTAATTACCCCTAATTTACTAAATATTTTTAAAAAAATATATATTTTAACAAGAAATGTAATGTGGAAACCACATTAAAGCCGGATTTAAAAACTTTAATGCAAAAATTACAAAGGGAAATAATCTATAATAAAGGCAGGTAGAGTTGTGGTTACTTTCTAATTCTGTTCATCACATGGTATGTCATCATTATATGAAGTTTCACAAAGATCTGACAGTAAATGGCAAAAATATATGGAAAAGAAAAACTACGAATTTGTTTACGACACCAGTCACCCGTGTTTCTCCAAACTATTGGCCGAATTTTTTCGTTGAAAAATCCGGCTGAAAAGAGGAAGACATTTTGAAAGACCCACCCTCTTAAATGCACCAGTTTAAATGTTAAATTAATCTATACAAATTATGTTTTTCATTTATTGTTAATCAATATGGTTTCGTAAATCCATGTGGTAGCTACAAGCCTACAAGGGAATTCTAAAATTTAGAAAAAGCTGAGTAAAATGATTCCAGCAAGTTTAACAAACAATGTAGTAAAAGAACCCTTCTTTAACCTGAAAACTTTTGTTTTACCCATATATAGAACACAATACAATGTACTGGTATTCATAAGTGAAGGTTAAAAAATAAAAACTATACATTTATATTAAAACATTGCACAAAATTCACAGCACTGATTTTCCAAATATATATAAAAACGCAACAAAAACATTCACAATTCTCATTTATTCAACAACCATACAATATATCCTAGCAATAAATACATCAACAAATGATTTACAAAGACAGTACACTCAACATTAATGTATTCAGTAATAAAAATATTTTAGTAAATAATTAATGCGCTCCGTTCAAACTCTAGTCCGAGTTCCTTATCTCAGGTTAAAGCTACACTGTATTCTTGTTTTCTAAAAACAAAAATAAAATTAAACACTAATCAAATTAACTTTGGTAATTTATTTGTTTAATCTTATTTTAATCAAACTTTGTATAACAGGCCATACAATTGTATATAAATATATATATACACATTTAGATTTTTAATAGACTCGTTTTCAATAATCGCAAGAAAATTTTATACTGAAATACATGCATACCAAGTCATCCTAACCCAAGAGTAAATTCAGGCTAGTTATCTTACATTGTACATAGTCAGGCTAGTTGATACATTAGCCCTTTCGTATGAAATATAAAAAATTGGGCAATTACAGCATATAAAGACAGTAATTAGTAATTGGGCAATTACTGTGTATAAAGACAGTAAATGGTATAATAGTTACATTACCAAGTACAACCCAACTTGAACAGAGCACTACAAATCCATTCATTTGCTAGTAAAATGGGTGATAGTTGAAAGTTTTGAAAATACTGAAAACCTAATTTTAAGATACCGAAATAGACAGATTTCATATAAATTACATAACATAATTTATTTTCAAAATACTGAAATCAGTATTAATACTGAAAACTTTCACCAATGTAGTATCATAGTTTGGATTTTATACAATAATTTTTAAATAGTTAACATAAATAATTTAGTATTGTAAAAATCATTACATATTTTTGACAAATAAAGTAAGGATAATTTATATAATAAGTAAGTAATGTGGGGCTATGAGTTACACATTAATGTATTGATCAATGAACACATTTAAACATGTGTTTATGATAGAGTTAAAAAAAAAATTCTCGAAATTTCTTCTAGCCAAGATGTTTTTATTATTCAGAATACAGGGAACCCTAGTTTTAATTCAATTAGATTCATCATCAATGTTCTTTTTTTTCATTCGTGTGAGCAAGGCATTTTTTCAGTATGTAGAAAAAGCCTGAGGCCTTACTTAATGTAGAACAATGGCGGAAATTGTATCCCAATTCCATTGATAGGGGAGCAAAAAATTAACGGTAACCTCCAAATTTGGGGGAAACTGCATGATTACAAAGAAATTTCAGAAGGGAAGGCATCTGATAAAGGCCCATGTTATATAAGAAAAAAGCCCTGTATGAGAACAATTTAATTGAAACCATTTCAAATTTATTGACAAGTAAATTTATAACCATTTCAACTTAAGTAAAAATAGCAATTCATTTTTGAATTTTCAAAGTCAAAATGAAGTATGTACACACATTAATAGACCTATGCCTGTCATCCTCTTGTAAAGAAATATTAACTTTTATTTGATCCAAGCTCTCATAACTTAAACAATACATGTATCTGTTATATACAGAGAAGTGAACACAAATTAGTATGTATATGACAACCATTATAAGTTTCTTAGACAAACATTTACATACTGAATACGGGACAACATTGGAAATAAGAAATATTGATCTTTTTGGGTCATCCCAGCTATAGATATGCATGATACATAGCATTTTATATACTGTTTATATATTTACCATTTGAATGCCATGTATCATGACATTATTACCGAAATAAATAGTCATTATAATAAAATTATTCACAAAATTGACTAACCTAGATGGCTCAGGGATAAAAATATTCAAAAAAGCAAACATTTAATATCTTGTATTTTTGGCCAGGTACCCCACCCACCCAACAACCTATAGCACATAGCATCACATTTATACATGTATCTAAATTACATTCATGGCTTTTAAGGTTATTTTCTAAAGACTCTTTACCTTTCAGACATTTTTTTAAGAAACCAGGGGTCTGATTATAATTGGGCTTACATGGCATGCCCAACTTTAGTTGTTGACTCAACTTTATTAATTTATCGTAAGAATGCTAATTATTGATGTTCATAAAGTATTACCTATCTTCAACATGTAACAGTCTTCGAATTTAGCCAGTGGATCGTGGTCGGAGTGACTTTAAGAATGTGAGTGGTCCGACAGTCCACAAAGCTACCAATTTCCTAATTCATATAATCAATAAGAAATTTGAAGTATATACAAAATCAGTAAAAATCCTGTTCACTTCAGATACTTTCCAGCATATCTATTGTTTAATAAATCTTACAATTTATTTTGATAAATCATTAAAATGGACAGCACATTTTCACAAATAACTTAGATTTTTTCCAGTCCAGTAAACTTCTTTCAGTCTAGTAAAAAGCTATTTTGCTGGACTGAATGTCCCGTCCTTATGAAAGTTAATCATGAAGACTAATGTAGATAGGGTTTATTAAAAAAAACCAATAATCTCTCAGAAAACAGAAGATTTCCAAGCACTTTTAACATGATAAACACAATACAATAACATTACTAAGAACAGTGCATGAACAGAGAGAAAAAATTGATCACCAACTTTGTTTTGGATAAAAGATTTCAAAAATAAATATTCACATAGTGAAAAAAATGTAAATAATTTAATAAAGATGGCGTCCAGCTTACATGGTTCTATAACAATAGCCAGTGTAGGTACCAGCCTTTATAAAAACAACAACAACAAACAAAAAGATGCGATATTCACGATTAAGAAAAAACGCAACAATTACGATCAAGTTATTCCTTCCTGAAGAAATTAACAGACAGAGTTTGAATAATCTATTTCTTATATAATAATATAATACATTATTTATCATTTAATTTACTTCAACAACATTTTCATATCATCTGTTTCTGCACAATCTATATAACTTTTACCATCAGGGGATTTCCCGTCTTTCTTAGCACCCTGAAACATAAAATTACATCAGTAGAATACATTAGGGTTCTATAGGGGTCAATGATAAAGGTACAACAATTCTGCGAATAAACAATATTTATTTAATCTCCATTTTCTGGAGAGGTAAATATACAAGTATGATAAGTGGCGAAACATAAAATGTATAAATAAAGTCTATCGTTCAAGGTGATACACATTGGACAGTTATATATGTTAAAGAAGCATGCTAGTATACTGTATAGATCTGGTATGTTCAGTCTCTTGATAAGCGGAATGAGCTGCACTTGAATGATCAGAGAATATGAACATTTTAGAATGCATTAGTCTAAACAGTTTTCTACTCTGAGATTGAAACAAAGTATAAACACATGTGCTTAGGTATTGCTATATAAACATGTCACTGCCACCCAAAAGGAGGGCACAGAATATTTCTTCATTACATGCGCTAAAGAAATTTGCAAACTTAGTAATAAACATGACATATATTGACTAGACTATTTTTTTATGTAATGAGTTGTATCATGGTTTGTACTTTGCATTAGTAAATAAGTGATCTGATGCAGGCCCTGTTATTTTTCCAAGGGCAGTCGTATTGGCCCAAGGCAATCTGATGGGCTAGCATATATATTTCTATTGAAACAAAGAACATAACATTCTTTCATAACTCTACTGCAAGGTAAAAATTTACATAAACAAAGCTCAATATAATAATAAAGAAAAAAGTATCTTCCCAAATTAAAACTCACTCTATTTAATAATAATTTTACAGCATCTAAATGATTTTCCCATATTGCAGCTAATAATGGTGTGATCCCATGTTTATCTGGAGCCTGAAATGATACAAAAATACTATTTTATCAGGAGAATGGAAATCTAATTTATTTTCAAGAGTTCTTGACAAGACTTTGTGAAAAACTGAAATCTAAAAATCAAAATGTCCAAGATCAAAATGAGCTTCTCCACCATTCCATAACTCAAAAAGAAAAGTTGATAACTGTTGACATAAAATACATATCATTGAATTCAAAGTTATCATAAATACAGTAGTTACTAGTGAAATAAATCACTATCACTATAGAGAATGGTTAAATCATTGAGATATCTACATTATTAAGTATTGTTATGTATATTATTAGAATTTTACAGCTTAAAATATGGCTTATCCATGAACAAGTAGGATAGATTATTTACTTGTTTACAGACATAAATGCATAAGTCTGGCATAGCCTTTAGGAATTCCTTACCTCTGAATCTTAATCGACTTATAAGCCATATAAATCAGGCTTATTATATGTATTGTGGTTACATATGATTGAATAGAGTATTATAAACTATACCCACTAAAAGTTTGGAGACATTTTCACTTTGTAGGCCTATTGAATATTTTTTTCTATAATTTGATAACTTTTTTAAATGCTATTTTAGTATTGCTTCATTTTAAAAATTGGTTATCATTTAAACTGAGACAAAAATAGCATAAAACCAATGTTATGGAAACTAATTTCAATAAACATAGTTTTGGAGGCTTTAGGATGTCAGATGCTGAATCTTATAAATATGTTGCACTCATGAAATTTGCTTTCATTTTATCACATGCCATACTTAAATATATTACAAATAATGATTATATAAAAAATTCAAGAATTGTTGTACTTTTTTTTGTCTCCAAACTTACATTTATATCTGCCCCAGCATCTAATAAACATTCTATCATTTCAGTTTGACCATAATCTGCAGCAAAATGAAGAGCTTGTCTACCAGTTCTTAATTCTTGATTTACATTTATTTTATTCTGAAAATATATGAATATTTCAATAAATAATTCATCTGCAATATTCTATAAAATTAGGAAAAAAATTGACTGTGGTAATGAAATATCACAGATTGACACATGACATGCAAATACTTTAAAACCTAGCTATCAATAATTATATTTTAAAGATAATAAGTGGTAACTGCTATGAGAAAACCCGACCTGTAAGAATCTTCAGTTGATAGAAACCCTGATAAAAAACCCTGCTCAACTGGGACATTTTAGCCGAAGCCTTTTTAAAGACTGGACACATTAAGCACTTATCCTATCAAACAAAGTCTCCTATAAGATAAATACTCTGGAAATACTTGGCTGATTTTTGCATCAAGAACATAAGTCATACAAGGCTATCACCATGACTTATTGATAGTCTGCACTATTTTGGTGAGAAAAAATTCTGCTGTAGTCGACCAGCAGTGTAGGTTTTAAACTAGAAGAAGCATTGCTCATTGCCCCTGCAATCTCACACATTGCCCCTGGAGTGGGGGTATGTCAAATTACTATTCCATTATTGAGACATTTTGAGTCTGTATGAATTATTTTATGAACATGTATTGTAAAGCTGACAGGTGGTATGCTCTGTACGCCGTTATCGGTGAATCTGGTGATGTGTTCCTAACTTCTATTCAGCAAGCATCTAAGAATGTGCCTTAAAATACATTTAACTCAATTATGACTTGATGTAAGTTTCAACCGTCAAGTTAATCAAACGACATAACTTTCATAAGCAAAGGGAAAATATTACTCATAGTCATACATTCAAGATCATTCAGCCATTGACATTAATTGACTTAATTTGTCAACATCATAATGTTTGAATCAACGAATTACATAGCTGCATTAAATAAAGCGCTTTTTTTAAGCTTGATACCTTATTACACAGTCAATTGAAAGAGTACCAACACTCTCCAACAATACCCCACCCACTTCATTTCTACAATGAATCATAACTAACATGATCGAGGAAAGACACAAGCGTCAATTAATTCTTTGTTTTACCGTTTTAAGATTTTCCTTTACTGATGCTACTTCGCCATTTTTAACCCCCCACAATAAATTTTCAAGCGCTGACTCGGACATTCTTTCTTTTCTTGAGATATTTTTGGGTGTATTTTTGTCGCTTTCTTACTTTTCCGGTTGAGATTAGAACTGCATTTTAAGAGCCACTGTACGTGCATGATATAAAAAAACCTATGCCATACTATTCACTTATTAATAAATTTCGACCAAAGAATTTTATCGTAAAGATCAAATGTTTACAAGTTTTATAATATTTTGTATAAGTACAATTTTGGTACTTGTTTTTATTAGTTATATTATCGATTGTCGCGGAAAAATGTCGTTTATTTCAGCACAGTAAGGTAAGGGTTTTTAGATTGAAGTCTAACCGCTCGAGATTAAGTAGTAACAAGTTATTTAAAACTTTTTTTGTCTCTAAAAATTGTATACTTTAAGATAAAAATATTAAAAAAAATTTTTTTTACTAAGTTAGGACGGGTTATAATATGATAATATTGTTTTATTACAGTCAAATGAATGAAGAAGATATTTGCAACTCTTCAGTACTATTAATCAACGATAAATACAATATATTGAGCATCGTTAAGCAAGTAGCCCGGCTAGCTCAGTCGGTAGAGCACGAGACTCTTAATCTCGGGGTCGTGGGTTCGAGCCCCACGTTGGGCGAACATTTTTTCATCCCATTTATTTTTATTTTTAAATCAACTTTACAAAAAGTTTACAGTAAATAAACGTTATTAATTCAAAATAATAAATTAAATTGATTCATATAAAAATACAAAATGTATTTAACTTTTAACGCAATGCTCAGCGTACAGCTCTACAGTACACTACAGTACATGACTAAGTAGAATTAACTTGCTTCAATTAGAAACGTTGTCGAGAAGTTGCTTTAAAGTTTAAACCAGAGACATAGAATAATATCAGTGTTTATTTTCACTCTTAGTGGGGCCTTTTCTGAGGAAAATAGCGACAATTTTAAACGAAATTAGGGGGAATTCCTTTATTTTCAATACTTGAGATAACATGGATCGGATCCTGTAACAGAGTAACATCAGGTCTATAAAATTTCATTTATTAAACCCATACTGTAAATTCGTTTGTAATTTTTCTGTAATGCTTGAGAAATGGCCAAAAATGCTGTAAAATATACAAAAGTTTTAGGACACTCTGACAGAAGAATTTTTTACCTTAGAAGGGGGAAAATATATGCTTTTTGGAGAGGGGAATGGGGCAATTTCTGTCCCAATTATGGCCTGAAGAAACACTGAATATATATGTCTCTGGTTAAACATTTCAAAATTTTCGACTAAGAGATCTACCCTCTTTGCAATTGCATCTCTACCCAAATACATTCGAATAATTCCAAATTAATTGATACCGAATTCGTTCAGTTGAAAGTATTTAGGAGCTATACTCAGAGTAGACCTTTAAATTGCCCACAAGTTCCAACTAGCTAGGGATTTTACATTTTAATATTATAAATTCCTGCCCCAACGAACGACAACTGCGGAGCGACTGACACTTGAAGAACTTTTTCAACAATTACGCAGTAAATAATTAGTTTATGATTATTGTCAGAGACAAAGATAACCATGTCTCTATTATTATGAAAAAATGTAACAATTTTAGGTAAAAATGGGAACTTAAAAATCAAATTTAATTTGTCATTCAACGACAAGTCTGTTTCGAAGTTAGTCGTGTTTAATACACTGGCGCATGCGTTAGTAAACCACTTTATTTTCATGAATTACACACGCGTTTGTTACTTCGGCAATTCTTTGAAGGGATGCTGCTCGCTGATTGAAATAACTTTGAAGTTACCGCTAACCAATCAGATTAGTCAAAAGCGCGAGATCTATCAAGCACCGCGACAGTTAAACTAATGCGCATGCGCACGACCTTTGACATAATTTGGCCGTCTGCTTTGTTGACACAAATGATAGTAGATTGATAAAGTGTATAGATATAAATGTAACTTTGCTCAAATATGGATAATCACGGAATTGTAAGCCCAACGAACGAACGAGCATTGTTAAAATTAATGGAGAGGACAGGATATTCAATGATTCAGGAAAATGGACAGAGAAAATACGGAGGACCTCCGCCCGGTTGGGAAGGTCCTCCTCCAGGGAGAGGATGTGAAATATTCGTAGGTAAAATTCCACGTGATTGTTTTGAAGATGAACTTGTCCCAGCTTTTGAAAAGATGGGAAATATATATGAACTTAGATTAATGATGGATTTTAGTGGAAGTAATCGCGGTTATGCATTTGTGATGTACACAAACAGGAATGATGCACAAAAAGCTGTCAGGGAAATGAACAATTATGAGATTAGAAGGGGACGTTTGTTGGGTGTGTGCCCTAGTGTTGACAATTGTAGATTATTCGTGGGGGGTATACCTAAAAATAAAACGAAAGAAGAAATAATGGGGGAAATGAAGAAAGTTACTGAAGGTGTCACTGACGTGATAGTCTATCCCTCAGCCATGGACAAAAGTAAAAACAGAGGGTTTGCTTTCGTTGAATATGCTAATCATAGAGCTGCAGCCATGGCAAGAAGAAAATTGATACCAGGAAGAATATTACTGTGGGGTCATCAGATAGCTGTAGACTGGGCTGAACCAGAACAAGAAGTTGACGAAGATGTTATGGATAAGGTAAAAATAGATTCTTGAATGTTTTAATTCAATTTGTAGTCTAGACTACATTATTCATCATTTTCAGTAATCGCCTCCCTCTTCATAGAGAAAAAATCAGGATTATTAGATCAGTCAGTGAGAAGGCTTAAAGATGGGTCTTTATTATAGTTCTGTCTTTCAAAACTTTATAAGCTGCTTTTGTAACATTTTGTTCTTCATCTCATGCTGCACATTTATTAAAAATGTAGAAATTGGTTTGCTGAAGTGAAGACATGCTAGGGCTTTTGTAATGTGTTATTTTCTCTTACAGCAGGTGCTTAATTACCATACCTGGAAAGGTATGATATATTGAACCGATGCCCCAATTAACCCTTCAACATTTGATCAAAATAATAATTAGCATTACCACCCAACCAATTTAACATAAATGAAATCAATTTCGAGTAAATGTCCACCATTCAGCAAACTTCCCCTTACAAGTTACAGCATATTGAACATATTTATGTAGAAATTCTGGTCAAGGGTTATTCTCTATCATAATCATGCATTGCATCACAGCCTTTCACAGGTGTGTTTAATGTAGTTGCCAACAGGCGCGTATCTATGCCGTTTTTGAGATTACGCACAAATGCTAGGGGGTCGGGGAGCATGCCCTCTCCCTGGAGTTTTTTCCACCTCATTGGCTATTTTTAATGGCTAAGATGCATTTTGGTGATACTTTGACCACCGGTTGTATGCTTATTAGACAACAGAAATACCATTCGTTCTATCCCATTTTCATGAAATCGGCAGTTTCATACGGGCAAATAAAAAGTAACCCGGGTAAGGCATCCAAGTTATCAGCGTTTTTGGCACTATTAGATTTTTTATTTCTGGAATCGAGGTTAAGCATGTGCGTAAAGTGCGTGATGGCAGATACGCGTCTGGTTGCCAAAGTTCTCAGTGTTTTATTAAAATCAAATAAGTTATGATCATTAAATCATTGGAACAGCATACTGGCAGTTTAAAATCCTGATCAAATATTTAATGTAATCATCTTTCATATTTTTCTTAAAAAGAAAATAACTCTTCCTGACAACTTT
The DNA here is from genome assembly GCA_025267735.1 of Mactra quadrangularis. Classification (NCBI taxonomy): domain Eukaryota; kingdom Metazoa; phylum Mollusca; class Bivalvia; order Venerida; family Mactridae; genus Mactra; species Mactra quadrangularis. The sequence continues at coordinate 13,944,921 of CM046304.1, forward strand.
ATCTTTTATTTGAATGATTATGGATTGTAATCCTATGATCAGATTGTATCAGTTTTGATGTTTTTCTGTTGGTTTGACAGACTGTCTTATTACATAGCAATACTGTGGCACACAGAGTCACTTACCGAGCTATATATGCTTGGTCTTAGGCAGCTTATGAAAGTATTTTGACTTTGAGGTAAAACCAATCAAGATGAATGATATTAACCCATTTTCACTGAGTCTCAAAAGAGCTCATTGCTTATTTTGGCACTGAAATATAATTTTACTAGAACTACGTGAAGACAGAAAAGAGAAGCTGTTGGAGATCTGAGATCACTTGAACCTTGACAATGTTAAAACCTATCTTGTTGTTACTTTTGTTATTCAGAACATGATATATTGTGCCAAAAAACTTGAAGTTACTAGCAAAAACAGTTGACTAACAAATGTACATTTTAGGATCATAGGAAATACTGTGAGCAATGTCAGTTCAATACATGAAACTAGAAATTCAAAGATGTTTCTTTTTTTAAAGTGGAGATTTTTACCCAAATCCTTTGATACATAATGTAACATAGTTGATAATTAATTTAGCTGACATGTGCCACCCCAGTTTTAATGAATTCACTTCAATCTCAATAAAGTGAGGATGTTTTTAAAATAAATTTAGGTTGAATGTTAAATGAAAAACTAATATACTTTAAATTTGAAATACCTGTACTTTTAGAGTATAATATTCATTTATTAAATGACTCAAACAATTTTATAAATTGTACTATAAAAACTCACAAGACTTGTAATTTTACACTTTGGACATATTGTTTGATATTGAAATCTTATCTTATTAACATTCACTATTATATACTCGATAAAAAGTTTTTGTTCATTTTTAAAATTACTGAGATAGCAATAGGTTAGGATGATACAGCTTGGTATGGCTTGATAAAACCATGATTTAAATAAAATTCCTAGGTCACTTATCCCTTCAGCTGTAACACTTTTATGAACACAGCTTATCTTATTTACATTGGTGATTGCAATATTGACAAGGGGACTTATCTTAAATTTGTACATGTAACAATACAGTCAATTGATTGAAGATGAACTATAACACAATTTGTGTTGTAAATAAATTGATTGCCATGATGTCTATAGCCGGCCAATTTATAGACATAGATATACTAGAAAAGTAAATGAAGATTGTAACAGATCTTGCTTAACCAAATAAAATCTTAAGTGCAAGTGTTTGCATTGAGGTGACTTAAAAACTTTGTGGTCAGATCATCATGTATCAAATTGTTTGCTGTGAAAGTTTGTTTACAATGTTTGCATTTAATGTCTAGTTCTTGTTAATAATCCTCTTTGACTTTGTACTGTAAACATATAAATCTATTTGTATTTGAAATTTTATAGTCTCAAATTTTAGTTGTTTCAAATATGTATCAATTGGTCATCTTGAAAGAATGTCTTCACTTAGTGAACTTCACTATTTACATAATAAATTATTCTAAGGATATTGACATAGATGTTACTTTCACCATGATGTGTGGATTTTCTTGTCTATGCTTGCTTTTATGGTGTTACGCTGTGAAAGTTATATTTCTTTGATTTGGAAGAATATATGATGGGACCAATCTTGCCAGACTTGTTTCTGTTGGTTTAAAGATTATGATGACAAAATTGTTCACATAATGTATACATCTATTTTGTACATTATTTGAACAAGTCTTAAATTTATGTCTTGTATGATTCACTTACAAACACTTGTATTGTTAGAATATTTATGAATATTATCAGTTGAATGCAATTAGCAGCTGGCCAGTTGTGTTCCATCTTTAAATACCATAGTTTTGGCATTGATAACCATTTTAGTTATACAAGTTTACTATTTTTCTGAACAATTTACTTTCAGGTAAAAATTCTGTATGTAAGAAATCTGATGTTAGACACAACTGAAGATACAATACTTAAAGCATTTAATCAAGCTTGTGGTCAAGATGGTGCAATAGAAAGAGTAAAGAAACTCAAAGATTACGCATTTGTACATTTTAGGGACAGAGATCTGGCTGTGAAAGCGATGAACAATATGAATGGTATGTACCCCAGTCCTGGTGCAGTTATATTGACCAACTGGTCTTCACCAAACCCTGACTAGTAGGAAGCCTGCTACTTACAAAATCAATTTACATGGGAAAATTAATTTTATATAATATTTCTTACAGCTTGGCATACATAATGTGGACCTTAAGTAAAAATTACTCCTTGATATAATCCTGAAGGCTAGTTGATAATTTGACTAGTTATTTAACTATAAAAGCATTAAATTTTACAAGTGCTTGTAATATTATACTAATAAGTAATAATTTATGGTGAAGACTGTTTCTTAACCACAAATCTACTTCTGTGATTTTGCTATGAAGCTGTGAACCTGTTTGAGCCTGAAACTCTTAAATGGGGATTTGCTGAGTCGCCAATCATTATTCATTGTATAAATTGAACTGTAAAGTGTAGAGCTTTATAATTTTTAAGTGATTATATGTTACTGATGCTTTGACCGTTGGCTTCATAATCATTATTGTATTCTATATTTGTGTAGCAGTCTTTTCATTTTAAAAATATGTTCAAAATGATTTCACAATCATAATTATTCATATGCATATGATAATTTATGAATAAATGATAAAAATACTCATTCTAACATAGGTGCCAAAGTAGATAATTCTAGAATAGAAGTTGTATTAGCTAAACCAGTAGACAAAGCTGAATACCAGTTATATGCAAGAAAAAAAACAGCATTTCCATCTCAGGTATGGTTTATTTTACATTTGATTGTAGCTAGGCATTGTATAGATCAAATCACAAACTTATCGCCATTCTTGGAAAGGTTAAATCTATGGATTTACCCTTTAACCAGTTACTAGGCACATACTGCTGTCAGTGATCAACTGCTGCCCAACATGATTAAGAATTGGCAGTAGGAGGGAGAATGGCAGTAAAATCATTCATGACCTAACTCCATGAGAGTATGCCCTGCTTGGGAATCAAACACATAACCCTCTATCAGCAGATTTGTGTGCTATCAACTAAGTTTAGGGTGAGCTATTTGTTAGGGAAAGCTAACTCCACCTAATAGATTACTACTGGTTGTAATGAAATTATAAGGTTCTTCCGACATTTAATTATACATTATTCTGTTAATGGTACTTGCCTCATTGTAAAATTAACTTTAGTTCATTTACCAAGATCAATTTAGGCAAAAAATGCCATGTTTAGGGCAGCTGTCTGAAAATATGTGAAGTAGGGTAGGCTTCAAGTTTTTTTCAAAAAAATCATTTAAAATCTTCACTAAATTTTTTCTGGTCAATGTTTCTGAAAGTAAAATTTAATTTCGAACTTCATGAAAAATATCATTAATTTTACAAAAAAATCTTTTGTCGGCGAGATATTCCATAAACACAGGATTTTTAAGCCTCTGCAAAATTAAAAAATATATTATTTAGAACATAAATTGATAATGTTTTAAGTATTTCATATATCACTGAGATTTTATCACTTTCTAACATAAAGGATAATGAAGATGAGGAAGATATAGATGCCATGTTTGAGGTAGTAAATGTGTTGTTGTGTTGAAATTATGTATCACTGTTGTTTATTGTAACTTATGTTCACAGAATATTAACAAAATCACTGTATGACTTATGTTTGAGCTTAGAAAAGAATTTTTGTACATCTTTTTTGGAACCAAATTTTATGGGGTATAAATGCCTAGTCCAAAGTCTTTAAACTGTCAGTCAGCCGGGCTCAAGTAACAAATGACAATTTTTTCTTCAAACATGTTATTTATTCAAAGCAGAGGGTTTGGAATTAAACTAATATTCATCAGAAAAGTGTTTTTCTTTTTTAAATTTTCATTCCCTATATTCGTTATATGAATGTATTATGTATATGATACATTACTTACCTAAGGTTATTTGTATACTGTGATGTTGTTAGTACTTCATATTCCATTTTATAGTTTGATTTATGCTGTTTGCTGTTACTTATATCAATATACTAATTTGTTGATTTGTTTGCACAGGTATTGTGAAAGATGCATACTTAAAATTTTTGTTTTGCATGAAATGGATGATCACAATCATAAATTTTGTGTTTTAAATCATTGTTGTTGTGTACCTTAGCATGCTATTTTACATATTTTTTTACTACTGTTAAAATTGATTCATTTGAAGGTTTCAAATACCTGCCTTCAAGTGAGTGGGCATGTTGTTTGGGTTGTTTACTAAAACCAGGGCTTTTTTTCCAGAAATTGGGAAGAGGCCTTAGCCTTCCATTTTGGGAAATTTAAGCACGATTTTTGGTCAAATTGGGAAAAGTGGATAAACATTAAATAACCAAAAGAAACACTATTAAGCATTTATTGTTGCAGTGTTACATTTCATTAAAAAGAAAGTAGACCTAGCCAACAATTAGAGTCAAAGTTAGAGATTTAACCATTAGAATCTACTAAATGTGGCACAGACTGGACTTGTTGCACTTTATTTTGGGAAATTCGTCCTTTGAATTGGGAATTTTTTCCTCAGGATTGGGAATTTTATGCACTTTTTTGGATTGGGAAGCCACCTGTTATCGGCCTCTGTTAAAGAAGGAAAAAAAACCGTGAAAACTCACTGTCACCTTTTAATTATTTCTCTAGGTAATGGAGCACAACAAGCTATATATTGCATTTGCCCAATCCAAATCTTTCGTGCCTGAATTAATTAGTTGCCTTAACCCAAATAAAGGTCATTCAGGGCAATAGGCAATTTTTAAGCGTCCTCATTATTTTGTTTCAAGTGTTAGGTTTAGGCAATAACTTGGTGCATGGTCTGCTTCCATTTATGTACTAACAAATTATCTTTTAGTTTATGTTGCACGTGACTGGGTGAAACTAATTGCATGCTTATTTGCACTGCACTAATTGGATATAACAAACTTGTATGTTGTTGGCATAATTGTTATTAATATTATTTTAAAAATATATTATTTCAAATTTGATGTATCCATGCCTTAATAATTTTGGGATTGATTTTAGAACTTGAGCTGAGTCAGGCTAATTCTAAAACTAATTCTTGTAAAACTGTTTTAAGTTAAAATTCAAGATTGATTTAAAGACTATTAAAGTACAATGTATTCTTTAAAGGTGAAATTTATCGTTGGACACAAAAAACGATTAAACATCAAAATATTACATATTTCTATTGTATCTCAGCAGACACTCACGCTTAACGCATGTAAACAATGTGTATATCGAGATATTTAACTCTGATTTAAACCTGTATCAATTTAGCCGATATTACAACATCGCTTATCTACCGTGTGTGACGTCATCGTAGTCCTATCGATTAAAACCTGTTGTAACAGTCAATGGATTATAATTTATACACGCCTGTCAATTAGTCAGTCGCAAAAACATTTTGAAATTAAATTTGCATTTTTTTATTAATAATTACATTTCCTACATGATTTTTTATATTTTATATAAACCAGTTTAATAACTAGGCTTATATGTTGTATATTTGATTGCATTCATCTACAATTCCATGATATTAAGTAGTTTTTTTGTGATGTACTTTTTATTTGCGTGAAAAAAGGTTCAAAAAGAAATTAAATCGAATACGTCATTACATTGAATGAGTCTGAAACTGGTTAAGAGCAAGCGCGTTTTTTTTATTTCTATATGATGACCAAGTGAAAGTGGAAAAAGATTGAAAAAACTCGGCAGAAATAACTTTGACTACGTAAAGTTATGATTTCGTCATATTTTGACAGATACTTGCCAAAAATATAATCTTCGTGCGGAAAACGCTATTTAATTTCCTTTTTGAAAAGAAAATAGTGTACCTCGTGTTTTTTTCTCAAGGAACCAAAGATGAAAAAAGGAAAATCAGGTGACAGCAATGTTGTGCAGAAAATACTACTCAAATTGTTTCGTAATGTTGGGTGCAGTAAATATTAGTTTGAAAAATAAGCATAAAAATTAATTTATCTAAAAATCGCATTTAAAAATCATGGAATGAAAATTGATTAAACATTAAAATATATATATCTTTATATCGCTGGTTGTGCGATTATATTAAATGATGAGACCGGCATTCTAAACCTCGCTATTTTGCACAAAAAATATTTAAATGCGTAATATGAACTTGATCGCCTGAACGGTCATCTACTATCATTTACCTTATCTCCAATATATCGCGTAACATATGTCAGCGGATTAAAAATTTCTTTTGAATTCACAGCATGACGTCTGTTAGACAATGTTGAAATTGATTGAGGGTGCGGTACGTACTTTGTATATTAATGTCGACGGCAGAGTGATAGCCAATACGTGTCAGGATTTGAGAGTCTGTGTCCATGGAAACATACCCAATAGTATCAATAATTTGATGACACAAAAGAGTAATTGATAAATTATTTTGATGTACCCCTAACTTTAAATGTGTTAATTAAGTTTGTGAGGTTCCCCACGGGAAACAATAAAATTCGTACAAGATGACAAAAAAGTCCCGCGGTGAGCCTCTATATATTGGGGTCCTTAATGTAGATTAAGATATCATCGCCAACAAATTGCATTTGTTACACATGACCTGTCAAAAGGCTGTCGCCAATTATATACTTTTTAATTGTAGTTAATATTGGTCTGAATAATGATGTTAGAAAATAATCTTTTGAATCGGAGTTGAAATTGTTTTTCACGGAAGTCAATTCGCGCTAATAAATCTTTGTTTTTACTAGTTTGTTAGACAAATATATTAACAGTTGAATTTACCAAGGAGTTATTTGTGATTTCATTAAAACTTAAATTCTCATATGGAATTACGGAAAAGCATATAAATACAACTAAGGGAATTATTAAGAACTATTCGAAACACGATGAAGATACGATTTGAAATTATTTACTTCGTCGCCGAGTTGTCGTCGTTTTGAACAAGTTATCTTAATCTATTTGAAACCACTGTGAGTGCAGTCCCTCGAACAAAGATGAAATTCTTATAAACCATTACAGTGTAAAGTTTTTTTTTAAACATAAGTTGCATCGGAATTAATGTTTTAACATTCTGTGATAATAATTCAAAACTGGTGCTGAAGAAATCTGAAACACCATGATCAACGGTAAGTAATAAATTCTCATCTTCATAAGAATATGGGCTCCGAACTAATACTTCAAATTTACTTAAATTGATATCATGAAAGAATTACAAACTAAGTTGTAAATAGCAATTATTTAATTAGCATTTATTTCTAATTACAAGCACAAGACACAAGTTTTCCTTACTATAATATATACTTATACTCTCAAAAAAGTCTCAAACACCTGTTTCACGGTCATAATCACCACATTCACAAATAATGCACAATCGTCAAAATTCTTTCGCTATTCGACCTAGAAAGGATTATTCTACATAAAATACTTTTTATTTGAAGAAAATCGATCTATATCTTCTCTATATATTCTATAATAGGGAAACATAGTATCTTGCACCTGTGTTTCTAATAATCGCTTTCAGGATGTAGGACTACGATGACGTCATACCGATTCCGGTCACGAACGATAACTCATGCATAACTTGATGCAGGTGTGTTACGCCCAAGAGTTAAAATTCGTATTGCGCCGTTGTTTGATGACCAAATTTCACGAAATTTTGGATAATATTTTATAATTATCTATAGTTTTTGAAAATTAAAGAATTACAACCAGAAAATTTGAACTTTAATATATGTTTGTCACTGACATTATCATGTGTGATTATGAATTGGTTATCAAAATTTCTTTCTAGCTGATGACCTGATTACAGTTCTCATTTAATCTGAATGGAGGATAGTAATGACAGGTATTTAAACAGCAGTGCTCCTGGTAGGGTTAGAACTGGGGACATCTAGATCTCTAGTTCTGGACTACTGTTTCTATAGAAATTGTTTAGAGCTGTATCATGGTATGATGTGACAAAAGCACACGCCATAACTCTTTTACAACAGTGATTATGCCATGATGTTTGACCACAAGATTGTAAATCTATGATTTGTAACTCAGACAGTAATTAGAACTAAACTATATTTGCAGGCTTTTGGTTTTGGTTTACAATTAGGTGATGCATCTACAAATGGTGGTCTATTTAATCCATTGGTGAATCAACAAACAGTGTTTGGAAGGTAGGGAATGCATTTCTTCCCTTGTTTATTTTTATCCAATTTTATTAAAGTTTGAAGCATTGACTCGCTGTCTGTAGAATTTACTTCCAGATCCAAGAAAATTATGCTTATTTCAGATAAATATATTATTATCAATATATATTTTTGTAGTCACACCTTCAAAGCAAGTATGAGACTAATGATTGATGTGTATAAATCAATGACTTCAACAAACAGACTCTATATCAATGTGATTCAGTTTATTGTGTTTCATTTGCATTATAATTATATGCTTACAATGACTGTGTTATTTGAAGCATTGTTCAGATAGGGTATCATTTCCTTTGATGATTTTATGCTTAGTAATTACATTTTTAATATATTCATCTTGACTATTCATTTTGTTTTCTTACGTCCTTTAGATGAAGTCTTATTTCTGTACTATGTAAACTTAATTGTTTGATTGTAATGACTATATAGTTAAATATGTATTTTTGTAGGGGTATTGGACGGACTGCTGTTGGAGTACGTGGTATGATGCGTACACGTGGCAGAGGGGCCGCAGGTGCTAGAGGCATGCGTGGAGGATTGTTACCTGGATTTGTTCGTGCACCTTTTGTTAGAGGATCTCCTCAGGTAGTTTATTTTTGTAATTAGTGTCGATCTCAATTTGTACTAAAATTTTATATATGAATTAATTATTTAAGGTTGAGAATTATTGACAATATTGTTCTATCTGTGAGCTGCATTTTCATACCAGCCTCTACATTTGACTTATGTTGGTTCTCAGTTAATGTCATGTATCTTAAGTCAGTTTCTATTTTACTATGTATACTCTAAATTTCATAATATATATATTATTTCTAAAAGGGGGAAATTGATACTCTATGGATTGTTAAATTCAGGATTTCAACTGAGGAAAATATTTTTGTATGTCTATAAATGTTTCATTTAAGTAGTAAGTGCTTCTATGAAGAATGGAATAAAATTCTTCTAGAATATGAGATTACAGAAAAAACATTGTACTTATAAGTAGATATGTCAGTATGAAACTAAAATGAAGTTACTAACCTTAAAATTTTAATGTGTACAATAATTGATCATGATGTATTTAATTTTATATCTTGAATGAACTAGTCAATTTAAGATATTCATAAAAAACTTTTAAAATATTGGTGCATTATTGAGCGTGGGTTTACCGATTTGATTTGAATATTATTTTAACATGTATAATATAGGGTGCATTGTATGATATACTGCCTGGCATGGAGCTCACACCTACTAACCCTGTTACATTAAAACCACAAACTTCAAAATCTCCTATACAGGTAGTAAACGTCTTTGTTTGTCACCCTGTGCAATATATAGCCAGAATATACCCTGTTGTAAAGCTTTCCTTGGTGTATCAATGCTGAGGTTTTCATTATTAGTTGGTCTAGATTTAAAAGGTGTGCATAGAGTAATGTAAGTGCATTGATAAAAGATTTCAGGACTGCATCATCCTGAAGTATGGGATTTTTGAATATTTTATTAATGTAATAGCTGTTGAAATCGTGTAATTACAAAAAATTTAAACTTCAAATAATTACTTAGACAATGTTAAGCCTGCTTGAACGTAGCATATAAGGATGAGCTACAGTAAAGTTCCGCTATTAAGACCATTTTTGTTATTTCGAAATTTCGCGATTTTTGACATTTATTAAGATCCATACATGCTTAATATGTGAGCAAAAGGGTCACTATAATAAGAGAGTTATGCCAATAAGACTGGAACTTAACTGTAGTACAAATATTATGTCCTTTTATGTATTCAAAATTTAACATTGGTAATAAAGTTATTTTATAAAACATTCTGAAATACTTAAATGCCTAAAATTGCTTTATTTTTTTTTGGAATGTTTTTGATGATACAATTTTAGCATGCTATATAGCTAGTAGTTAGTAAGCTAGAAAGTAAATAAGTGTAGTTGTGGAGCAATGGAAAAACATTCTCATTATCATTATCATATGTGTTAGAGTTTTCAGTGCTTAAAGAATAAACCAGTATCAGTTTTTACCCTTTCATTCACGATTGTTCTGTTACACATTTTCTGACCTCATGTCTGTAACTTTGACCTTATAACCGTGTGTTTTGTTCATGTAACTAGTCATTTTTGTTGCAATGTGTGTATGTGTGCTTTTTTGTAACATTGTGAATCATATTTTTTATCATGAACAGAATTGTATTATTGTAATCTACTAAGTTTGTAAGAATTGATTTTGTGATTACTGGTATATTAGCACCTCAATAAACTCTTGTCCAGAAAGTCATTTTTCCTGAAAAAATGAGACTTATAGTAAACACATATAAATGCGCATGGTTGAATGTTTTCAATATTAATACTGATTTCATTATTTTGAGAATAGATTACTCTACAGTAATATATATGAAATCTGTCTGTAAAAAATAAGTATAATTAAAGTAGGTTTTCATTATTTTCAAAACTTAACTTCCCCTCATATGTATGTAATCCTGAAATCTACAGACTTAATTGTAATTGCAGTCATGACCAAACTCATCAGTTTATTACTGGACAGTAGGTCCTTTAAGGATCAAAATCTTACTAGACCAAACCAAGTCTTACAGGACCAGAGCCATGATACATATTTTGATGAAAAAAAAACTATGTAGATGAGATCAAATGTTTTGCTAGACAGTCTGTCCTGTAAACCTGAAGATCTGGACAGACCTTCTAATTTTTTATAGGATTTGTCCGTCGGTCCACCATATTTGGTGGTGACTGTAATTGATCATCAGCTCATCTCTTATCCGATTGTTCTGTTGTTAAGTCAATTTATAAGAATGAATTATGAGATTGCAATGTATGTATTGTAGATATTAGAAGAAGTGTGTCAGAAGAATTCTTGGGGTGCTCCTAATTATATGTTACATTCAACATTAAATAGTGAAAATGGTTCTGGTGATGGTTTGCAACTATTTCTATACAAGGTTGGATATAAGTACACTAACCATTTATTCATAAATTATTATACCCCCCCCCCCCCTCAAAAAAAATGGGGTGGTGCTTGTCTGCAACTAAGTTAACTGACTGCAAGTCAATACAAATTATGTATTATTGTATGAATTATGTATGCTAATCATGGCAAAGGGTCCAATGTTTCTTATTACAGTGGAAATGTTACAAGCCCAGAGTTAAATGTCACATTTGTTATTTTAAAATGTTCATTTCAATTCAAGTGCATTCTATGAACTTAAACCTAATAATAACTGAAAAATAATAATAATAACTATATATAGATAAAGATTTTTATGTTAAAGATACTTAAAGATTACACTGGTTTGTTTATTTTTAGGTTTCTATTCCTGCATTAAATTCTAATGCTCCATTCCAACCTAACAAACTTTGTAGAACTGTTGATGAAGCAAAAACATATGCTGCAGATTTTGTCTTACAACAACTTGGAATTCCTACTGAAGGTAATAATTACATAACTAATTTATCTTTCAACTTTTATGTAAATCTATTTTCTTCTTAGATATTACCTTTTTTGTCAGCACTGTTGCCTTTAAACTGAAATTCTCCCTGATGCCAAATGATTTACATGATACAACTATTGAATTCTTTGCATTTTGTTTTTTAGACTATGTTTGCATACAATTACAATTTGTATTCATTCAAATAAGTATTTTTTTACTAAACCACCAGGATGTGCAATAAATTGTTTAAGATATAGAAGAAGCTGTTTTTACTGAAAATTCATTTTTAGTAATGGATTTAACTTTACATTGCACAGAATTTGTTTGTGCTTGGCTCTTACTTTTTTTTTATTTATTTACTGACTATCTTCATTATGCATTTAATCAGTTTAGTGCATGGCTTGTTATACTCAAAAATATTCTGAAATGATTTATGTATGTTATATTTGACAGGTGCCGAGTTATTTACTGGTCGACCTATTACTATACCTATGTCTATGCCAATACAAAATGGAATACCTACACCAGGTCCCATGCCTTCTACTCAGGATGCAATGTTTGCTAGTCAAATGTTGAAGATGCCTCCCCCACCACAAAATACTTGTAAGTGAATCTCCTTTTATCAGGATTTTTTTTGGTGTTTTTTTTTTCAAATGCCGTTGCAACACATTGTATACTATCTAAGGTCATGATACCGCAGTCAGTCAACCTACTCACAATTCCTGGAAAGGCTATATCTCTGTTAACCTGTTACTTGGCTAAATGCCCTTCATGATTTAGAATCAGTGGTAGGAAGGAGAATAGCCATAGATATTATTTCATGACCAAACTCTAAGAATGTATGCCCAAAGTATGCTTTCATAATGAACTACTAAAATACTGGAACAATAAATAAGAAAGTTATGTCTGGTAAATAGGCCAGTTTACTGGTCTGAATGGCTTGTAAAAGTCCAAGGTGTTTCCAGAAGTCTAAATTTGGTTACATTAGCTTTAGGACTGGACAACAAGTTTCAATTTTCACTCATGTTTAAATATAATTATATATCTACAATAAGTACTGTAGCTTAGCTACATGGACTTCATAGTAACGCATTGCATTTGAGTTATTTTCATGTATGAAGTATTGTTCAATGATAATGTTATCTTTCTAAATCATGTTGATTATGATAACATAAACCTTTGTCACCATGTTATCAACAGTATGTATACAGATATGTTATTGTGTTTAAAACATGTTTTATCTTTGTTTGGTCAAAATGTATGAAAGTTCACACTTGCACTTTAGATATGTACATGTAGTTTAATGATGCAAGCTCTAGATAAAAACATCATAGATTTGACTTGTGTTACTGTACTTAGAGTTGCTTATTTGGAATCATTTCACAGGTTCAGTCAAAGAGCCAGTGTAACCAAAAAGTTCTTTATGAATATTTATTAATTGGTTTATCTAATGTTAATAAATTTGTTGTGACCAGAATGTTTTGCCCGCATACATTACCACCATTTCTTTAAGCTACAGTTTTGTGGTGAAGAAAAATAGCAGAATGAGCATAGGCTCAAACCAATTTGGCAGATTGAATTATATAACAAAACTCCATAGTCATTGAATTATATAACAAAACTCCATAGTCGTAATAGCCATGCCACCCCCTCTTCTTTTGCACTGTTTTTCATATCATTTTTATGAGCTCTAGTTACATTTATAATTACATGTATTAATTAAATTTTAAAGATTGGTGTAATATAATAAAACAAACATCTTTATTTGGCATAAACTGCATTACATTGTCTTTGGCCATTTACAATATTCATGGCAAAGACCACACATTCATGACAAACAGATTAAACTATTAAAATGAAAAATATTACAAAATATGTGTATCAATATTGTAATAGAACAATAAATAAACTAAAGAAAATAATAATAGTGATCAAAATTCTAAGGGAGATAATTTCTGCCATAATTATATAAATTTCCTATAAGTTTTATCTCCCTTAGATACATGTGGATTTTTAATTTTTCTTAGGTTCATCTTGTATGAAAAAATATACCATTGCTTAATTAAGGGATCATATTTCATATGTTACTTACAAAATTTTGTTAATGAAATTAACGACTTTTCATTAATTTTGAGATAATTACTAAGTAATACACTGGTCTTAGGTTCTTCAAAATTGTTAATCATTTCATATTTAAATTCTAATTATTTTCTAGTCAATTATATATTAGTACTATTAATTAAATGTCAATCAAATCTACTAGTTCTTGCTTCCTTCGTGATTGATTAAAATTAGGCAGTTTCCATTTTAGTCCACTTGACTGTGCGTAATTAACACTGTCATAATATATGACTGTCTCAGTTTTGTTTTATCTAATTGATCTTACTACTAAAGTAGCTAAATTCTTTTTCTTTGTTAAGCAGTTCTCTCAACTTGAGATTCAAATTGAAATTGAAAATATGAATACTTAAAAATGTACATTGACTAGAGTCTTCAAATATTCCTTTCCTGGACTTTTCAGGTATGTTTGTCCACAAGCCTGAGGAAAATGTGACTGACTGCAAGCTTGATTTTTAATCTCTTGAAAGTTATTCAAAGCAAGCAAAATTGACTGTAAATCATAGGTATTGGTAAATAATGTGTACATGAACTTTTAAGTCATAATCTTGTTCATTCATCATATGAATTTAACAACTTTAATTATTTCAGTTCCTGAAGCCTTCTTTCATCCACAATTTAGTGCCCCACCTCCTGTGAGCAGTATGCAGCCAGTTAGTTTTTAAATCCATTACAGTAAGTAAATATATGTGCCATTAACTTTAAATATATTATAAAAAGGAAAGTTATGCTGTAAAGAAATACCATGGTTATTACAAAATCATGCATTTTTTATGATTTTTATATACAAAATGCTGGATTTGGGAAGAAAAAGGTCCCCACAATGATGGTCCCAAGAGTGGATTTCTGCTGAAATAGCTCTCATTACAATTTTGAAAATCTTTGTTGAAGTTAAAAAAGAATTCCAATCAAAGGAGATTAACGAAAGTAATGAGTTCATGATCTACTTCTAATTCAGGTTGAATGAGGTAAAACTGTAAGAGATTCTGTCGGCAGGCCTGGCTTTCACTATCATTGATTTTCTCATTGTGTTTGTCATAAAAAATCTTATTAAACTCTTGAAAAATAAGGAAAACAATATGTTTGAAAAAAAGTGAAATTGTAATTGTATTCCTTGTGTTAGATTATAGTTCAATTCACTTATAGTGTTATTCTTTATCTTACTTTCATTTCAGGTGACTGTAAACTAGTGTGTTAAACACTGATGATATTTATTAACTTTTTTATATACCTAGTCATCATTCGAGCATGGTTTACTATTGACATCTTAGTGTACATATTAACAAATCTGACCAGATATCCTGTACATTATGTTTTGCAAGAGCTTGGATTAGGATGGATGCTTCTTGCAAGTCTAAGATATTGAGGGGAAAAAGATGATTTCAACTTTGAATATAATTGTCTACAGTAACGGCTCTGTGATAGTTTAGAAAACTTATAAGATATAATTTAAATATTTAGTATACCGTTAAGGTTCTTGGCAGAATTCCCCTTTTGGAATTCCCTATTTTGTTGTTAATTCATCAATGTATGTTATTTACTGCTGTCTGGATTTTTGATGATGGTGCTATTAGTCTTGTTAATTTAGATAGTTAAACACCAAACTGTATTAAAGTAATTACTTTTTAAACAGGTGATGAACATTTTTTTGTTATCTTGTCTGCTTAGATGAACCTCTATTTTTGAAATTTTGTTGGTAGGAATTTAGGGAAATACATTCATATTCTAAGTTGCAATAGTAGACATCATTGTCCAATACCAGTCTATGAAAGTGACTGTTCCAATTTAAGTAAATGGTTTAAGATGAAAAGGAAGAAAAATTTGATTTTTAATAAGAAGATTTAGTGTTGATAAATTTCATTCAACTGTAAGTGGCGCATACAATAACATCACCAATTTAAATCAATTGTGAGTACAGAAGTACTGTAGTGAGTATTTAAATCAGCAGGGTTGTATGTGCCACTGTCAGTTGAATAAAATTAACAATAGCAAAGTACAAATCAACAAATTTCCATTAAGTCGTAAAGTCAGTTATTTTATAATTGAATTAATATGATGCAATTTTAAGACTCGTACTAGAAGCTGCATAATTTTAACCTTTTATTTTTACCAGTATGTAATTACTTACATTTAAAGAGATTAAACTTGTGTTGTCATTTTTGTGGGAAAAAAACATGCTTGTTTTGTTGTCTCTCTTTCTCTAGATGCATGTGTACATTAAATTAGTTCATGCCATTGTACTGCTAGACTAATGTGCCTTACCTGCTTAACGTTTTACACAATGTTATGTTGTTAAGTTTAAGTTCTCCTGTGTGTCTCGGAGAGAGTTAAACCATTAAACCATGACATGTATTTATTTTTTGCTGATGAGCCTTTGCTTAACTTCAGTTGGTATTGCAATTTGATTAAAAGATACTGTTTTTATTAAACTCTTGGCTTAAAGTTGATGTGATTAGTAGTCTCAATTCTAAATATTCATGAAAATTATATAGTGTCAAAGACGTGATTATTTTTGAAAATCATGTGGTTTTCATTTTCAAAATTTCTGCTTTATTTTTGCCTGCATAATGCATCGAGTCTAGCAGTGGTTTTGTTTGCTATAACTTATGCTTTTATGGACACTATGAGTTTAGTATATTTTGTTTTATTATTAATAACATTTTTTTTATTTTAATGTACTGGCTCCTAGTGTGCGTGCCATATTTTAAAATGTGCTCGATAGCATTCAGTGCTCGTAATACTTATTTTTATTTATATTTAGTATCAAATGTGTAAGAACCATCAAGTATTTGTAATTTCTGATTTGTTGACTGGTTTTCAGTCTAAAAGTGTTTTATGTGCCGATATGTAATATTCATTTTTTATATATTGTTTCACTTTTGTATATTGTTCTTTTTCTTATTATTTTTATTGTTTGTACTTCTATTATTTTATTTATTGTATTGTATTTTTGCACCATGAATCTAAATGCAAGAGTTATTATGTTGTTTTTTTGTCTGATTTGAAGAATTTGATTGGTCCATTTAAATGTGCCAAAATTTTCTGGGTATGTCGTATAGAAGAGTTGAGGCGAACAGTATATATCAAGGGTAACCACTATTTAAAACTTATAATGCCAAAACATTTTGACTCCAATGATATTATGCAGTTTTTATCTGATATTCTTGTTGTATAATGTATTGATGCCCCTGTGACCTTTGTGTACTTTTTAAGCTAAGATTGTTGATAGTTTACTTGTATTTTGAGGTATGGTATGTAATTATTAATAACCAAAGCAAGTTGTTGAAACAAATTGTTTTTAATGTAATGTAAGTGATTATGGGTTTAACCATTTAGTTAAAATTTGATGAAGTTTTGTCAAAAGATCTGTCTAAGCTGGACAAATCCATGAGTGATAAGTGATCTTCGATTGTTGCTGCTTTAATTTAGGCCAATACTTTTACTGGCAGAAGTATTATTTTTATTAATGCCAATGTTCTGTTGTTTTGGGGGGTAATACCCTCTCTTTGATATATAAGTGAAACTACATTGAAGAAGTTCCATTTATACCAATGAAGAATAATTTCTGCTGGAATTGATTCAAATTTGCTTTGTATTATAAAATACAGGACTACCATCCAGAAAGATGATTTTGTTGGTGCTATGAACTTCAGTTTAGCATTGCCAATTTTAGAATTGTTAAGAAATGAGTTTTAGCTTGTCTGGGGTATTTGATTGTAATAAATAGTCTTAGCTCAAGATGTTTAATGTAGTTGTTACGTTATGAGATTGCTCTGTTATTTTTAGCAGAAAGTTTTTTTTTATACATTCATGTTGACTTTACATTTGTTATACAAACCCATTCCCTTGCAATAATCTTCTATGTTTTTTGCTCAATAACCAGTTAAATGCCATTTTTCCCATGTCTATAGCTACTGCTTAGAAATATAAAAAAAACTTGTATGACAAATATTTTGACAGTTGTTTTAACTTGAAATCAATACAGGGTTAAATCATGTTTTTGAAAATATCTAGCTGAAATTGTACTTGATTCTGATAGGTAATTGATTGCTTGGTGTGTTAAATGATGATTATGTATTTGATTAATGTAATAATAATGATGTAATGATTCTAC
Organism: Mactra quadrangularis; assembly: GCA_025267735.1. Taxonomy (NCBI): domain Eukaryota; kingdom Metazoa; phylum Mollusca; class Bivalvia; order Venerida; family Mactridae; genus Mactra; species Mactra quadrangularis. The sequence continues at coordinate 13,962,782 of CM046304.1, forward strand.
CTGGTAAATTTATCAAAGACAGAGCTATGTTTTGTATCAAAAGAGTTAATATGTTTTGCTCTAATTCCAGAGGGAGATAAGTCTGTGTTTGGCAAAATTGATAATTAGGTACTGTTGTGTTCATTATTTCACGCTGTGCTTGACTGTTAAGAGTTATATCTATGAAAAACTATTCTTTGCTGACAATAATTCAATTCCATGAAGACGAAGATCATGCTTAATAGTCACAGTCTGAATCTTCAAATGCTTTCTTCTCAAAATTATAAAAATAAGCTCATGCATCAATTTGGAATTATGATGACAATGTGCATCTTGCCCCTGAAGGAGCCAACTTAAGAAAACTAATCAGGGTCAAATTACGTTTTAAATGTGGCAGTAGAAGTTTGAGCAAATTCAGACTTTCAGCAACATTGAAAATGTTTTTATGAATGTCTCAATGAATAATTTATGTCTGGTGGTAGATGGTAGCTCTGTCTTTGAGAAATGTGTTTGTTTTTAATTATGTGAAGGTGTAAAACAATTATGCTGAAATGTTTTAATAGTAATACTAATTATGAGCTAGTAATTTACTGTAGCAGACCCTATGTACGATAAGTATTAAATGAGTTCAGATGGATTTAGATAAATTGATAGACTAAAAGTTAAGTGTAGGCTTTGCTAATTGCTAAGCCTTTGGTTTATGTGAACCCAGTTAATGTTGGGTTACTAAGATTCAAGCTCAAATGAGCTTTCACTTTTTGGGTCTGCTAAAGTAAATGCACCATTAATGCGCTTGAAATCTTCCAATATAGTTAGTATGTTATTATTGAAGTGATTTATGATTATAATTGATTTCTGTGCCTTGTGAAGTCTTTTTTGAAACCTGAAATTATGCCAGTCAATGTATCAATGTAGTTTGATTTTGTTTAAGTAGCTTTTCTTAGCTTTAAATGCCATAGAAAAGCCATTGTGACCCATCTCTGTCCCTGAGGTTTGTGTAATTTATCACGTCTGTGGTAAAATATTATTTAGACTGTCAAGAGATTTTAGCAATTTTAGAATGTATGATTTTTATTCCTTTGGCCATCTGTCACCATTGTTAGACATGTTTGCTTCCGAATGGATTTTTTTCATAGGAGTTCAAAAATTGTATTATTGTTAGTGGTCAACAGCAGTATTAATCAGGTGAGAGATATGGTTCACATGGTAGCGTATGGCTGGTCTCCTAAACATCTCTAGCTAGAGCTTCACCCCCTGGTACCCTGAATTTAATTTCAAGTACTTATTACTTTTGGTGTAAGAAGGATACCAAAAACAAAGTTCTAGGTAGTGATTTCCTTAGGAAACTGGCCACTTGACTTAGTCTTTTAATTTTCGTAAGCATGATTATTGTAGTATGTTGGGATTTAAACATAATTAAAGAATTTTTGTTGGGTTTCAAAATGATTTATTGAGGGTGCATTTTATGTGTAGTAACTCTTGCCTTTGTGATTTTTGTTCTGATTTGTTTTAATTATGAACTTTGATTTGTTTTTTCTTTGAATTGATTTATGTTTTTGATTGAATTATTTTAATTGTGTTAGTTGTTTTTGTTTATTCTTTTTTTAGGTTTTGGTGATGTATACTATGCATGATAAATAAGCTAAGGAACTTTTTTGTCTCAAATCATTTTGATGTGTGCTGCAGTGTTTAGTATAAAAAAGTTTTTAGTGAAAAAATTCATGTTGAAGGCACTATTTATTTTTTTGCCAAAATTTCCAAAGACTAACCTATGCTGTTAGTGTTTTCGAATGGATAGAAATTTGTTATGCTTAGTTCATCACCACATAAATTTGTTTTATGTTGTTTAGTTATGGGTTTGTAAATTTTTAGATTTAGATAGAAATTATAGTATGATTTTAACTTTGATTTTGTTATGTTTTGTAATCCTCATAATCAGATAAATCCAGAATCATTTTAGTAATAGTATTTTCGTATTAAGCATATTGTGCATTTCCAGAAAAATGTTCATTTTCTCTGTGCTTACAATTTTTTTATGTATACATTGGGACATTTCTTATACTTGGCTTAAATATATCTATGGGGGGGGGGGGGTATTTATTATTCTTGGGGATATACATGGGGACATTTCTTAAATCTGGCTAAAAATTATTTTTCAGGGATATTTATTATGCTTTGGGTTATTTAATCATTTAAATATGTTGTCCAGGGAAGGCTTGATAAAAATATGTAAAGGTATCTTATGGTAGATTTTTAACAATGGATATTCTTTGTATATTCCTGGGTAGTTTATTTTAAAAAAGTTTTCCATGTTTAAATATATTACAAATATTTAACATAAAGAAATAGTATGTTTTTAAAAATATGGAGTTAGATAAGTTGTTAAGTGGTATAAAGTATTTATTATTATATATTATTTTAAAATGTCATTTTTCTGGAAAAATATTTGTTTTGTTAACTTTGTATGTTATCATTAACAATTAGTTATGCTTTTATTTATGTAATCATTATAATCCTTCCAATCCAAGTGTATCAGTTGTAAATTTTGTTTGTAATCAATCTCTGTCAATTTTCTCAACTATCAGCAAGAATTCTGTTCCTAATATGTTTTCAAAACTAAAATCTATTGACCAGTGTATTCAAATATGATCAATAGTATCATATACTGAAGTTTTTCAACTTGTTAGTACATCTTCCAGTATTATATTTTGGTAAGAATTTTCTTTAGCAGACTTCAATGTATAAATGCAATTCGTTAGTCGGGGTTTTAGGGAGTTTTCTAGTAAAAAAAGGTCTAATTATTTTCAACATTTTCCTTTATTTTTCATGTAGGTCTATTCCAAGGATAAAAAATGTGTGATTATTTTATTCTCTAATCAAAATTCTGTTACAAAATCATCCAGGGTTATTTATGCTGGCCAGTTTGTAAATTAATGTTTTTAAGATTTAGTTATTAGTCATAAACTTTTATCTTAGACTGAAATATGCTATCAGATTGATCATTACAGTTCAATTTTCTTAAAGCCATATGCCCATAGATAGCAAATTATCTAAATATGTGTTGTCCAAATAATGCCAAATTATGCTCAAATAGCAATCAAAATTGACTGTTGGTTCATAGCAATTATTTTTTTAAGTGAATTATCAGTTGGCTTAAAATTCATTTAGTTTTACTTGAAATATAAAATTTCCAATTTTGATTCCTGAAAAATATTGGCAGTGCTTTTATAAATGAAAGGTCAGCTTAATTTTGCTTAATTACACATATTGTAACGTAGAGATTATTCATAGTTGTGTTGCCAGTTTAGAAATGATGATCTGTGATAGAAAAAAGTTAACAAGCTGGTCTTGTAGTTAAGTATTTAAGTTTATTTTTCACTGTATTAGAGATACAAGTTATTTTACATCCTTCATTCATTGTCAATTTTGATGTACTACAGTTTATTATTACTCTTGTACTTGGTTGTGAGTTTTGACTTGTCCCTGTTTTATGAGTTATCAAGGTCAATTCTTTTAAAGAAATAAATACTTCTAAAAGATTTTGTTAATGAGAAATCGAAATGTCTTTAGCAAAAATAGACAGAGGAAGGTACAATTTCTTGTATACCATTTCAAAGATTTCTAAATATTCTTCTCTTACCATTAAGAAACATTCTATTATAAATTTTCTAATGAAAGTAACTGTAGTAAATGTTAAGAACCAAAATACTTCATCAGTCTATTTATGGTATATGGATTTTAAGGGATATTTGCAAGTTTATAAAAAGTTCAGGAAGTTGTATCATTGTATTTTCAATGTAAGGTTGTGAAATATTAAAACATATCCTTTTGATCCAAGTAACAGCAATTCTATGGCTTAGTGTAGCTTTTTTAAATCAACCTAGTCAGGAGCCTGCAATTAATATTTTCTGCATTCATAAACTAGTCAGCTATTTGCTGTAATTATGAAAACATGTTATGTTTTATTCTATATCTGGTCATTTTGTAGTTTATTTTTTGAAGCTTGTTCACATTGACCCTAGTCAATATTTTATTATTCTCAAATGGTATTGTTAAATTTTATTTAAACTTGTCAGTAAGGCATACATTTACTCCACATATTTAAATGGATAGCGAGTATTATACTATAAATGTGCTGTAAAGAGTATTTAAATTAATGGAGTTAATGTATGCACCTCTGACAGTTATAACTCTACAATAACTACACAGTGACTTACCAATTCGAATGATATTGAATTTTTCTAGTCTCGGGTCAGAGTGGACAAGCTATGAAATGAACCATTTACAGTTGTTAGTATTGTTCTCTTCAGGAGTTGTGTAATACTATTTACAGTATATTTTACTTACTATGATATACAATACTGTTTATATACAATACTGTTTCATGTATCTTTTTCCCATTTTTTCCCAGTTATCCTTTTACTTGTTTCCCTGTTAATACATATTTAATATTCATTACAAGTAAAAAAACTGTTGCTCAAAATGTTGTTTGTTTTATTTGTATTAGATACGACTTTAGGTAAGCGTTGGTTCATATTTTACTCAATTCATGTATTATGAACTGTGGTCAGTTCGTAAGACATGTGCTTAGGAATACAAATGAGTCCTAAGTAAAGTTAAAACGCAATGGTTATAGATGCGTAGCCACACAATGTATACTACTTTCAGTTATGTTCTATTACATTAACCTGTCACAACTTAAATAATTACACGGTCACTGAATCTATTATTTTTAACCCCTTTTCGAACTTGTTATTTCCCAGATATTCAAAATCGTCGCATATATAGTTAGATTATCAATAATTAATATGGATTGGTGGCTCAATGGTTAAAAAGAGGTTAAATAATAACACATTCAGTGACCGTGTAATTATTCAAGTTGTGACAGGTTAATGTAATAGAACTATACATGTCGGTGAAAGTATTACAGATGTAAACAAGTTACTATGGATGAGTAGGAATGATGATTAACCACAAAAAATATTCAATTTGTAAAATGTTAACATTGCTACATGTTTTTAGTTAGATTAACAATCTTACCCTTGATGCTTAATGTCTCCGTACAGTAAGACCGTTAGTGTGAAAAATGGGGTGAAATATAAAAAAGAAGGAAAATTTGTTTATCTATTTAATTATAGAATTTGATCAACAGTAACATAGGCAGTATTATATACATGTTTTAATCATAACACAGCATCAATGTCCTTTATTTTGTTATCATGTTTTGCAAACAGTATATATTTATAACAGTCTTTCTCTGAATGATGTATAGAGTGAATGAGGCATTACTCCAAAATAGTTGTAAAACAAATCTTCCATTACCTTTTTTTAAGCTGAAGATGAACTGTCAAAGTCTTTGACCCTAGTGAAGAACCAGATAATTAGGAATATTTACACAGTATGAAATCGATTTAAACTTAAAGCCCCTCAATGCCAATTTGATTAGATCATTCTTGAGTTGACTAAGAACTAGGGGTGTAACAGTTAGCCGATATACTAGTTAATATTGCAATACAAATTCTGATGTTTTTTAACCAGTTTGTTTTTCTCTGAACCGGTTTTTCTAGTTATGTTCCATACTGATTGTTTTTATAAGAATCCAAAATTAAAATATTTGAATAAATGTTAAAATGTGTTTGAAACTTAAAATAGTCATTTTGTGCTATTAATAGGTTAATAATTTCTTTGAAACTCCATTTAAAACTGCACTTTTCTAACTAGATGAAAATCAAACATTTCGCTTAATAGATCATTTGAAAATATGTGTAATTTTGATCAAACTTAGACTATGCACATGCATTTATTCATGTTTGGCTTGTCAAGACAAAAAAACAATACTTATTGCAATACGGGCTTTATGTATAGCAATATATTGAAATATGTTTTTTACCGTATTGTTACACCCCTACTAAGAACTACTCGAAAATTAACAAAGACAAGTCCAATTTTAAATTCTAAGGATCAAGGGTTTGAATAAGGAAGAGTTGAACATATTATAATCAACATGAAGCACCTTTAATTACAATGATAAATGGGGAAAAAATCATGAGCTTCAATATATTTTTGTTTTAAAAAAATTGCACAAACATAATATGGCAGTAAAAGCATGGAAGTTTGAAAACAGAACAATTTCATAAACAAATACCTAAAGTCTCACAAGACCCTAAAAAATACTAATCTGTTTCTAAATAGCCTTCTGAAATGGTTTTAAAGAACCAATCTAAGCTCGCTTTTATGACCACAAATGCCATGAAAAATGGCTATTTTAAGTGATTGAAATTTATTGAACTAATGTCCATTTATGGCTTTATTTTTAATGTTACATGGAATGTAAATGGATAAATGGCCTCTGAAATACTGATATTTGAATATCATTGTCTTTTTAAAAATACATGTAGAATTCTGATAATAAATTTGTTCAAGATCTATAGTTAAAGGTCAAGCTTAAGCCATTCTGTTAATTGCAGAAACTAATGGGCCAAATTATGATTAGCCTACACCTAGGTTAAGGACAAAACACTTCATGTACATATGACTATAAATAATAGCACTTGATATAGAAGAAAAAAATATTAGAGACACTAATCTTGTAGAGTCTAAGGCACAACACATTAGTATTGATCAACACTGACATCCAAGATTTTTTATAAACCTCAACTTTTAATGTTAAAAATGTTAGTGTCCTAGACTAAACTATAACACTAAGATATTTAGTAAACCCAACAGAATGGCACCAGAACTTGTGTTCACTTGAAATATGTTTTATTTCAAACACATTTTAAATAAAATAATAGCATATAGAAATTATACTCAAATATTAACAAAAATGCAGTACCCTCTTTTCCATTTTAGCAAGTTAAACATATTAAAAGATTATTTTAATGAAACATAATTAAGAATGGAATGAAATTAAATAGTTAAGAATGTTTAATAAAACAAGTTTTAAGTAATGAATAATGCATAAGAAAGAAATGAAACACGTCTAAGAATTTTTAATGAAACATGTTAAGACTTTGATAAAACATGCCCAAGATTGAAATGAAATATGTTCTAGATTGAAATGAAACATGTCTAAGAATTTTTTGTGAAACATGTTCAAGACTGAACAAACAATGAAGATTGAAATGAAATACATAGTATGTTCAAGAATGGAATGAAATATGTCCAAGATTGTTAATAAAACATGTTTAGGAATGAAATAATCATGTCTGAGATTTTTTATTAAACATGTTTTAGGCCACAACAAATTGATCATATGTTCTATGGATTCGCTTGCACCTTAATTTTGACGGTTTTTACAAAAAAAATATTTTTATTTCCTCGCTCGCTCATAAAAATTTTGTCAAACTGCTATATAAAGCAACTGAATAAAGATTTTTTTGATTTTTTTTCTTCACTCGCTCGCCCCATTTTTTTCTAGAAAAATCCGTAGAACATGTAATCAACTTGTTGTGGCCTAAGAATGTATTGAAATGTGTCCAAGACCACTGAGACATTCCATAGAGGTCATGCTACACGTTGAAGATAAGCATTAAAAGCAGCCTGTCTAAATTCTTCAGCAATGTTAACTGGATCCTTGGCTTCATAGATATTACGTCCAACAATAATCAGATCTGTTTTATTTTGTAATATAGCAATATTTGGTGTAACATATTGTTGACCAAGAGAATCTTTACCCTCCTCTAATCTGATACCTGCAAGTATATAGATAAATTGAAATATTATTATATATTTACACAGAGCTGAGGAAATTTCAATATTGTATAGTCCAACAATATTAACTAGAGCTATACCTTTATGCAAGAATATATTCAACTCGGTATTTACTGTCTATTTTTGTCTTTGTCTGTAAATCATGCAATATCTGATGGTTTAGGAAGGGCTCAACATAATCTTTTAAAGTAGGTAGCCAAGTCAGACACCAGCTTTATATTTCGGTTGCCGGACCAAAGGTTTATTGGCTGTTTATTAGTTGCCCCTACCAGTGACCCGATTTGTTTGACAAACTAGGGATGCAATACCCTCTGGGGTCTCAAAAATATCTTTCAATAGGGGAAGATTAGCAAGAAATGTAATTTTTGGGGCAACTTGCTTTAAGTAAAATCCACCCAATCTAGCTAAAAAAGTGTCATTTAAGTCTCTGGGCAGCCATTTCAGGCGGGGGGGGGGGGGTAAAATATGTGAAATGCTTAGTTGCTTTTTTTATTGGTTTAGACAAACAAGTAAACCCAAGATGTATAGGAAATATTGGGTTTATTTTTCATTCTTAACTATGAAATGTGTTCTTCAATGAAAATATACATTAAAATACAAAATTGTATCTTTTCATTGTAGAGAAAATATCATCCAAAATAATGTTATTTCAAAAAATATATGACGTCATCTTAGTAAAAAAGACCATGAATTATGTTTCAGCAAGAATGTTTTTAACAGAAAAAAGCATGAAAGAAACAGAATATTTGTGGACTTAGGTGTAAGATCAATTTTTATTTTTAAAATGGTATTTTTACTCGTGCCTATGCTGCACTTAAGAATATATTTTCTGAGTGAAGTAAAAAACAATCTTATACCTAAGTAAACTAGAACTGCCACCAGTGGCGAAAATACCCCCACAACAGCAACATTTCAAGATAAAAGCAAGTCAACATTGTGGAAGTCCAAAAGGGTAAATGTTGTAAGAAGCATAAAAACCATAAAAAGAATAGGATGCAAATATCAAATTGGAAATAAACAGCAAATTACAGTGTAATTCACTATAGATTTATGAAAAAGCAAAATGAACAGAGTTGTCATATTTCAAATGATTTTTTACATGAAAATGAACACCATTTGGTCATTATGAATGTAAAGTGGAACAACAGACAAAGAGTGATCACATTTAAACTCATCATGAGTATGTTGTAACCAGATGAGCAAAATGTAGAATGTGTTTGTAATTTTTTGATAAATAAGTAAAAAATAAGGCAATTGTAAAAATGGTAGTCAGCAATGTACACAATATAAATCAAATAATTAGTATTTACAATATCTTGTATCAAGAATTTCACAAATACCCCATAAGAAAGCTTAAATTACCGATAATTATTTTCACAGTAGTAAAGTCAAAATAATATCTAAAATCTCATGTAGCTATAACGAAATAAGATGTTTTCTTCTCAACATTACAGAAAAAATCAAGATGGCTATTAGTTGGTCCATTGAAATACATAAAAAATAATACATATAAAAATTTCATTAACAAGAATTTGTCAGCACAATTTTATCAAAATGAGGTGAGAAAAAAAGATGTTTGCTGTACAAGATATTAGAAAATTCAACATGGCTGCCAGTCAGCCATTTTGAATTCCACTTAAGAAAATGCCAAGCACATCAACTTAAACAATTGTTAACTTTCTCAAAGTCTGTACAAAAATTATCAAATCATTTGCTTTTTAAAAAGAAAAACTCAGAATGGCTGCCAATCAGTCATTATGAATTTGATAAAATATCAATACATCAAAAAAAAGTTCAAAAATAAGAATTTGATAAAAATAGCAGTACATAATAGACTTCAGCAATTCAAAATGGCAAACAATGTGGAATAATGCTATATAAGAAATTGGTAATGAAATAAGCTTACTATACAGTTATTTAAACACAGTCAAAATGGCTGCCAGTCTGCCATAATGAATTTGTATCCAGAGTAAATCCATGTACGAGTCAACTACATCAATAAAGACTTTGGAGCGAAATTTGGCTAAAATTGTGTAAAAAAAAACCACATACACGTACTATACAGTAATTTAAATAAAAATTCAAAATGGCTGCCAGTCAGCCATATTGAATATAAATTGTTGAAGAATATTCATACTGATCAACTGTATCAGTGAGACCTTGTATGCAATTTATTTTAAAATATGTATGGTTATAAGTCAATATAAGACTGTATTTATTTTGAAAAAAGGATGACAGCCAGTCCGCCATTTTGAATTGGAATTGAGTTAAAGTGTATGTACACATCAACTGTGAACGCCTGTGCAAAATTCTATCTAAATTAGTTAAGAAAAAATCTGTTGAGAAATAAGCATACAGTAATTAAACTAAATTAAAAAGAATTCAAGATGGCCGCAAGTCGGCCATTTTGAATTGGAATTGATATAACATGCATATAAACATCAAATGTAAACGCCTGTGCAAATTCTATAAAATAAGATAAGAAAAAAATCTATTGAGAAAAAAAGCAAACTATACAGTTATCTAATTAGATTTAAAATATATAACACAATTAAATATTTTAAACAAGTGAGATATGTTTCCATAGTTACATGAGTTTTGTATACACCATTAAGTCATGGAATATAACAGCTACTATTCAAATACATTAAGAAATAAACATACTACAAATGTATTAATTTTTTGGGACAGACCACATATCCAACCAACCAACCAACAAACCAACCAACCAACCAACCAACCAACCACCAGGGTGATTCCAGTATACCCCCGAAAACTTCGTTTGCGGGGGTATAAAAAAACCTAACACCCTATATGAACAGTTCACAGTAGAAAGTTGTTAATGAAAGACTTGTCACCATGTACAATAACATGCTGTATATCATTATATATTTTATGTATATGTTTATATTTTTATAGCTAAACATTACTACTGGATGTCAGACAGACAAAATGGGAATATTATTCTTCCACATAGCTAAAATACCAACATCTAGCAAGCATAAGAAATAGACACCCTGAAGTTAATTTTTTTCAAGAACAAGAACTATACACAGACTGTGTGCTTAACTATTTCAGGCACTTAAAAGAAAGCAATATTTACTAGTATTATGGTTAAAACATTGACATATAATCTAACAATTTGCCCGTTATTCTGCTAATTAGCTACAAACAACATTCAAAAGTCTTAATTATAGCAAATGGCCATTGATTTTCTACATATACTAGGAGCAGTAGTCAAGTGGTAGGATAGGTACTTTGGGATCGAGAAATCCTGGGTTCAAATCCCACTAGGGGCACATTAACCTGTGATTGCTTCACTCCACCCAGGTGTAAATGGGTACCTGCCAGAGTGGTATAATTAAGTAGTGCCAATTTAGTAAGCTGCACTAATAAGTGGATTGAAAAGACTCCCCAAGAGAAATTGATAGGTAGATACCAGTAGCCCAATGACCAGGGATAATAGCTGTTAAGTTGGTGATCATGGTTAAGCATGAAACTTTGACTATAAAATGCAATTGCTATACTTACTGATATACATTGGCACACGACCTCGTGACATGTTCATATACATGTACAACACTGAATAACATACATAGGATATGCTTCATCAATTCATTTCATCAGTTCAATGTCTCACATGTCATATTTCTGTGTAGTTCAGACTACAATACCACAGAAACCAAAATCCATTAAAATCACGTTTACTATGGAATCCATGTTAAAGCTACTTTCTCACCTTATGATAATAGTTCTGTTTTATTAACCTCTCACAACTTGAATAATTACACGGTCAATGAATGTGTTATTATTTAACCTCTTAATAAACACTGAGTCACCAATTCGTATTAATTATTAGTGATCCAACTATATATGCAGCGATTTTGAATATCGGGGAAAGAACAAGTTTGAAAGGAATAAAAAAATAACAGATTCAGTGACCGTGTAATTATTTAAGTTGTGACAGGTTATTAAAACAGAACTACCGGGTATATCTCGGGTTTATCTGTTTATAAGATTGCCGAGGTAGTTCCGATTGACCTACTTACCAGGTGTCATGTGTATAAACTGTTGATCATCACAAACACGATTCTGACAAATGAAACCAATAACAAATTCATTGTATGTCTTTGCCATATCAACAGTAGCTGTAAAAAAATCATTTAAAATAAACCAGGACATTTAATTAAGGAAATAAATTACAATCCAATCTGATTTTACAAAGTTCAAATATAATAGCAAACTAACCAAGAATATTGTTTTCAATTTGAACATAAATATCAAAGCAGACATATAAAGCTGTCCAATATTTGGAATTCAGAGTTTCAAGGTTTTAGAGAATATTTTTCATTGAATTTAATAGGGATCATTGACTACGGTTTCTTCCAGGGTTTTTTCCACCATGTGACAAAAGCTGTCCAACCTTGGGGATCAAGAAGTAATACGGAAACCACAAAAAAGTGGGATTTTTACCCTGATAAGGTAAATGAATAGAAAGACATATTCATATCAATCAATTCAAGGTAACTCAAAATTATCAATTGTTCATGGAAAGGTATACAAAGAGCAGTGATCCAACATTAAGCCAGAAAGAGTTTTAGTTATTGCATATTATTATCTTCTTATGGTATCACATCATAGAATGTTTTACTAAAATCAGGTAATTAATTGAATGGAAAGTCATTAAACTTAATCTGAAAATTACAAATGGCAATAATTCAGCACAAAGCAAGGAATAGTTTAGGTAGCTTCATACTTCTAATTTTCTCATAAGAAATCAAAAAAAAAAATAAAGGAAAAAAAGACATAATAGAGCAAGAGAGTTAAAATTATTTCATAATTCTGTTTATCACTTGGTATATGAACATCATATCAAGTTTCATTAAGATAACACCATACATGGCAGAAATATCGAACAGATTCAAAACTTATGTATAATTGTAAACAACACCAGATGCCTGCAGACCTAACCAGAATTTTGGTTAAATATTTAATTTCTAAACAAGACAAACCTTTCGTATAATCTCCTTTAGCTAGATTTCCTTTAGAACTCATTTCTGCTATCAATAAACAAGCTTTTCCTTTCTCTTGACCAATCTGAAATATAGGAAAGTCAGTTTACATGATTGCTTTATATGCAATACTCTACTACAGGGCTAGACATTAATTCTTAAATTAGGTAGCCCAAATGGGCAAGCAGCTCTATGTTTGTTTGTTTGTTGGGTTGAACGCCAAAGCAACACATTATATAGGTCATATAACGGCGGTCAGTCAACCTACTCACTCCTCCTGGAAAGGCTAAATCTCTGGATTTAGCTGTTAACCAACTACTAAGCTCATACTTTTGTCAGTGACTGACAACTGCCCTACATAATTAAAAATCATTGGTAGGAGGGAAAATGGCCATAGAAATAATTTTATGACCAAGCTCCACAAAAGTATGCCCCCACCTCTGGAATCGAACCCACGACCCCTGGATCAGTAGACTTGCATGCTACCAACTGAGCTAGCCGGGCGGCACGCAGCTCTATGTTTAACTTCCCCGAAGCAAAGCAGTAGCAGTAACAAGTAGCCTGAACCCAAAATCTAGGTTGTCAGGGGCAATAGGATGACAGGCAAATTTGTTAAATAAAATAATATCAGTCTTGTATGAATATATACCAACAACCACAATATTTCCTATACACTACCCTTCATAAAGAAGCATACACTAAGGTATAGCATTGTTTTGTCAAATTCCTCACAAATAGCTTAAGTTTTGGTTTTACATGTTTTGTATGTAGTGTTGTATTGTGCGAGACAAAAACGTTGACTAATTTACGACAGTCGTCGTTTTCTGAGATCATAAAATTTAGTTAGCAAATAAAATATTTCAATTAAATTCTTGATTTCACGATTGGTTTTTAAGGCCATGGAGCGCAATATGTTTATTTATTTTTTTTTCCACAAAATGATGCCATATTTATTCCCCCATTTTTTAAAAATAAGTTTAAGCTAAACCCATTTTGAGTGCCTCATATTAACAAGACGTATGGCGTCATTACACAATTTTTAGACGGACCCATTCATTTAAATAAATGATCTTCTTAAAGTGTATTTTTATTTAATAGCCTTGCACATGGTAAAGGCTTACTTTGTGGTATACTGTGGTATATACCGTGGTATTTAGTAAAAAAACGCAGTATACCGTGGTATGAATTTCCTGGCAGTACCCAGCTCTAGCTTACATTGTTTAAATTGTCTGTATTCCTTTAGTAAAGAAGGTAATTTATAATGAAAAAAACAACAACTCAGTTTCACCATTTTCAGACAAATGATGCATTGATATAAATTTTTTGTTAAGTGAGGTTTGCCTAGATAAAATTAAAACTAAATCATAAAATCAACTTGATTTTTTACCTAAAATGACATCATATAAAACATAGGAACATCAATAAAACATGATAATGTTTCTGAATTGGTTTTGAATGGTATTTTTTGTTATAGACTTGAAAAAAGTTCTTAAAAATAGTTATATAACCAAGTTCTTGCAATAACGGGCCTTTATTCGACAATAAATAATGCAAGAATTTGATTAAAATAAATCAAATGCCAAAAAAAGTATTTGTTAAAGAGCTGTTAGTTTTTGCATTTTTATGAATTATCACACTGTATACTTACTTATGGAGGGTAGTATATATATTTGTTTGTAGACATTACTTTGAATAAACATGACAAGTTTTTTATCACTTATGTCTAGCCAGGACACTGGTATTTTTTTCTTGGCATTGACTTGTATACAGATTCATACCAATAATAAAAATAATAATACATGTAATTTATATTGGTAACAATGACATGACACATGGCATACAAATAGTGAATATTACACTGAATATCACAGTATGTAAAATGCCATATGTTACATGTATGCACATCAATACTAAGCAATACGTAAAAAGGGACCAATCTCCTATTTCCACCGTGGTCCCTGAATATCAACATATTTATATTATGTAACACTATTCATTCAATGGGAAATAGACTGGCATTTCTTTTTTAACATTCAGAGTCTCATAAATATTCTTTTTTTGTTTTTGTACCTTATAAAAAAATTAATTCCATCGTGGTCCCTGAATATCACCATATTTTTTTATCATGTAACACTATTAATTCAATAGAAACTTGAACAAGTCTGGTATTAGAGTCTCATAAATATTTCCTATTTGTTTTTGTACCTTATTTTTCATGTAGACGGTGACATCAAAAATTTCTTTTTAATACACTTGTAAAAAAGCTGGTCTTTCATTTATACAAAAAAATATTTTCTGATGTATTTATGCATCAGGTTATTTATAATAGATTGAAACATCTGAAATGGGGAATTTTGATACTTTATACAATTCTAATTGTTATACATGTACGGTACATATATCATATTGAGATATGTTTATAATGTCTCAAGTATTGGTAAACAAAATAAATCATACATTTACAAAACTGTAAGGGTAATTATGAATGGCACTGTGTATAAAACAAATGTGAATAAAAGAATTTGTATACTGGATGTCACTGTTTATATAAAATATATAAATAAAACAATTAGTATTGTATAGGATAACTGAGGAGGCAGAATGACAGACACCCTTGATACATATGTAAAAACTGTCAACGAGACGAGAAATAAAAAGCACTATAAAAACAAACCAAAGAATACAACCTCGATATCAGGTCAAATTTCATTCAGTCCAGTGAAATAATCCAATGTCCAGTACTGATGAAAGCAGAGCTTGAATTTAAGCTCGCATACTCGCAAATTGCGAGTAACTTTAATTATAACTCGCAATTTTGGCGAGTTGAAATCGACCCAAAAGTACTGTCTGAACTAATGACGCTCAAATCAGCTTAGAAATAATGGCCAGATAGATCGATAGAATCAATTAAAGATTCACCTAAAAGACATGTTCGATAATCTTTGTCTATCCCACAATATTACCCTTGTTCCATGCATAGTAAGATATAGTCCTATGTTGTTTTTATATTGCATATATGAATAGTAACAATGTATTCTGTTAAAATTTTGAGAAAAAAATGCGAGTCACCTTTTTCATTTGCGAGTTGAAATAAAATCAACTCGCAAAAATTTGCAAGTCCAGTTCTTTGTTAAATTCAAGCCCTGAATGAGAGTTTGTTACGAAGATTAAGCTAAACCTTCAATAAGGAGTCTTTTACTTCTCCCTCTACAAATGAAAATCATATTTTTGTCCAGTTTGGTTTAATGGAATAACAACCAATTGTATAGGTTATATAATGGCAGCTCGTCAACCTACTGGTATTCACTACTGTTGGAAAGGCTAAATCTCTGGATTGAGCTGGCAACCAGTAACTAGATGCATACTTCTGTCAACTAGCATACATGATTTAAAATCAGTGGTAGGAGGGAGAATGGCTGTAGAAATAAGTGTAAAGCAAGATCCTGTCAAGCCAACTTACCTTTTGTAATCCTTGTATCACCCCAGGACCAGGTATAGAGTGAGCATTAACAATATCAGACCAATCTATAATCTTATGTATACCATTACCATATTGATACTGAACTGTGTTACCAATATCAGCAAATTTCCTGTAAAAAAACATATATTACAGTGGCTTACTTTATTTATTTTATAGTTTAACCCGGGTCGATAGCGCAGTTGGTAGCGCGCTGGGATTTGGAATCTCGTGCCCGAGGGGGTGCGGGTTCGAATCCCACCCAGGGAGGTTATACCCTTTTCATGAAAATTTGACAATAATGTCAATTTTCCTCCATTGCTTAGATAATATGGAGAAGTTTCTGGCCTTGTGGAAGGGTAGGTTAGTACTGGTTATAGACAATGGTCCAGGAAAGCTAGGTTAGGTGCGCTGGACACCGTGAAATGACCTAAATTGTGTTGATACGGCGTTGACTCCAATAAATAAAATAAAAAATTAAAAAAAATTATAGTTAGCAACAACATGATTACTTTGTTCTGGAAGAGAAATAATTTCTATCATACTGTTGTTCTTTTTTTTACAACATGGTGTCAATATCTTATTTGTTGAGAAAAAGGATATAAGCATGTGCTTGTTTATCTTATTTGTATTTTTACCGCATTCCTTAGAGGCAAATCACAAGATATTTTTCTCTTAACAAAAAGCTTATAATAATCAATAACAATACTCACCTATCTTCAAATATAATAAAGTTATGCTTTTTAGCTAATTCTTGTAATTTCTGTACAAAATCCATTGTAAAATCTTCTATAATGTCAGCATGGGTTTTTAATACACAAATTTTACTACCAACTAAATCTACAAGCTGAAATAGAACAAAAATAAATTTACTGATCATCATTAAAAATGACCAATAAAATCAAATGATTTATAGCACAGGTATTGATAAATTTTATTCAACTGAAATTAGGGTATATATTAACCCTACTGATTTAAATACTCACTACAGTATTTCTGTATTCTAAAGAGATAATCAAGTATCAAATCAGCTGGATTAATGTATGTTTGAGTAATTTATAAGACCATTAATCAAAGGTTGAATGAAACACTATTGTAACTCCCAGTATTTAAATCAGCAGGGTTAATGTATATTTCAGTAAACCAAATGACTATTTCAATGGCTGATCGAAACACTATTGTAACTCCCTTTATTTTCAAATGGAGTTACAGTTTTGTTCAGCCCTGGATTCATTATGACATCAACCATCTAACAGTTGTCATACCACTAATCTAAAAGAATTGTTAGTCTTAAATAAAATCATACATTATACCTAAGACATTCACACAAAGCAAACCTTATCCTCAGACTCTTAAAGGTACCTTTCATGTTTTTATACAGGTAAAATATCAATAATTTAAATTAGAATTTATAGACGGCAGAATTTGTGTCTGCAGAAGTAAAAACATACATTAATTTTACAAGAGAATAGATTTGATTCAGAACTCAAATTGATAGCACTGGTTATTCCAGCTGAAAAACTTAATTTGTACAGGTCGTACCCAGGGATGGGGTCAATTACTTGCAAAGTAATTAATTATAATTACCATTATTCTCAACCTCAGTAATTATAATTAATTGTTAATTACCCTGAGTAAGGACAATAATTAATTACAATTACCATTATTTACATAAACAATTAATTATTAATTAATTATTTCAATGACGTAGTTAGGCAAAAATTGAAATTCCAGTTACTATACAATACAATACAATACAAATTCTTTTATTCTCTCATTTCATATAGACATGAATAAATGAGGTACATAAATAGAAATGAATATTTTTAGGAGGCACATGATAAGGATAGAAGTACATGTATAATTCAACAATGTTACGTAATTATAAAGTATAAATAAGTGAAATCAAATAGGGTACCATTCTCATTCCCAGAGACTATCAAAACTCTCGATACTGGATCGAGAATCTTGATAACCTCGGGGTACGAGAATATATGGGTTGCAATCAGGGACTATGTTTTTAAGTAATGTATACTCGTATATGTATTGGTGTCCTCTTAAGGGCACCGGAGAGTCATAGTAATATAATGGTACATTAAAATACATGAAATATAAAATGGTACATTATGTTATACAATTAATGAGTATTACCTGCTATAACTAATAATGTTATACAAAAAACAATTTTTATCATAAAGATGACAAAATTATCTTGAGGAGTTTACACACATTGTTAAGCTGTTGGGTTAATGAATTATTGAATAATTTATTTCATTTGTCGTATTTGGGCGTCTTATGAAATACGGTTCCAGAAGTTGTTTTCTATCGTTTACTAATAAACTACACATTAAAAAAGATAGTGATATTCATCATATTGCAAGTACTACATAAACGTTAGTTATAAGGCAAACCATGCCAACTGCCTGTTTCAATGGGTAGTTTATGGTTGCGTGTTCTTAATTTGATTATGTAAGGTAGAAGAGTTTTGGGTATTTTGTTCAGATATTTTTCAAAGCCAAAGAAGTTTTAATAACTTTGTAAAACTGACAACTATTAGAGTTTTCAATACTTGAAAACCATTCATTTATAAACAAATCCCTTGTTTTATAGCTAGTTTTAACCATTTGTCGTTAGTCACAGACTGGGTATTCCATATATCTGGAAAACCACATTTATTGATGATGAATTTTACCATGTGAATCCAAGGAAAATTCTTTTTTTGTGTAGATACGTTTAAGTCAAGGATTTATTTGTGCATAATACATGTATTAATTATTGTCCTTACCTTAAAAACACTAAATAGAAGATCACCACAATGCTCAACTGTCAGTGACCAGTAAGACAATTTAATCTTTTACTATAACACCATGCAGGGTTATCAATCAATTAGCTATAGATTTCATGTTAGAAACACTATTGTTATGACAGTAAAGAACCCATTCATCAGGTGTGGAAGGTGTGAAAAACAGAAAAGAGGGGGCCAGTTTGGAAATTAAGTCGCATTTAATGAAACATATGCAAATGTATCATGAAGTAATTGAAAAATAATTGAAATCAATTAATTATTGCCTAAATTTCCTAAGTAATTAATTATAATTACCATTGTTTTCCATTTTTGATAAAATAATTAATTACAATTACCATTGTTTTTCACACAGTAATTAATTGACAATTAATTGTTCAGAGCAATTAATTGGCCCCATCCTTGGTCGTACCTTTGTGGAACTAAGTTAAAATAAAAATGTAGGTACACAGAACAATGGGATTTAATCTATGATTTAATTGCTGTAGCATAATTTTCAACCGAGGAAAAATCATTTCGTTCAGCATTAGTGCATCCAGTACAAACAAACGACATTTCAGCTTGAAAAACCCATACATTCAAGTTCCGAATATACAACCTTATACAAACCTTATTCAGCTTGAAAAAAAAACCATATATTTGAGTTCTAGATATGAACTACATGTATTTGAACCCCCTGCAGAAATTTTCTCTTTTAATGTGATTATTATAGAAATACCTTCAGGATATCATCAGATCTGGTCAAATCAGCAGATAACACAAGATTACTCTGTTTTTCTTCCATTAAGCGAAATAATCTTCGACCTAATTCATTCTTACATAATTGTGCTCTCTCCTTGAATGTCATCTCCTGAAACAAAAGACATATATCGCTTTAAAATTGATGGAAAATACAAAATCTAATATACTTAAACAATGACATATATTTGTCCATATTTTATTTTAGAATAAGGCCACAACAAGTTGATCATGTGTTCTACAGATTTTTCTAGAAAAAATGGGGCAAGCGAGCAAAAAAAAAAAAAACTTAATTCAGTTGCTTTATATAGCTGTTAGATCAAATTTTTATGAGCGAGCTAGGAAATAAAAATATTTTTTGTAAAAAACGTTAAAATTAAGGTGCAAGCTAATCAACAGAACACATGATCAACTTTTTGTGGCCTAAAATACAGTCAGAAGTTTAAATGCATAAAAATGACTTTTAATGACCATAATGATTGTCTTGGATAATGTTCTACATTTTACCATCCATTTTTGAGTCTCACCCATTATCTCATTTTTCTTGTTCTTTAACTATATAAAACCCAGGATTGGACAGTTTTTGCTGCATGGCAAAAAACATGGAAAAACGGCAAAAAATATGGTGGTAAAAACTGGCAAAACTTAATTCCTCAAATTGCAGGGAATTATTCATAAATTTGTTTTCTAAACTGATTGAAGATGCTAATTACTTTAATATTGAAAGTAAAATAGACTGATACAGTAATAAACAATAATCAAAACCATTATTTAGTCATCATAATTTTAATTAGGTTACCTTTGGCAACATCTAACGTATATACCTAGTTATAAGACGATTTTTTGGCCCTCCAGATTTCATTAAATAGTAGGGGCTGCTAATTCTTACAAGAAGAGTCTACTCAAAGGTTACTGAAGAAAAGCTGGGGCCGAGATTTACCATTGTATTCTCAACTGGATTACCTTTGGCAACATCTACCAGTAGTTTCAAATGGTAATGGAATTCTGACAAGTAAATGCATGAAATCTGCTTGTCTGTTGCCAAATATTACTCGTCAAAGGGTTTTCAACTACAATACATTTATAAAATCTCAAAATAGCATGTTTTAAATGTTATTTTAAAGTAAAATGCAGCAAACAGCATCAAGAATAAGTATTTTCATACCCATACCCCTACAGTATGAACTAGAGCAATCACAGAAGTGATGAATACCCTGCCCCACCTACCATCTATAGAAGAGGAAGGGCATTTGATTACATTAATTGACCAAGCCCTTTGAAGTATCAACAGGGTTGTAGCAGGCGACACACTATAAAAAAGGCAAACATTTGTGCCATGTCATTTTAAAAATAATCTATCTGTGGTGGAGTTGTTGCCCGTATAACCCAAAGTGACTTTTGACCCTATTAATTGGCCAAACCCTTTGAAGTATCCACACAGTTAATGCAATCTAGCTGTGGTGGGGGTATAAAAATGTAGTTTGCCCATGGACAAGTCGAATGGAATATTCCAACTTGTCTGCAGCCAAATAAATCCAAGTCAAACAAGATGAACATTAGAATTTTCCCACTTCAGAGTAGCTATATTTATCAACAATAACCACACCTTTTAAGCACCAGAATGAGACTAGTGACTTTTGTAACATCGTAGTTTCACCTACTTAAAATGTATTTATATTACATTATCAATCCAATATTATCCAGTATTTTGTGGATAACTAATTAATTAAGAACATATACATCACTGGATGTAAACAAAATATTATCACAAATACCATAAATAGATTATAGCCCAATATATTAAAATGTTCTCAATATAGCATTCATGTAGAAATAAGTAACTTTTTTAATAAAAAAGATGAGGCAATGACTTACATAACTATCAATATAATTATTGCAATATTATATACAGGTTTTAACATACATCTACCTAGTGTTAAAGCTACTATAAGCTTGTTTTAACCGCAAAAAATTATGTTTCACTTATGGGTAGGGCCATCATTGGAAATTGTGACATTGGTGTATCACCGATTCTTGACAGACCATCTGATATCATATCATTTCATAACCCTAACCCTAGCCATAAACTAAATGAAGGTGACTTTTAATTTAACATCCCTGTGTTGTATTTATCTTTTTTTACGTCTGAATAGATGAAAATGACTGTCTACGAGGCTGCCATACCATTGTCTGAAACAACTTTTAAAATGAATGCATAACATCATGAGGAATTCATTCACATCATGAGGGCATTCTATTGTATACATATATACTGAATTCTTGTAGCTTCTATTACATTTCTTGTCTGACTCGATATATCGATATATCACCAATACTTGTCTTAAGTTATATCAATACAATTTCAATCACTGACAGCCCTACTTAAAGGTAACTTATCTAGTTTCACTGGATTTGATTTTGACCAGTACCGAATCTATCTTCTTAACTTTTCTAGAAATGGCTGAGAATTGGCCTCTTTTACCTTGACATGATAAAGCCATTTCAAGATGCCCTCTAGCAATTACTTAACCAGTGATGGAAATCCTAAACTTGCATTTCATTTTATTTAGAAATCATTTCCCAAAAAGGGGGCCTGAAGTGCTAGTACTTTCAGGAGTGCTATTCTAATACAGTAATTTTATATTGCACCATTTCTAACATCCAAGGACTGTGCTTGCCCTTTGGGCATTTCCTATTCCATAAATAGATGGTGAAGATATCACCTCTTTACTAATCCCCACAACTCACCACGGTATTAGGTCATTTCAATTTGGTACAGGGTAGAATAAAGTGCAACAAACGAAGATAAAATGTTGTATATTATCGTTTTTATATAAAATCATTATTAAAGGTACTAGTTCACAGATTTGTTTAAGATTTTTCTATAATTTCAAAATACCATTCATTGTCTGTAATTGTGTCAAAACAAAGGTTCTTATTATTTTAAGACAAACTGACCTATAGATTCGAAGAAATATTCAAATATAAGTCACAAAAATGCACTAAAATTGTCTTTACCGTGGCATACGGAGTAGATTTTTACTACTTGAAACTACATCATTTGTAATTGTATGTCTATTTGCACTAAAATTATCATTATCAGAACACTACATTCCTGCATTAAAAATGGTTACATACAATTAATAGCTAGTTTCAGAAAAAGTTGATTTTTAAGTTGAATACTGTGAATGAGTACCTTTAAATAGTAAAATAAATGATGGCTTGTAACTACAGGAGTATCAATTCATAGATATAAATTATGTTTAAACCACAACAGATGTGGCTCTGTATAGCAACACCATGTACATGTATTCTACTTTTGTTTTCAAAGTGTGACAGATGTAAAAATGTTAGTAAAGAGGTAAAATGACTGCTGGTAAAGTTTTATTTCATGCACATACTTTATTGGATATCAATTTTATATTGCATAGTCACAAAAAAAACATATTCAATTTGTTCAGTACAGTTGAATGGGAAAACAGAATGTAAACATTGCCATGCATTTTCAAATAAACAAACATTTTCACCCATGCTAAGTCTCTTCAAACAAAGGTTTGTGTATAAAACCGGCAATCCCCAAATCTGGGACCTCCTGAGGTATATTTTGATGGAAGGATGATAATTCTTAGGATGACAAGCATAAATCACATGTTTTATGAATAGATCAAAATGTTGCTATGAATGTTAACTTAAGTATGAAACAATCCCACATAAAACTTGTTCTAACAATGATGTGAAAATATTGACAAGGTGACAAATATAAACAATAAAATATTTAATTAACACTAAATCAACTAGGAACAAAATATATCAAACCAGGCACTAATATGAATATAGCTTTCATATAAACAGACAAAATCAATTTATCATATAACAAATATAAAGCATTTCCATAGTTTTATCAGAGAAGTTCTTATTCAGAACTTGAATCAATGGGTGTTCCAGCTGAATAAGGTTTGTTTGTAGCAGATGCATCTGTGCAGAATAAACTCATTTCAAATAATATAGCTTAAAATTGTGATACTCATAATTATTAAATCGGATTTTTCTGTTCACACATATTTGTGTTTCAACTTCAATCTTCACAGGAACATCTGGCACAAACTAAGTTTTTCAGCGGGAAAAACCCAGAGTTCCGAATCAATTCTATTCTGCATACAATAGTTCATATAGTTCGTTTCTTTTCAAATGAGTAGAGCTGCTTATGTTGTATGCTAGGTTTATAGTCAAGATGTTTAAATAACCACTAGGCCTCAAGTATAAATATAATGCATTATGATTTAGTCACAGTGAAATAATATAAGGTATATTTTAGAAAAAAAGGACTATTTATATAAAATGGCACTTTACTTACTCTCCAATGCCTTTCAGCTAGCTTTTATAGCAATCATTATGTTAAAGTTGCCATATATAACTCTAAAGTTAGTGGGTTTGATCCTAGCTCCAACCATATATTTTAACCAATTAACATGGCTAACGAGCTAATTTAATTTTTGTTTTCTTATCATCCCACCTTTGGGAAAATGTAACATACTATGGGCATTTAAAAGAGTACATATGGTATCTCCGTCATAGTGTAAAAAGGTAAAACTACATAAATTTCAAAAATATACATATATGTATACATTACTTTATTTTTGTCTCACATTTTAAAATTTGAAAATAAATGGTGAAGAAAAGTAGGAGTTAATGAGTGAATTTAATAATATTTGTCTCGGTTTAGACCTAACTTTCTATCATTATAAGAACAATGATTTTGTTAAGGTATACAAACCCTAACGTCATTCACTGTTGAAAATTATTTTCTAAATGTATGAAAGAAACTTACAAAACATGGTAATTTCATTCATTACAATATGGTAACCATCTTGTTTGGATAGGATTTGTTATAAACTTGAGATTTTAAAAAAAAATTGATAAAAATGTTAATAGAAGTTGGTAGTTACCTCCCTTGCATATGAAAATAGTGTGCTTTCAAAAATGTCCATTAAAAGTCTACATTCACATTATTTAACTATCTAACAATAATCATGGTGAAAGTCTTTGGAAATACTATGTTTAAATTTGTAAAAATATCTATGGAAATTTTCAAAAATCACAAAAACATAGTCAATAGTTAGGGATTGTATACCTTAAGCACAGTATATGCTGTAATACATCATAGTATGTAATGTACAAATTCATATAAAAGTTCTGCACTAAAAATCTTCTGCTAAAACAAAAACTGTCATAATGAGATAACTAAGTATGCAAATAAATCTAAAGGTAGTGGGGAAAATATCAAATAAAACTATGGTGAACTATATTCATATAACCACACAGTACATGTTTTTGTAATATGAAATGATTTATTTTAACTAATATAGTCTATAATAAGGTCAGTTGAAACTAGAGGTAGGTACAGTTATGATAAACACACTCTTACATGCCTCCCACAGAATATTTGATTTACCCGGTATATTTAGGTTCAGAAACTTTGTCAGTTGAAGGTTATCATGAGTGCCTTATATTCACAAATTTAAAAAATAAAAATTACTGGTGTTAATAGAGGAATGGTTAGGGACATTTTTCTTCATAAATTTAACATTTTGGACTAATACCTAATATCGTAAGAAATCACATAATTTTGCTGTAACCCAGATGGTCATTATAGTGAAACTTGACTGTATTAACAAAATTAATAAATGAAGATCAATAAGAAGGTGCAGAGGACTGTGGACCACTCTCCTTAGAACTAGATCCTAAGGCCATCTGATGCAGGGTTTAGTAACACTTTTGTATTCAGCTGTATGAAAGCTGTGACCCCCTAGATAAGAGCAAATTTTGACCACAGTGGTAAAATCTTTGACAGGACTTTGAGATGACTCTACAAACCAAATATGGTAGCTCTAGGCCTTATGGTTTCTGACTTTCAAAATTTGAAGCTTTCCTTCTTTAGATCGGTTGATCCCAAAGGCAGGACCCCAATTGACCATAATAGCATAATGTGAACTATCTTTGTAGAGGACCATATGCCAAATTTAGTGACTCTAGGCTTTATGGTTTTTATACAAGAAGATCTTGAAAGAAATTGTTGATGACTAATGCTAATCCATATTTTTATTGTGAAAGGGGGGGGGGGGCTTGCTTATTACAAAACAACATTTGAACCTTTTTATTCCTTGTTTTGTTGAAATGATTGAAAATAGTTATTCAAAATTGATCAAATAATAAAAAAGCATTTTGTCAATGTACATAACAGGACATATACATAATCAGATATAGGTTTATACATTAACAAAATAGATTTTGCAGCTAAACATCACATGAAGTTTTTATCTCCTGGTTCAATTTACAACACATTAGATTTCCTTTTCTTGTTAACCAATTTTCATTGACCAATGGAATTACACGTTTTTTACACACCTCATATAGCCTATTGTTTAAGGCCTTGCTTACTGCATGAATTAGTCAGCAAATAAACAAGTCTATATAGATGAATGTACACACATTTTCAAAAAAAACATCTGCTGGTGAAGAAAATGAGTTAGAGTGGAACAACAACAGAAAGTGGCACCCCCTTTCAAGCATAACACAGCTTAAAACCAGAAAATTCAACAATGAGTGACTAGGTAAATTCACTTGGTTAAAGTACAAAATGTAGCAATGTTTTGCAACAAACATTTTGATATTTGGGTTGGACCCCTGATTTTCACAAAAGCAAGTCTAGGCGACATAAAAAACTGACAAAGTAAAAACTATACAGACAACAATCTCACTATCTCCTTTAAGTTCCTTAACAAGGGAAGTTGAATGTTGATATATGATAGAAATAGGTAGACAAAACTATACTGTATTTTATAACAAGGAAATAAATCACTTATATAATTTATTATTTGAGAAAACTAAATATAAGATATCTTTTCATATTGTTACAATTATCAATTTATCAGTAGATAAGAACAGATTTATGAGAATGTACTGATAAGTCAGAGCTATACAAGTCTAACTATATGCATTGTAACTACATGAATATAAAGAAAGACATAGACCATTCCCTGACCTTTCCTTACAAATCTAATTAAAAATGCATTCCCATTTCCCCCCCCACAAATCTCAGTATTCTGAACACCTCCCTGACAAAACCTCATTATTCCATGACATTTCCCTGACAAAATGTCTTTATTCCCCTATATTGCACTGATATATTTAATTATTCAATGACATTTCCCTTCAAAATGTCTTTATTCACTATTGTTTCAACAACAAAATTTATAATTCCATGACATTTCCCTGTCAAAGCAGCATTATTCCCTTATATTTCACTGACAAAATTGGATAATTCCATGACATTTCCCTGTTAAAATGTCATCATTCCCCTTTGTTTTAATGACAAAATTTGATCATTTTATGACATAACTCTGTCAAAATGTCATATATAACCTTTATATTTTAACAACAAAATTTCCTTACTCCATGACATTTCCCTGTCAAAATATCATTCCCTTATAGTAGAGCAGCAGAAGCCTAAAAAGTGGCGTATTTAAGGAGTTAGGTCGCCCAAAAAGGTAACAAGCTACAACATATACCAGAATGTTCAGAAGACATTGTAGTTTTATGAAACCCGTATAAAAAGTGCTGACCTTGGGTGCAACCTTTTCAAAAATTAAGGTCAAGGTCACACTATTATGTATTAGAAGACAATATGATGAGTTATATGAATCATAATTTACTACTAAACCAAGTGACTGATTTACAAAAAATTGTAATATAATAATTGTTAATAAAATAAACTTTAATTATAATTACTTTTAGCAGAAGAATTGGTCAAGGTCAAGGTCATTTCAAGGTCAAATCATATAATTTTCATGGAAAAATCTAAATTTTGCTGATGTTTTTGTCTGTTATTATTCAATTGTTGATCAAATTTACTCACAAGTTTTATTTATTAGCACAATTTTTACTAATCTGTCTTTTGGTACCAAACATGTTGATATTTTATAAAAAAAAATGCGAAAAAAGCCGGAAACAGTAGAAAAGGTATTCCGATTTTCATCTTTGAAAACACAATCTGCTCAGGTGAGTGTCAATTCCTGTCAAATTACATTGTAATAACATATTTCTATAATAACAATAAGGTAAATAATTAATATAAAAACAACATAATCATATTTCTTTTTATATAAGCCATATTTAAAAAAATTATTGGATGAATTGTCAGAGGAGATTCTTGTAGTAACACCTTAAAGTAATCAGGCAGGAAAATTTTAAAATGTAAATGATGCTGTTCTAGGTATATTTATATGGATTGAGCTTTCCATTTCCATTTAATTATTTTTATTTTTTAAGAATTGCATTTTTAAAAATAATTTTATCATTTAAATGCTGAATTCAAATTGTGTGTGTTAAATTCTTTAAAACATAACCAGTTTTCGGACAATACATTTCGGATAATTGTCTATAACATCATGAAACTTCCTTTTTAAAGCATCTTCAATCACTATTTACCAAGGTTACACACACATTATTACTTATGTGTATATATATGTCCATTTAGAAATTATTGCAGTATCACTCTTTTCGGATAAAGTATTTCGGATAAATGATGATTTTTTTCAAACTGGCTGTTTTGGTATGTTTGCTTTGTTGTTGTTACCTTTCAAAATGTATGGTGTTAATTTATTTTTGACCAAACTATTTAGCATTTTTACTAAAACATTTTCATTCTTATTCTTTTTTTGGCAGATTTTCCAGCTAAATTATTAAGACTTAAAAATCATCTGTATAACTTTGTAAAATTAGGCATGTTTTGTGATAACATATTTGAGGTACATGGAGTGTTTACCATTCCAAGACCACGTCTGAT
The DNA here is from genome assembly GCA_025267735.1 of Mactra quadrangularis. Taxonomy (NCBI): domain Eukaryota; kingdom Metazoa; phylum Mollusca; class Bivalvia; order Venerida; family Mactridae; genus Mactra; species Mactra quadrangularis. The sequence continues at coordinate 13,991,329 of CM046304.1, forward strand.
GTTCTCCTTGAAAAATCAGATATTTTATATAACCCAATTCTTTTAGCACAGCCTTCAAATTATGATACCGTATACACAACACTAAAGCGTTGTAAAGAGCAGCTTAATGCATTGGGTCAACAATTTTGTCTCATCGTCTTTGATATGGGTCTTTTGACCAAAGTCATTGAAATTCTTTGGGCACGTCCCACTGAACTACAGGGCATTATTCCACTTGATGGGTGAATGAATTTGTTAATGTGCCTATTTGCTGGTATAGGTCATGTGTATGGCGATATGAGTCTCGGATAGAATCTAGTTTAGCAGACCCCGCTATTGCGCATGCTCAGACGTTGCGTTGTTTACAAATTTTGGACGCCATTTTGTTTTTACCGATGCAGTTTTTATTCATTATTAAATGAGTGTTTTTTAATAACTATTTAAAAATTCCTTTTTTGTTATCCATTTTTTAATATCGGCGGGGGTGTGGGGGCGGCAGCCCCCATAATAACAGAAAATTAGCTGCCTTTATCTTTGCGCGTCTGCTCATAGAAACAGAACGCTGCGCACGCATATTTATATTTACTTCCGGGGTCCGCTAAACTCGATGTGCCCCATGAGTCTCAAAGCTTTTCTTTCTGACTCTGAGGCATTTGCATCTAAAACATCAGATAACATTCTAGCAGGTAAAGATTTTGACCGAGGACTTTTTTGATGATCGATGATTTAAAGTTCTTTCTTCACTACTCCTTCACAATTTCAGAAGCTGGTGTGATGTAAATGGCCACACATTGTTCTTTGACAATTATTCTATACTAGATATTTGACAATGGTATACAATTTCTTGACAATATTGTGAGACCCTTGCTAACAGAGTTCCGCAATCATGGGAGAGAAACCTCACCAACATTTGCCTTTTGGGATGATTATTTAGAGAATGTGTCATTGCCATTTAAGCTTTATCTTCGTGCTTCTAGACATGCTATATTTGATGCATATGAGTACAGTCAGTTTCTTTTTTGTCTTTCTTTTTTGTATCTAACCGATTAACATATGCTCAATACATGCCTTATTTGGTGTTGAGCATGCAACGTCTCACATGCATTGTTCAAGAAAGCTTCGATAGTGGTCATTTTATGGCTAAAATTTCAAAAGGCGTATTCAGTTCTGTTTGGATAGATTATTTCTTAGAAGTCACGGAAAACAAAGGTCTTAAATCAAATTGTGGTATTATAGGACTGATGGAGCCTTAAGTAGATGGTTTATGTCTCGACCAATTTCTGCTAAATTTTCTAAGTCTTTTATAAACATAGATGATACAGATAAGGACTTATCCCATCATTCAGATAATATATACAAAGATGGTATAAATAAAATGTTAGGTCAGTTCAATCATACATTTATCGACCCGTTCTCTTTTAAGGACCCCTCTTTGAAACTAATCAATTTTTCGAAATGAGTTTAGATGTTTCATCAGAATCTGATGCCGTTCTTTTGAATTGTCATAGTAGAGGTAGATCTTGTTTTAAGTCCTTTGTCGCAGAACGTTTTGTTTTTCCAGTGGGTAATGACTAGTCAGTTGTACCATCATATGCGATACTTAACTTTTTTAAGGGAAATAAATGTATATAATAAGATATAGAGCTTTACATCATTAATATCGTTTGAATTAATAATATCATTGATTGGTTTCGGCGCGATATGACCTTTTTGTGTTGGTGCGCCGTAAAACCCAAACAAACAAACATGACCAGTCAGTTAATGTTTTAATGATCCCATTCCAAGAACATATTTGAACTACAAAATATCCACTAAACGTAAATTCAGCGTGAGTGACCTCAAAATGGATGGGGGAAAATTATATGTGATATTGTTGGCTATTAACACATTTGAGAAGGTGCCATTCCAAAAAGTTATGAGTTTTGAGAATGCTCATGTACCTCTAAGTCCTTTTACTAATGATGGGGAAATGTTGAGTGGCAATAAGGCAGCCATGCTTCATTGCCTTGAAAGCATAGCAGTTTCAAAACTTGAAATTGATTTGGGTCCTTGTCTTATTATAGATGCAATGGCCATTATTCATATGCTTGCTCCAAATTCAACCAACTCCTTGTACAAAGATATAGCTGAGTCATTTTGGGCGTATATTCTCTTCAAGGGAAGAGATGCAACTGTCATTCATGTCATGTTTGATAGGTATTTTGATATAAGTGCTAAGGTATCAACACGGATGAAAAGAAGCAAAGCAGAGACATCAAAGAGAACATATGTAATCCATGATGGAATGAAAATCCCTGACTGGAAGCCTGCATTGGCCCAAGCTTCCTTTAAGAAATCTTTATCAGAATACTACAGTTTGTACATTGCCGAGAATTGTGTTTCACTATTACAACGTGGTATTGAAATTGTTGTCATAGATGGTCTGGGAAAGAAAGTTTTTAAGATAACAAGTAATGCAGTGCATATTTTATCATATCTGGTTACAGAACACGAATAAGCTGATACTGTTATGGTATTACACACTAATTATGCTTGCCTCAAAGGAAGCCATACCATTTGTGTCTTGAGTCCTGACACTGACGTTCTTGTTTTGCTCCTTTATCATTTTCATGCCATTGGTTGTTCTGACTTTCCAGACAGGCAGAAAACAGTTCACACTTACAATAAACACTTTATTCCTGTACATAATATTATTTCAGCACTTACAGATACACAAGTCAATCTTCTCCCTGTATTTTATTGCATATCTGGCTGTGACACTAACAGCTTAATTTTTGGATTTGGTCAGTGTTTAAAATCCTGATAAACAACTCTATGACATATTCAGATATGGCTAGCATTGGTAATTCACCTGATCTGACTTGTCACCAAATTGCAGCTTCTACAAAATTTGTTAGTACTTTGTATGGGGATCAAGATTGTAAATCATTGAATAAATTAAGAGCTCAAAACATTTTACAAAATAAACATGTCAAGCCAAGGCGTTTACCACCTACAGATAATAGTTTTGTTCTTTATCTTCAACATTGTCTACTACGGCTCTTGGTTTGGAAAAACGCTCTGATTACAACTTTTAACGTCCTACAGTATCAGGTTATGGTTATTCTGTTAATGAGAAATCAGGGTTAGTAAGTGCCATTATTATGCAACAAACTTCAGCAGACCCTGAATTGCTGAGTGATATTGCTGGTAATTGTAATGATACGTGTGACAACAACTGTGCTAGTGAATCATTTCAGCAACCATGCACTGTAGCCTGTTGTTGCGAAGCTAGCTCAAGTAACCTGCAATGCTGCAGGAACATATACACTGCACTTCCAAACACTTAATAAGTATGCTGGTGTAAAAAACAAAGTATGTAAGTCTTTCAATAAGCATCGGATCTTTGAAACAGTGTTGTAAAATGATGACAATCGTATATTGTTTATAAAAATAATATAACTATCATAAAACATTTTACTTTTAACTATAATTTACATAATGGTGTCATTTTTGAAGTTCAAATAAGTTTTCATTTTTCAAAATGATCTTTTTTATTACAGTTGTTCATGTATCCGAAATGTCAGTCTAAGATTAACACATCTTATTTCTAGTATTACAGATATGTATATATTTTTACATATAAATAAATAAAAAAGATTGAGTTTTCATAAATGTCAGATCATACCGAAGGAACAAATTTATCATGTTACAGGTAATCAGTACCTTGGCGACATATCTTTCTTTCTTTTTTTCTAATTACAATCATCTGAAAACATAACTTATGACTATTGTTTCATGCAAATCTGGTAATTATTGATTGTTGTAATGAAATTATTTAAATGTTATTGGTATGTTATCATCTTTTCAATTGATTGTTGCATAATTGTTTTTGTAAACAGAAATAAAAATTAAAAAAAAAAACGACAATTTTATCTATTTTGCGGTTTTTGACCTTGAAATGACCTTGACCTTATTTATATGAGCATTTTAATGATGCTATAACTTAAATACTTGTATATAAAAATATAAAGTTATATTATGATGCCACAAATGTTTGAGAAACAAGATAATGAAACAACAAAACATGCCATTGCAAAGTTGTCCATCACTTGACCTTAATAGAAGAATTACTGTAGTACTGCTTCTACTTTAAAGCACACACTTTATTTTATTAGATAAAGTAATATTTGATATCAAATACAGCTAATGATAAACTGTACTAATACATAACATTTGTGTTCAAATTTGATCAACAATGGATAAAATTAGGAGGCATAAACATTTGCTAAATCATGATTTTTCATGAAAATTATACGATTTGACCTTGAAATGACCTTGATATTGACCTAGTTTTATATGAGCATTCTAATGATGCTATAACTTGAATACTTGTATATAAAAATATAGTTATATTATGATGCTACAAATGTTTGAGAAACAAGATAATGAAACAACAAAACATGCCATTGCAAAGCTCATTAGTTATCCATCACTTGACCTTAATTGAAAAATTACTGTGGTACTGTTTCCGAATTAAAAGCACACTGTATTTTATAAAATATGGTCATATTTGATATCAAAACACAGCTTATAAAAAAATGGACTTATAAATAAAACTTGTGAGTAAATTTGATCAACGATTGAATAATAACAGACATAAACATCGGCAGAATTTAGATTTTTCCACGAAAATGATATGATTTGACCTTGAAATGACCTTGACCTTGACCTATTCTTCTGCTAAAAGTAATTATAATTAAAGTTTATTTTATTAACAATTATTATATTACAACTTTTTGTAAATCAGTCACTTGGTTCAGTAGTAAATAATGATTTATATAACTCATCATATTGTCTTCAAATACTTAATAGTGTGACCTTGACCTTAATTTTTTAAAAGGTTGCACCCAAGGTCAGCACTTTTTATACGGGTTTCATAAAACTACAATATCTTCCGAACATTTTGGTATATGTTGTAGCTTGTTACCTTTTTGGGCGACCTTTGGTAGAAAAATAAGACTTCTGCTGCTCTACTATTATATTTCAAAAACATAATTGTATTATTGCATGACCTTTCCCTGATAAAATGTCATTATTCCCTTACATTTTACTAAAAATTGTACTAATACATGACATTTTCCAAACAAAATGTCATTATTTCCTTTTATATCAATGACAAAATTTTATAATTCCCTGACATTTCCCTGACAAAATGTCATTATTCCCTTATATTTCAATGACATAACTTTTTTTACATGACATTTCCCTTACAAAATGTCATTATTCTCATAAATTTCCCTGACAAAATTTTATTATTCCATGACATTTCCTTGACAAAATGTCATTATTCACTGATATTTAAATGACAACATTTTATTATTCCAAGACATTCTCCTGACAAAATGTCATTATAACCTTACATTCCCCTGACAAAATTGTATTATTCCATGACATTCCCCTGACAAAATGTCTTTATTACCTTATATTTCCCTGACAAAATTTTATAATTCCCTGACATTTCCCTGACAAAATGTCATTATTCCCTAATATTTCAATGACATAACTTTTTTTACATGACATTTCCCTTACAACATGTCATTATTCCCAAATATTTCCCTGACAAAATTTTATCATTCCATGACATTTCCTTGACAAAATGATATTACTCCCTTATAATTAAATGACTAAATTTTAAAATTCAATGACATTTCCCTGACAAAATGTCATTACCAGGGATGACATTTCCCGGTGTCATTACCAGGGATGAAAGTTGAAAAGTTGAAAATCTTAAATATATAAAGCTGGAGACAAGGGGGCTACCAGGGCCCTGTACAGGTCCTGGGCAAAGCCCTGGCCGGTGGCCCAGATAGTCAGAGGCCCAAACCAAGGTTGAAAATCTGGCACAATTCCTAAATCTTTTACCCCAGCATTATTCTTTCACAAATTTTTATTATTCCCTGACCTTTTTCTGACAAATGCTACTTTTCTCTGATATGTGCCACTATACCCTGACTTTTCCCTGACAAAGGTTCCCCCCCAATTTCCCTGTCAAATTTTATTATTTTCCCACAAAAGCTAATTATTCCTTGACCATGGAGACCCTAAGAATCCACTAATCACTTACTGCTTTGGCTTTCTTTGCTGAAGAGTCCCCATTTCCAACTACAGGAGGTTTACTGGGAACATCAAATCTGTTATCAGCAACAAATTTCAATACTTTATTATACATAGTTTCATCTATTTTACCATATTTCCTTAATACTGTGACTAATTGAGTCATTGATATCACACTGAAATATAGAACAGGAAATAAAAGCTAAACACAGGATGTAACATATATAAGTTCAAGGTTCAAGTCTTCATGACTAACTTTCATTAGTACTGGACTTTCGGTCTAGCAAAATGGATTTATTAACTGGACAGAATGAAACTTTAATGGACCCAGCCAAGTCTTAGCCGTTTGTTAAAACAAGCTGTTTATTTTATTGACTTAACATGATACATCATAAAATTGAATAAACAATATAAACTAGAAAAATATATCTTAAGTAAATAGGAAAACTTTTACTAATATAGTTTATACTGATCTATTTTAGCTTGATTGTGAAACAAGTTTTTAAAACTTAGATTAATCTCTTTCCAGTCTGCTTCCTGGTCCCCCAGTACAGAGCTAGTAGGATTAAGTTTGTAGCTCGAGGAAAGAACTGGTAGGTTTTAAATGGGATTCGAATGGATTTGATACGGAACTGGCTATCCAATGATTACCTGTCCAATGTAGTAACCACTCGGCCAAGCCGGCTCCTAACAAATTATTAAGCTGTTATAGTTATATATAATATTTTAATATTTTCATCATATTTTTCCATCAAATATCATCACATTGCACTATAAAACATAAAAGAGGTATTCTATATTACCTATGTAAGTTAACACCATCATTCAGTAATCTTTCAGTACCACCTTGTTGTCTTTCTAACAAAACTACAGCATCTTTGACCACCAGACCATACTCATGTAACAACTGAAATATAGAACACAATGTATAATGTCAGCTGGAAAAAGCTTGATAAGTGTCAGCCGTAAATTTCAAATTTGCGATAGAACTGTTTGATGGCTTGAATGCAAGGAAATACAAAATAAAATTAGAGCAAACCGGATGTTTGAGGCCAAAATTGTTTGAATTCTACTACCGATATATTAACTCATTTGTTTCTAGATATATAATTATCATAAAGATCACACATTACAAACAATGAATAAATTGGAGATTTATGGACTGAGTGTGAATATCTATTGTTCTAGAGTGTCAATATTTTACAGTGTACAGTCAATTCGCATTATCTCGACTACGCTTGAGTCGACTTTTCGTTGTCTCGATAGAAAATCGAAAGTCCCGATTTTTTCCCTTCTTTATCTATATGAAAAATGCATGTTTATCTCGATCTTTTTCTCTCGACTTTTTCCATATCTCGATCATAAATTACGGACCAAAACGTTTGTTTTACTCTATAATCCTAATGTTTAACTCGACTAGTCAAAGATGTCATCGGCAATCTGACGAGGTGCGAAAAACAACACGCGCCAATCAATTAGCGATCACTCTGTGAAACTGATACATAGGGATCAATTTTAATCAACATGTCATTTAAAAATAGTGAATTAACAAAGTGACAGCTTTTTGATTGACAGGTGTCACAATTAAATTAATTGAGCATCGTGGACTCTTTACTTGTTACATACGTTTTTTATGAAAAAGTATGTATAAAAATAAAATATTAAAAAAACGAAACATCTTTTATATTCCTATATTTATTCAATTTCGTTTATAGTTGATCGATATGTTTATACTCAATTTTAAAGCATACTCTTAATAACTAAAATTAATCACTCCACGTGCTTCAGAAAAATGCCGGTCGGGCATAAAGTTGTTAACAACTTGATTATATCTGTTACTACTCAATTTTACTTAGTGATCTTCTTTGTGTGTCGTTAGCAAGACGCTGCAATGATAGATTGCTGAACATCTAAGAAAAGCCGACATAGCGTGAGTTGTATGGCGATCAATGACGTCACAACACGCGTACACACACCCAGGCTTAATTATTTCATATAAAATTGTTGACTGGCTACAAATTGTCAAATAAATATACGCTCGATAAGTTTGCTTCATCGAGATATAGTCTGTGTAAAATTAGAAATCAAAAGTAGATTTTCGGAAAATACGCGAATTGTTTTTATAACTGGTCGAGACGAAACAGCGTCAGAGTGAACATACAACACAACAACTTGGAGTACATTTGTGATATAAATAGTAAAACCCTTTTTACAGTTGTAATAAAGCAATTATTTTAAACTACACGCTCTGAACAGGTAAAAAGTGCTACTGAAGACCTCAAACTTACCTCCCTTCATAAGTTTTGTTTATCTCGACTATTCGTTATCTCGACTATTTTTCAACAGTCCCAACTAAGTCGAGATAACGAGAATTGACTGTAATTATAACCCACTACATGTAGATTCGGACTTTTTCAAGAGTTTGACCCTGCACTATTTGACTGGGCAGGATTTTATTTATAAAGGTTTTGAAAGTGCCTTGCAAGGGTTGTTGAACCTGATGGTGTTCTAGCCTTCAAACTTTTACTTTAGTTATTCAATGCGCTACAAAATGTCATTCAATTATTTGTCTAGAAAAAGAAAATGTGCGGGAAAACTTCCATAGTATTTATTGTAGATCACATGATATAGACCCTGAAACAAAGAGACTGATTTTGTGCTGATGGTGACCCATAAAAGTATATAACTACAATTTACCTGCACTGTCTCAAAAACACTAGACCCACTTGTTACAACATCTTCCACAACAAGACATACATCACCTGGCTTGTACTTCCCTTCAATCATTTTCTTAGTCCCATAATCCTTTGCTTCACGTCGTCGTATCAACATCGGAACATCATTGTCCACAGACATTACCTACAATAACATACAATGATGTTATGTGTCTGTTGACACACAAAAAGCATAGGAGATTTTTGATTTTTCAAACATAATTGACAGCTTAAACACTACAGATTGATTTATTCAAAAAGGGACTGAAGAAGGGGTTAAGTATCATACTTTGAACGGAAAAAAGCGTTAAATACTTCTGCCTTGAAAAAAGGATGTAGTCATTTCGGTACTGGCAGCAAAGCAGCAGTGGTCACAAGACTAAAATGGTTCCAAACTTTACTGATAAAAGCAATAATTATGTTTTGACACTCTATCTCTCTTACTCTAACAATACATCCATTTTTAAAACTTGTATTATAACAGTTAAAATTTGCTGTCTGATCTGAGCTGTAACAATGTTATTTCATGCTCAATAAAACAACTTAGGTTATCTCTAAATAAGTTTTAGACTTAAGTACATCAAAAACTTTTGTAGGAGCAGTGGTTGAGTGGTGGAATACACACTTGTTTCATGCAACCCAGGTGTAAATGGATACTGTGAGAAGGTAATTAAAATGATCAGAGGTTATTGTACAAAATGGCAAAGTCCACAAAACATGTAATATGAAAGCAGTCACCAAACTGCACTTATACTTTAATCTTGGAGAAATAATCTTTAGATAGCCAGTCTCAGTGTTTGTTACAGAGAAGATAAAAACCAAATTATCAAGAATACTTACAGATGCTATTGGTAAGGCTGTGTAAGGCACACCACAAATTGACACAAACTTTTCTGCTTTCTTTGATGCTTGCCATAATACTTGTGATACCTCTTTCTGAAATAATGAATAACATAAATCAGGGCTTTTTTTCAATGATTGGGGAAGGGGCCTAGGGCCTTTTCTGATGTAGAACATTTGGGGAAATTTTATCGCAATTTCATAGAAAGCGGAACAAAAAATCCAAGTTAAACCCAAAATTTGGGGAAAACTGCATGATTTTAAAGAAATTTCAAGAGGGGAAGGCACCTGTAAACGGCCCCTGTTATATAAGGAAAAAAAGGCCTGTAAATGTTCCATTTGAATAGTAAGTTAAAACAATTCATAATTTGATAGCAGATTTTGGGTTCCAGTTTCTTGACAGCACATTCAGCTAGTTCTTTTCTTGTATAACACTGTTTATGCATTCCATGTTGACTGAACATTACTTACAGTCAATATGGGATGCATAAAAACCCTTCTAAAGTGTCATAGATACAAAACATAAAAGTAAAGACCAGGCAAGTCCTATAAACATGATGATGATACGCCGGGTCCACAACCCCCCCCCCTCCAAGTTTGATCCGCCTATGCAGGGATTTTTCAGCCTATCTCACGGGGCCGAATATGGGCCCCATTCCCAATGCCAAAAAACTACCATTTTTCCCAATTTCAAGAAAAAAATTCCCTATCTTGTTAAATAATTCCCTTCGAACATGATTTCAATTGACCTTACGCCAGAATACCTATGCTCCGCCCACCAATACACGTGGTACATTGTCCGACATTATCAGGGATTAATCTATGTCCTTAACCATTATCTATGTTTTGAAAGTAACAGGTTCAAATGCATGCTATTTACTTACTTGTCATCCGATTTCGATAAACCTAATATTTTTTAAAAGGGCATTGTCTCATCTATCAAATGATATATTATTTATGAATATCCGTTCATAAATATTCAAATTAAATGTGAGTCCATTTGCTCCAAACAAAAATATATACGCACAAAGAATGAGCAAGTTGAAAGAATACACTTAAATTTGAACGCTGGTAATAGTCGTTTGGATGTACGGATTTTAAACAGTAGAACATGCAAAAAATATTACATTACGTTAGCTATCAAATGATGTAGAGTTAATTAAAATATGTCGAGAAAAAAAGTTAAGGGGGGGGGTATTAGGGGCTATCTAGACGGAGTTGTGTTCAAATACATGCATATCATTTACGAGATATCATATTTTCTAAAGATTAATTTGTTTGAAAATGGCATTGTCATAACTTTCAAATGATTCCCCTTTTTTATAATATCCATTGATATATATTAAAAATAAAGGTAGGTTCATTTGCTCCAAGAAAAAACATTATATGCACAAAAATTATCAAAGAACGCATCTCACAATGAACGTTTGTAGAAATCCTTTATAAATCAGAAAACTGTTGGATACACACGAAAACAACTTTATATACATGTCATCCTTAAAATGGTTTATAGGTGATAAAATATGCTGAGAAATAAAAAGTTAAGGGGTGGGTCCATAGATCTTTGTGGTACATTTTGGGGGTAAACATGCATGAAAAATGTAATTTTCAACCTGATTTATTACATACTTGTATTTATATGTCAGATTATTATGTAGTTTATACTTTTATCACAGTATTTATAGACCTCATGTGTACATATTTTGACCATTCTAATTTGTTTTATTGAGTTTATTTTGTAACTTTCACTGAGAACCCTATATAACTGTACATAGGGTCCATGCTAACACATAAGAAATTCGATGTCCGTCAAGACCAGATGTCGGACAAAATGGCGGCCGATAAGCCGCTTATCTTAGATAAGCATCAGGGTATCAAATGCCGGACGCTGATTGGCTAATAGAAGCTGTCAATCAAATTCTGGCGTAAGGTCAATTATACATGAGAATTTGCAGTGAAAGCCACACTGAACTGTCAGAACAAACTCTTTAAGAGCACTGCAACACTTTCAGAGGCACCAAAGCAAGGCATATAAATATTCAATGCAGAAGCATTGTTGATGAAATTTTCAATTTGGGTTGATTTGTCAATATTTTTTTCCTAAATCAGATTTTTTATCGTGTAAAATTTCCCAATTTGGGCCTTTTTTCCAAAACCCCCACAAAAACAAAAACAGCGCAAAGTTCTGATGAAAAAGCCATTGTAATAAGTCAGGAGTAAATACTTAATTATATTGACAGGATTGATATTCATTGCAGACATTCAAAATCTAACAAAAGCATATAATGCACGTTTTCACATACACGACATTTGATATCTAAATCATCGAAACCGAAAGTTGACGCAATACACATGTACAAATCGCGAAAACATATGACAAATAATATGTTTTACCAGTAAAGCAGGATATGAGACGATGACACGCAGATCAAAGTAAGCTGGAGACTGAATCCCACTTTTCAACTTAAAGTCACCAAATTTCACACCTTCAATATCGTATAACTTGAGAATAAGTTGCTCTAAATTTCCTTCCATGTTTATCTTGAGGTATAAATCCCAGTAATTCCGGAACAAAATCCGTGCTATCATATTAGGCCATGCCAAATTAGAATTTTGTTAAGCGTCAACTCAAGTTTGACGAACCTAGGTACCTGTTCACAAAAACACACAAACCGAAATCGAAAACACATGTCTTTTAAGCTAGTATTCACACAAATAATGACTCGGTAGTGAATGATTATGACATTAATGTGAGATTAAAGTAATTCTATAAAAAGTATATACATCACACACATGTACATTTTCATTAATCAAATACACAGAAACAAGGGACTATCAGTATTTCCTGAGACAAATCAGTTATCGAATCCCGGAACAACAGAATTATTTAAGAAAATTTCACCAACAATTTTGTTTTGTTTCGGATTGCTCGGACTCTAAAACCTACACGCACGCGGACGCTTAACAAAATTCCGGTATGGTATGGCCTTATGTAAAGCGTATACGTCAATTGAGAAGCGACAGACCGCCAGCTTTTTTTAAATCTTATGTCATAATTAATAATAATATTCAGTTATAATGAAATAGATATAGAACACTTCATTAACAGATTAAATTTTAATAGGATACCGTAATAGAAAATATATTAAAGATAAATAGAAAGCAATCCCAGATTTAACCTAAAAATAGCTCCAAGAAACTTGGGAGAATTCCAATGAATAAAAAGTCAGTCCTGATTGGGATAGGGGTCATGTTGACCACCTGGTCGCTGGCCCCAAATCAGCCTCTGACCAGTAATTAATCATAAACTAAGTAAAACAAAAGGGTAGCCCCGTGAACTTGGGGACCTCAAAAAGTAAAGGGAAAAAAACGAAAAAAAAAAACAAACAAAAATCAGATTAAATAAACTAACAAAACTAATAAAATACAATATAACCACAAAAAAGGACTTTCAGCCAGTGCGGTTAGGCCATGCCAAATTGGAATTTTGCTTGCGTCAACTCAATTTTGGCAAACCTAGGTACCTATTCACAAAATCACACAAACCGAAAACGAAAACACATAGCAATTCTAGCTATAGTATTCACACAAATAAAAACTTGGTAGTACATGAATGTTTATGACATTAATGTGAGATTAAAGTAATTCTATAAAAAAAGTATATACAACACACACATTTTCTTTAATCAAATACACGGAAACAAGGAACTATCAGTATTTCCTGAGAAAAATCAGTTATCGAATCCCGGAACAACGGAATTATTTAAGAAAATTTCACCAACAATTTTTTTGTGTGGATTGAGGACTCTAAAACCTACGCACACGCGGACGTTTAACAAAATTTCGGTATGGCATGGCCTTCCCCAGGCAGCACCAGAGAATATCTTAACAGCATAGCAAAGTAGAATATACCACGCATACATGGTGTTTTAAAATATGCACCGAAGTTGAATTAAGCCTTGAAAAAAATATTACGACGCTAGGTTAATTAGTTATATACTCTTAACGTAGGGAATCGTTGATTCGTGAAAATGAAATTAATAAACACACAAGTTACAAAGCTTTTTTATCTTGTTTATAATGTCTGTTAATTTCATCTCATTCCCTGTCTTTCTTCCAACTATGTATATTTACCGAAATGTCATGGGTAAAATACGGAGCCCTTAAAGTGACATTCTGAAATACTGTTTTATTTTCACTGTTATTTCGTCATGTTCGTCTTTACGAAATAATTATTTCGTTTTTACGCATAAATTATTACGTTTAAACGAAATAATGTTATATTTCGTTTTTACGTTATATTTCGTAATTACAAAATAACTATTTTCGAAAAAAAACGTACGTGTAGGAGTATTTCATAAAAACGTAATAATATTATTTCGTTTAATTTAAACGAATTAATATTTCGCCTAAACGTAATATTAATTCGTGAACTATTTCATAAAAACGAAGTAATATATTACGTGTAAACGAAATAATAAATAAAGAATTTCAAAATATCCATTTACGGACTCCGTAGTAAAAAGCCAACGACACAACAAACAATTACAGCAAGTAAACATTCGAGCATTGGTAAGTAAAACAAATTAATAATATCAGCTAGAAACGTGATTAATTGAACATGATAAGAAGCGTAAAACTATAATATGAGCTTACAAGGGTTTTATACCCAAATAAAGCTATTGACGTGCAAATATCCGGACTTAACATGGGATTGTTATATATATTATCAGAATGATAATAGGGTTATTAGCCCAATAAGCCACGCTATTGACGTATTCCTTACGTACACATGTACGTACATATAAATACGTAAATATCAAAGTGCTGAAGACATTTCAATCTGTTTGGGCTTTGTACGTCGAAGAAGATTTTAGTATTTCAACAACGTCTGTGTACAAAAGGACAGTTCAGTATGCATATGCATGTATAAATGAATTTGTTGTGTTCGTTGTTTTTGTTGTTTGCTTGTTGCGTCCTCTCCATATGGATGCATACGTGTAGACTCCGGATAGAAATTGACTCAAACAAATTAAAGTCTATAGGAGACATTCTGTTGAGAAGAACCCTGAACTGTGATTCTGACTACATCATCTTCTACAGAGTTGATCACCCTAAAAAATTCTCAACCGTGCGTTGGATTGATTATAGCTATAGTTTATATATACATGAATATTCACATACCGGTATATCAATAATAAAGTTATCATATTCGGTAAAGTTCTATTTTAGTACCACTAAATCATCGTCTTATAGTGGAACGGTCTTTGTTTAGAATGTTTTTCTCAATTAAGCATTAGAGACGAAAAAATGTCAAAACTCGCATGATTTTTCAATTAACAACATGAGCTTGACGTTAGAACATACATGAGGTACCTTGAAAAATATGAATGAGGGATTTTTTTCAAAGTACGATAATTATAGAATGTTATCCTTCTGTGCATTAACCACTGTGGTCTCTATAGCAGAACTTTACTGTATTTATTAACTAATTTGAGAGCGTATGAATTTAGTCAACCTTCACAGATTATACATTTGTACTGTCCGTTTTTTCTCAACTGTCAAAGCTTGAATAATTTCACGGTGACAGAATGCATTGTTTTTGTACTGGCAGCCTAATTGTTATTAAAAAATATCTTGACTAAAACATATCATACGGCATTAGAAGCTTTACTCAATCATAATACACACTTTCGGAAACTCATGGGTGTATTACGACAATAATTTAAACAAACACAATTTAGACAACCAGTTTGAAGAGAGATCTTTTTTTCAAAATTAGCCATTTATTATGTTCTGTTGCCATGGTAACAGACTTCACAGAAAAGTCTTAAAAATGTTAATTCAAAGTAAATTATACATTGCCCTGTCATATGACACAATATGAGCCACATTTGCGATGGGACCAAATTTTGGGGGATAGTGAATCTTTATATGTCTCACACTCACATCATTCGGATTTTTGTCTAAAATTAGTGTCTGCAGTTTAATTCACACAATTAAATATGATTACTGATCAAGAACAAATTTGATTGGACAGGCACCAATCTGAATCAATTTTAAGAAAAGTTTATTGTATGCTTAATTAGAGTATAATGTATCAGCAACTATAGGTTAAATGAATTTGAAGTCTGAATATATTCACCCATCCCTATTTTTGACAGTTAAACTATTCTTTTGTTATATCGACGTAACAATTACAAGTTTAAAAATTCACTTATACCAATGGCACTAGAGGCACGTTCCGCTAGCGAGATGTAGCGATTTCCTACGGAACAGTTTGCTAGGATCGAGCAAGTTGAATCGCTAGCTAGCTATACGTAGCAAGTTTTTTCTTGCTAGCCGTATCATTCTGAACGTATCTGCCTTTTTCAAAATGGCTGCCCCTGTGGGAACGTGTTTCTTTTTCAAGAATACTGATATATATTTTATTTAATGCATATATTTCGTCAAAGCGGTTAAATAGAATAATCGTGGTGATAATTGATATGAATATTTTTCATTTGTTACAATTTTAAACTTTTTGTTTGAGAAAGTCGCCATCTTGAATTTGCTAGCTTGAAGCAAACCGTTCCGTAGACGTCTTATGCTACAAAAATCGCTTTCTAAAAGCGCTAGCTAGCGATCGCCTTGCGGAACGTGCCCTGAAACATCTAGTTGACAACACAGTAAACAACAATAAACAAGTGAGGAACAGAACAACATAGCTAAACCGAATATGCCAGAGGTCTTATAGCAATGAAGCTTGTTGTCGGTGTTGTCGAAAATTTATTACAAGGTATATATAATCCCCCTTTGGAAACAACTTAAATCACTCAATTAAAGATGTATTTTAGGAAAGATTTATTTAAGGAAAGTACATTTCCATGTACGGTGTTTTTTAATTAGCAGGAACATAGACAGAAAAAGCCATCACAACAATACAAGGACTATAAGCTAGAAAAAGAAGCTAACTGTTTAGAATTAAAACACCTTATAATTGCCAGTTCACACAGTGTCAATTCACCGCCGAACTTCCGGTTAAATCAGAGCGAAGAAATATAGTGCAGAGAGGCTAATGACGCGGATGAATACATCATTTTCTTAAGAATTACAAGTCAATTAAGATAACGCACTTCCGGCAACAGTGTGTGTACTGTTGCTTACAACAATGTACAAGAAACTTAATTGAGCCGATGATTGATTTCTGCGTGGATGGAAAAGAGTCAGAAAGGTTGTAATTACATGACAGTTCATTATAAAAATCTCCACGTAGGCAAAAAAAACCGATTAAAACGTATCCCCAAAAGGTACGTGGACTTGATTTACTGAGAATCTTAATATTGGGTGACTATGTATGTACTTATAGGTCAGGAGTATTTACATTTATAAAGGAATTCCTTCTTCCATACGAGATAAATGCCAAATTATTTGAATATAGAATGTACATGAATCATATAGCATGGAATCAAGCATACATTCACTATTATAATAACAATATATTTTAGTCAAAACAATAGCATATAGTCAGTTCATTTGTATGGGAGTTCTCAGATTTTTAGATTTGTCCATCCGAAGCGTAAACAAATATCGTATGCAATTGTTCATTATACAAGTATTTGGTCGATAGAGAAAATGGTGAAATTTGTTATAACGCCACATGAACAAAATTTCTTAGGTTTATTATTTTGAAATCTTGAAGTTAGATGTTCAGGCAACTATAAATCATATATGTATATATGTATTATTAATAGCAATGAAAAAAATAAATTCAATTTAAAATGCTAGAAAAGGCAATATAAGGCAACTCATAAGCTATAGATAAGTTTTTATGTTGAACAAAAAGATTGTGTAGTGAGTTTAGTATATTTGCCATATTAAATTATACATTCCATATTCAAATAATATGGTGTTTTAAAGCCACGTTTATAACTTAAAATCGAACTTCCCCATTTTTATTATGAATTCAAAGATCAATATGAATTCAAACGCATTAAACGCGAGCTTTTCTTTCTGAATACAAAACAGCAATTATACCTCCACGTATGGACTAATAAAATGACAAAAACATTGCAGTATGTTCCAAATACACCCTTCCCATTTTAAATGAAAACTACTCACAAGCAAACATTTACGTCAAATATATTAATATAGTAGACATTTTACGGATCCCCATAAGTGACATTTTGAAATAACTTTTTAATTTCACAATTATTTCTAAAAAAACAACAAAATAATCATTTCGTAAAAAATATTTCCCAAAAAACGTAATAATTATTTCGTAAAATAAACTCGATTAAACGAAATAATTATTACGATTAAACGAAATAATACTATTTCGTAAACACAAAAAATATTTAGTAAAACGAAATAATTATTTCGCAAAAACGTAATAGTAATTCGATAAAAATAAATTATACTATATATATTTCGTTTAAACGTAATATAATTTCGTTTAAACGTAATATAATTTCGTAAAAACGAAATAATACTGAAAAACAAAACAAAAACAAAAAAACGTATTTCGAAATGTCACTATAGTGGCTCCGTAAAATTTCTTGTCTTTATCAAACTAATGTCTACATAAAATACCAATTAACTTGTCTAAGACAGTCTTGCAGGAACATTATCTTATCTCGAGAAATTAAAGAGGTGTGATCGTGATTCAAAATTGCTCATTTTAAATAACATGGTTTGTTAATGATATTTTAATGTTACAACTTTTGATGGTGACAGATTTTTAATATCTTCTCCATGTTTTGTATTACTGCGTGTGAAAACTTTCTGAGTAGAATATTACACCATCTTGGCATCATAAAGGAGTGCCCCTTTTTATTTCATGTATCATTCGCTGCCAATGTTATGTAGGTAGTGTCAAAGTGACCGTGTCTTATAGACGCTATATTTTTATACAATTTATGATCTTGTATAGTTTATGTCTTTTCAGTATGGTCTGCCATGTATAATAAATGTACATTTGTATTTGTTCAAATTTCTGTTTCATGTAGGTTTGATTTTTGTTTTTCTCAATTTGCATAATGTATATATGTTTTTTTTTGTCAAAAACATTAATTTGTGTTTTTTACGAATAAACTGTATACATGTACATGTAATGTATAGTTCGTAAAAAAAGCAAAACCCTGTATATGTAAACAATATATTAATGAACAAATCCACGGCCAGGGATGCTCAGGATGACAATCAAATATATAATTATAATAAGCTTAATAAGTGTCTTGTTGACGTAATGGTAAAGCGTTCCACCATTACAAGCATGATTGACTAGGAGGGTGGTGTCGTATGCCAAGCAACGCGTTTACAGCGAATCCCGCGCTTATTATCAAAGTACCCATCATATTTTAGACATGATCATTATACAAAATATGTGTTATACTTTATCAAATTACTGGTTGTAATACAGTTTTCTTGTCTGCTGTAAATGAATTTACATTGTATCGTGTTATGGTGCCTTTAATTGAATTGTTTCTAAAGAAACAGCTGTTTATGGATCAAAACTCGTTCACCAGAAACTTTTAATATACGATCATGTACATTATAGTACATAATACAGTAAAAGCTCGCTGGCTCGAACTCTATGGGGACATGAAATTTTTTCAAGCGAACCAGGTGTTCGACCCAACCAAACTTTTACTGTATATGTAATATAATGTACATGCCATATAAAATATACATTAAACTTAATCTTACATATTAAAGGTGAACATACCACGAGCCAAATGCCAAGGAAAACTGTTTCTACAATGGATAAGAAACAAAACTATTTAACCGCAACACAATGAAAAGCCATGAAGTCAACTTCAATCGAAACTCCGAGCAACCCCCAGACATTTGTATGACATTCTCCGGTTAGTAGGTCGTCTCATGGTCGTTGCTACAGATGCAAACCAGTTTTTATTAGCATACTAAATGAAATGTGAAATAAGTAAAATAGAACTTAAATAAGCATGAAACAAGTTTAGAGATATTCCGATTGGTTCGCCGATGGCCAGTCGTAACAACTCGGCTATTTAAGTAACCTGAAACGTTTTAAATTAGGCAAACCCGATTGCGTTCAGGTTTGCCCACTTAAATGTGACAAACTTATTTTTTCAAAATTTCTTTCTGAGTAATAAACATCCGGGAAAGTACAACGACAAGATTTCACACCCCACCAGTGAAATAGAATTTACACCAATTCATCAATTTACACCTGATACAAAATACAATTATAAATGGACACAACTAATTAATGACTGATTCCCCTTACTACCTTCCCTTTTCCGTCTCTCCCCATCTCTTTCTTCTCTCTCTTACTCCCTCCCCTAACTCTTTCGGTCTTTTTTGCAATTTCGGTCTTTTGCATTTCGTTCATTACGGTCTTTTTGCATTTCGGTCTTATTTGCATTCCATTCCGGTCTCTTTTGCATTCCGGTCTCTTTGCAGTTTCGGACTTTTTTGCATTTTGGTCTTTTTGCAATGTCGGACTTAACTGCTTTTTGGTCTTTTTGCAATTTCGGACTTATTTGCATTTCGGTCATTTCGGCCTTTTTGTATTCAGGTCTGTTTTGCATTTCAGTGTTTTCGGTCTTATTTGCATTTCGGTCTTATCGGTCTTTTTGCATCTCGGTCATTTTTGCATTTCGGTCTTATTTGCATGTCGGTCATTTCGGTCTTTTTGCATCTCGGTCATTTTTGCATTTCGGTCTTATTTGCATTTCGGTCTTATCGGTCTTTTTGCATCTCGGTCATTTTTGCATTTCGGTCTTATTTGCATGTCGGTCATTTCGGTCTTTTTGCATCTCGGTCATTTTTGCATTTCGGTCTTATTTGCATTTCGGTCTTATCGGTCTTTTTGCATCTCGGTCATTTTTGCATTTCGGTCTTATTTGCATTTCGGTCTTATCGGTCTTTTTGCATCTCGGTCATTTTTGCATTTCGGTCTTATCGGTCTTTTTGAATCTCGGTCATTTTTGCATTTCGGTCTTATCGGTCTTTTTGCATCTCGGTCATTTTTGCATTTCGGTCTTATTTGCATGTCGGTCATTTCGGTCTTTTTGCATTCCGGTCTGTTTTGCATTTCGGTCATTTTTGCAATTCGGTCTTTTCGGATTTCGGTCTTTTTGCAATTTCGGACATTCGGTATTTTTGCATTTTTTATTTTTTGCGACAGAGACGTAGTGGGATTCGAACCTACAATGTTCGGATTACAAGTCAAGTATCACATCCACTTGGCTATTCATCCCGCTGAGAAAATAACTTATTATTTCATATATAAATTTACTATAGCCAATTTTCGCACCTTCCTTTCATAACATACAATGGCCACTAAACCTGTATAACGGTCATTTTATGTGTGGAAGTTTTTAAACTTATGGTTATTTTTCATTGAGTAATTTATTTTAAACCTTTTTCTAGTACAAAAATATTTTATCTCTTATAAAATGTGAAATAAAATTTTCCCGGCATGCATCGCGCGTACTTCCTGCATGTATAAAGCCCCGACTTCGGATCGACCGACTATACGTCTTAGTTACAAGTGCATTTGATATCACCAATACATTCAATGAAATATCAATATGTGACAACGTTTTCACCTTGGTAAATATATATATTTATTTAAAAAATGATGCAAAGCATCAAAAAGCACAAATAAGAGCCCAATAATTCTATAACATTGTGTCATATAATGAGGTATAGTTCAGGACATGTAAAACATCCCATGTTTAATTAATCTTTAAAACTTAAAGTTAAAGCAAGGGTTTTTGAAGTCTACTATTAGTATCACTCTTGACATTAACTTCCCCGGTCATCGAGTCACACGCCAACTGTAAACATACGGCGCAGGTAGCAGCCGCAGCATACAGTGCATGACCTATACCATTTACTTGCATGGTGGAATGAAACAATCGCAGGTAAATTTCTTGCTCAAGGAAATTAGCAGTGCCCCTAGTGGGTTTTTAACCAATGACCTCTCGATCCCTTAGCGCGCGTCAAACCACTGGACTACTGTTACTACTTAATTTACTTATATATGTAGGAGCAGTAGTTCGGTGGTGGGACGCGCTTAGGGATCGAGAGGTCCCGTGTTCGAACCCCACCATGGGCACTGCTAATTTCCATGAGCAAGAAATTTACCTGCGATTGCTTCACTTCACCCAGGTGTAAATGGGTACCTGCGAGGGTGGTATTATTCCGTTGCGCCAAAGTGTCGGCTGCACTAAGCGGAGTTAAAAGACTCCCCAGGGAGATTGATAGATAGATACAAGTAGCCCGACGACCAAGCTGTAAAGTCGGTGAACGTACATAAGCATGAAACTTAGACTATAAAATGCAATTACTATATAACTATTTTGCATAAACTGTTGCGTGCTTCGCCGTTGCTTTGCCTTGCGTACGTAGCAAGAACCCAATATTCTTAGTGGACCTCCAGGAATCTTTCTGAGATCATTCATCAATGCCTCGTCGACGTGATAGATCCACACTGTAACATTCATATCATGATGACGGATGTACGGTTCATAAAGTTTTCGATTCGCGAATGCTTACAAGTACACCTGTACAATGATAAAATTGACAAGCATGTTAAAGATCTATCAAACTTGATAACGTTTTATTAATTTTGACATGTCTTTTCATTTTGTACAGTGAAAATGCCAATTATCACACTGAGACAGCTACATACGGTACCTACCAAAAGTTTGGGGACATTTTTACTTTGTAAGCCTACTACTTAGGTTTATCGAGAATTCGATTGCCATTTGTTTTGAAATGTTTTAGTTTTGTTTATTTTTTGTTATGGTACTATTTGTAGTTGCGACCAACAAAATAGCTTAAAATCAATGTTTAAGAAAAGAATTACATCAACCTTGGTATTAGAGACTTAGAGATTACAGATGCTGGATCTAATAAATGAGATGAATTCAAGAAATTTTGTTTTTATTATACCAGAAAATATATGAAATCTACTAAAATAATGGTTCCACCAAAACAATCATTGATAGAATGTTAGGTTTTCACTGTACATGGCGTAACTTGGTATACTCCAGTACTCATGTGCCTTAGGACGAAAATGAAACCACACACGTATGGATCATCCATTCTTTAAACAAACTCAGATGAACCCATAAAGATAGGTACATGATGTATATGTTGTGTAGATTTATAGAATTTAAAACTCGAAAAAAAGATTATTTTCGGGTTTGATTTTTTGATGATATCTACATGTATATGGCTTAGGAATGCTATTTTTTGCCTTATGTTTTAAAAGTTTTGAAAGTGTTCAGGCTATGTCATTGACTAATAACACCGACTACATAAAACATAAAACTACTCTGTTTGCGGTTAAATGAGTTGGCTGCCATATAAAACTAGGACAAATTTTATTTGGAAGAGTAACACAAAACATACGCAGTTAATCTATCATTAAAAGTATACGGTTATCACCAAAGAACTCCGATTATTGCTACAGTCCATGGCACTAAATCCCGACAAAACCGTCTCTTTCCCGGATATTTATCTTTTATGACCTATTTGATATAAATCAGAGTACATGTACTAAAATTCTATTATACTTCTACAGTTCGAGTGGTCTACAAACACGATTTCTCACAAAACTTTCCAATGTGAATCGAACAGAATCGCGTATGCGGCAAGAGAGGAGCGGAGTTGAAGTTTAGAAGTTCTCCCCGGCAAAATATGTCAAAGTGTTGGAAATTGGAATTTAAGTTTTATGTGCAGTGCCCAGATTCCTTTATTATTAAAAAAATCTTTGGTGAACCCTCGTGTTCTAGATCCTCTCCTGTATTTCATTAGAAAAAATTAGAACCCAACAAATGTTCAATCTATCATGAATCTGCCATGTTGGCACGAACAATAAATAAATATTTAATAAGGAAGTCTAATTACGATTGTGTAATTCAAAGAAGGCAAGGTAAGACAATTAGACCCTTGCTTATCAAAGATTTAGATCAAATAGCTGACATAACACGAGTATTTTTGTCTTGAAACTATTTCTAACACCGTGAAGAGCAGCTACATGTATATCACGTGACTATGTGGTACGAAATCCAAGATTTTAAGGGTTTCCGCCTTAGAACGGACAGCGGCAAAATGATTGCCACTGGGGAGGGGTTTAAAGCAAGTTATAGGGTGCACCAACCTCTCACTTCCCCCAAAATACCAAAATGAGCTCAGAAATTTATTTTTAAGAGTGGCGTTGCTATGGTCGCACAGCATGAAATAAATGCGATTTTATTTCAAAATTAACGAATATCCTGTTTCTTTAATGTTAATCTTGCGTTTCGTGATGTCATTTTCTGGATTATGATTATCATTATATTTTCGTACATTTTCATTGCATGCTTTTATCTTTCAACACATTTTATAGAGCAGGTTGAAAGAGCAAGTGATATCCCCCCATAAAGGTGAATTACTTCAACTTAAAAACTCAATATCGAAGAAAGTTTTCATAATTACTAAAAAAAAACTTCTCAATTTGTCAGCGTAATGATTAAATATTTTGATATTTAAACCATTTAAGAGCACTTGAAAACGCATATAGAATATCGAGGAGTATTTTTGGTCACGTACGCACATAACTCACCAATTGTATCAGAAATCTTATATACAGAAACAGAATAAAGTATATTTTTGTAAGCATTGCAATACGAACCGATATTAATAGACACACAAAAGAAAAAGAAGAAAATAACTATTTAAAGGCATATCACTGAGAACCTCTTGGCCATTCACTACGAATAATAATCCATACAATGAAATGTCGAGGTGTTCCGAATGAGAACCGTGTGTGGCTCTCATAACTTCGTCTTAACCTTGAGAAACGCCCTAGTTTAACATTTAGCTAAAGCCATAAAACCGTAAGAGGTCTATATTAAGATTGAGTCACTCATCTAATTACGTTTAAAACTTCAAGAAACGCCCCAGTTATTATTTCACTGGTATTTTCTATAGCTTTAATTGAGTTGACTCTAGCAACCTATTTTTTATGAAAATGAATTTATATTACTCTTCCCAGCATGAGGTGTGACATTGATAAATTTGTATTGTTTCAAAAACAGAACATTGCATGGCGGATAAAAGCATTGACAATTGCTTTTTGTAATTTATATTTTTACGATAAAAATATTCAAGTGTCTGTAATTTAATCATAATTCATGACGTAAATATTCCATGTTTCACAACAATTGAGTTAGATCAAACTGTAGTAAATGTATGGAAAGCCATTCTGCCATGCCAATTGCAATTTGCTAAATGACATTTGCTAATGATAAATGCGAAATGCAATTTGCGAAATGACATTTGCTAATGATTATTGTGAAATGCAATTTAAGAAATGTCAATTGTAATTTGCTAAATGACATTTGCTAATGATAAATGCGAAATGCAATTTGCGAAATGACATTTGCTAATGATAATTGTGAAATGCAATGTGCAAAATGTCATTACCATAATGTATGCGCTTCTTACAATGGATGACCAGCAAATTGAAGCATGTAACTATGGAAAGCAATTCTGCCATGTCAATTGCAATTTGCTAAATGATATTTGCTAATGATAAATGTGAAATGCAATTTGCGAAATGACATTTGCTAATGATTATTGTGAAATGCAATTTGAGGAATGCCATTTGCAATTTTCTAAATGATATTTGCTTAATGGTAAATGCAAAATGCAGTTTACTACCTACCTTCCTGGAAGACAGTGGTCTGATAAATGGCGGAAATTGTTCTAAAATAACCTTGTGCCAATAAGCATTTCGCAATAATCATTAGCAAATGTCATTTCGCATTTGTCATTTCGCAAATAGCAATTCGCATAGCAGAACAGCTATTCGCATGGCAGAATGGCGTTCCATATAAATGCAAAGGGCCTACGAACTCTTTAACGCCTAAATTCCTCCACTATCGTTTGTTGTTAGTTGCGTCTTTACAGGTATTTTTCTCCATTCTGTACGGCGTTAGTTGTTTTTTAAATTATGAAAAACAAATTTTAGGGACATTCTAAATTGTTTCATCTTCATTGTTGTGGTCTAGACTGAAGCTTTCTTATATGCCCTCTTTATTGTGACAATGTCTAGCCATATCGCAGCGGTCAGTTGACCTGCTTACTGTCTTTGAAGATGCTTGGAATAATGTTAAAGAGCGGTTTTATGGCCTGCCTTCATATATATGTTCAGCTGATACGGCAATTTTTATGGTAACCACTAACCATTGAAATCACCTCCAGACCTGTGGTCCCTCACAGTATCCATTTCCACCAGCTAGGGTAGAGTGGAACAACTGTAGGTGAATTTCTTGCTCAAGGAAATTAGCAGTGTCCCTAGTGGGTTCAAACCTGGAACCTCTCGATCATTGAGCACATCCTACCACTGGACCACTGCTCCTAGACTATTACATAACTTCCTCAATGGCTGACAACTTGTACCATTTCTCAAAAGGCGATAGGGATCAGAAGTTTGTCAAATGCATACAGTTTTCCATGTAGAACAACCATAATGTATGTTTAATGACAATTAGTAAATATATTAAAAGTACAGCCTTTTTTCCATATAAGTCGAAACGACATTTTATTTGAATTTACTGCATTATGGTCATGTGGCATGTTCTTTTGTCCCATATATTCAACTTGTTTTTGAATTCGAAACTGACGTGCTAAGTTGATCGCAATTTCCTTTTTTTATTGTATATAAAACAATGAATTGCAGTGTGTTCGCTGTCTTAGACAATATTACACATTTGAGTGTCTAATCTCACGTAAGTACAACTGCACGTGCTGGATTAGTCTACTTAATTAAAACAATTGGAACATACTTGGTATAAAACATGTACTATATTTGAATTACTTTGGTGCTTCATCATAAAACACTGCATTAAGCAAAATTAAAGCATTTTTAAATGTCTGAAATTTCAAAGGCGTTTAATTTAAAGCAATTATTTAGGACTTAAACACATCAAGTCTGTTATTGTTTTATGTTAGTACACAAGTACCAAGACCGTCTAGTTCTGTTTTCTAACAATCTGGCAAACCTACCAACGTTTTATTCCTATTCAAAAAAGACGCCGACTTGTCACTGTAGCACACTGAAAATGGATAGTTTTCCCGGATATTAGCAAAAAGTATAAAACTGGCGTTGGAGATGTGATGCGCAGCAAATAGCATACACTTTTCTGCTTAGCCTCGCGTAGGTATCAATATGATTGAAATCTGACAAGAATTAAATTACTTGAAGTTCTTTAAAACTTTGAGTCGATGTTGATTTTCCACGATTTCTTCTAGAAACCGTAGCATTTGTGATGTCATAGTCACGTGGTATTGCCACTGATAATCGTATTTTAGTGCTTAAAATACTGTCATAGAATAAATTCACTTACAATAGAATAGACAAGATAACTATCTTACGAACGTTAATTTAATAAAATACATCAAAGTTCTAGAGACAAAACAACAGTGTATAGCCCTAGCTTTTCCCAAAGCATTATTATAATTTTAGGTGGGTCGGCACCTTACTCGGAGAAGAAAAGGAAACAAATATTTTGTTCACCGATTATGATAAAAGTTGGTAGGCATATACCTTCATGCTTCTTGTTTGTTTTTCTGGTAACCTTAGCGACGTTGTCGTTCTTTTCATGACGTCATGGACATATATGTTTGTTTATCATAATATTTTTTAATAATATGTTTGTTTATCATAATACTGCATTTTGACCATGGCACTCTTCCTGTTTTCGATTATAGGAGGTTGGATTTAAAACATTATGAATTTTTCGAATGGGTATTAAGTTCAGAAATATATGAAATGGACATAGCAAATTTACCAATTAATCCATTTTAAAGTGTACATGTATTCATTAATATTGTTTCAAATTTCTCTCAAGATGAAAGAAATATTAAATCAATTTCAATATAGTTATTTAATTAAATAGGGAGGCTTAACAGGATAGAGCGCCATGATCGTGTGACCACATACACGACTCATGCAGGTTGTTTCGTCATCTCAGGATGACGAACGCAGAAAACAAAGCGTTAGACCAAGCCCTAGCAAATCATCAACAGCTCTGGTAACCATGCCATATTTCCCTTCTCTAAGAAAAAGGAATGCCTTGGTGTTTGGGAACGACCAGAGCCAGTAAAATGCTTCGCCAGAAAAAGGCAAACGCTTGACAAATTGAACAGACACATCCGGTCTGTTTGAGACAAGAAAGTCTATGGATCTATATACAAAATATTAATTACAAGGTTTTTAGTTTAATCATACCGCTGTACATAATTTATCAGTATGTCAAAAAAATCGTGCATTGGCTTATTTTACTTGAAATTTCACAACTAGCATTAATACGTTTTTTACAAATCATTATTTAATTGCTTTTTTAATTTGATATTGCAGTTAATTTGTATTTGATTACAACTCATCATATTTAGGATTCATCTCCCAAAATTATCTTCCCCATATTTCATGTCCTTTTTACAGTATTTAACTATTGTTACAT
The DNA here is from genome assembly GCA_025267735.1 of Mactra quadrangularis. Taxonomy (NCBI): domain Eukaryota; kingdom Metazoa; phylum Mollusca; class Bivalvia; order Venerida; family Mactridae; genus Mactra; species Mactra quadrangularis. The sequence continues at coordinate 14,019,443 of CM046304.1, forward strand.
GCTCTGTCCTTTAGGACCCAAATAGTGCAGTCGTCTAAGGGGAAGGAACGGAAATGAACAAATGAAATGTTCAAGAGGTCGCTGGTTCGAAACCTAGCAATGCCTAAATTTTCATTTTTATATTTTATTTTTTATTATATATCTATATTTTATATTATATATATTTACGTATTATGAGGTAACATTGGCATATTGAGATATATTGGGTGACGCTAAAACAATAGATTTAACATTAATTAAAACCATTGTTTTTTTTATTTATTTTTATTTACTTTGAACATCATAATTTACTACAAGAAGACTCAATTAATAGAAAATATTGAAATGTAAAAGAAAAGATCAACAAAAACATATTCAGCTCTCTGAGGGACGAATTTACTTGTGGTGGCAGTGGTTATTGATTACATAAAGGGAAATAACCTCTGCGGGGAGTTTGTCTCTGGACAAGCTTTGAAATTTGGACCCTATCTTTCAATCTAGTACAGAGCTCGTATCTTACCCAGTGGCTGACAACCTCCCTACTTGTTACATGTACAAAGTTTGGTGGATGAATGGCCGTTGGAAAAATCATGACCGATTTCCCGGCTTGAAATCGATCCCTGGATTTGTAGTCCAACGCCGTATGAATTGAGCGATCTGAGCGGATATTAACAAAATATTAATTTCTAATTAAGTGATGGACACTGTAGTTATTAGAGTTCTATATATAAATTGTTTTGTTTTCGATTAAATTTATGTACCTATTACTATTAGCTTAATAATCTGATCTAGAGGTTGTTTTCGTCTGTCATATGACCATATTTTAAACAGCTTAAGTAAAACCATTAGTTTTAGTAATTTATTTATGGTACAGATGGTTCAAAATGGTTCATTTTGCCACAACGAATTGAGCAATTGTTCGTCGTATTTTCCCGCATCGAAAAATTCGAAACATCGGGACAAATATGGTTTGCTGTCACACTTCGGATGTTGTACCGCATCGATATTAAACGAGTAAAAATAACTGGGGATTCCACTCTTAAGAGTTTAACCTGGTCAGAAATGCCGTTATGAGGATAACAAAAACAGTTCATAGAAATAGCGACCGGCACAGTTACTAGTCAAATTACAATGTACTTACAGTACTTAACCAACAAAAGTTTGGAGACGTTCTCACTTTTTAGGCATACCGAATAGCTATTATTTAAACTTCGATAACTGGATTTTTTTAGAAATGCTTTTTAGTTTTTCTTTATCTTTTGGTTATCATTATAATTATATCTGAGACTACAAATAGCACGAAACCTTTGTTAAGGAAAATAATTACAATAAACATGGCTTTGAAGGCTTTAGGATATCAGATGTCAGTGAATCTTATAAATGTGTTGCATTCATGAAATTTGTTCTTATTTTATCACAAACCACATATACAAAAAAATGAATGATTCTACAAAAATAATCATCAAAATAATTTTTTTCTTTATCTCCAAACTTTTGATGGTAATATGTATATAATTCGTTATTGGCTCGGAACCGTGCCGATCGCCTTTGGTTTAAAGTGCTCTCATGGTTTATCTAGGGTCGTAAAAGGAGTTCCGATGAATGTGAAGATTTTTGGAGTTGAAGATTAAAACTCTCCAATTTAACAGAACCAGCACTGACAAGTTTACAATGAAGCAGACGAATGAAGTTATGATAACATTATAAAAACACCCTGAAGATATGTCAGTCCTATCCTTTGTAAAAACATGTTTTAGACAGTCATTTTAGTAGTTATTTTATGAAATGAAGTAATAATCACGACGTAAAATATGACTATCGATTTTTCGCCATCTTTATGCCATTCCCTGGACTTAAATCAGCTGCAAATTAACTCTAATTATCGCCCAAGAGCTCAATATCATTAAATATAATCCAAAAATATAGCTGAAGCCGCTGTTAATTAAGTATAATCAATTCATCCCCTTAAGATGGTAATCGGATTTAATAAGGTGTAGACAAGACTTCCTAAGTCTCGTTTTAGCGAGATTTTCGCGCGAGATTTTATAATTATGACAACGTAATTTGTGTCATACATTTCATAATTGTAGAGAGGTTGAATTCTGTTTTTTTCATTTCATTGAACGCCTTGCACATTCTCCATGGGATTTGCACGGCTTCTAACGTTTTCGACACAATAAGTGACATGTATAGCGCCCCTAAACACCTCAACGACGCTAAACGTCACAAATGACGCTTAATGTCGCAATATTAACGATAAACATTTGACGCTAAATAGTGCTATCAACGCTAAAATTCGCAATTGTCCTTACGATTGACGTCACAACGCCGACGATAAGCGTCGCACAAATTCGAATAACGCAAAAAGGCCGCAACCTTAACGTCAACGTCGTATTCTGAAATGATGTTTAGTATTCAAAGCAAACAACACAAAAAAATTACATAGGAAAAATATGGTTTCAAAGCAGCCGCTTTTTTATAATAACATTAAAAAACATTTATATACCTGTAACTAAATGGCATTGTTTACACATTCTAATAGTTTTCCCTTCCGGCTTTATGGAAAGTTGAAATTTAAGTCTAAACTTGGATTTTAGTTCTATTTCCTCAACTGTCAAAACATGAATAATTTGACGGCGACTTTGTGTTCTTTGTCTCACATTCGTGATATTGGGCACGTTCCGCAAGGAAATCGCTAGCTAGCGATTCGTCCTCTGGTACCTTTCTTGCACCAAAAGTATTTACCATGTGACACCAAATCGAGGGTACCAGGGGACGAATCGCTAGCTAGCGATTTCCTTGCGGAACGTGCCCATTGTGATAGTGTGTGATCGCTTTTAAAAAGTGTTAGCTAGCGATCGCTTCACGGAACATGCCCTAATTTTTGTGATAAAAATGATATAGAGGACGAATTACATTTTATTTGTATATGTCCTAAGTATCTATCTACCCGTAAAAAATATCTGAAAAAAAGTATTTTTATGTCAAACCTTCAATGTATAAATTTGTTGAATTATTACTTTCTGAAAACAAATGTTTTCTTTTTAAACTATCTAAATACGTAAAGGAAGCACTTATGATTAGGTCCTCTCATGTTAACCTTTGACTTATTAACCTTCAATTCTTTTACTGAATATAAATAACTTGTTTTATGTATTGTCCAAAATTTGAAATTTTACTGTATTTATTTCTATGTAATTTCCCCCTCTTTTTATATGTTTATAGAAAAAATTCTGCTTTCATGACGCATGTAATTGTACATGTATGTTTATTGTATTTATTTGGGTGATGAGTATTGCTCAAGCTCTTTAATAAAGTATCTGTTCTGTTCTGTTTTGTTCTATATGTAGTTATGATCATAGTTCAAGTTGATTAGTTCAGAAGTCATGTCCTGTATTAATTATTTATAGAAGTGTTGAAAGTCAGGCAAATATTTCTGTGTTTAACTATTAAATGATAATATTCATGACATTGTAACATTTATATCGTCTAGTATTTCTTGTGAAGTCAGTTTGTATGAATGTGTTGTTTTATTCATGGAACATTTGAACTTAATGGACACTAAAGTACGTCTGAACAAAAAGAATAACATAAAATACCACGCAATTCAAACTCATCAAATTTGAATCGTCTGTGCTGATTTACGTGACAAAGTAAATTTTACTCGTCTGTTATGTATGACAGTTTTTTTTTTGGTTTTTTTTTTGGGGGGGGGGGGGTTAACGCCGTAGCAACACATCGTATAGGTCAAATAACGGCGGTCAGTCAACCTACTCACTCCTCTTGGAAAGGCTAAATCTCTGGATTTAGCTGTTAACCAACTACTAAGCGCATACTTTCGTCAGTGACAGACAGCTGCCCTACATAATTAAAAATCATTGGTAGGAGGGAGAATGGCCGTAGAAATAATTTCATGACCAAGCTCCACGAAAGTATGCCCCGCCCGGGAATCGAACCCACGACCCATCGATCAGTAGATTTGCGTGCAACCAACTGAGATAGGCGGGCGGCTTTTATGTATAACAGTCGTTTTAGACTAGTTGCAAGTGAACTCAGAATCCATTCGTATTTACTCAGTGGACTTTCCGTGAGTTGGAAAACTCGATCGAGAATCCTCCGTACATAAACGGAACAAATGATCAAAACGTAAACATATGGACAAAATGTAGACAATTAGTTAAAATGAAGACAATTGGTCGAAACATTGACAATTGGTCAAAGTGTAGACAATTGCTCGATACATTGACAATTGATTAATATGTAGACAATAGGTCGAAACATTGACAATTGGTTAAATGTAGACAATATGTCGAAACATTGACAATTGGTCAAATGTAGACAATAGGTCGAAACATTGACAATTGGTCAAATGTAGACAATAGGTCGAAACATTGACAATTGGTTGAATGTAGACAATTGGTCAAAACATTTACAATTGGTTAAAATGTAGACAATTGGTCAAAACATTTACAATTGGTTAAAATGTAGACAATTGGTCGAAACATTGACAATTGGTGAAAATGTAGACAATTGGTCGAAATATTAAAAAAATTGGTTAAAATGAATGTAGATAATTGGTCGAAACATTGACAATTGGAAAAAAGTATACACTTTGTCGAAATATAAACGAAATAAAGTTATAAAAGGTGGGATCTTACGATAAACGTTCTTTACAGACTACACATGACATATCATTAAGCTATAGCCAGCTCAGTGTTGGTTTAAATGACATTCAAAAGCCTAACGACTTGTTCAATTAAGCAAGAAACTTTATGCACTAGCTCCAGAGCTTATAAGGACCAGATAGCGGACTCGAGCCTGACCTGTTATTCGAAGTTGTAAGAACTTGTTTCACAAAGGGGCTAAAACATATAGTATAAACTAAAGTAATTACCATAAACATCCTACATTCAACGATAACTGTTTGAAATGAGCTTACGAGGGGTTTTATCGTAAGATTTGTTTGAAACAACAGTTTTTATAATAACAATAAAATTTAATCATTTTACTCTACTTCAATTACTTGTGTTTACTTTTCTAGAGATAGAAACTGTCGTGTGATCGTCTGTCATTTAAAATTCATTGTTTGTTAAATGTTGAATATCACGTGATTGTATACTGTCAAAATGTAGCGTGGGAGCACCAATGTCTGTAAGGTTATGTCTAGCTACAGTTTCCTTGTCTTGGTAAACAACCATTTATCAGAGAGATGTTACACTGTTGTGACGTCATCAACTAAGGAGCATGTAGTCAAATGGTAGGACGCGTCCTTAAAGGGATATAGAGGTCCCGCGTGCTGAATATCACGTGACTGTACACTGTCAAGGGATAACCAATGTCGGTAAGGTGAAGTCTAGCAATAGTTTTCTTGTCTTGGTAAACAACTATTAGCACGCAGATTTTTAAACGTTGTGACATAAACAACTATAACATTTCGACAAAAGATATGAGCCTGATTATAAATAACCAAACAAACTTTTATATATGATAATTAAAATTTGTCAAAATTCATTCTATTATAACTGTGGTATTTGTCATATAGACTAGGAAAGGCGCCCTTTCTAGAGACCCAAAATACCAAATTCATTCTGGAAACTTTCATCCATGGACATCCAATGTAAACACATCAGTAATGAAATGTTGAATTTTTTTTCGTTGTTTCGTAGTATAGTTCACTTATGACCATATAAGCCCGCCCGACTAGCTCAGGTGGTATCACGTATGTCTACTAGTAGAGGGATTGAGTTTGGTCATGAAATAATTTACGGCTTTTTATCCTCCTACCACTGATTCTAGATCATGTAGGGCAGTTGAAAGTCACCAACGGAAGTATGAGCATAGTAACTGGTGAACAGCAATAAACAGATACTAAGCCCTTCCAGGAACGGTGAGTATGTAAGTTGACTAATGTGATATGATCTATACCATGTGTTACTATTCCGTTAAACCCAACCAAAAAAAAAACGCAACAAAACTTAATGACCCTAATGTTGATTTGCTAGTAAAAGGAGTAAAAAACGACAACACTATATCTGCCAAAGACGATTCTCAGAAACTGACTAAATCACAATAAATTTCTCTTTAATTGTAGCAACTGTCTTTGTATGAATAAGTCAAGTGTTATTTAATGATCAACATAAAACGAATCTTCGCCAATTTATGTACTAAGAGTAGAAACTTATCACGAGAAATTCTGGTAGACAAATTCCTCGAGATTCCTTGTTAAATAAATAATAACTGCCAAGGTGATTTTGTTTTACCAATAAATGTAAACTTACATCAATAACACGACTTTCCTAAGTGTAGGAAACATTTCACGTTCACACAAATTACGTAATTTTTCATTCGCGGGGGCATCACCATTTTGGTCTTAAGTACTCGCGTATATTTTCCCTTTGCCGCTGGAACTCTTATTTCGCAACTCGTCACGGAACTCCTATCACGTGATCGATGTAGCTCCGCCTCTATTGACAGGTTGTCATTTCTTGGGATGTACATCAACAAAGTATTTCTATAAACTGATCAGACTATATTTATTCAGCACTAAGAACCGAACTATTGGATCACTCACTCAGCTACTCGACTATTATTTTTTTGGAATCTATTTCTAAGGTAGGAAAACTTGTTTAAATTATTAGCTTTTGTAAATTTAGTATTATCATTATACGGAAGGTATAATTAAGTAATTATACATCATTAGATATAATTACATATATTTATAATTCGAAATACGTCCATATAAATTTTCGATGGTCAATAATGAAATACAGCCAATATATTGTTAGCATAGTTAATAGAAAAATATTCATTAATAAAATAAATAATATGTGAAAATACGATGGAAATGGATATTTCTTTACATTCTGAATTTAAATTGTACCAGAAAAGTTTCTTGGAATATTCCATAGAAAAGTTCTTTTAAGAAATACATCTTACCGACTGTTTTCATCGTAAAAATAGGTAAACGATTTTCCTAAATAGAGATACAAGTTATAGTTCTCCATTTTAGCTGTCATTATCTTAAAATGCTTTACAGCATTTTACATATATGTAATAGTTTCTTCATTTAACCGCCGTTTTTCATACATGCTAAACTTATAAATATTCACTAACTAAATATTGACTAACATATTTGTATAAGTAATTACGACAATTTCATTTATTAATTGATAATGTACTATATATACAAATTATAATTGACTATATTTTCTGTTCTCGTCTGTTCTTTTCTGTTAATGATCTTAACATAAAGATCATTGAACGATCATTTCATAAGTTTATCATAGAATATTTCAAATTAATGAATTTCTCATTCTAAGAATTGTGGTTTTCACCAAACGCCTCATATATAATTTCTCATGAATATCTGGTAAATTGTTTCATGTTTAAACTAAATTGTGAGTGAATTTCATAAATTTCTAACAAACGCTTAGAAGGGAAAAATAATCGTAAGTCAACTTCATTAATTTTTAGGTAGTTGGACAATATCATTATTGATAATATAATGTTAAGAAGGTATACGTCTGAACATGTATTATTCGCGTCTAGTTGGAATTGACTGGTCAAAAAGTGAATTTATTATCAATGTTCCTGCTTTTGACTTACGATAATTTTTATCGTAAGAACTTATTTAATATCTAGACCACTCTACCAAATTAATGCCGTTATTGTATCGGATAGAAAATATATAGATGGGATCATCTCTTGAACATTTTATGAATGATTGTATAGATAGACATACACTATCCTCTAAAATCAAATATACAAATTATGAATTTCATTGTTTCTATCACATTTTTGGCGTTGCGCTCAACAAAATACTCTTTTTGCTAAACTATGACTTGAAAATGATAGTCAATTTAAAGTATTTAGTACGTTTTTAAGTGGAATAACCGTCGGTCTTTGACAAATTTATTTGCCTTTCTAAATTTTTAACTTGATAATTCCGTATATCAGAAGTTAAAAACGTTCTACGCAAAGGTGTACAAGCGTTCTGCTACGATATAACTTCTATAAAATAAGAATGCTTCCAGATACACAAACGGAGAATTAATAACAAAATTTGAGATAATGAATACAAAATTCTGGGTTAAATTTAAGTGATTGATTCTTTAGAAACACAAAAAAAGAACAATTATCTGCTTTGCTTTTATGAAAGGATGTTGTTTTTTAGCATCTAAACCGAGATTTAGTTTATTTTATGTCAACAATTGTAAAAAATAAAATTGATTGAGTAATACCCCTTAACTTTTTTATATTGTAAAACATCATCTAACCTCATTGTTATGGCAACAAAGTCATCAAAGAAAAAGTCGTTGTTTAATTATCTAATGAAACAAGTCGAGATTGAAGCTCAAATATTCTTGTAAAAATTCGGTGAGAAAAAGCGTGCGCGAAACAAAAACACGGAAAATTAAAGTTTAATGCACTTTTTGAAGTTTTTTTGGATGTGAAATAAAAATGCATCTTAATGAAAAAAATGTAACAAAGTAAAACATGAAATGTTAGAATTATGCACTCAGCTTTGCAAAGTGATTCAATTTAATTAATTATCTTCAATTTATACAAAAATAGAGTGATTGCAGAAAGTTCTTAACAGGTTTTGATGTTAAAATATTGACGTGGTAAAATGCTTTGAAGTTCAAATATAGAACTTAATATTAAATGATGATACTATCAAATTACAAACATCTAACTGGTATTCCTGAGTGTATATCCATACAATAGTAGCTGAGAATGCCGTGCAGCGAACAATCTCCGTAAACAGATATCCTGTAGAGCATTGTTGTACAGGATCTCTACTATCTCCGTGGAAGGTCTCGTCGAGATGAACTTTGTGTCGACCAATCAATGCATAGCTTTCATTTAGACGAAACACTATTAATAACATTTTGATTTCGTAATTTCTTTTTTTAGACCAAGGTTGGCAAGCTAATTTAACAGCGGTATTATTCACAGTCTGCGATTGGGCGGCTCATTTCAAATTGCGTGACGTAGACGATGTAAACAAGTTACGTATCATAACAATCTCGTCATAAATATTATGATGAGAAAAGGTCACATGAACGTGACCTTCGTTTAAAAAGGCCAGATCTAAATTAGCGATCGAGTAGGCGAGGAGAAAAGTTTAGATCGGGTTTTAATCAGATTGCACAGCGAAGGACTGGCAATGTCGTCCAGCTATCCCGGCTATCTAGTTTACTTAATGTGATATTTTACTTCGAAATATGTGCCGGACCAAAATTTTGTGCAGTTTTCTCAATTTTCCGCTTTTCACAACATGCGAAATTCTCAGCGTATAATACTATAATGTATTTATCCGAAACAGAAATAAATATATATATCTTAACATAATTACTCGTGGAATATCATATCAAAGGTCTAAACGAAAATATTTTTACACAAACCGTTTACTCCGACCTTACTGCACAAACAACATCATGTTTGACAAAAGACGCGACAGGATAGGACACAGCGCAAAACGCAGCACAGCATAGCACTACTCAACACAGTGCATCACAAAAAAGCGCTTAACAAAACTACACAACGCAAAACAAGACAACATACTCTATTAACTCGAATCACAAAATATAACGTACGTACGGTATCACCGAGCTATTAATAAATGTGTCGTATATTACACCTCTTGGTCTCAGACATTTCCTCAATCTTGGTCTGATGTAACATATTTGAGATGGTGTTTTGAGGTTTGTATTTCTTCCAGACAGAAGTGTATCAATGTCACGCTATGATAATCATTTGTACCTTCTCACTCCAGTAAAATATTATCTTGACCATGACTAGTTAGGAAACAACGCCAAACAAAAAAAGAGATTTTTTATAAATATTTTGATAAGTGATATAACTTTGTTTCTGTTATAAGCTCAATAGAATACAATAACAGGCCAATGAGACAAGAACATTTTGCCTTATATCAATTTCTTTGACAGTGAGGGTTGATGGGCCCTTATCTCTATACTAGCTATTTTTAACAGTTACAAACCGATGAGACGTAAACATTTGCCTTCGATAAATTTCTTCGTTTGTGAGAGCTTATGGACCACTAACATTATATAAACCACTTTGAACTTGGATTGGATTCCAGTATTCATTACCCCACAATACGGAGTCACTTGTAGACATGAGACGCTTGGTTAACGCTACTTTTTCGTGATGACACGAAGCCTGGAATTTGACGTCTCCTAGACGATTTCTCTAGTTTCCATATACAAGACAGCTTTTTGTTCTACCATGTCGACATCGACCAATCAAATCATTCTACAACTTTCATCGTAACTTTGAGAGATGCTTCGATTTTGGATTGTAACAGTTAAAATAGATGTACCGGTTAATACTGCAATACGAGTTCCGACGGTTTTTAACCGGTTCGGTTATTCAAGAACTGTTTTTTGTAATTATTTGTCTAACGGCTTGTTTTTATCGGAAACTGAAGTTTTGATTAAATGTTAAGATATGTTGAATACTTGTAATTATCTAATTGTGACTTAAAAGATTAATTTTTCCAACAAATGAGAAGATAATTTAAAATAAATTTCATCGAAAATATGTTTCAAAATATGCATTTTTCTAACTTATAGTCCATTTTAAGCGAAACATTCAAACATTTGTATAAAATGTCACATGAAAATACGCATACATAAATGTGATGTTGTTCAAATTAAGACGATGCATGGGCACTTACAGTCGCTTCATTTGCATACGCATAAAACAATACGTCTTGCAATATATAGCAAAAAGGGCTTTTCGCAATGCAATATTCATGTACAATGTATTGCAATATGCTTTTTTTCCGTTCTGTTTCCACATTACTTCAATTTATTCATGTACTATACGTACATATACCTATTTCTAAAAGATAAAACTCCTCATAACGCCAACTTTCCAATTTTGTCAATGGCTTTGCACGTAGTTTCAGTTTGTTTGTATGCCCACAGAATAAGATCTATTCCCAGATCACTCGATATGATAACTTCTAGCAAGAAACAATAAAACAGAAATAGTAAGAATTAATTAACTATTTGCGTGTTGTATATATATTTGTGTTTTATTGAGGTCACACTGTACAACAGGTGGGGCGATAATTCGCTTACTAAATGGGACTTTCTAATGCAATAAGCTGGGAAAGTGAAATGTGACGCTGTAATTCAACTGCACAATTTTGATGCATACATTTACGACACGCAAATCACAAAAATGTGATCCCTTTTGTTTTAAACATTAGGAAGAAAATGCCTTGTTACATTAGTTGTGATTTTTATGTACGTAACCACTTTGTAATAATTTTGACAAATAGGCCTACAATTAATTTTCACAAATGATAATAAAAAAATAAGGAATGGGATTAAAATATGATGCATTTTCTTTTCAAATTAAACATTTGGGTCTCGCAAACACGTAAAAAATAGCATGACCTTGCACTTTCCAAGATGCGGATTTTACTGTAGCGATTAAAATACAATCGTTTTGTTTTGCTAGAGATATCAAAACGTAATTTTAAAAAAAATCGTTTAAGATTGTACGACTTTGCAATAATCAAGATGCTCTCAATATAGAAGCATAATTGTAATATGCTACACTTCGCTTTCAATAGTGAAATTGTCTATATGATGTTACTTTTTCTTCTTAAATTAAGCATTGGGGACTTGAGAGTTTTTAAAAAATCACAAAGATCTTGCTATAACCAAGATGGTGTACATATCTGCACTGTGCATCTTTTCACACAAAAATTCTTACGAAAAAAATTATCGTAAGTCAATTTCATATATTTTGTAGTTCAAAGTCAGATGAATAATAAACATAATTATGCTATAATATTTAAATGGATTACACTATTTTACGAAATTCAATAATATTTTGAATTGATCGGCCAAAAATTGACCGCATAATTAATGTTCCTTGTTTTTGACTTACGATGATTTTTATCGTAAGATTTTTTGTGAAAAGCGCCACTGAACTTTCACGTAAAATACCACACTCAGCATTGTGTAGATTATCATTAGCTTGCAAGAGTCAGGAATATTTTCTGGGTTAAGTGTCTGACTTGCCTCCCACTAATGAAGGCAAACAGACACTCAGGGTATTAACTAATGATGCGACCTAAACTCGATCACAAAGTTGTATTATTGATTTACTTTAATATGACATCATGTGATCATAAAATTTGTTTGTTGAGCATTTTTGTGTTAGTTATTGCTTATTAAGTTTTTTTTTACAAAGAAACTTTGTTATTGTTTGTTCCTAAACTTTTTGGGGCCAGTGTGAGATTGATGCCCCCTTGAACTTGATTTAAACGCTTAGCAATGGTTGTTGTTACACTGTCCGTTTCAAGGTAGAAACCTCTTATGGCATTGTTTTCTATATTTGTTTGTGGCGTACCTTTTGTAATGAAAAAATCTAACAACATTTCTTGCTTTGTATTTGTCTGTATGGAAGGAATAGGATTTTTATTGGTGCTGTTCAATTGTTCCTGAAATGGTTTATAACCCTCTTTATATGTTTTTATATTCTTTAAAAAACTTAGTTTGGTTTATTATGCCTCAGGCCGATTCTGATATTCTTTTTCCGCACCATCACGGCGATCAGTCGACATGAGATGAGCGCATTTTTAAATTTATTCATTTTAATTATTGGAGAGACTTTGATTTCAAAGACCCCTTTACCGAGACTAACACTGTTTATGCACTTCAACGAAACTGTACATTTATCTGGTAAAACTGCTTTTTATATTACTTCATACACCTCTTAATATAAAAAGAACATTTTAGTGGATGAAATTTTCGTTTAAATATGTTTATATTATTAATAGGCTAAAGAAGCAGTTTTAATGCTTAATTCCATGTAAATAATAGCCATAAACTATATGAACTATAGCATTTCAACGTAAAAGCAGTTAGAAACCGAAAGTAGCATTTGGTTGTAAATACATAAAATACGTGAATGTTTACTGTAAATCATGCAAAAACCGAGTCTTAACTCAAACGGATTCGGCAATTAAAAACACCTTTATTATTTTCGTATTATTTCAAATCACGGAAATTGCCGAAACTTTACGATTAACTAACTCCGTGACCTTCATGACCCATGTTGAAAACTTCACAATTATAATTTTCTTTGTATAGTGACAGGAAAAAACCAGTTAGATTATTGTTGATTGATAAAATGATTGTTTTCCAATCAATCAACTAAAATCAGCTCAACCCAAATTATTCCTGCTTTTTTGTGCAGTCCACTGAAATATTGCAAAATTTGACATTCAATGCACTCGACGTGTTTAAAGCCATTTTAATTGACCACCATTGACTCTGTTCTTGCCGTCTTAACATAACCACTGATATCCAATTTGTCAAAAGAAACATCTGTTTGGAAGGATAAACATTGCTTTAAATGGAAATGATTAGACGATTTTCTCCGGGACTACAGATTGCAATAATTCCAGATTGATTTAAGACTACGTTTTTTATTGCACCGAGTGCATACCAACAAAAACTGATTGAACGATACCTATCACTGTATGCGATAAAATACCCCCAACGAGTGTTTGTCAAGAAATTGGAAGCTGAGAAAATAAGCTGAGATTTTTTTTCAGAAAGGGCAATAACTATGTAAAAAATCAATGGACCGTAACCAAATTTGGATATGGACATGTCTGTCAGACATATGTGCACTGTGATGTTAGAATTAAATCCTTAAAATAGGTGCAGAAAATTGAGTTGGCAAGAAAAAGCTACAGACCGACCAACAAACCGACCTACCGACAAGCTGTCTCCTATATACATCTATACATTTTTCGGGGTATAATGATTAAAAACATGCAATACGCAACTTGTTAGATCATTCGGCACAGCGTCTTACTGCGATTCCAGGGTCAAGGGTTCGATTCCTGGCCGGGGTAGAGGTTGATCATGAAATATTTTCTACGACCATTCTCTCTATTACTGTCGCGAAATGTATTAAGGACGATGTTTAAAGATCGCGCTCAAAGATTTAGTCATGTCAAGAAAAATTGAGTAAATTAGGGCGCCCTATGGACTGACGCATCAATATAAATTGCGGGGGTGAAGCACTATTCGCTATATTTTTTCTAAGTAAACACCAGTGTCAAATTAAAAACAATCCATGAGACTCGAACGATATTATTATCCTATGAACATTCGAAACTCTTCGGCTTTTTTTCTATGTAAATATGTCTATGTTTATCCATGTACAAGATCACCGAAGTGCACCGAATGATCTTACAAGCAATGGTTACAACGAATATGAAGGGCAGTTTCCTATTTCATATGTTATTAATATATTGTCTAACAACTAAATGTTTTGACAAATAAGCACAACTCTTCTGCCTCTATAGAGTTGCCGATTCTAACTATTACACCATATTATTTGAATATGGAATGTATCATATAATACATTCATGAACTTCAAAATACTCGTTGCACAATCGCTTTTGTTAAAATTAAAAGCATATCGACAGTTCATTAGTTTTTACTGTATTTTAGATTGAGCACTCAATTCATCATCACTTTTAAAGATACAAGTAATGAATATCAGTCATCCTAACATCTATTCATATACAACTGTAATTAAAAACTGCGGACATTCCGCTCTTTATTCAAGCGGCGCACGAACAAAAAATCACCAAAGTATCTATTTATGTTTGGTATAACGTAATATGTATGTGAATTTTGTTCATGCCCCACATCAATCTCCGTAAACAGATATCCTGTAGAGCATTGTCGTACAGGATCTCTACTGTCTCCGTGGAAGGTCACGTCTAGATGAACTTTGCGTCGACCAATCAATGCGTAGCTTTCATCTAGACGAAACAGTATTAATAACATTTTGATTTCGTAATTTCTATTTTTAGACCAAGGTTGGCATGCTAATTTAACAGCGGTGTTATTCACAGTCTGCGATTGGGCGGCTCATTTCAAATTGTGTGACGTAGACGATGTAAACAAGTTACGTATCATAATAATCTCGTCATGAATATTATGATGAGAAAAGTTCACCTGAACGTGACCTTCGTTTGAAAAAGGCCAGATCTAAATTAGCAAGTATAGGCGAGCGGAAAATTTTAGATCGGGTTTTAATCAGATTGGCGCCACATAGGCAAACTTTTGAAAATCCGAGATCTCCCTTTCTAAAGATCCGTCAATATGTGAACTCTTGAGCAATTGAGATTGTTTGGTGATTTTCGTGTTATAATTATGATACATTGCTCGGTCGACGAAATTAGTGGGTGTCCGGTTTCGACCCCCAAACATTTTTGGCAACCAAAACCCTACAAACAAGAGATAGTGTTTTCTTCTACATTGACCTGTTCGGGCAAACCCTTTGATATCCTAATTTCATTGACTAATAGAAAAAATGATGTTGAGCACTTGATTTCGTCGGGGTTGTTTTTTGTAACAAGTTCCTTAATGATTGCCTGAGTCGGTCTTCTACATTCTCGTACCCAGAGGTTATAAAGATTCTCGATCTAACAGAAGCTTGATAGCCTCTGGGTACGAGAAAGCTCTGCTGGAGAACTTATTTTAGCATACCCTATATGCGAAAAATCGTCGCGTAATTTTAGTGAAGTATTTTCAAAACCTATTAGTCGACTTATTTCGAAACGCAAATATCGACATACACGTTTATAAAATTAAGGCGAGGAAATATGTCACTTGTCGCTTGTGGGTAAACACATGTGGTTTTATAAAACACAAAGGAAAGAATACTGTTTTTGTCCATGTACATCTGTACTGGTATTATGTAGCAAAATCCTTATGGAGAACTCTATTTTCCATTGAATCTATTTTTGTCGGGCTATAGATCTCTTGAGCTTTTATTTATGTTGTACATACAGAAACTATTCATGAACGATAAATATTTACATGTAGAAAGTCACTGTATGAAGACATATTTAAAATTCCTTCTAACATGAAAGCATGCAGTCATTTTATTATACATCACACAATAAACATGTCAAACCATTTTGCAGTCTAAGTTTAAGTTAGTCTGAGTTCCTATTTCTTAAAAAAATGAGGGTCTTTTTATAAGAGCGCACTTTATTTGTGTTTGTTAACATTTAATATAATATATATATGAACAAAAATTGTTTCAATGCTTAATCATGTTATTTGGAGAAAGTATGTTCATGGTTCTGAGTCAAGAATGCTATAAATATACATAAACGGTATAACAAGTTGAGAAAACGGTTGTGTTTCACTATAATTCAATTTCTTTTTTATGAACTATTCTTTTTCATAGGGTAATATAAGCATGTATAGCAGACCTTGCTCTTTTCAATGCCACCGACACCTTTTTGCGTACGCTAAATTATATTTTTAAAGACCGATTTCAAACAGCATCAACGCCGAATGTGTTGATTCGACACATGACTAGCCGACCTTTTAGACATCTAAACGTTTTCACATTTATAAGTGCATGTATTTAATATTCACTGGGGAGTAAACACTTATTTTCTTTTTATAGTTTGTTTTCATATAAATGTATTGTATATATTTCAATTTTGTGTGCCATTTATGTACATTTATCAAAGGACAAAGGCTATATTAGAATTTACCAGACTATGTAAGACGTACAGAGTATACTTATGAAAGATTTTATTGCATTTTTTCTCTGTATTTCTTATGCCAGAGACTGTTTAATATAAAAATACAAGGTAATATTAGACATGTAAGACAGAACAACAGCCATCTACCCACCTCTAGATTATTAAATGTCCTTGATCTGTTTCATTAAAAAACATTACTACACATCCGAGAGTCTATTTATTTATATAGGTTTAACTCTGTAGCAACACATTGTATAAGTCATATCACAGCGGCCAGTCAACCTACTCACCGTTCCTAGAAAAAGGCTAAATCTCTGGATTTAGCTATTATGCATTTCTAAGCGCATACATCCGTCAGTGACTGACAATTGTCAAACATGATGTAGAATCAGTGATAAGAGAAGAAATTATCGTAGAAATACGTCCTGACCACACTCCACGAAAGTATGCCCGTCCTGGAAATCGAAGCCACGACTCCGCGATCAGTTGACTTGCGTGCTACCGACTGAGCTAGCCCGACGGCTGTAACAAGCTTTATAAGTTTATATAACGGCACCACTCATAGAGGGTCTATTGAATGTCATATATTTGTTATATATTTGCAACACTCGCAAAGGCAACCCTCTAATCCTCGACAGTGGATTAAATATTTAATTGATTAAAGCAAAAAAATAAAATATAAATACATATATATATATACCTGGAGAAGTCTTGAATGGCGAAACGTTGGAAAACATTTAATAAACAATATGAAACATATTACTGTGTTGGTAGTGTTTTACATTCAATATACTATTAGTTAAAGCACAAATACGTCACTTTGACTGCGCAGGCCATTGTCTTGCACTGAAAACGTGAGTATGTTCAATTATTTCCTTAAAGTAAATGGTTATCACATTATGGGGACGGAGAGCATAAAAGCATGAGTTAGAGCAAAGAAAACAAACCATACTGTTTGAAGTACATAAACATGGTCAATGTTTTTCCAAGACGTAATTAGCAATTTTCCCAGAATAATTGTGTTTTGTTCAATTTCATTTCAAAAAATACATTATATTTTACTTTCCTTAGAAGTGACGTACGTACAGTTGTTTATAATGGATGATTAAGATAATTTTTTTAGATTTGACTTCTAGATATTCAGTGACTTTAATTAATATAATGTCCTTAAGACACGCTAACAATGCACTTGTTTTTCTAGGGCCAATTTATTTGCGAAATGATTCATACGCGGATCCAGCGGGGGGAGGGGGGTCAGGGGGGTCCGGACTCCCCCCTAGAATTTGGAAAATGTACATGTCCATTAGTGTATTTCTAACCTGTAAGTCATTTTTAGTAGCATGAAGCAATTTTTTCCGGTGCTTAACATAGATTTAATGGTTAACTGAGTAGATTTTATTATCAATATGTTGCATTTTTTCTGCAAAATATATAAAATGGTTGTGGTTCGAGGTTCAGACCCCCCTAGAAAAGTTCGGACCACCCTCTAGAAAATTTCGGACACCCCCCCCCCTAGAAAAAATCCTTGATCCGCCCCTGTGATTTAATCTACGAAGGTAAGTTCAATATACTGCAGTTGGCTCTACGTCTAGAATAGTATTCTTAGATTTTAATCGTTAATTTTGTATTGACTTAAATTCATTTGCTCTTTTTCAAGACGTCTTACGATAAAATCAAAACTATCGTAAACTGTTGTTTTAGCTGAACGCATCGTACGAGCAGAAGATACGTAACAATGAATCGATACACAGAAGTCAACAGTATTCTACAATAAAATTTTGAAGAATTGATAAAAAAACATGTTGAAGTTTTTAAAAATAATCTGGTTTTGACTTACGATGCATTATGTCGTATGTTTTTTGTTTTTTGTAAGAATGGCTGACTTAAGTTTAATTTGTAAGTGTTCTGAGTTGAAGAGACAATTGCTCAGCTGGGGCGGCACTACTAAGGTTTTTGTAATTGTATTTGCCAAAATTTAATTAAAATTTACATTTTATTCGAACCCCAGCCTTTCACAAATATTTACTTCGTTTATTTTAACCACATATGTATTTATTGTTTTTTATGGAGAACACCGAATTATTTGGATCGATCTCTGATCTTGGCTGATCTTCGTAATGTTAAGGAAGCTTTGAGTACAAAGTCATTAAAATAACACAAATTACACCTCAACGTGGTTTTGATCACTTAAGAATTAGTGCTGAAGAATTAAACCAAACAAAATAATGGTCCATGTTATGCAATGTTAAGCAAGTACATGTACTAGTTTTTGTTTTTATTTAAAAGAAACCATTTGAATAAGGTCAATTTATAAAAATTGCCCTAGAAAATTAAATGACGCTATCAGACAGACACACTGTTTCTCGTTTCTAGGTACAATTTGGCTATTAAGGAATAATCACTCTCTTTAATAGAGCAATTTTATGCAGCATGTTGGAGATTCCTGCACTGTTTAAACCTTAACACTGTCAAGTATCCCAATTCACACAAATTTTACGACGTGAAAAAAAATACAAAAACATGACACACCATTTCGTTTTCTATGTTTTAGTTTGACAAAGTTTCCTTTTCCTAAAGGAGGTCTTATAAGATCCCACTGTATTCACGTTTTCGTTAACATTGACTATATATGGTCCAAATCGTTTTACAACTTAATTATGTAAGTTGAACTTATTTTCTACCACAAGACTTCATCTTAAAGAATTGAACATACTGTGATCAAAACTATCGTTTTCATTATCGACACCAAAACCCTAATTTCGGTTTCGATCTACTTTCACTTTGAAATGCAATAAATAACATAAACGCATTTAAGTTTTAATTGCATTTATTAAAAAAGATATTTTTCATTGAAGGTGCTTGAAATAGATTAATTAATGGTCAAAAAAAGGAAGGAAAGGCACCAGTTTTCTTTGCAGTCCATGGACAATGCTACTTTTGGTAATTGTGGATTTAATTAGATGTAATTGGTAAGTAGTTGGTACCGAATAATCCTTAGTCCCCATTTATTGGTGTGGTTCATTAGCAGGGTGATAGATTCACCAAGCAGATTTATTGTTATGTAACAGTGTCCCAGGGAAATATAAATAAATAGACAAGCAGAATGTTAAAGCATGCATTCAAGTCAACAAGACTTTTTTTACTTTCACAGAAAGATAAAACAATACATTAATATTTATTATTTCCCCAGTAAATCAACTGTCATAATTAAACAGTCTCAAATAGTGTTCTTTTTTATTTCATTGGATCATTCTCTCGTCACTAATAACTTTCTTATGCTGTAGAATAATTCTATATTAATTATCGAAAAAAATGTTTTGAAGCTAATGAATGAACAGAAAAAAAAACATATTTTGTTGTATTAATTAAGATGTTAATTAATAAAGACAATGGAATAAAAAAGTAAAACATTGACATGTTCTCAAGAATTTCTGTTCAATATTATATATTCGCACGAGGACAGTTCAGTTCCAATGCGTTTGTAATATATTTGGAATACACTGTGGCAATACCACGTGACTATGACTTCACAAATGCTACGGGTTTCCGCCTCGACCCAGAGTTTTAAAGAGCTGCAAGTATTTTAATTATTGTCAGATTTACATGATACCTACTCGAGGCTTAGAAGAAGTGTTCACTATAGCTAAGCAGAAAAGTTATTTGCTGCGCAACACAGAGTAGATATCGGTTCCATCCAAATGTATTTTAGATATATTTGGACTCGATGTCGATTCACTTGCGTTTCGACCGGTACCAGAAAGCAATATCGGATTGCCTGATTGTACGTCCAGAGTTTTTAGCATATAACTACAGCCTCGGCTATATTTCCTTGTAGGGTTTACACAATTAATGAGGTGATACGTGCACTTGAGCCCTAACATATAGTTTCGTAGTTGGTGATGATTAAGGATGAGGTAGTTGAGTAGATTGACTGACCACCGTTATATATGTCCAATACAATGTGTTGCTACGGCGTTTAAACCCTAACCAAAAATATTTAATTTGACTCGACTACATGTACATGAATGTTAATGTGGCGGTCATCAACTTATCGACCGACTTCAATGGATTGCTACACTCTGACATACATGTACAATGTGTGTTTTCTAGTAAATTAGTTATTTTATCGTATTGTTGTTATTACAAATTGTCACGCTAACAATATTGTATAAGGCTTGAAGATAATTTATATAATTGACGTCTGTCTAATGCAGGACGGTCAATTGTTCATCCTTTAAATAATGTTAGTTAGTTCGGGTCAATTGCTCTCGTCGTAATTGAATTTCTCATAAAGACGGTGAATTGTTCAGCAATGGTCTAATTCAACCTAGAGTAGGGCACTTTTTTGTTTAGTGTTACAGAACAGAAGTTAACATGATTTTTTGCAAATGACAAGTTACATTAAGCCGCTCGCCTAGCTCAATAGGTAGCAAACAAGTTTACTGCATGATCCAGGAGTCGTAGGTTCGATTTCCGGGCGAGCCAAACTTTCATACAGCTTGATCATGAAATAATCTATGCGACCATTCTCTAGCCTACCACTGATTTTAAATCATGTAAGGCAGTTGTCAGTCTCTGACAGAAGAAACGGCAAGTAGGTTAACTGACCGCCATTATATGACAAATACAATGTGTTGCTATGGGATTTAACCGAACGAACCCTCCATAAACAAACAAACATAAACAAATTTCATGAATGAAAGTAACATTTGCATGTATGCTTGTAATGGAGAGAAATGGGGTTTTCGTTTTTTTTTCGTCAAAATTTTGTTTGCGTCATCCAGTGACATCGATAACAGTCTTAATCATTTCGTCATCCAATTGAAAATGCACAATTTGGATTTAAGTTTAAACTCCCGTTTCTGTCACTCTAGGAGTGGTACTGGTGGGTTCCTTGTTTGAATAATTGTTGCAGTATATTTCCATTAACTTTTACAATAGATTTTCACAGTCATTTTTATTCGTTTAAGACAATATGTTGTTTAGTTTTTACAGTAATTTTGTCTACAAACGCTATGTTGATTCATAATTCTGAATAAATAACTCTTTAAAATTGTCTGTATTGAGCATCCATCGATTTCCATGAAAACGTTTCATTTGTGAAAACCATGTTTATCATTTAAATCAGTTCTTCAAACATTCCCCCCCCCAAAATAATCGTTACTTAAAGGCGCCATTTTTGCCCTTATCTAAAGTAATAATAAGTTCGGTGCTGCGATTCAGTGCGTTTCATTTTTTGCAGCCATATTTGGACAGCCCGTCGTTCAGTACTTTATTTTTAAAGTACCTAAAGTTGCTTATTTTCTTATACAAGTATGAAATTATTAGACGTTTATTTATGCATCTAACGAAACAACAAAGTAATTGGCTTCATACGACTTGCCTGCAATAAAATAACTGTGTACACGCAATTTATGAAACATTGTTAACAAGAACGGCAATTTTGTGAGATAACCTACTCACGAAGATTCAATGTAATATTTATATACACCATCTTAAACAAATGTCCAACAGCGTGAATGAGGAGAAAATGTGGCACTAGATCAATACATAAAACATATAAAAAAGATTTTCAAACTCTCGAATACCGCTTGCCTTGCTTTTTACTCAAAGTAAGTTTTTATCAATAGCGAACAATTGAAATTTGATCTTTTTAACCTATCTATAATAAAACATATCATGTTTGTTTGACACGAAAAATTAAAGTACTGAAATACTAGCAACACAATTGTATAAGTCAAGTAACGGCAGTCAGTCAACCTACTCGCTAAAGGCTAAATCGTTGAATATAGCTGTCAAACGGTTACTAGGTGCTTAATTCCGTTAGTGACTGATAACTGTCCTACATGATTTAGAATCAGTGGTAGGAGGAGGAATGATTGTCGAAACTATTTAATAGCCAAGCTCCACGAAAGTATGTCCAGCTCGCGGATCGAACCTACGACACCTCGATTAATAGATTTGTGTGCTGGACGGTTGTATCTTTGAATGAGTGATGTGTCAACATTGTTGAAGGTAATACAAGTGCTTGTATGTTGATATCTGTAGCATGTTCAATTACACAAAACGTTACAGAACGTTACATAACGATACATTCGGAACTCCTCGGCCATTCGCTGCGAATAATCTTATCTAATAAACAAATATGCGATCGTTAAGGCAATGAGTAATGTTTCAAAATTTACGGACTAAAAACGAAACATCATCCATTGCCTAAATGATCATATATTTGTTTACTTCAACACCGGTAGTTTCAAAATAGCGTTTTCGCAACGAATGGCCGAGGAGCTCCAAATGTAACGTTACAGAACGTTACAGAGCGTTCGCGGTAACTGAACGCAGGTCTGATACACTAAGCGAAATCCCATTATGAAGCAGCATAGCTTGTTAACGATATTAACCGAAGCTTTCCGAATGAGTCAGAATAGATTTTTCGTGAAATGAGTTTGGATTGCACGCGTTACGCCTCGTCTTCGGTTATTAGAATTTCAAGAGTCTAGTTTAATTTTGTCATAAATACGTTCCATATTAAAATGAAATATTTCATGACAATACTTGGTTTTCTTTGACAATTATCATTCCCAGAGAAAAGAAATATAATTATTTCATTAATATTTCATCCAAGTCGATTAAATCTAATTTCTGACAATAAAGTTGCCGTAAATATTAGTTTTGAATTTCATTTTTCTACTGTATGAGATAACTTCATCAAGTTTTTATCTCGAGGAATTAGTACACCACCATTACGTATTTTTTCGGTGCATCTGCCTAAGCCAACTGTTTACCTATATTTTTACCCAATACAATTTGCTCTATGATACCCGTTTGTCCTATGAAAATCTCTCTTGGTACAAAGAAATTGATGAAAGATATGGTACCATTGGTTTTTTGTGATAAACAGTTTCGTTGCATAGTCAGTAGTTTCTGACTAGAAGTTAGAAGTTCATATTTTATTTAGCACAAACATAAAAGTTTTTTTGCCAATACAATATATACAAAGAACAAACAAACAAAAACAACAAACATATATAATAAAGGGAAAAAAACAGAGAAAAATTGAAAAAAGTATTAACTAGTATATTTGGTGACTTACTATGCTAATTGATTATACAATCGTCGTGGTACGCTCATGGCGGTATGACTGAAAAAACGAATCGTACTTCTTATACTTCAAACAAATTGAATCCTGCATAACATCGCGTATCTTTTTAAAGAGAAAATGCTTTACTGCTTCAAAAAATGTTTCTTCACACTTATTGAAGAGTTTTAGAAAATGTTGACATTTAAGTTGAATTCTATGAGCGAGTGGCTTTAATAAAATATATCTGATTTAAATGTGACATTAACAAGAATATTATACTGTAGGTTTCTTTACAAATCGTTGAATATTTCATGGCGTATTTATCTAACTAAAATTACCTTCGCTTGAACAAATGTCACGTATTGTGCAGCCCAGGCCAATTAATACGCCTTAAGTTTTAATTATGATATTTCTACGCGAGGGGGTCTCTAATTTTTACGATTAATTAAAATTGATCATGCTTGTTTTTTTATTGATTATGACTTGTGTTTTTGATACATTTTCTATTAAGAGTCTATAGATCCACGTCATGGGTGTCACTTTGATGGAATAAAAGATTCATTTATCGATGGAACCCTTAATCAAACATCTCAATAGAAAGTAATATAATTAATAGCAAATAAGCAAACACAATGTAGGTGAGGTTTACTTAACAAATTACAGGCAAGTATAAAGATTTGTAATAAAACGTGATGTCATTCAGTACGCAGTCTTTTTTATTTAATATTTAATACACTATAAGCATATAAGCTTATCTATATTTAAGTATACTCACCAAGCCTACAAGGCGACCCCCACTACATTTGAAAACCATCCTACTCATAGTGACGTCACATGTTTGTTTTGGAAGGGGGGTAAACGCAGTAGCAACATGGCGATCAGCCCACCTTCTCACTGTTCCAGGAAATGCTAAATCTCTGAATTTAAGCTGTTAACCAATTACTAGGCGCATACTTCCGTCAGTGACTGACTACTGCTCTACATGATTTAGTATCAGTGGAAGGAGGGAGGATGACCGTAAAAATTATTTTATGAACAAGCCCCACGAAAGTATGCCCCGTCCGAAAATCGAAACTACGACCCCTGGATCTGTAGACTTGCGCGCTTACCGACTGAGCTAGCCGGGAGGGATTATTCCGATGCTATTTGGTCTTGGATAGAATACGCAGACATAATTAAAATTCCATCGAACTACGAATTAAATTTTGATATTTCAAGAAAATATAATAGCCGTGTGTTAAACTTCACGAATACTTTACCAAGACTGAAAATCGATTATCTTAACAGTCATTATTCAAAAATGACAAATTTTTGTACATGAAGCCAATTATATCCAAATTGTTCAAGATTATTTTATAAAATTGAAGGGATACCAGACGATCAGACTGTCTACGATTAAATCATCGTCTTAAATGTCAGAAAATGTATCTATATACATGCTCTTTTTGAAAACCCTCTACAACTTCTGACATGTATGACTTTGACTGATACACCCTAGAGAACGAAGACACGACAACACGCATCACAATGTGACGATGTCTCAAAGTCGCTGAGATATTAAGATGACGTAAATACTCATATATAATGAAAGAAGCGCAGTCACGTGATAACATAAAACGCGAAAGTACCACGTTGAAAAGCAAAGAAGTTGTTTCTTGTATTTGGATATTTCATCTTTTGTCAACATTTTAAAAGGTTAAGTACACTAGCAGATTTACTAAACCACCTTTCCTGGACACTTGTCTAATATGAAACTGCCCACTCACCTCAATAAGGAACGTATGACTACTCCCTAAATAGAAGAACAATTCATTAATAACCGAATTTTCTTAGAAAGGACTGTGGCGCTTTTCAAAAAAAATCTGACGATAATGATCATTTTGAGTATAAAACAAAAAAACCATTAATAATACCGTCATTTTTTGGCCTGTCATTCCAAATTATATTGAATTATGTTGAATATTGTACGCCTTTTGAATACCATATCACACTTATGTTCCTTATCCTTCCGACTTTGGACTGCAACATACGAGTATATGAAATTGACTTACGATAACTTTTTTCGTAAGAAGTTTTGTGAAAAGGTGTACTGATCGCCTTAGATGCACTCGAGCTTGATATTTCAGAATCAGTTTCACGACATGGGCAGGACACTTAACATCTTTTATTTGGCATTCACGACACGCAAAAGTATCTTTTTAGATCCTATTTTAACATTTTAGTGCGCACTTTAATTGTCTGCAATCCATTAGCAAACACAAACTATGGCTGGAACCATCGTGTGTTCATTTTTATGTACACGTATTAATGAACGAAAAGAATGAAAATCCACGAAAATCGGAAGAAAACTGTTACACAAAAACACACTCATTCAAAAATTTTGATTTATGAATACAGCATGATTAAGAACTTTATAGTCAGAGCAAAGTTTGGAATTTCATTTATCAACATTAATAATAAAAACGTTGACTGCGTGATATCCGTGCTTGCGAATTTGCTGTGGAATAACCCCATAGTGTCAACTAATATCTTATTTTGTTATTCCATTTGTCATTAACATGTGCGTCATTCTTATATGCATCTGTTAACCCAAGTTCTTCATTTTGTTGTGTTTGGTTTTAACACAAATTCTGGTCATTTTTACGGCAGTCAGCTATTGTAACTTAGTTTTTCTGGACCCAGGTCTATATCGAGAACTCACCTACCCTTCCATTGGCATATCTTGAACACAATGATAACCGTATATCATTTATTGATAAGTTAACACATTGAAGGACACAGGTGTAACCTAGCGCATAGATTCGTATTAACAAGGTAATTATAATGATATCCATGAAAGAATTGACGATATAGCTGACAACTTGACCACACTTAAGAGTCATAAGGATGATTATTTAGATACAGTTAAGTCTCACCATTTGGACCATCGAAATCGATAGTTAAGATAGCGATATTGTCTTCATATAGGGATCGTTTACTTGTCAAATTAAGCATTTGGTACTAAAAACCGTCAAAAATCGCATGATTCTGCTACAACTGACGTAGTTTTTTATGGCGCTACATTAAAATAAAAACCTATAGTCCTTCAAACTTGCTGGAAATGAAATACATAAATGTCTGTGGTACGACATAATTATTTTTTTAGTTGTAACGCGTATATACAGTGTGTCCATGGACAAAATCCTGTTTTCTGGACAAACCACTGGAAACTTGTATACATTGTAAGCTCAGTGCTTGCATATTTTGACAAAGTGCAAATTGTGGGCTTAGTGTTTTTGTAATCAGATAAAGTGCAAATTGTGGGCTTAGTGTTTTTGTAATCAGATAAAGTGAAAATTGTGGGCTTAGTTTTATGTATTTAAATAAAATGACAATCGTGGGCTCGGTGTTTTTATATTTAGATTGTTTGATTGTTTGTTTTGGTTTTACGGCACACCAACACAGAAAGGTCATATCGCGCCGATTTCATATTTAGATAAATGGCAAGTCGTGGGCTTAGTGTTTTTCTTTTCAAATAAAGTGCAAATCGTGTGCACAATGTTTTTGTATTCAAATAAAGTGCAAATCGTATGCACAATGTTTTTGTATTCAAATAAAGTGCAAATCATAGCTACAGTGTTTTTTGTATTCAAATAAAGTGCAAACCATAGCAACAGTGTTTTTGTATTCAGATTAAGTGCAAACCATGAACTTAATGTTTTGTATTCACATTAAGTCCAAATCGTTGGCTCAGTATTTTTGTATTCAGATTAAGAGCAGTTAAAGTGAAAATCTTAGGCTCAGTTTTTTTTTTGGATTCAGATGAGTGCAAATTGTAGGCTCAGTACAAAATGGTCGTTCGTGCACATGTATTACACGTATATATTCACCCGAGTCTAAACAAAAAACGAGGAGATGCGTACACAATTGTTTGAACTACACGTAGGCATTAGATGTCTCTGATAACAATCGCAGCATATTGTATAGAAATCGCCTGCCTCACTCGTCCTTTTGTTTATAAAAACACCGGAGTTTTAACCATAAATATATCATCTACCTAGCGTACGATTAATGCTTTTTCAGATTCTTATCTGAGCCATTTATCTGGGAGCGTGGAACGACATGAATATACCATCCATACAGTGTTATGTTATGTGTATCAAAGCTGAAAATTGGTGTTAATTATTGTTTTGAAATTAACAATGGAAGTTTAAATAGAGTTTATAGATGTTCTAGATTGACGTATGACAAAATAATAAAAGTTATGTAAAAAGTACTTATCTTTTCATCGGAATTTTAACTGTTTGTAATTTGTGACGAGGTTGCAAATTTACTGATAACAATGAATAGACAGCTCAGAGCAGTTAGCACAATTCAAGATCGCCCTAATGCCCAACACTGATGGATTCAGATATGGCTTTGAATCAAAGTAGGCGATATCGATTACATTGAATTATCGTAGACTAAAGTTGGTGTTAATTATTTAGCAGCATAACGCTAGTATGTGGGAAGCCTTTGGGTTTGAATCTAGTAGCGCTCATTTTGGAGTCATGCTCGGGCGGAGCCAATAAAGGAGTATTGACCCATAAACTGTACTGCGTACGTTTGGCTATATTACAGATATTTGTATTACACATAACTGTTTGCTTAGTGTCCGTCTGTCAGAGTAAACTATTAACTTGTGAAGGAACTGTGCTGTATGTCTGAACCTTTTATATACTTTCGACAATTAGTATACGAGACCCAATCATGTCTCAAAGCCAGCATTAAAACACAAACAAAGGATAGAATATTTACAAAGAATCGAAAGTGTGTTTTTTACAAAGGCTAACACAAACTAGATTAATTTTGTGAATACGAAAAAATCGAAGAGAATAATAGAAAAATAGAAAAGAGTTATTTCATGAATATTTAAATGAAAACAAGATTTATCATAGAAAATCATGAAACAATGATTTTTGTTGTTTTTTCCTGTATGACTCGCGTTGAAATACATGTATCAACAATAGAATGACATTGAAAGGTCAATGTAGCAATAAATAATGACCATAACATAATAGAAAAAAATGTAAATAACAAACAGTGTCGAATATGTGAAATTTATTGCCATGTTTGAAACATGTTTAATCGACAGTGGTTGACACAATTCATTATTTGTTTATCTATAATGGCATGGTTTTGTTTAGATTTGCTTAGATTAAATATGAATGAAGCTATTGTAGAATAGAATAGAACAGAACATATAAATAAATATCTAGTCAGCATCTGAGTCTAATCTTTTACCAAAGTGGCCGCGTCTTCTCTAAGAGGCTTACTCTGTTTGCTTAGATGGCAACTCGTCTGAGTGTTATACAGTAGCCAGAACTTTACTGATCGATGGGTCATAGATTCAATTCCGGGACAGGCATACTTTCGTGGAGCTTGGTCATGGAATGATTTCTACGGCCAGTTTACCTTCTACCATTGATTAAAAACCATGTAGAACAGTTGTCAGTCACGGACGGAATTACATTGTATGCGCCTGGTAACTCGTCAACAGCTCAATTCCTGCTTTTCCTGGAATGATTAATACTTTGGCTGACCGCCTTGATATGGCGTATACAAAATGTGTTGCTACGGTGTTACACAAAACCATAAACCATAAAAATATTTCCCCCCGATTTTTACTTTCTCAACTGATTTTATCGAAACTCCATGTATATTATATTACACCCTAGATGAATCTAAGTAAATAAACCTACATCTTATAGATGTCAAGCTTTCAAAATCATGTCGTACATGTATTCATGCAAATTGAATTACCGACGGGTAAGTATAAAGTAAAGAACCCAATTTTGCATTTAGCAAGGAAGGTCTAATTTGAAAATTTCAATTACAGTTTTATAGGGACTTTAGTTAAACCAATTGGCATTAATACGAAAATTTATTAAAATTTATTAGATCTCAAATGAATTAAACTAACTTAGATTTTCACGAAATCAATCTCAATGCTATTTACGTTTTAATTGATTACAACGTGTTTAGAACTAATTCATTAATCTAATTCTAAATTAACAAGATTTATGAAACAATTTTATTGACTTTTACTGTGTAATTACTCGACAGTTCAATAAAGTCTAATCCATCAGGGCTATTGTAGTTGAGTACGAATAGGAGTCGCTCTGAACCGCCCACTCCAACCATGGCACGCCCACTTATATCTCAACACCCCCACTGTCCAAAATAATCACACTGTAATTAGATATATTAGAATTACTTATTTACCAATAATAAAATTCAAACAAATTTGTTATACAGTTTATGACAGAGGCATCGGATTTTCTCGTAATAATTGGCGACTTAAGTGCTTTTGGTAAGGCGATGTTTGTGAGAAAACATATGACTTAATCTGCGAGACGCACTAACAAGCCTCTTGTTTGGAATATAGCAACACTTTCATGACTTATATGATTACAGTCAAGGAACTCTGTATGTTCTCTAAAAGTCATGATTAGGATATTTGTCGATGGTTTGAAATAACATTATAATATAAGTCACAATCAATATAATGAAACAAAATACAAACAGGCAATTAAAGAGGCTAGTCTCTCTTGCGCAAACAATCAATTGACGGTTAATCCTAGACCAAGTTAATTATTGCCTCCTTCCGCATTCTATTTTGATCTAAGTCATTTTCAATTTAGTAGCATATTTATAATAGACCTTACATTGCAATACGGATGGAGTATGCAACAAGTATGTTTTGCGTTATGGAATGATGAACACGGCGATGTTATTGTTAAACATACTTTGGTTGAAAAGTATTGACAGAAGGACAGTTGTATAACAAGTTCTAACATATAACATGTATATTAAACAATATTTTGATTATAAAAGTGTGTGCAAACATATCAGGAACTGCAACAGTAAAACACCAGACTACACGTCATAAAAGCAAAGAGAGAGATTCATTTTAGATTTTTAAACTTTTGTTTTAAAAGGGGCACAAGAAACAAATAACGAACCTGTAGTACAGCACCTGAGGCTATTTTTTTGAATTTTTTGTCCAGAGCTGTTCTTTGCATTTTTAGATAGAAGGGTGTCTAAAGTTAAATTTTAGCGAGGGTGGACATCTGAAATCATGGCAGTTACCATGGAAACCAAGATGGCGTCCAAGATGGATACCATTTTATACACTATGGCTTGTATTTTTCACACCATTATTACTACGAAATGTATTCTGTAGTTAATAAATTAATGCTTGCTTATTAATGTACAGACATGGACCTTTCCACTGATGTGTCTTTCAAGGTCATTGTAGGTCAAGGTCAAGGTCAAATCAAGGTCAAAACTCTAAAAATGCAGAAAAATCGTGTTTTTACCACACATTTTTGTTGCCATGTGAGAATTTATTCACCAAAACCACTCCAAAAATGTTTTTTTCTTTTCTGGCATTCTATTTTGTATTTAAAAATATGATTTTATATTTCTAAATTGAAAAATAATGAAACGGGAAGTCAATATAAACAGGAAGCTTAGCTTCAACTGTTACGGAAAAAAAGTTTATTTCACCTATATACAAGTTGTCTGTATCTTCTTGTTATATTTTACATACAAATATGCTTTGCAATAATATTAATAGAAATACTTGATGCAAGTAAACTTTAGAAAGAATATAATGAGGGCAAGGTCAAGGTCATAACCAGGTCAAACAAGGTCAAACTTGTGTTTAAGCAACAAATGGGGTATTAGACGACTAACAAATGCCGCTTCGGTTTTAAAAACAAGAATATAATTAAAAATGAAGACCATTTAGAATATTGCTATGGTCATATATGAGGACTGACACAAAAAATGCTATTTAATATATTGTATAGTCAGGTAATAACTGAATACCCTTTACTGGTTGCCACATAGGGCGAAAATTTGACTTTTTTCACAATAACGCCAAAGGGTCATTTCAAGATGCTCTTTTTTCATAACTAAATTACTGACAGATATGCAACTTATTACAACTATTCTCTAGGTGGTTGTATGACAGAATATGCCTGTTGAACCCCAATCACCGTTACTATGGCAACACTGGGGAAGAGCAAAAAGGGTCAAAATGCAAGTTTTTGCATTTTCGCAACCAAAAATTATCCTTTTAACCAGCTTTTTCTTCAAAATGAGATTATAAGTGCCAGTTTTTGAGAGAGACTGAACACATGTTTTCTAATGAACATTTTTTTTCTGCAATCTTTTGAGGCGATGAGGGATGCAGGGCCTCCTTCAGAACCCGAGACATCTTTTGATTGGGGAAGCACGCAAAAATATTTTAGACGACTTTCCTTCTGAGAAATGTTGAGCTTGGCGCAAATAGGCGATTTTGATATTTTAGGTGCCATTAGCACAGATGCACACCACTGCAAAAAACTGCTACAAACATGTGTTATCAAGGTAATTGACATATATTTAAGGGTTTTTAGTGAAATTCAATCACTTTATTCATCACTTTTCAAGTCAGAACTCTGACTTTCAATGCTCTGAACAAACACTGAAGACTTGTGGCAGACATTTTTGAAGGAGTGGTGTATTCACATTTACAAAAATTACAACACAAGAGACTTTTAATGAAAGATATTTTAGAGTTAGCACTTGAAGAATTTGATCTCCTCATTATTCCTGTGCCTTCGTTAGTCCTTGGCTCCGTTCCTTATGTATCATTGCAGTAAGATATTTTCAATTATTTTCCATTTTTGCTTGACAATTAGCATTAAATAGCTCTAGTTCATTCATAATCAATTGTGTTTTCAATTACATTTTAGAGACACTTACTGTGATAGCACGCCTAATATAAGTATTGTATGCGCACCGAGCTTAGTATAATTCATAATGGTCACCCATACAACAACTAATCGCGCAGATAGTTGCAAACTAAAAAAGTCCAGCGTTTCACATTCTTGTCGTAAATGCCCACTAAAAAGTGTGATTTGTGATTATAAAATTGCGAAACAGCAAAATGAACGAGCCATGATAATGCTACAGTCCCATAAACATAAAAATGGCCGTGAGGGCACCGTACGGACGCCGTGCGATCAAGCTCCGCAAGGACTCGTACAAACTCTTGCGTACCTGTACGAACTGTTACGTTTTTACCACAGTCCGTGACATGAGCCATTGATACAGAATCAGTTTAAATTCAAATCGTAAACACAATCATGGCCGAGTTTAAATTGAACTTGCATATCTTCCAGCTACGGCTCCGTACAGGTGTGTTGTTTTGTGCCATTTGCCTACCGTCACCTTAATACCAAAGGCTTCCCACGATCTACGGCTGTCTGCACGTACGGGTCTGCATCAAGCCACGATTTTATGGGACTGAGGCATAAGATGGACCTGCTGTGTCAAACCAGAGGATGTTGTTCCCCTGGAGGATCTCCAGTCTCAGCTTAAAATCAGATAATGCCTTTGTTCACCAAACAAACAGGCTGAGATTGCATACGTTGACTTGAATGTTTACTATCCAATTTACATAAGTGACTTTACATTCAGTTACATCTTTACGTTACCAAAGTTAAAATTCTTTTGAAAATTCCGAAATTACGAATTTTAAGTGGGTTAGTTTATCCATGTCTGAAGTCAAGATAGAGTTGCTTACCATTTCCAGATTTTATTGAACCTTCAGAATTAAAAGTGATAATATAATAACACCTGTTTAATTTATAAAAATGTTATTTGCGTGTAATGTTTGCACTATATGCCTGACGCATATAGTGCAAACATTACACGCAAATAACAGATAGCTCAGTCGGTAGTACAAGTTTACTGATATAGGGGTCGCAGGTTTGATACTTTGGCAGAGTTTGGTATTAAAATAACTTCTACGGCCATTCTCCCTCCCACCACTAATTCTAAATTATGTAGGGCAGTAGTCAGTCACTGACGGAACTATGCACCTAATAGTTGGTTAACAGCTTAATCCAGAGATTTAGCCTTTCCAGGAACAGTGTGTAAGTGAACTGAACGCCGTGATATAATCTATACAATTTGTTGCTATGGCATTAAGCCCAGCAAAAACATACAAACTATATGCGTCATTCGGATTTCTTCATACGCCACTCAATTCAGTGTGAAAGACTTTAATTTGCAGGGGTGTAGAAATCAAGACTTGCGTGAGACATTTCGTAAGCGGAGAGGTAAACTTTCTAATTTGGAAGCTAAAACGTTACGAAAACAGATACCTAGATGTACCTAAATGAAATAAATCATGAACATTTAAGCCTTAATATGAAAATTCTAAATAACCAATGTCTTATTATCCCAATTGGAGGCTTTTAGCTAGTAGTATCTATTGTTGAAATCAAGCTATCTGATTGTCAGTATCGATAGTAACTAGCCAGTACCTTGGACATATGACGGCAGTTAAGCTAGATTAGAAAGTTGTTTTGGCTTGAAAAAATGTACAAATTAGTTGTTAGTTCTTGTGGTTAGATAAGTTGCAAATATAAAAGTAAATAAATCACCAAATAAGTACTAGAGCGTTAGAATTCCTCTCTCCTACCTTTCAAACTATTTTTCTGTCAGTGCTTTCAGTGCTTTGATTTCTACAAAGGCATATTTGCGTTGAACAATCCTAACATCCACATACTATAGAAATACTATCAGAGACAGTCCTACATACATGCATAGGTACTATAATGCAATTATCTTCTTCAGTGTATCCAAATATTCATGGATCCACTTCTTACTATACACTAATATCCATACAATGTGTGTGTAAGTTTGTTGTGTACCAATCTGATTAAAACCCGATCTAAAATTTTCCGCTCGCATACTCGCTAATTTAGATCTGGCCTTTTCAAACGAACGTCATGTTAAAGTGACCTTTTCTCATCATAATATTAATGACGAAATTGTAATTATACGTAACTTGTTTACATCGTCTACGTCACGCAATTTGAAATGAGCCGCCCAATCGCAGACTGTGAATAATACTGATGTTAAATTAACATGCAAACCTTGGTCTAAAATAGAAATTACGAAACCAAATGTGATTGATAATGTTTTTGTCTAGATGAAAGCTACGCATTGATTGGTCGACCCAAAATTTATCTCGACGCGACCTTTCACGAAGACAGTAGAGATCCTGTACATCAACGCTCTACAGGATATCTGTTTTACGGAGATTTGTTGTGTACAGACATCTAATTTTATGGTCCTTAATAATATGACAAGTTGATGGAAGGTGTTTTACGTCTTGAGCTTAGCCAGAATTATTTACAATCTGAGTTTGGTTTGAAAATTTGAACAAGATACTCCTCCACTTTTAAAATCACTTTTTCTTAAAAATTCATTTAAAAATGTCTCTGTTCATGATTTTAATGCGCACAGTTTAGTGACTACTGTACGGGTATTATCGCGCCCATGTACTGAATTGGATTATGCATGCGATGAAGTGGAATATTCGAAGTGTGTTCCCTAGGGTGTAATCGTTTACCAATATATGTATCAGTTAATATTGCAATACAAATCATGACGTTTTTGAAGCCTATTTAACATTTAACATTGGACACTGTCAAATTGATATATTTAGAAAGAAGAATTTTTGTACTGATTATTTTGTCTGTAATACATGTTTAGATGAGAGAACTTTGAACAATCCCAGGTCTTGAAACTAGTATTTTCAATTGGATTTAAAAATATTTCACTGAAGGAAAGTTATCTAAAATAGTTTTGCGTGCTTTACCAATCAAAAGATGTCTCGGGTTCTGAAGGAGGCCCTGCATCCCTCACCGCCTCAAAAAGAACTTGCATTTTGGCCCTTTTTGCTCTTACCCAATGTTGCCATGGTAACAGTGATTGGTGTTCAACAGGCATATTCTGTCATACAACCACCCAGAGAATAGTTGTACTAAGTTGCATATCTGTCAGTAATTTAGTTAATGAAAAAAAGCATCTTGAAATGACCCTTTGGCGTTATTGTGAAAAAAGTCAAATTTTCGCCCTATGTGGCAACCAGTAAAGGGTATTCAGTTATTACCTGACTATACAATACTTAATAGCATTTTTTGTGTCAGTTGTCATATACGACCATGACAATATTCTAAATGGTCTTCATTTTTAATTATATTCTTGTTTTAAAACCGACGCGGCATTTGTTAGTCGTCAAATACCCGATTTGTTGCTTAAACACAAGTTTGACCTTGATTGACCTTGTAATGACCTTAACCTTACCCTCATTATATTCTTTCTAAAATTTACTTGCATCAAGTATTTCTATTAATATTATTGCAAAGCATATTTGTATGTAAAATATAACAAGAAGATACAGACAACTTGTATATAGGTGAAATAAACCTTTTTTTCGTAACAGTTGAAGCTAAGCTTCCTGTTTATATTGACTTCCCATTTCATTATTTTTCAATTTTGAAATATAAAATTATGTTTTTAAGTACAAAATAGAATGCCGGAAATAAAAAAAAACAATTTTTAAGTGGTTTTGGTGAATAAATTCTCACATGGCAACAAAAAGGTGTGGTAAAACCCCGATTTTTCTGCATTTTTTATGTTTTGACCTTAATTTGACCTTGACCTTGCCCCATAATGACCTTGAAAGACACATCATTGGAAAGGTCCATGTCTGCACATTAATAAGCAAGCATTAATTTATTAACTACAGAATACCTTTCGTAGTAAAAATGTTGTGAAAAATACAAGCCATAGTGTATAAAATGGTATCCATCTTGGACGCCATCTTGGTTTCCATGGTAACTGCCATGATTTCAGATGTCCACCCTCGCTAAAATTTAACTTTAGACACCCTTCTATCCAAAAATGCAAAAAACAGCTCTGGACAAAAAGTTCAAAAAAATACCCTCAGATACTAGACTACTGGGGGTTCTGTATTGAAACAGACAGTGGCGAAATAATTGCCTTTAGGGGATTAAACTACATTCTAGGGTGCACCAAACCCACACTTGCCCCAAAAGATCCAAGAACAAACAAAAACAAATGGTCATGGTGAACAAAAACTTCAATCCATCCTTTACTCCACAATGTCCAATTGTCATAAGCAGTTAGAATAACGTTTACTGCTTTTGAAAATACTTCACTTTGATAACTTTTAACAATAATAATCCTGACG
The DNA here is from genome assembly GCA_025267735.1 of Mactra quadrangularis. Taxonomy (NCBI): domain Eukaryota; kingdom Metazoa; phylum Mollusca; class Bivalvia; order Venerida; family Mactridae; genus Mactra; species Mactra quadrangularis. The sequence continues at coordinate 14,056,166 of CM046304.1, forward strand.
AGAAATCGCTTGACAACATTTTCCAAACTCCTTTGAAACGACAGTCAAATAGTCTGTCTCGTTGTAAGTACATTGAATTTCCGAAACTGGCTCTATAAATGTCAAACAATTAAACAAAATAACAATCTAGGTAAAATGGGATTTGTCTTGTTTGTAGTTATTTAATGCAATAATAATAGGTTTAGCTCTAGTGCCGCTTACTATAATTTTATTGATGTCTCGCCACTTTATAATGACACGTCTAAAAGTTAAGAGTTGACAGTTTAATATAAGGGTTTGATATGATGCACTATTCCATGGTAAAAAAAACCTCTCAGACAATCATTATCTGACTTTTCTTGAAATTTATTGTCTTGGAATTAAAGCTTTTAACAAAATTGTAATCTGTAATTGGGTACACTGACACGGAATTGGCTCTCATTATTACCAGTCAAACAAAAGGAGACTGTCGCAGTTCAAAACCATAAAAACTACAAAGTCCCATATGCGCTCCATTGTGTTACCATTTATTTTTAAACCCCGTTACGACCTATCGTTTCTTCAAAACATTTCGACAATTTCAACGCTATAATTGCTTAGATCTTTAAGACATTCTTTTTTTTTCAAGTGTGTATGTTTTGCTACGAAAAAAACCCAAGGAGTACCGATCATTGTGTTTCAAGATATCATCTGTATTTCATCAATAACTCGCATCTCAAATAAAAGAAAACACTATTGTGTAATGTTCTTGACCAAGGCAAACATGAAGATTTCAGGAAGACAGGTTAGGTGGCCAAGCCGTGGTAAAGAACTGTTAACTATGTCGATAAACGGTTTAAAACATATAAAAACATTTTCATTGAATACGAGGTAGTCGTAATGTCTCTGTGTAAGTACATTAGATTTCGTACTGTCTCCAATCATGTCAAACAAATAAACAAAATAACAATCTAGGTAAAATGGGATTTGTCTTGTTTGTAGTTATTTAATGCAATAATAATAGGTCTAGCTCTAGTACCGCTTACTATAATTTTATTGATGTCTCGCCACTTTATAATGACACTTCTAAAAGTTAAGAGTTGGCAGTTTAATATAAGGGTTTAATATGATGCACTATTCCATGGTAAAAGAAACTCTCAGACAATCATTATCTGACTTTTCTTGAAATTTATTGTCTTGGAATTAAAGCTTTTAACAAAATTGTAATCTGTATTTGGGTAAACCGACACGGAATTGGCTCTCATTGATTACCAGTCAAACAAAAGGAGGCTGTCGCAGTTCAAAACCATAAAAACTACAAAGTCCCATATGCGCTCCAACGTGTTACCATTTATTTTTAAACCCCGTTCTTACCTATCGTTTCTTCAAAACATTTCGACAATTTCAAAGCTATAATTGCTTAGATCTTTAAGACATTTTTTTAAGTGTGTATGTCTTGCTATGAAAAAAATCCAAGGAGTTCCGATCATTGTGTTTCAAGATATTTTCTGTATTTCATCAATAACTCGCATCTCAAATAAAAGAAAACTCTATTGTTTAATGTTCTTGACCAAGGCAAACATGAAGATTTCAGGAAGACAGGTTAGGTGGTCAAGCCGTGGTAAAGAACTGTTAACTATGTCGATATACGGCGTAAAACATATGAAAAACATTTTTATTGTATACCAAAAAAATCGGTGAAAAAATCCAAAAAAAATCCTTGAATACGTGGCAGTCGTTATGTCTCGTTGTAAGTACATTGGATTTTGTACCGTCTGCAATCATGTCAAACAAATAAACCAAAATAACAACCTTAATTAAATGAGATTCGTCTTGTTTGTAGCTATTTAATGGAGTAATGATATGTCTAGCTATAGTACCGCTTACTACAATTCTATTGATGTCTCGCCTCTTTATAATGACACGTCTAAAAGTTAGGAGTTGACAGTTTAATATAAGGGTTTGATATGATGAACTATTTTATGGTAAAAGAACTTCCAGACAATCATTGTCTGAATTATCTTGAAATTCATTGTCTTAGCATTGTTTAGCTTTTAAACAAAATTGTATTGGAAGAAATTTTAAACTGACGTGGAATTGGCTCTTGTATTGGCTCTTAGTGTTTTTTAGCTTTTTAGCTAAAATTGTATCGGATGAAATTTTAACTGACGTAGAACTGGCGTAGAACTGGGCGTTCATTGACTATCGGGCCAACAGATGGATGTTGAGACGGCCCTGAACCATCTAAACCCGCGAGTTCTTACAAGTATTTAGCAGGATTTGAATTGATCGAGGTTTATTGAGAGAGGTATCCAATTCAATGGTCTAGACCAAGTGATTGCATAACTCTTAAGGCAACGTTATCGTTCTCAAATTGTATCAAGGCTGCCTAGCCATCTATGATAGTTTTTGTTGGAATGGTATTATACAAAAAATAATGTCGCTTGACTGTAATCGTAAACGTATCAATGCTGTAAACGTAAGACATTTGATTAATTCAATGTTAAGACACAATTTCTCTCACAATATTTGCTCAGGTTACTTCCTCCTAGCCATTGTATTTAATCAAACGTCTGATCTCATTGAGCAAAGCACAATAACACAGGGAACTATTTTTCCATGTAAACAACATGTATTACTACGCGACCAGAGAACTCTCTATTTTATGTACTTTAGTTTTGTTTATTAAGCGATCAGAACACTATTCATTTTTACGAACAAGAACATATGTGAGGAACTTCATTGGCGATCAAGAGAATTACTTTTTCCATTGTAAACATCATGTATTAATACGCATTTTAAGACCTGATCACTTAATGGTCAAAGGACATTTCTAGATCTTCATGAGAACTACTTATTTCGCTTGTTACTTATGACGTCACTATTTTGGTAATGGTTAAGAAATAAGTCTTAACGCTTATCAAAAATACCATAAAAGGATTCTTGGTGACGCTATTTCACGAATAAACCAAACCTTTAATATTTGTTACCATTTTCTAATAAAATATCGAACTACGTGTATTTTTTTTTCGCTTTATGTCAAAAAAGTTCTTTTTTAATCAGACTTTTTTTGTGGATGTATAGACAATTTAATAAAATGCTCTCGCTTTTTCCACAGTATATACAATTTGTTCATAACATATACAGTGGGGCTCGTTTAAAGCATATTTAGTTCTAAACAGCACAGAATCGAACTAGCACGTGTATGGGTAAACAAATGTCAAATTGTTAAAAAGTATCGCTTTTTTATAATATGAAAATTGAAAACATATAAAGGAGCTCAACAAACCAATTGTTCATGTGATAATTCACATTTAGCTCTGATACCATGTAAACTGTGTTAACTAGTAGCGTATCATAGTGGCGTACTTCTAGTATTCACATCACTTTGTCTGAAGTTTTAAATTATTTTTGAAAAGTCTTAATTTAGAGCAGTAATAGATAGTCTTTCTTCCACTCGTCAACATCATGACTATGTCTGTTAGGCAAATTTTAACGCCTGATATTTCGACATAAGTATTGTCTCATTTATCATTTATATTATGACGGGAAATTACAAAATTTATTAATTTATTACACCCAGTGGGTACGATATAGCATGTCAATATGTGTGTAATATACTCTTCGTCTTTATTTAATCATCGTATTGTCTATTTATCAACCACTCGGGGAGAAGTACCAGCTGGAGATAATTACATAAGACTCATCTTCAATTTTATTTAGTATATATAACATTATTAATCAATTATGTTATTACCTTTCAACAGAACATACATCGATACTTCATCGTACATGTAATAATACGGTAATGTACTATGAAAAATATGTGTTTTGTGGAGCTCCTTAATCACAGAGCTTACATTGCAATTTAAGAGAAAACTCCAAACTTAAGGATACTTAGGAAGAAATGTTTTTCTTTCATAAAGGACAGAGAACAATTCGCGATAGGAATACAGCATTAATGTTGTGAACAATAGCTATTTGTCTGTCTGTCTCTGTGTCTAGCACCCTTCTCACTCTGTCTATAGGTATGTCTGTCGGTCTGTATCTCCCTCTCTTTGTCTATTTGTATGTGTCTCTATGTATATGTCTGAATCTCTGTCTCTCTTTGTGTCTAGCACCCCATCATCCTCTCACTCTGTCTCTCTATGTATCTCTTTCTTCATATATTAACTGTCACTCTCTATGTTTGTCTATTTGTATGTGTCTCTATCTATTATGTCTGAATCTCCCTGTCGGTCTCTGTCACACACCTTATTGATTTTGGCTGTCATTTAAACAAACTTACCTGTCAACCTCATAAGTGCCCGACCACATAAGCTTCGCAGCTTCATTTTGGTTGAAATTTGCACTGAGAAATTAACCTGTTTAAGACACCTAGGGGTTAGCTATATATTATGTCCTTACTGAAAGATCTTTAACTATTTCTTTGGCAAACTTAACCTTGCGAGTGATAAAATGACTTGCGTAACTTTAAAAATAATGTGTTCTCTCACGTGAAGATATATTGCTGTCAATTTATGAAAACAAATCGCATGTAAAAAACTAAAAACATAAAACGTCACACGTGATCTCGCGTTATTTGATGTCAATGAGACTCTTTATACACTGAAAACATTTTAAGTCACATTTAGAAAACGATAAAATTTTTACTAATATTTTATCACTTAATGACTTTTTACACCATTGCAACACTTAACAGGAAGCCAGCTCTCATTAGAAATAACATTTCATGTTAGTCATGAATGCGAGTGATTTGGATCTCATCCACAATATTAAGCACGTAGCAAACAAACTTAGATGTTAGATTTTATCTTTTATGTACGGAAACATAGAGAACCCTTCCATCATAGATCATAAAGTGATTGACGATCATTTTATTCTACGTTCCTTGCGATGACATACGTGCTTTGAGTCTTAACTTGTTTTTTGTTGTATACGTTTTTCCATTTAACCGTCATTGAAGCGATTTCGATGATAATTCAGTCGGTATTCGCTATTAATGTGCGTTTGGTGATATTTTTGGATGCAAATATTGTCTTTAAAGTGTATGCTTTGTGTATAATATTTGCATCTATTTTTGTAAACGATTGTAAAAGCAACACCCCCGATGTCGTATATTTATTATTTATTGACTTTGCTCCGGAACATTCGAAAACTAAATTGGATAAATTTTCGTTTATTTCACGATTAATCACTCCTGTAAATAGCGTTTATTTATTTAACCGGTGCTCGTTAAAGAATGCAATTCAGAATGTTTACCATTTGAAACAATTTAAATATGAAGAAAGCTGCTTTTATTATCCAGAACATTGTCGATATGAATGAAGAATTATCTTTTATTCGAACACTTAGTCACGTGACTATAAAATATAAAAGAGTAACAATGGACGCCAAAAAATTACAATGGTATGAAAATACAGACTATCGTGAAATGATAAATGATTAATGATGTTTGAATTGAGGTTTCACAATTGTTAAATATTAAACTCAAAGTAATGTAGTCTCACATTTGTTAAATATTAAACTCAATATGAAATTGCTTTACATTTGTTAAGTAATTAACTCAGACACGTGTGGTATTACATTTGTTAAATATTAAACGCAAAGTATTGGTGTTTCACACTTAATATTTTTATACCCAAAGTAAAACGGTTTCACATTTGTTATAAATCAAACTCAAAGTAGAAGTATTTCACATTTTGAAATATTAAAGAAATATGGTTTCACATTTGCTAATTTTAAACGCAAAGTAACGTTATTTCACATTTGTAAATATAACACTTAACGTAGTGTTGCATCACATATGTGAAATATCACATTTGAAGTATTTCTAAAACCGGGTTCTCTTTTGTTAAATAAATACTAAGCCCAAAGATGCGTTGTTTATGTTTGTTAAATATCAAACTTAAAAGTAGATTTCGCGTTTGTCAGATATCAAACTCTAAGTAAAGGGATTTTGCATTTGAAAAATATCAAACTCAAAATGAAGGGATTTCGCATTTTATACATATTAAACTCAAATAGAAAGATTTCGCAATTGTTAAATATAAAACTTAAAATAAAAAGGGTTTTGCATTTGTTAAATATCATCTCAGAGTAGTGTGGTTCACAACGTAGATAGTGAGTGTAGTGAGAAATATTGTTTTATTTTATCTAAACAAATATTTAAGCATGACTAAGAAATACGATAACATAAATCAATTACACGTACTACTGAGATTACTTCCATGTCACCAAGTACTAACTAGTCTTTGAATGTTATCTAAATGACAAAAAAAACCTTGAGATTTTTCATATTGCGATTTGAAGAAGTAAGCGAGAATGAAACAAATCTACATACGAGTATATCTTATGAAAAAATAAATAAATCCTTACCACATCATATTTGAAGTTTTTGTCATATAATTTTATCACAAAAATGTAGCTATAAATAACACAATCCACTAATGGGTAAACCGATACCTTAACACAGAAACTCTGTCTCCTAAATAAACACAGATGATATTTTTTCTGTGTTTCTTTGGTAATAAATTACATGACACGAAACAACTTGATTTTTGTAAGTTAGTAAGAGATTTTGTGATAGCTTGTTGAAGATTAATATAAGAAATAGTGAACAATATTATACATTTACAACAGCAAAAAGGAATGCATCAGAGCTATCAGTTTCGGAAGACCCGGATATTAGCAGCACGTACAAACATTTTTGTAACATCAAGCAAAAATGATGCCTGGAATTTAATCAGAACTCACCATTTTTTCTGTAGTATCAAATCAGATGAGTTCCCCCAAATTGCGATGTCTCCAAATCTTAGAAGTTACTTAACAATCATTAATCGATTAAATAGCAGCAATTTTATACGTACAAATTGAAATCGCTCTCATTCAAATTAGACTGTAAAAATGTTGAAATGAATATATCTAATTTCATTCGCTAGTAATTTAGTTAAGTGTTTCTGTTCGGGTCATTGAACTTTTTGAAGAGTTGGTTGAAAACAGTTCACAACGTAACAATTTAAAAATACAATTTATTTGTCAATTGTGTTTATGTATCGCATACTCAGTATTGAATACACGAACTCTAAGCCTACTTATTTTGTATTTCGCATATGTTGTTTATGTTCTCGTTTAATAGGTCATGTACAATTTGTCCTTTTAAATACACCCTTGATTACGTCAACTGAGGTCTTAAAGTTTGTTGCCATATAAAGCTGTAAAAAAGGGCCCAGATGCTAAAAAAATCATTCTTGCATAAATAATTCCCAGCGAGTATGTCACAGGTGCTTTTCCAACATTAATGAGAAACAAATATAGCAATAACACATGAATTGAAACAAATAGAGCAATATCCTTACTACATGTAGTATCATTATAAATATTAATAACAAAATTACCATTTTTTCAACTTTTCATATGACATCAAAGTTTCACCGAGATTTAACTCAAATGTTTTTTAATCTATTAATTGTGATGAATAGTGAGTCAGGTAATTTATACATGTAATCATGGTTTCCAACTTTATTTGACGAGAATTATAAACGGAAAACATCATCCGATAATTTATACACATCTGTCATTTCATAAGTGTTCATTGACCAAAAATAGTGAAGCAAAAATCAAATCTGGAAGTTCGTGGACACACAATTCTCTTTGAGTATTTCGCAGGTGTTTGATTTGCCTTTTACGTTTACTATTAAATGATGAATGTAATTTGTAGAATTATTTGTTTCATCATGTCTACAAATTACATTCATCATTTAATAGTAAACGTAAAAGGTAAATCAAACACCTGCGAAATACTCATAGAGCATTGTGTGTCCACGAATTTCCTTTTTAGCTATGTATGATGCGATAAAACTTAAACAACATTAAAATTTTACTAGTATAAACTGAATGCCCTTTTGCCTTAATTGTACCATTTTAAGCCGTATTAACATGGTTAAGAACTTAAGATCACATGGTTACTATTTCTACTGAAGTTATTTGATGACATTACTTCTGCCATGGTATAGCCACGCCCTTATAGCGTTGCTTACCTGGTACCTGTTATATTTTATGTTTGTTCGGATTTGTGTTGAATACTAACAATTATCGTACTAACAATGCATTTACCTAACACGCTACATGTATCGTGAAAAATTGTTTCAAGAAAAAAGACGAGTCAATGATCATATCTTTACTTATAACGCTGAATTAGGCTAACATATATTAACAAGCTTATAAATTTTGAAGGCGATTATTTGTATGCTTGTAAGTCTGCATCATGCTTATGATTATATAATTCACATATTGCGTGACGATGTTTTCCATTGTAAACAGGATGCCAATAGTAACACCATATTCATTACATTATCGTGTCTGATAGCTTGTCAAATTATGTTAACAAACTACATAGCAAGAACAATGGTTTCGATACGATCGAAACAGTTAATGCTTTTGAAATGGTTGACATTGAAATCAATATTTGAAACGATAACACAATAACATTTGATAATTTTAATTAATGGAATTGTAATTCTAAGTGATTGACAAAATCATAACTTGTATGCATGTATTTGGACCAAACAAAACAGAAACAGAGGTGGCCAACTGAAGGAAGATAAGAATATAAAAATCGTAAATAAAAATGATAACAATTGAGCTGATACGAGACTTAAATCCTGTAATAATTAGTTTAAAATGATAAAATTAATCAATTAACTAAAGATCAACTATTTAATCAGCGTAAAGAAAATGTATGATTATTGTTACTGCGTTCGAATGATAATAAAGATGAAGAAATCAAACAAAGAAATTAAAACGAAATCTGAAACAAATTGAAAACTCTGCAAAAACAAGCATTATGTTGATTTATTTTTACGCCAATCATTTTATCCAATCTATTGTTTTTCTTTCAAGTCATACATGTACGTTATTGTAAATGATAATATACCTTGTGATCAGATATTCATACAAATTTACATTAGTGATTCCAATATAGACATTTATCTATCAATAATCAAACCCATATTTGCTTTTCTGACCTCAATTGATGCAAATAGGCAATGGATAGGATGACGTCTCATGCAGAATACAATTATTAGTCTGAGTTTAACAGGGTCTACCTTCAGTCTCTTTGTATGTAACCCTATGCTATCGAGATAATTGAACTTGGACTAAGTGTTTTAAAAAAGCTGATGTCAATTCCTAAAAATAGTTTTTTATTTCAGCTTTAGGGAATACATGGTTTCGTACTGTGGAGCTTGTCATGTAACAAGGGAATTAATCCGCGTACCTTTATTATGAATTTAAACAAATAAACATTTTCACCTTATACTAGTACAAACAATATTTCAAATGAACCGAAATATTTAGGGTCAATTTGCCATTTCTTATCACAGACCAGATGTCGCTCAAAAAACTTTTAAAGATCAAATGTACTTTAGAACAGCTAAATCGTATATGAGCATGTGTAATTGTCAAGAATAGCCTCAAGATTGGTATCAGGTGTTAGTTCAAACATGAGTAGTTTGAATGATTACTTAATGGGGTGTTTTTTTCTTGTACTCTTTGAACGGTTGTATTTTTTTATTTCATTCATTGAAATATGATGTGGCATTAAGGGAAGTGTACAGTATAAATTTGTATTCGGCTTTATGGCTTTACATATTTTTTCTACAATTTAGAATTATATCAATTATTGTAATGTCCTCTTGGAATTTGTTGGCGTTTTTTTGCAAAACCCGCTCTAATATCTAATACGTTGATTTCCTGACAATACATTATTATCTCGGATTTACCTTTTCTAGGTTTGGAATGCTTAAAAAATTGACCACTTCATGCGCAGAAAGTTAAATATCATTCAATACAAACGAAAGGAGTTATTCAGGAGCTAAAATATATTCTGTTTTGTTGTATAACACCTTTCCTTTTTACATCGGAAATTTTCTTGTACCTGCAAGTTATCATGCTTGCTTAATTATCAAATACATCATCAGGCGGTCTATTGTGAGTTTTGCTTGTCTATGAGAAGAGTTAGAATGGTGTCGACAATTCATGCACATTCTAAAAGAAACTGTTGTGTGTTTAGGTAAAATGTTAAAATCTTCTTCAAGTATGACCTAATTTCAAAATGTTAGTAAAACTAATTTTATACAGTCGGTCGAGCATCTTAAAAACATATATTGTTTTTATAGTAATACCTGCAAATATTGGCACACCATTTACCATAGATGTATATTCAAGTATTTCGTCATTTCGATTTGTGTGACCGAAAATGACATTTAGTACAATTACTAGTACTCAAAGAAAAACCAAAATCGCTTTCGAAATTTGTATACACCATTTAAAGGAAAATCTTCGTCGAAATCACCTGAATCGATGAAGACATAACATCAATGTATCTATAAAAGTTTTTATCAAATATTGGATCAAAGAAATCTTTGTTGTCGTTTTGTTGCTTTCGCTTTATTATTTTGTCTGATTGGGTTGTTATTTGTGGTAACACGAGGTTGACTAACAAGAAAGGTAAAAATCAATTGTTAATGAGAGGAAAGTCTATAATATACTGGAAAATTCATGATGGGGGCATGCAAGTGTTTAAATAATTGATAAGTCGACGGAGTTAATAGTATCTTATCAGATAATATTTGATATTGAAATAAACAATGACATTGTAATCAATTGTGTGAACAACAACTCTATTTGTAATCCTTAAGGTAGTTTATATTAAATAATTAATTCCAACCATCATTTGTTCGCCTTATTACTACAATTATAGTCTACAATGATTTACGATATCTCATTTATTTTCTTAAGTTTCTTGGGAGACAATATGCCGGAATATATAACTTCTCGAATGACGCTTAACGAGTTGTGATAAAATGTTTAGGACTCCCTACTTCTCCATGAAAATGGATGGCAATTAAATAAGTCACCATAGTATATACAACTGTTAATTTTGTTTGGATTTTATACCGTTTATCAATATTTTGGTATATACTTATTATGTACATTGGTAAATTTTCGTGGTCAGCTTCCCAATACAAATTCTTCAGAGGCACTGACTTAAAATGCATAGCAATATCTTGTGAAGTCGGTAACTTTCATATGTAATTTGTATAATGCGTTGTAAATTACAATCACACTTTTAGGACTATTAAGATCTGGTCGTAATAGTGGAATGGTATTAATAGGAACTTTTTTTCTCAAATTAAGCTTTTGGGACTAACGATCATAAAAATCGCATGATTTTGCGATAACAAATGTGATCTTTTAAGCGGAACTTAACTAAAGTGATAAAAATACAGTCGATTAAGTTGCTAGATATAAGGAAAAACAAAGTTAATTATACAATAGAGCAGATCAAATTGTTGACAATAGTTGAAAGGAGAAATGGTAAAATAAGTTAATATCAATTATCAAATATTTCATTATGAATTAGATGCATAGTCAACTATTAGGCAGATGATTTAAAAGGTTTTTCATATTTCAGTTTGCCTTTGCATTATCTGTCATTTAAGCGCAAGTTGTTTTGTTTTTACTGGATGCTTCACTTTACTTTGTTAAAAATGTGGCATCAATAATTTGAAATTTAGATAAATATTTCAAATGACATTGTTCTTATATGGTTCCATCATGCTGTCTCTATTGGCTGATAGATCATGTTCATATTTGTTCAAATACAATTACGTGTCATGTCATTACTAATTAATAAAATCTCATTAGTAAATTCATCGTCCAATTAACGACATTTGTACTTCAGATAGATTCATAAGTTCAAAGATTTGATAAGCGTAGAAAGTTGATTATATACAAGCTTGAATATCAAAAATTGAATTGTTTACATACGTCTCACAAATTAATTATTCTTCTAACGCACGATGTTGCCATTGTTTTAGAACAAATGTTAACAGGGTGTCTTTTCATTTTATATTGTAATAGAATCACATGCCTAGATAAGCCAATTTATATGCTTATTGTGTTCAAATATCAGCTACAAGGAGGTATAGTAAATATTGTAAGCATTTAAACACATTCTGTAATTATAATGCAGCAAATTTGAATTGAAAGGTACTGTATTTACTTTAGTGTCTTTAATAGTTAAGGACAGACTGTGCAAGTCAGTGAGTTACGTTTTGTCGTAGTATATTACCAGACTAATGGCTAAAAACAGAAACACAAGGACGCAAAAACAATACAAGAAAACTAAAACGGATTTACAATAAGTAATTCTTTTACAATTGTTACTTCACTTATTCTGATATAATCAATGTCAAGAAGGCTCAAACCCTGATTTTAGTTATGAACGTAATGAACGATAATGCATTGACTAAATCTTTTAGAAACTCAAACCCCTAATGCAGGTGCAACTTTTCGGAATCTGTTTACAGATATTATGAGAATGTAAAGAGATGTAATGTTTAGTGCTTAATGCTGCATATGAATGTTTGTTCAGGGATATTTCTGTTATGAAACGTTCTTACTTACGTTTCCTGAACATGCCTTTATCTCTAGATCCATGCTTTTAAACAATTGTTACGTACATGCCCACGCCAGTGACTGCCAGACTAAATACATAGGTCAGTGGTAGAAAGGTCGTAAAATTAATGTATTTCTTACAATAGTACAGACGTTAGTAGGTATCCCCACAGATATAATGATCGACTCTCATTACTAAACGTTTTATCTCATAGTGAACAACTTAAGCAAATGCCATTGAAAGGGCATAAAATAAAATTGCTCGTAAATTATGGAAGCAATGTTTATTTGTTTACTTATGTATTAGTTAAGATGTGTTAAGTGATTTGAAGAGTATTATTGATATTGTTTTAGCTAAGTATTGTCGTCTTATTCCATTAGCTAATGAATTGAATTGACCAAATGGAAAACAAACTTTGTCAGATAATAAGACCAAAGGGACGAATAAACCAATAGTCACGAACATTAAGATCACATGACTAGAAACGTGATTAAAGTAAGTGTTTTTTATATAAAATATATTGTGACACGTGTAAGTTAAAGAAAGTTGGGAAATAAAGCTAAACAAGACTGCGAAGTTACTGAGTAAATCCATTCAATGTGCACTACCCTTTATGTAAATAAGACTATAGCTCACAGATTATGGCCCATAAACATAATTTCTTCGTAAAAACAGTATCGTCGATTATAATTATGATGGTGGAGTTAATAACTGCTCGGAAAGTATGTCATTTCATAAAAAACTTCGTCCTATGTTTTACGTTTATCATTTACAATACATTAACCATGTTAAGAAAATATTGTATTTGTTCAGCGTGTAAAACATGTTTTTGTCGTAATTTGAATCACTCGTAAGGTTATTATAAGTCAATGCCTCCCACAACAGACGTTTTTAGTTTATATTACAAAAGGAAGTTATATTTATACTCCACAGATCAAATATATTACAAAAGAAAGACAAAAACAAATATTCCATTGCATTTGTTATGAATGAACCGTCTTTAGACATTGCCAAACTACATTTGATATCATTACTTTTATAATTTACTTTCAAATTATGAAATAATATAATACTCTTACCGAACGCAATTTTGAGCTATTGGCTAAAATGTTTTTGGACAAATTGGAGCTAAAATCAAAACTACTTTTTAACAAATTTTGTAGTCCATGGATCGTGTAAGAAACGTATTCAAGATACAGTAAATATTAGTATATTAAACACTCTAAGCGGCAAAGCTCACATGCTCTACGTATGGCCCTATAATCGTGGTATATGACGTCACGACTAAAAAAGAGGACTATAATAGTCTTGAGTTCCAATTTCTGTGACACAAAATAGAAAACGATATATTGCATGTATGAATATGACTTAGTACACTAAAAATACAATACTTTGTAGGCTGATACTAGTAAATCTGATACCAAATTTCAAACCACTATGACTGAACGTTTATTTGATGAGATTAAAGTCTTGAGAGACCCATTATGATGAAGATATTAGTGAAATTGCTAACAACGAGACACTTCGGAATAATTGAATTATGAGGAAGAATGTTAAATCAAATTGACGACATAATGTGTTACAGAATAGTTCTCAAGAATGGATTGCACCAATTGTAGGCGTATTTCTGCTTTGAACACAATGTTGTAATCATTCTCGTACCCAGCTGTTATCAATCGAGAATCTTAATAACCTCTTCTTACAAGAAGGTGGTGTCGTAAACACCTACCGGGTTCTAGTTGACAAAGACAAAAATAAAGTTAACACTGATCTTGCCGAACATACTAGTACAGATGACTTTGCAGTAATTGAAGACGTATTGTACTAAATGCTAGCGACGCTGCAGTGAAATCAAATAAAATACTTGGGTTGAAATATTAATAATAATTATGTAATATATTACCAATGCAATAGCTCTGTTACTTTAAATATATTTAATTATATTATACAACTTACAATGTACATATGCACTTTTATACTAAAGTTCGAATGTTAATCAGTTAAATGATGAACGTGCATCATTTTTTCTCCTTTTGAGTGGCCAAAACCATTGTTTCAAGTACATCAACACGAACGACTAATTACACGGGCTGTACAGTGCATAAATAAGATTTGTATTGAAAACTGGGGTGATGATTTGTAAGGGTGCATTATGTTGGAGGGAACATCTATCGATACTGTAATGAGTACAGACGACATAGTGGTTGATGTTGCAATGAACTCTATTGAAGATGTAATTTTGATTGGTAATGTCGTGATATTAAACAAATGCATTTTCTTTAATTACTTTCTAACGTGATGGTGTCTGAAATAATTACACAGAATATTTGGCATCTCTGTCTTAAATGACAATTAATATAGTGTTTGCATGCCAAATAGTTTATTGTGCTTGTTAAGTGAGTTCTAATTTTACATGAAATACATTAAATGACCTTTAAACGAAGACTTCGTTCTATGAAGGAGGATGTGTGCGTTTTGAAAGACTTTATTTGAATTTCGTCAGAATTTTTAATCATTTTGAAATGACTTATTCACATTTGGAATGAATTCATTTCCTTAGAATGAACATAACATGCAACATTTATATTACTTTGTCGCTGTAAATAAATCAATGAAATGATTCGGATACAAATTGAACTCTAGGAACATAAACGTCTCATTTCTGGTATAGTTTCCTCTTCCGTCATCTTGTCAGCTGTATGACCAAATGTTACACTGTTCATGCAGTAGCTTTCTCTTTATTTACCATTTATACTACCAAAACATTGAATGAATTGTCGTTGAACCCAGCTCCAATTTAAGTTTAAGAAACACTTCTTTGTTCTTGTTTTCGTGTCTAGACACAATCTTTTCCAGACTGAAATAGATCATGTGGTAAATTACATGACTGTCTTCTGAGGCTAATTAATTCAAATGTGTTTTGCAAACGATAAAACGTTTTTGTAATAAGAATTAAAAACTTGTTTTGAAAACATTATCTATTGAAAACAAATTCATCACAACACTAATACGAAATATATATACAACAATGTGGCAAAGTTTTTATCGTTTGTTCATGCGTTTGAACGGAGTCAAAATGTACCAGTGTATATAATCAATTTTCAAAAAACAACGATACATATTGACAACAGTGATGTAAACTGCATAGGTTATAAGTAAATATGATAAATATTGATAAAGAAATTCATTGTTGATTTAAATTGAACAACATAGTAGTGATTGACTTTCTCATTTAATATCCCCATTTACTTCGGTATGCTCTTCTATTGTAAGTTGTTCTTATGAAACACATGCACCACGCTTAACATTGATATGCTTGCACTCTCTATTGTAAGACTGACATGGTGTGTGATTGTATTTTACAATATCTTTAAGTGTATTACATTGACCTTTTGGTAGAGTAAGTAAATCAGAAAAAGCAATTATCGACAGTGAATATTTCTACGTTAAAACTGTTTGATTCCACAAACACTTGCGACGTGCATCGTATGTCAAAGACAATATCTGATTACGACATTTCTCAACCTTGTAATCTAAGCCAAGAACATTAATGTCCTATAACTAATCAACCGCTGTTATATCTTTAATGGGAACCTATTAACTTTCTATTCTTGTTAATTGATGGGTTTAAAGGATATTCCTCATTTAATTGGATTCCAGTGTCATGATAAACGTTTATGAAATGTTTTGTTTTGTAATATTATAACCATAAAAGTACTTCGATGCGAGTAATTTGCCAAAAAAATCATTTTCTGAAAGATCATGCTTAAGACATGTGGAATTTACGCGAACAATATATTTAATCTCTATACGATGTTTTGACTTGAGTCATTGCTTCAAAGTCTTATCTTTCGTTAATTCGCTTTAAGTATTTTAAAGTTTAAAATATAATAAGTGGCGCACACTGTCGAATTTATCAGTCTTTTTATAAAGGTTAATTGGTAACGAACTAAACAACACAAGAAACAGACGAGAAGATAACCCTAACCCCTGGACATATCATCTAACTACAAAAGTTATCGATAAGCACTACCAAAACAATTTATGAAACATAAAAAAATAAATGATATTTTGAATTAATATATTGTGCGTAAAATTTGACCGCGATCTGACTTTTCACAATTGCATCTGATAATTATCTTACACATATCCCGATGAAAATCAGTACCACGCCTATTCGGCAGCGATCGTAAAATTATAGAAGTATGCATACGTGTTAAATTTCAAAACATAATCCTTACGGCCATGGTGTAATCGAACATTAATACTACATTCGTATTCAATGTAATGTATATTCTTGCATAAAGGTCAGGTCGGGGTCAAACTTTACGCACAATTCTTAAAACGTCATTAAATGCCATAAAACAGAGTAAATCTTTTGTAAACAATTAAAACCACATGTAAATTTCACAAAACAAATGTCAGTGATACCCATTATCATTAAGTTTGCAATGAAACAACATATAAAGATATAAATATACATTTCGTAGTATAAATAGAAATTTATTTCTTCTAACAGATCTCTTTTTCTATTTTCAGGTCTCAGAAACAACATAATGAAAGAAAATAAAAAGAATCTATGGACTGTTTTATTAACAAGTTTTCTATATTTACTCAGCAATAATTTATGTCATTGTGATGTTAGTTTTCAAGAACAAGGTGGCGACATAGCCACATCTGATTTAGTGAACGATGATACTGATTTAGGTGACAATTCTTTAAACAAAAGAGGTTGGAATAAAAACTTTGCTGTTTGGGGTAAACGTAATATGGACAATTATCCATCTTGGGACGATACTGATGATGAAATTCACTCGGGATTACAAATTGCTCAAATACCAGCGGAAAAACGTAAATGGGCAAAGTTCACTTCATGGGGTAAACGAGACCTTGGCTTAAATGGGAATTTGGATTGGAACGATGAAATTGATAGCGAGAAAAGAAAAACAGAGATGTTAGGAGAGCCTCTTGTCGTTGATCAACTATTACCTAGATTCGGCATTTGGAATGGTGAGCCCCAAGATGCTGATGTTGATAAAAGAAAATGGTCCAACTTAGCAGTTTGGGGAAAGAGAAGCTCTGATAACTACCTAGAAGGCCTTGTTAAGAAATGGGCAAAATTCACATCATGGGGTAAGAGAGACGGGAATGAAGACACTGACTCAGTTGATAAAAGAAAATGGTCGCAGTTTGCATCTTGGGGTAAGCGTGACGTCGATGATGACATCACAAATGACGTAGACAAAAGAAAATGGGCACAATTTGCATCTTGGGGTAAACGAGCATTTGATGACAACATGAACATGGATAAACGCAAGTGGGCACAATTTTCTTCATGGGGAAAACGATTTCGAAGACCACAAACTTGGTATGCACTAAACAACGGTGGCAAGAGGCGTTGGTCTGGACTAACAACATGGGGAAAACGATAGACCAATATTTGGTTGAAATTCCTATGTTAAATATTGCATTGATGGTAGGTAATTGTTAACAAACTTGAGCCTTATTCAATTGTATGTATATCAATCATTTCCTGTTTTCATTTATTCAACGTTATGCGGTTGCAATTTATATGTAAACGTACCAGTGGACATTCCTTTCCCACAGCATAACTAATCTAGCTCTCTACTTGTAATCAGCTGCGCTCCTAAATCCTTACCGACAGTCCATCCCATTCCCCCATTTAGACACACACGAGCAAGTATGATTCGATCCCAAATATTTTATTATCAGATTTAATAAGAGCTTTATATAAAAAAGAGGACAAATTTATTGCAAGACGATGTGTGTCTGAAATGGGTCACTATATTAAATCAAAGCAAAATCTAGTAAGTTATCTCATTATATTTCCCTAGATTGGTTCACAATAAGTTCTACGCATTATGAAGGCAGATATTTTGTCAATATATATCATCAAAATACTGACACAGATTAAAACCATCAGCACAATGTCTAGATAACTTTTCATGTCATTCAATCTATCGACTTTTGACACCAGAAACTCTCCTCACCTTTTGTTAATTGTATTTTTCTGTATTTTAGAGACATTTGATAACTTTTTCATGTACCTCTTGAGTACGTGTAATTATTTACATAGCCTTTTAATTGTTTACATGGTAACTCGATATAAGATGTTAAAATATCTTTGACATTTTCATTTTTCATTGGAATTCAATCAGTAGAAGTGAATATGTTTTTGATGGGTGGAGATCTATCTTATGATATTCACGAGAGACGAGGAAATGCATTTTTTATTTTCCCATTTACGACCTCAAATGTTTCGTTTCGAATTCCCCACCACTTATCACCAATGCTTTTTAAAAGACTTCATGTACTCGGGTTTTGAATTAGATAGATTCTTATTCGTGAAAAACATATGTTGTAAAGGTTAGTACAAAAAATGAAAACAAATATACGTAAAGTGAAGTAAAAACAATTTCAGATAAATAAACTTATTTTACTATTCATTGCAGTTAGGATAACCATTTTAATTACGTAGTACGTGAAAAATATTCAATCTAATTTTAATCATACGTGTATACTTCATTTCTTTTGATGAAGTGTGAAATTAAGTATAAGAAACTGGATGTGTTACTTTTAATTATTTTGACATAACAATTAATATTAGATAAGAATGGATCAAAGTATGATTATAAATATGATATTATGTTTGTTTAGTCAAAAGCAATTTCAAATGACATTTCAATTACCATCTGCAACTATTTCATAGAGCTAGGGTTACCATTTTTAATTACGTAATAAGTAAAGAACTTTTCATCAAAAGTTTAATCATACATAATATTATATACTTCATTTCTTTCGATTCAGTGTGAATATTACGAGTAAAAACTTTGAGTGCGTTAGTTTTAATCATTATGATATAAGCAAATAAAGATATAAAAGGGTAGAACAAAACATGGTAACAGATGAGTTTAATAAATATTGAGTCTTGTCCTAAACAATTTAAGATGGCCTCTCAAATAACCATTTGCAACTATCTCGTAGAGTTGGTATGACTATTTTAATTACGTAGTATATAAGGAACATTTCATCACAATTTTAATCCTACTTCTATAATTCATTTCTTTCTATTAAGTGTGAAAATTAAGTAAAGAAAGTCTGTGTTACTTTCAGCATTATGACATTAGCAAGGTAAGATAGATAAGGGATGAATCAATTAGAAATATTTTTTGTTATATTGGGTCTTGCACAAAGCAATTTCAGATGGCCTTCCAAATAACTATAAGCAACTATTCCATAGAGTTAGTATAAATTACGTTGTACTTGAAAAACATTATATAAAATTTATCACACGTCTATACTGCATTACTTTCGATTAAGTGTGAAAATTGAGTATGTGAATGTTAGATGTGTTATTATCGTGCCTATTTTTTAATTAAAATGTCTACAAATGTTTCTTTGATCATTATGGTATTAGTCAAAATAGTTTAGTGTATTTACTGGCATTCTTTAAAGTTATAGCCACTTTCCTGGTATTTATTGACTGCCCTTCACATAAACCGCTTAGCTCCTTACAATTGTAATTAATTAGACAGGTTTGGCTAATATATTTATCAAAGTCATTAACACTCCTAAAGAACTAATCTTGTTAAAGAAAAGTATACACTTTCTTTAATAAAATGTAATGTACAGAGGATTGGAAATCTAACATACTTAATTAAAATTTTCTTCAATAGGAGCATTCTCACATTTCTAATTTTATTAGTACTCATAGCAAGATATTAATGCAGATTAGGCATCATCATAATATTTCAGGCAATATTGTGAAAAATATATAAAAATACAAATCTTCAGTTTTGAAAATTGGTAAATTGTCCAACAGAGGAAGCATTTTTCAAATGGGAATATTTACTTCTGAGTTAAAATTTAACAAATTTTAGTTAATACCAGAAAATGTACCTGCATTATGACCATATGTAGATCTACATTTGTTGAAATTTTGAAAGGAATTGGTTGAAGAATAAAAATTCCAGTTTGCAAAATTTCTGGATTCGCAAACGTAGAGTGGACCGTGTCAAATGTGATTTCTAGACCTAAGGTTTCATGTGGTTAAGAATAAGGTAGAGAATTGATGAAATTATAATGAGAATAGACATAAGTTGCTTTCAGTCGAGCAACGTCAAATAATTCTAAATATAAACATGTAGAAAATTCTCCAATTATACTATCAAAAACAAAAACGATAACATAGTAAATCATGGGAATATTCTAAAGTAAACAATCACGACTGTCAAATTTCAGTTCGTCATGTTTGTTATTAAAACTAATAGTCGAAGTCATATATCAAAATATAAATTTTAAGTTCTCACTAATGAGACGTCCGTTGTTTGTATAGCTGGTTATATCAGATGGAGTAAATTTATTAACCATAAGTTATCTGGTATCATTTTAACAAGACCTTGTCTTTGTATTTTCACCAATTTGCTCAAATAATTGGTAAGGCAATTTTGTGTCTTCATGAGGCACTGTTATAGTATTAGCAGAGGACAATTAACGTTCGTCAAGCATAGCATTAGGGCTAAAGACCATTGTCGAAATTATGTCAAACTTTGATTTACATAATGTTATTAAGATAAACGGCTATTATATGAATAACGACATTTTTAAATATAGTAAATCATGATCCGTTTTTTTTGTAAATAGTGAAGCTATTAAAATATAAAATTCATTAGAGTCACAACCAACATGTCAAGCCATTTTGCTTTCCAAGTAGAAGTTAGACATAGAGTTCCAGTCTGAAAATAGGAATTGTCCTTTCGTATATCGTATATTCTTCCATTTTGATAATGTTGATCCAAAGTCGTTTTAAAGCTTATTTGTTTTAAAATATTGCTTTAATTATTGACAACTGAATTTTACTCACGGTTTCGATCTTCTTCGAAGTTAAAATGCATTCAATAACATAAATCTGGTAATATATTTAATAGAAAATTTCATCTATAAAAGTTATGATTCATTAGAGGGGTTTAAAGTATTATTTGTACCGGATAAATATATTTTTTTGTCAGTCCATGGACAGCGTTAGTCTAAATGTAGGGGTTTGATAAGTTTTATAGACATGAAGCAAGTTGACATTTTCTATTATTACCTAATGCTCTATATAAATGTCAATTTGCTATTTTTAACTGTTTTTCAACTATTCTGAGTGAAACCGGATTAAACCTGTTATGTTTTACTGCGCAACGCCACTGCGCATGAAACAGTTTCGACTGTTGCCCTCGCGTGCGAACTGTTGCCCTCACGTGCGAACTGTTTCATAGAGTGCAGTGCCAAGGGAAGTAACCGCATTAAAAAAACTCCAAGCGTCCAATGAGCGAGATCATTGCAAGCGTCTTTAGAGTTACCAAACGAAAAGTAGAAAAAAAGTAAATTCTGTTGAAAATATCTACGATATGTCGCGGTTTGAAGACATTGAAGAGAGGGGTCTCGAACTTTTGCCGAACGGCCTCGGGCAACAGTTCTTAAGTTGTCCCTGATACCTCGGGAAAATAGTTTTGACTGTTCCCCAAACACCCATGAAATAAGTGTATACTAGTACAGGTCGTACAGAGGCTAAATGCACTAGATAATTTAGGTTATAATTAATCATTAACTGGATATGTGCACTTTGTCAATTTCTCATGTACTTCAATGAGCAAAGGTTTAATGCTTGAAGGTATTAAAAATAACAAATTCATTAAATACTGCACTAAAAGTCATCATGTTCCGAAACTCAATACGAGATCAGACTGAGTAATTTACGGGTTATTATGAAAACAACAAAACCTTACGAAAAGAGAAATATCAGATGTTTTGAACTTTAATAATTACGGTATAATCTAATGATGTTTCTTTTTACTGAAACTTTAATGACTTTTTTGTATAATTCATTTATATAAGACACAAAGAAGATGACATTTCTCTGCATCAAAAGTGATTTAAAAGCACAAAAACCATCTAAAGAAACAACATCAAACTGTTGTTTTTAATGGTGTTTTTATTATTTTCTTAAAGCATTTGAGTGATGGTTCAACTTTATGAACTAAGCATCCACATTTATATCAACTTCTTAAAACAAGAAGTCAATTAGTCAACTACAAGTGTTTTCAAGACCCATTATCAGAAGTTACGCTGTTTTTGGACTACAGAAACAATACACTATTATCTATTTCAAACACTTCTAATGAACACGATTTTTAAATAGATGCAAATATTGCTAAATTATGTTTATATTAATTATTGCAATTCAAAGGGAAAGAAGATCTAAACCGAAAGTAGAATTACGTATATTACGCTGTCAATACTTGAAATAATAGTTTTGATTACATTATGTTTAAGTTTAAGTCTTGTTTTTAAAAGTACCTCACTTTTTTAAGAAATGGACACTTTGTCAAACTCAAATTCAGAAAGCAGAATGGTTTGAACAGTTTATAGTGTCTCTAATGCATGTTATATTCTGATAACTTTATGTAGTAATAAAGTAATTCTCATATCTTCATGTTTGTAAAACAGTTTTCAAGTCTACTGTTGATGGGTATGTCTTTATATAGTGACTTTAGAATGGTAAATCATGTTTTAAATAGTGATCGCAATAGTACTTAGTACTCATTGGTTTTATGATCCAAGTACACATCGATACCATGACTTATAAAAATATCATTATTATAACTGTTTGAATTCTAATGGGTTTATACTTCTCAGCTGTGTCGCGGCGAAACAATTATTGGTTAAGTTGATACGTGCATCTTAAACATACTGTGATCAAATCTTTTGTTTTAATTATTGCTAACCAAATTCTACTTTCGTATTTTGATCTACTTTCACTTTGAAATGCAATAAGTAACATTTGACAGATATATGCAAAAAATCATTAATTAAAAAATATTTTTCATTAGAGGTGTTTGAAATAATATTTGTACCAGATAAGTGTCTATTTTTTTTTGAAGTCCGTGGACGGACAGTGTTAGTCTTTATAAGCTTTTAAGTACAAAACGTTTATTATCGTCACACGACACAAACCGCCCATTTTTGGAACTGTCCGGTAATAAAGTGTGAATTAATACATTCTTTATTTCAAACATTGGATCAGATAACAGGCATATAATGCCTATATACATCTTCTCCGTAAGACAAAGTGTAAAACAGTTCATAAAATAAATATATAACTCATTTTTGACGTACGATGATTTTTATCGTACGACTGGTTATGTAAAAATGTTCCCAGTCTATCAGAGAAGAAACAATTAATTTAAAGTCAGTTTTACGAGAAAGCGATATTGTACATCACAGTGTCAAAGTGTGTTGACTCTATATCCATCATTTCTCATTTTGATCGAGATGTATGAGACTACCTTCAGGCATGGCAATATACTGATCTTAACAGTCCTTAACTACTCTATAGATTTACATTCTAACACAGCGGTTTATATGAGACAGCGCAAAACTAGGCTAGGTCCTTCTTTATTTTACACGAAAGTTAGAGTAGTTTTGCTCTGATGCATTGATTTGTCACTGAAGCAAAAAACATCCAATAAAGTCGACTCATTTGTGAGCGTGAGATTTTAAGATCACTTGACGACAGTAGTTATAAATTGGGGGTGAAGCGTTAGCCAGACAAAAATAACAAATCTATTAACTGTAATATTACAATCACAGATAATTTGTCGGTTGGGTTAGTTTTAGTCAAAGGTTACGATAACTATGTTCTTAGATATGGTATATAACTAAATTTACTTACAAAGAATGATAAGGAGAGTGGATTTTTATTCATTGCTCACTTTAAACAATTGTCCAAAAAACTATATGTTGTATATTTTCAGAAAGTGATCCCATAGAGTATTCCGAACTAAATCATACGTCACATCTATGACGTCACAGAAGAAGACTTTCCGTCCATTTTACAAACGGACGCAGACGATAGATTTAAAACATCTTACTAACATACATAACAAAACATGACTTTTTAAGACTTTTTAAAAAACGTCGATAATCGTAAAACTGTCATTTTATTCTGCTTAGTTATCTACACATTTTGTGAAATAAAAAACAATCACTATTTATATGGTACATTTTTTGTTTTTTTCTTGTATTTCGTACTGAGTTACAAGCTTGTGCGTGTGTGTGTTTTGTTCATTTGGAATGTATGGTGATTTCACATTGTTTTCAGTTTTTATGGTGACCAGCAAACATAGCACTGTTTCATGGAGAAATGATAGGCTATTTTTGGTTGGTTTTAATGCCGTAGCAAAACACGTTGTATACTAGTAGGTCATATTACGGCGATCAGTCAACTTACTTTTCGTTTCTTGAAAGACTAAATCTCTGAATCTAGCTGTTAACCAGTTACTTAGCACATACTTCCGCCAATAACTGACAACTGTCCTACGTGATTCAGATTCAGTGGTAGGAGGGATAATGTACGTAGAATATATTTCATGATCAAGCTCCATGAAAGTATGTCCCATTAAAGAATCGAACATACGACCCCTCGATCAGTAGGCATGTGCGCTATCGACTAGGGGTGTAACAATACGGTAAAAACCGTATTGCAATATATTGCAATACACGAAACCCGTATTGCAATATATTGCAATATATTGCAGTACATAATTATTGTTCTTTGTGCATACATGCATAGCATGAATTAATGCACGTGCATCGTCTTAATTTGATCAACATTGTACATAGATATTTGTAATTTCAAATGATCTTCACGTATTGATATGCAAATGTTTGAATAAGTTAGAAAAAAATGTTTTAAATGGACTTCCAAAGGTTAATTATTTTCTCATCTAACAAAAAATATTTCAAGTTTCCGAACGCATTTTAACATTTATTCAAAGATTTAAATTTCATACTCTGATAAAAACAATCAGTATGGAACATAACTAGAAAACCGGTTCAGAGAAAAACGAACCAGTTAAAAACCGTCAGAAGTCGTATTGCAATATTAACCGGTATATCGGTTAACCGTTACACCCTACTATCGACTGGCCTAACTAGGCGGCTTTACGGAATACTCATATACTAGTAGTCGATAACTGAACCATTTGGAACCCACATCGTCTTCCAACATGCAAACAAGTTGTTATTATTGTCATTTCTATTGAAGAGTATGCACTGTCACTACCAGATACTCGAACAAGGAGCGTTTCAAGACGTCGTTACCAAGCGGTTATAGATATGTTTCTCATTGGGTATTGCTATTAATGCATGCATTAACCCCGCTGATTTAAATACTAAAACCAGTACCTCTGTACTCATGATAATAAAAATGACAAAAGACAAAAACATTTATCACTGCTTAGATAATTGCAACCATGTAATACTTTCACAGATTCATTTCATTTAAATTGCGCGATAAAACTCAATAACTGAAGCATCTAGATGTATAATCATAACGTGATCTTTCTATACTTAAATGTGCAGACAAGTTTCAATTTTATTGCATTTCTTTTGTAATAACTACGGAACCTTGTTCTCGCCATTAGATTACATGTATTTAGATTATAGCTCAGGTGACAATGGACACGAAAGACAAAAATCGTTAAAATCACATGACGAACTGTATCATTCGTAACATTTTGAAGATCATCGTTGAAGATTGCTGCAATGTTCCGAATGGTAATGTGCAGAAAATCAACATTCAAAGCGTAAACGTAAAACCTTAAGCAATTGGCGAATGTTGCTTTTGAAACGTTTTGGCTGGGGATGGGATCTATGTGATTCTTCAACAATCGCAATTATCGTCTAAATCCACTAGCTCGAAGCTAAGGACTAGTAAAAACTAGTTCGGGTTTGTGACCATTAATAATGCCATACAGTCGTGCGGACTAGACGAAATTTATAGCATTTAATGATATTGGCTAGCGCTCGAAAACATTTAAAGCAAAGACTTATTTTGATAACAAATACTAATAACAAACATTTTGTGGGAACAGTGATCTAGTGGTAGGACGCGTGCTTAGGAATTGAGAGGTCCTCGTACGAACCACACATGGGGCACTGCAAATGCCTCAGTCCCATAAAATCGTGGCTTGTTATGGACCCGTACGTGCAGACAGTCGTAGGCCATGGGGAGCTTTGCGTATCAAGGTGACGGGTTCGCACATGGCACTAAACAACACATCCGTACAGAGCCGTAGCTGGAAGATATGCATGTTTAATCCATACTCGGCCACGATTTTGTTCACGATTTGACTCTGAAACTGATACGTCTATCCTGGGCTCATCTTACGGACCCTGGTAAATACGTAACAGTCCGTACGGGTACGCAAGAGTTCGTACGGGTCCTTGCGGAGCTTGATCGCACGGCGCCCGTACGGTGCGATCACGGCTATTTTTATGTTTATGGGACTTTAGCTTTATTCCTTGAGCAAGAAATGTATCTGCAGTTGTTTCACTCTACACAAATGTAAATGGGTACGGCAAGGGATCACCTGCCTGAAGGTGATTCCAATGCTCAGGGTTTATCGTACAAAATCATTAGCTGGTTTAACATGCCTATTGAAGCAGACTTTAAACCGCACTTTACATTTTAACCCTATCGCGTGTCGTAAGCAAATTCGTGGTCGTGAGTAGAATAGACATTGTGGATAGAGATGGCTTCACCAGGAACCCGTATATCACACTTCTTGTTGATATTAATATTTGAGACAAAACTGAAATTACGTCAAGTGAAAATATTATCACCATGCAGAGAAATGGGTGTATAATTGTTTTACTTCAACAATTGTTCAAATTACTTCAGACATTAGAGTAAAATGATATCGACGTCTATGTTTCAACTGTGCGATGACATATTTAAAAACAAAGATAAATGTCAAATACATATTATATCTAAAAAGCTTACTTAAACTAAGTAGGCCGTGGGCCTAAGTAAATTACATTTTACAATAACATACAATTTTCATAATTACATAATATTAGCATAATATGTTTTATAATACGTTTTGTATGTGTTGTCTAATTCAACATCACCTGCCTGGGATGCAATTGACTGTTATTATTTGTATAATGAAAATAATCACTTTAAAATGTCTTCATTGAAACAAATTCATTTCTTGAATTACCATGTATATCTGAAATTTCTTTGTAAAAATGCAAAAAGTTGGGTTGACGACATATTAAAATCTATATATATAATCTACATATAAAATATGGTATGCATGTATTTTGTCGATTAAAACTACTGTATATTTATATACGTTTTAACTTATATCAAATTCCATTCAACTGTAAGTAGAGCATACATTGATCCCGCTGATCGTGAGTATAGAAGTACTGTATTGAGTATTTAAATCAGCGGGGTTAATTTAAGCGCCACTGACAGTTTAATAACATTTAACAATACCAACATTTGAATACAATTACAAGAAAGATAACTCGCTCTGCAATAAGACAATATATCTACTCTAGTGGTCTCCCTTTACAATTTAGGAAGCGCAGTAACATGTATATAGTCTACGTTTATAAACAATATGTTTACAATTTTGAAAGAGTGATTTAAAACACGAATATCTGCAATTCATTTTTTGTTGTATATAAGGACATAACAACATATTGTAACAAATCATTGCATTCTGTCAACATCGTTCCTAAAAGTCTACATCTCTGAATTTAGCTGTTAAGCAGTAACTAGGCACATACTACCGTCTGTGACAGACAGCTGACCTAAATTATTTAGAAAAAGTGGTAGGAGGAAGAATGGCTGTTCAGAAAAATTTCATGACCAAACTCCACAGAAGTATGCCCCACCTGAGAGTCGAACCAGCCATCATCTCGATCAGTACTTCAAGGTGTAGGATTCCGATCATACTTTCAAGTGAACTTGAAATTTTAGAAAAATAAAATATTAGTATACATGTACATTGTTAACAATTAAACTTAGTACACAGGATCAAAACTCTTGGGTTGATACTGCAACATGAATTTCTAAAGTTTACAGTTTACAGTTTATTTTACACTCAGCACATGATACATGTGAATAGAGGTACAATCGAAAAAACAGAACATGAATGATATATACATGATACCAGGCTATATAGATATGTTAAATGTGATCATACATTATACATAAGTAGGAATCTCCCTTCCTTGTGTAATTCAAGATTGTCATTAATCTTTGAAGAACGTTAGAAGGTTTCTACCTTACGATATATTACAAGTTATGCCATGATTATTTGGGAAACAAAAAGTCAATCAATAAAAGTGAAAATTAAAGTACACATATGACAGAGGGAGGTACTTAGTTGTTAAAGCCAGGTGGATTGTTAAAAGTTTTCAGAATGATTTTAATAAAAGAGTAACATATTTTTTTCATTATAAGCGTCGGTACTTAATTGTTTAATTGAATGTGAAAAGTTATGAAACTATCCAGATCAACTGAACACGCGAACTGGTCGCTAAGAATTTGTTGAAGAATATGTTGATGAATGAAAAAAAACAAAAGAATACGTATATGCAATGAAAATTCAAGAAACATGTTTGGGTTTATAATGAACAATAACTGTGCACGCACGATCCAAATTGTAATACATTTTTAAAATATAATAGAAAGAGGATATTCGTCGATTTATTCCAAGATCTTTTTTATCGATTAAGTTTAGAAAACATATTTTCAAGGGTTGTGTAGTCATGAGTTATGTTTCTTTCACGTATTTTCTGTGTTCTATTAGAATTTTTTTCTTTTAAGACGACATCATCTGTCTTTTAATGCGGTGCCTTTTCGATTATAAATTTTCACTTGAATAAAAATATGATATTTAATATTTTCATCGTATATTTCATTCGACAAACACCACATTTAACTGTAAAGCAGGTAAGAAAATGCTAATTTGGCAAATGCTTGGATTAGAGCCTAATTGAGTATGAACGAAAAAAAGACAAACTAATCTCAGCACGTACAATGCTTCTTCGTGCACAAAAATCAGAAAAACAATTTTTAACTTATATTTAGTTCCCTTTTCTTGCACTTACATAAAACAAAATCACAAAATACAAGCGACTAACATACAGATTAATCAACACTCTTAAGATGTACGCTTAATCTCCAAACCCTTGGTGTACTAATCCACTAAATTTTCATCCACCTTTGAAATTCTTTGCCTAAGAAACAAACAGATTACAAGCACTGTTAAAATATCTACCGTCGGAAGCAGACAGTCTAAACAGTATCAACATTTATGTATTGTCGTCCGTTTTAGGGTGATAAATCTTACCGTAAGAGGTTGATACATTTCTCTGTTGCGAGGGAACCACGTCGTCAGGACAATTACTCGCATCCATTGCTTCAAATACAGAGCCGCCATCTTTGACGTTCGCCGAGATCTCGTTCACGCGAGATCAACGGATAATGAGACTTTTTCTACTTTTTATCTAATCTAAAGTAAACTCTATTATTTTAATGTAATGGCTTAGTAATTTAATTCATTTTAGAACAACTCACAATGTTTAAATGAATTTAATATTGTTGTATTAACATACTCTCTTAAATTGTCTATACTATTTTGGGTCAGTCTCTTTTATGGATCATTATTTATATGTACATACATTTACATATCTCAAAAATTGTATACACATCAAAACACATAAGATTCTGTATCCTAAATTATTCCAAAAGAGTCATCAACAAGGTTATAATATGTATGTGTTTATTAACTATCTACTAAGTTTTGTTGTTATTGGGTTGGCCCATAAAAATAATAGTAATTACAATAAAAAAAACTTACAGGTAAAAACAACATTTGAAATACAATGTTCAATTAAATATATGTACTAGCTCACTAGGAATGTTTAAAGTGGCAGTAAGGATAGTTTTGCATTAAGTGAATTCTACATTAAGGCTACAACAAGTTGATCATATGTTCTATGGATTTTGTCCACAACAAATTGAAATTGAGCGAAAAATAATTATTTTTTCCATAATTTGTATTATGAAAAGCGAGCGAAAAGCGAAAAAAATGTTCGGTTTCTATTAATATAAATGAATTTCTGCTTAAATGCTGTTAGAATTACATAATCATTAAAGTCTCTGTTTTAAAGATTCATTTGCCTAATGGCCAGTGTCTATTTTTACTTGGCATTTTTAATTAAACAAAATAAAACATGGTTGTGCCAATATAAATTAATACTTTGTAACTATGTGATATACATGTACAATATAATTTAAAAATCTGACATTATATACATATTTGAAATACTAATAATAAAATGCCAGCTTTCTAAGATATTTTCGTAGTCGTAAGCATAGTTTGCAATAAGGGAACTCTGTCCTAATAATGAATTTCTGCTTCAGTGTTAATAGAATCAAAGTATAAACTTCTCTGTTCTAAAGATCGGTTAGAAAAAATGGTAAGTTCCTACTATTAATTGGCTAAATCAAATTAAGGAACTAAATCACAAATAAACTTGGTGTTTAAAACAAAATGCAAGTATCCATATTTGACACATTTTCTGCACATTGCAATGTACTAAAACATTCACAGTTTTCAAAAGGCAATTAGGAAAGTAACAAGTATGTCAACCGAATGTGTTTGTTGTTTCCTTAAATGTGTTGTAACAATGTATACCTCCATTGTGGTTAGATCTTGAAGAATGTTGAAACAAAACAGTAACTAATGATGTTAGTTGTCTATAATTGTTTTAATTAAATAAATAAACAATCACATGACCCTTGAAAACCTCATCGCGGCATGTTTTCTTCCTGTTAGCCACATTTTGCTCATTGCTATTTGTTAAAATGTCCGGATTGTACGGCATTTAGCTGCGCATGTAAACAAAATGGCGGATGGTTGTAAGAGGGGCGAAATAGTGTGTTGGTGTGTTCAAACAGTCAAAATACCAAACATATTTTGTTATTTATACAATTTGACAGTCACATGTCAGCAAAAGGCGCAAAAGATGTATTGAAATAAAAACAAGAAAGTTTTGTAATTGGGCTGTGACAGGCACAAATTTACAATTTCAGGTAGAAATTCTCTGTTTTACTCTATTCATGGCCAAAAAAGCTAAGAGCGCTGTATATGGTTGCACTTTGTATCTTGGACACTATTCATCGCATCAGGTTATAAAACTATGCTTATTTGCTAACATATCGGGTTGTATCTCAGAATCCAAGCTTTAACCCTAGTACAAGCACATATCCTACCCATTGACTGATAAGTGCCCCACTTGATTCAGAGGTAGAAAGGAAATGGTCGTAGAATACATTTTTGGAGCCTCCAAAATGATGTTGCAATTTGGGAGAATATAGTGCTTGAATATGGGCTTTTTACTCAGTGTAAATAAAAGTATTGACTAAACATGTATAAAACTCATTTGGTATAAAAATGGTTGTACTCGGAGAACCTTTGAGGTTAACGTTATCATAAAGGACAAAATTCTAAATTAGAGATACATACCAATCTGAAAATACAGTTTCTTTTTCAAGTGGTTATTTATCTGACCATCTCGAACACTGAAAAGTGAGTACTTCAATTGTTTTGTTTATTCTTGAATCAACAGTGGTGACAGTCAACTTATCAAGGAATGGCCGTCTTTTTCATCTCCATGATTTTATCAACAAAAGTTAGGCAAACTCTCGAACAAACAAAACCATCAGTTGAGTTTACACTTAAACCAAATAATTAGTAAAATTACATCTTCAAAGATATTTTCAATAAATGTAACATAAATGACAGTTATTTGTTTGCAATGTGATTAAAGAAAATGACTACATCAAAGGAACATTTTTCTTTATTTACAAAGCTAAATGACTCAAGCCATTCCCCAATTTTAACTGTAGCAATTATTCATTAAAACTTAAGTTGAAAGCATCAGGTTATTTTTCGTGGTTAAGCTCTTGCTAAATGGTATTTAATGTCCGGGTTATCTAAATCAAATGTTATTTACGCTACCGCTTTGGCGAAATAGATAATGAGTTTCACGCTTGAACTACGCCTCTTTGTCTATGTTGAAAATTGTTTAAGCGTGAACAGAGTGATCTTATACTTTCTTGTTACCATTGGAACGATGTTTAGACATCGTTCCAAAAATGAATAGGTTTAACGCCGTACCAATACATTGTATATATCATTTGACAGTGGTCAGTAAACTTATTCACCGTTCCTAGAAAGGCTAAATATCTGGAATTAGCTGTTAACCAGTAACTAAGCGCGTACTTCCGTCAGTGACTCTCAACTGTCCAACAATATTAAGAATAAGTTGTGAGAGGGAAATTATTTGATGACCAAGGTCCACGAAAGTATGACCCGTGCGGGAATTGAACCTGTGATATTTTGTGTATTTTAGTTGCTCCGGTATCATGTTTCATAATTGTTCAATTATGTTCTATTATCCCATGTATATGTATTGTGTGTGGTTTTCTTCATATTTCCTATGGCATATACACTATTTTGTAAAATACCTCCAAAAAGACTCTTGGGAAAGAACTTTGCTTATGCCAATACACTATTTTAACTTTGACTTGACTTGGTTACATCCGGGTCGGTAGCACAGTGGATAGGGCGCCTGGATTTTAAATCTAGTCTCCCGAGGGAGGTACGGATTCGAATTCCACCCGGGAAGGTTATATACCCTTTCGTGAATATTTGAACAATGTCAATTTTCCTCTAATTATAAGGAATATGGAGAAGTTTCCGGTCATATGAAAGGGTAGGTGAGTACTGGTTATAAACAAGTGTCCAGGAAAGCTAGTATAGGTGCGCTGGACGCCGTAAAGTAACCTAGTAATTGTGTTGGCACGGCGTTAAACCCAGCATAAATAAATAAAATGACTTGATTACACATTATATTAATGAATGTGCATCGGCATATTAAGTGGAATTCTACCTGCAATAAGGTTATTATATTTCAACATAACTGTTGAACCTTTAACGGGACAGTCTTCGCTCACACAAAATGACTCGTTTTCAGAAGTCTATTTTCAATGTTTCCAGATTCACAGTAAGTCAGCGAGTGGTTGTTTATAGTCGGTCTTATGCCATGAGGCTTTGACCGACTATTTTCCAGATTCTATGGTTATTCATAGCTCCTGTTTGAACGACAAAATCTGTAGTTATCCAAATGAACACAGTTAGTCATTTTTTTTTGACTAATAAGAGCTCAGTCGGCTACTTGAAAAGGTGTCTAATCTTTTAGTGGTCTGATATGATTGTGTCGATTTTTCGCAGATTTTGAATTTTTGTCGAAAATTTTAAAAATGTAATGACAGGTCCTATGATAACAATGGTCGAGTTTGAAAAGATATGAAAACTTTACCCGCTTTTATATTTGATAAATACGTCGAGAGAATGTCTATAAAATATGATAACATTGTGTGGCCCCTGTCTTTAAGTAATGTGTGAGATTTTAGGGGTTTTTAGTAATCAACAATGGCGGATTCAATAAGGGGTCATGGAGGTTATGAACTCTTGTGAGCAGTATAATACTGCATATGTTTGAATTGTTGAATTGCATCCAAAATGATACAATGATACAAAATCGAGCATGGGTTAATATTGGCTAGCCTTCACACCGCCAAATATTGACCCCACAAAAAACTTCTAAAAAACGCCAATATTTGCATCCGCCAATAATAAGACGTATACATACAGTATTTTATGATCTTTTAACCAATGTCCTTATATGACATATAGTATAAGTTAATTTGTTGTAACAATTTAAAATACCCCAGATGACATCTAATGCCCCTGAAAGTTTCAGCAATGTGAACAAAACATGATAAAAAATGATAAAAACACGATAAAATGGTAAAAACGTGTAAAAATTGTGATTTAAAATGAAAAAAGTGGTGTTCGCATTCCATGTGAAAATATTAGGTTTTCCTCTTCCAACCCCCAAACAAAATGAAAATCCCCGTAAATATATTTTGCATACGCCTCGTTTGATTATTGAATGTACTTCATAGAACAATTTCTGTATTAAGAAGATTAGGACTTGATTTACATATTTTGAGGTTATAACTTTAAATATCAGACAAAGTTTGGTCACAATTAACGTCACTTGCCTTGCCTTTAATCATGTCTCATATAGAAGGTATAGGGTGATCAATTTTACTAATTACACTGCGTAGGTCGGTGATAAACCTTTTGGCTTATATTTTACTCTTATTTTCTTATCTGGACACCTTATGTTAGTTTTGAATGTTATCTACAATGATCGTGAGTAACATCCGATTTATTCTTTACTGAAAATGCTCAACAATTGATCAAACAGTAGTAAAGTTTGAGACCTTTTCACAAAACAGATTTGATATTTTTCAAATACACCAAACTCACGTTTAAGGGTTGTTAAATAAAATGGTCTAGAGGGTGAGCATATACAATAACATATACCTATCATATTGATATATGATTTGTTCTGGTTTTTTTCATATTCACAAAAATTCTTACGAAAAAAATTATCGTAAGTCAATTTCATAAATGTTGTTGTTCATTGTCGGAAGAATAATAAATATAAGTGTGATATGATATTCAAAAGATATACAATATTCTACACAATTCAATAATGTTGGGAATTGATAGACAAAAAATGAGCGTATTATTAATGCTTCATGCTTTTGACTTACGATGATTATTATCGCAAGATTTTTCGTGAAAAGCGACACAGGTCTAATATTTATAGAAAATGTGCAATTAGACAGATAATAGCCACAAGTACCTAGAAAATATACACATTTCAAAAAAATACAGATTACAAAAATAGGCTACATAATTATACAACATTCTGAACACAGCAGAGAATGATTAAAAAACGGATATTTCCTGTTTTTGACTTACGATCTTTTTTATCGTAAGTGCAAAAATAGCCTTATACCCAATCATCCATCAGACTACGTAACATTATATGTGATGACACGATTGTATACATGTATGTCAAATATATCAACGTATCAAAGTTAATACAAGATAGTCCGAGCATTATCTCATGGAGATTTGACTTTCATTACATATTTAAATCACAGAAAAACAATGGAATATCAGTGAAGATAATATCTGGACGAGATTTGCTTATCTTAAGCTTTATAAACATACTATAATCCTTGTGTCCGAATATATAGGTCTTATCCGAACATTATTACATTTCACTTAATTGGTCTGGTGGGAAATCTTTGCAAACTATGAATTTTAAAGTCAATTTAATTGTATATAAATCCATTTTTTTTTTACTAAACAAAAAATAAATAAAACTTTTTTAAAATACTTTATCGATTAAACTTTTAACTTGAGAATATAGACTGAAACTGTCTTCATATTTTCTGTGAAATCAATTACAATTTTAAGCCATCAAAAAACTAAAATACAATACAAAGATACAAAGGAACACTTTGCTGCACATCACATCTCCGGTGCCAGTATAATATGTTCTGCAAACACCCTGGAAAACTATTCCTTTTCAGTGTACTACATCAACAAATAGTCGTCTTTTTATGACTAGGAAAAACGTATGTAGATTTTCCAGGGTGTTTGCAAAAATATAAAACTGACATTGGAGATATGATGCGCAACAAATCACTATCACTGTTCTGCTTAGCCTTGAGTAGGTATCATCTAAATCTGACTAGAATTAAAATATCTTACAGCTCTTTAAAACTTTGAGTCGATGCAGATTTTTTTTCATCTGGAAACCGTAGCAATTTTGATATCATAGTCTCGTTATACTGCCGCCGTGAAGCTAGTACTGAGTAGAATATAGCCCAGGAAAGCATGTTTAGTGATCCATGGTCAATTTATGTTTATTAATGGTGGACATTTCAAGTATGACCGATACAAGTAGAAAAATATGAAAAACAAAAACTTAAAGTGGCATCAACGCCAGGGCGCAATTCAACCAACGCCAGAGCAATCCAACGATAATTAAATGAACCCAAAGACAACCACAAATACATAACATTGACACCTTGCAGTGTATTTACCTAGTAAATAGTTTGAAGTATAAAATTAGATTATACATAATTAAATGAAGTATAAATTAGATTAAGTTAATTATGACAGTAAGTATATACAGTGTATGTACAAATATGGGATAGATAAGAAAATTTTACTTTCATTCTACAGTGGAAAACTTGATTAAAAGTTGAGAGGAAAATACCGTATTTGTAGTAATAAAACCTCCACCCGCGTATATCTATTGAGCGGGACAGGTGCGCGTTTGCTGTGTAGAAATGTACACCTAATCTGATGACGTCAGCCTCTTAATACAGTGACGTATAATCATTAACAAATTAGTGAACTGCTGGAAAATTTGAACACACAGATGTGATATGACTTTTGATTTAAAAAATGATGAACATTTCAAGTTTATTTCCAAAACGTTTTAGACGATAATTTTGCAATGATGTTGGCATTTCCCTTAAATGAATTTGGCTGTTTTATTTATCTTTGTTTCCTAATAAATTACAAAAAATGTAGGTATTTCAAAAACTGATAAAGTTATGAGTATAGATTATTGTGTTACTGAATTTAAATACAATATATGTTGGAATGGTGTACATGTATATTCTGCTTTTTTTCCGTCCAAGAAAAATTGTATCCTAATGCAGGTTAATATGTGCACATTTGACGGTGGACCTCAATAACTTGTACCTACAAAAAGTATATCAAAGCAATGACCCTAACGGTTATCAAAAGCCATGTATAAAGCAATATTCCGTAGACTTTATGATGATGTTGTAAAATCAAAGCGCTGAAGAACTGAATTTGTTTTGATAATAATGTTAGTAATTTTATATAAGGGGAGTATTTTCTTTTTTTTCAATGTGAAATAAGAACTTTAACAAATTTAATAAATGTATGCGTGTTTGAGAATTAAAATATAATACACATACTATAAGCAATGTTCATTCAACCTAGGAACTATTTTTCAAATGTCTGTTACTAGGTTAGAACATCGTATGCTATGACAGGCTCAATAATTTCTATCTATATACTCACGGAACTAATTGCGGATTCTTTACCTAGAATTGTTGGGGTCTTTATTACAGTGGATAAATTTGTGTGGAAAAAATGATATACACAAATAAAACTGATGTACATGTATTGAACAAAGTGATAAAAAAATACCTACATGTAGTTTTAAAGTGCTATATTTTAATAACACCCATACTATTATTATTATTTCATTATTAAAATATAAATTAATAAAAATAAATGGCTAATAAAAATTCCCTCGCCGTTCTACAAGATAAATACGGTAAATTATTAAGAGGGTTTAACTGTTTAGCCAGCATTGATTCTACGGGCTTTAGTTTTGATAAAATGACGAAAAATGACATTGTTATTACGATCCCTTATCTCCACAATTACCTGTCACAGTTGGTCACGTGACTCCCAGGTTTACCGACGTTTTATTTCTACCCAAATTTGGATTCGGTCTGCTTCGGACTTTTATCTTCAGATAGTTTTGATATTAAAACTCTTCGGATAGTGGAGTTAGAAATTTCATTTCAATTTATTTTAAAGGGGTATAGTAGTGCTGTTGAACGGACTTCGGTGTGAGAAATTTGGACCTTATTCTAGAGTGGAAATTTTGAATTTCTGAAGACAACCTAAGTTTGATTCTTATTAATAAGCGTGTAGAATTGTGTGATTTGTTTAAACTGTGTTTTAGTTGAAAGTAATTGTTGTCATTTTTAGTAAAATCTAAACAACTTAATTATTATATTAGCATAGAAAGCGTGTTTTGCTAAATTTGAATTACTTCCCGATATGGAACAGCTCTAGTAATAAAAGTATTCCATCTTTTGATTTATTAAAATTACATTAAAAACTAGACCTTGCAGGTACAGAACTTTAGGGTGGATTTTTATTGAATATCAAAGCAAATGGTTCATGATCCGTAAATATTACTTTCAGAGTTATTTTTAGTGTTTTAGTGTTTTTAGAAGTATGTATATAAACAATTTACGTCGGAGTTCCTCTACACTTTAATTTGTGTGATATATAAAGTGACAGCAGTTAAAGATTTAATTGAAAAATATTTTCCGTCGGGTAAATTAAAGGAGTTATTTCGTCGGGAAAATGTTGGGGACCTTGCCCCCACAAGGAATAGAAAACCATAGTGGTATTATAAATAGTGCTAAACGATTCCGTCGGGATGGCAGTTTACCGGACACCGATAGAGGTTCGTCGGATAGCTCACCCGACACGTCGTACCCAAGAAAATATCCTAAAGGAACAGTAAAATCAGGTGAGAATTATAAATTAATATTCAAACTTTCCGTCGAAATGTTCGTGTTTACCTTACAACACATTTTCTCTCTCCCTACCCCCTCTCTCTTTGGGCATATTGTGCATAAAACGTAAGTTTGATTTTGGGTTTGTTTGGTCTAACGCCGTAGAAAAACATGGTAAAGGTCATATAAGGGCGGCCAGTCAACCTCCTTACCGTTCCTAGAAAGGCCGAATAATGGACTTAGCCGTTATCTAGTTACTTGGTGCATAGTTTTGTGAGTAACTGCTAACTGCTCTACATGATTTTAGAATCAGCCATAGTTGGAAGTATGACCGTTGATTTTTAATTCATGACTAAACTCCACGAATGCACGGATACTTAAACTTATTTCTAAGACAATCAATTCAAATGATAGTCTAATAATCACATTCATATTATTAATATTATCTGCACATCATTTAAAACTATTAAATAAAATTCACAAGCGTAAAATATTACTCATATATTTCTGACTACAATGTCACCTATAAGAATTGTAGGTTTCAAAATCCGGGGCGGTAGCGCAATTGATAGACCACCGGAATTTCG
Organism: Mactra quadrangularis; assembly: GCA_025267735.1. Taxonomy (NCBI): domain Eukaryota; kingdom Metazoa; phylum Mollusca; class Bivalvia; order Venerida; family Mactridae; genus Mactra; species Mactra quadrangularis. The sequence continues at coordinate 14,095,347 of CM046304.1, forward strand.
AATTCCGGCCTTGTGGAAGGGTATGTGAGTACTGGTTATAGAAAAAGGTCTAGCAAAGCTAATTTTCCATTAAGTTTCGAGTTCTTCGAATAAGAACCCATCACAAGCAATGGAAACATAATTCATACGCAATGCCTTATAAATTTCATTATCCTGAATTGAACAATTTCTTGTTCACAAAAGGAGCTATAATACAGTATAAAGCTATTATTATAATTATTACCTCGAAAACAAAAGCTTAGCTACAAAATCCTATTATGAAATATGATTTTCTTAACCGTGATAGAGTACAAATACAATTTTATATGAATGACATCTAAAACTTTTCTAAAAAAAATAAAGTTGACCATAAACGGCAAAAAGTAAACACGGAATAAACATATAAACATTCATTTTTTTGTAATAACATACAAATACGTTTTTTATATTTATTTAGTGAAGAATGGTCACTTTTGACCACGCTTGACAATAGGCATTAAAAATCCAGTCTTGCCAATAAACATTGAAAATCCATTCAAAAGATCTGATCTCGTCCTTTCGGTTGCAAACGGGAAGTTTATTTAAACGATCATCTAAGTGTCATGTGCTTTAAATAAAAATTCCAGAATTTCCAAAATAGTAGAAATCATGAATTGATCGAATCCATACCGCCCCGACATTCCGAATGCTCCAAACGATTGAATATCATAAAATCGTTTGGTCTCCGGGAAAAGGCGTTCTTCGGTAGTTTTACAATATGACCCACTGTAGAAACTGAAAACTTTTGTTTATACTTTAATTATTGATATCATGTATTGAATTGAAGAGCGATCAGGTTTAAAACTGTGTTAATCAAAATCAATACTTGAAAATTATCACAAATTATCTACGTTTCGTGAATATCTTGTCCGTTTTTGCATTTTTGTCAAGGGCGTTTGCCGATTTTCACGTAGCTATTTAGACACCTTCCTACGCTATGCTACATGCGGTGTTATTTACATATATTCACGAATTTTGTTCAATAAATGATAGTAAATTTGTTCAAAAATAAATATAACTTGTTTAGAAAATAAAATGACTAAGCATTGCTATATGAACAACTTTAAAGGGATTTTGTGCATTTTTGGAACATCGCATGATTTCCCCAAAATAATTTAATCGTATGTAATTTATTTAGAGCTAGTATGTATAGTTTTAATTGTATATTAGTTGAGCATAGAGTTTTAAACTTTAAAATAAGGAAACTGGGACGGATTAAAAATGAGCCAGCTAACATATAGGTCACAGCAGCAGTGAAAACATAGACCTACCACACAAACTAAAAGGCTAGAAGGGAGATTGTTTTATTATTATTTTTTGTTATAAAAGGGACGCAACAAACTAACAACGAGAACAAGAACATAAGGGCTTTCCGCTTTGAAAAGGACAGTGCCAAATAATAAAAGAAATAACAAGTATATTTACAAGTAGCAAAGAGCGCAATGATGGCAATGACATTGGTTTCAATATTAGTTATTAATTCTAGTATCCAGAGTTTTTTTTTTAATTCAGTTGTGCAGCTTTGGGATTGATGTTGAGAAACATAAAGGCTTTGTTTTTTGGGGGGAGTTAGCAACACATTCTACAGGTTATATTACGACGATCAGTCGACCTACACACCGTTTCTGGTAACGCTAAGTCTCCGGATTAAACTTTCAGTCTATTTCTAGATGCATATGTCTGCCAGTAATTGACAATTACCCTACATTATTTGGAATCAGTGGTAGGAAGAAGAATGGCTAAGAAATTATTTTCTGATCAAGCTCCACAAAAGTTCATATATGCCCTGCCCTTGAATCGATGAGACTGTTACTACAAAATAAACTAATGAAAAATAATATTTCATACGTGCCAAAGTAACTACGCACTATGCACGTGTGTTACTGCATCTGCGACGGCTAATGCAAACAATGCGTTCATGATACTTTTATCATTTTATTGACATTTTTCTATATGAATGGGCTATCAACCTCTCAGTCTGAACAACAGATATTATTGTATTCTTTTGTTTCATAAAGATAGAACATAAAATGACAAAACTGCATCTGGTTGTTTGCTTTGCATGAAAGTGCAACCTGTTAAATATTGAATATGTGTATTTATTAAGGCTGTGGTTCGTTGAGCAAGTGGCGATCCGATTCGAATCACGATTCATGTGTAACGATTCACGAATCGAACCACGAATCACTAGTTGATAAATAAGCATACAGTAATTCATAACATAACGCATATATTTATATTAATTTAGTGTAAATATAATAGAATAAGTGAAGAACTAATGTAACAGAAGATTTTATTACATAGAAAGTATTGTAAAAGATTCAGAAAAGAATTTTCGCGTGAAAATAGCGGTGTGCAAAGTACATAAATTTATGTTTTCATTTGTAGTGCAGCTCATTTTCGGTGGTAATTCAGCTGAAAATTGTCTTTGTTTTAAAATAATAGATCGCGAACTGACGATTTGGGAAGTGCCGAATATTCGTACTCGATTTTCTGGTCAAGATCGCGAATATCCGAGTACTCGGATACTCGCAACAGCCCTAGTATTGATATGGAACCACATGATTGGTCTGGTAAAAGTCATAATATGGTGTTTATGTGCTGAACGCCATACAATATACATGTAAGCCAAAAATTACTACCCCAAAAAAGAGACATGATTTGTTTTGTTTTCTTTTCATTTTGCATTCTACTATTATACTTATGATTTGTAAATATTCCCATGTTTTACCGTCTATTCTATTCTATTCTATTCTATTCTATTCTATTCTATTCTATTCTATTCTATTCTATTCTATTCTATTCTATTCTATTCTATTCTATTCTATTCTATTCTATTCTATTCTATTTTTATATTCATTTCATTTCAAATCTATCCTGTTATGTTTTATTCTATTTCATTTTATTCAGTTTAGTTCAGTTCTGCTCTGTTCTGTTCTCATATTTTTCCTCTCTCTCTGTTCAGCTCTGTATGGCTAGTGCCTTTTATCTTAAACATAAAACAAATACTCAACTCAATACTTGTTAATATTTAAGCTACTTGTATAAATCAAACCTTAAATGATTTTTAAAAATCAGCTAATTTTATGATAATATTTATAAACATAATGCATATTTTATATCAGAACTTAAGGTATACTCAAATTTATATTGACTTTATATGAATGACATATTTTAACACAAGTGTATGTAAATATGACTTGAACATTTTTGTGATTAGCTCATAATTACCACTCACTTGTATAAATGATTGATTTAGCGAAATATTTAGCGTGTCACTGGGGCATGGGCAAGCGTGAGTGTTGGTTTTAAGGTAGAATTTCCTACTACCAAACTATGTTTCATAACCGCTGAGGATTGCTTAGAATATTTAATCTTGACAGAACAAAATATGTGTAAAAGGAACCACAGGACAAAGCGCTAGCTAGCGCTATTTTCAGGAAACTGACCGTTTCAGCTTTTTAACAAATGAAATATAATAAACTAAACATCAAATGGACAGTAAAGTACAGTAACGAATCTTGTCGGCGATAGTGCTTTAGTTTTTAACATCTTTGGTTGTAGGCCAAAGCTAGGAAAAGCTAAAAATTGTTAACATACAAGAATTCCGAAAAAAACTTTTAAATAAAAGGGTGGCAAACAGGAAATATAATCCTAATTTCCATTTTGCTCCCTTAATATTAGCTTAAACATACTTACCTCAGAATAATACAAAAAGATTACAAAAAATTATATGTTTTACAAATACATAAATTAAATATACCTTGAAAAGGATGAAAAAGAAAGACAATTCCCATTACAGTAAAGGTATTCTGATTGAAATAAGTGGGACAACCTTAATAATCCTTGTAAGGTAACTTGCATTAATAATTAAGAAGTTCAACACTAGTAAAATGCTCTCATGTAAGCTTCTGGTTTGTTTAGTTTGCATTTAACTACTACTTATAATTTGATTTTATAAACTGACGTAATCATTCATGTCATAGTTAATTGTTTGAATATAACTGTACATATATCATAATATGTATAAAAGCTTAGATTTCAAATTTCGTTTGGTTAGGCTACATTCTGGATGAATTAAACGCATTCTTTTGTGTGTCAGCAACGCTTTTTGAGCTTTAACCTCTCCACCCTTCCAAATAAACTTACATGTGCTCATCTAAACGCAAGCACAAAAATTAGTTTTTTACCAGTATATATTTACAATGCATACTTATATGAACAATAACAAAAAGCTGTAGCAAAGTTCCCTCAAATCTTATTTGTTTCGCATTACCAGCTCATACAAATAAATATACCATTATATCAGCTTAGAACTATCAATCCTTCGGTACGGAATCAACAAAAAAAATCCGGCGGTGTTTAAACAGCAATTCTAACAGATCGTCTGCTATGGCAGGCGCAATTATTTCTAAAGTTCTGAGCATGTTAAAGACAAATAAAAATCGAACTATTTTCAGCGCGGAGCCTAATCGCCGATAAGTCTGATAAGTTGTGCGTCTAAGTAACATCGTGTCGAACTCCTTTAAGCCTTTACGTCGCGTCAACGCTTTGATAAATTATGACATGGTCATCGCCAAGTAGAAGCTGGTCAACACATACTCAAGGTGTTATTTTTCTTGTTACTATAAGATCAATGAGTAATGAAAACATTCATTTTGAGAATTAATATATTTTTCCGCAGTGACACTGAAATTGCGAATGTATTTATATATGCATGTCGTACTTAACTTTGATCTTTCAGTACATTGTAACTATATCTATTTGTACATCTAGATATTTTTTCTAAAGCTCTTTCAACATCGCTCATACATGTATATTACGTTGAAATTTACATGCTACTACATATACTCACTTACATGAATTGTAATTGCATTTTATAGTCTAAGTTTCATGCTTATGCACGTTCATCGACGTTACAGCTCTTACCCCTGAGGTCCTGACCATTGGGCTACTGGTATCTATCTATAAATCTTCCCGAGGAGTCTTTTTACTTCGCTCAGTACAGCCGACACTTGAACGCAATGGAATTATATCATCCTAGCAGGTACCCATTTACACCTGGGTAAAGTGAAGCAATCTCAGGTAAATGTTTTGCTCAAGGAAATTAGCAGTTATTTTAATAAAATTCTGTTCGGTTCTGTTCGACTTCAGCTTTGTGTAAATAAATGTTATAATAACTGTAACACTAGAAATCTGTTGAAATAAAGGGATAACAAATTGTTCTCAAACATAATGTCTAACAATATACAACATTGATTTTCTCTTTTAATCATTTCATATTTTCTTATCAGTATTATTGATTTCCTGATAGAAATGTTTGTGTCAATTGTGACCAAAAATTCTCAGGCGGAATATTACAATATTGATTTTGGAATATACGGGATATTAGACGGATAACAAATCATACGAAATTTAAATATAGGTCACAAACCGAGAGAAAATCCCACCTAAGGTTTAGGAGCGTTTTTAAAATCCCTTGATTTTTGTGTACATAAAAATAATGGTAATATTATTTCTAGCCCTGTATTTTTGTTTTTAAGAGATAACAAAATTCCGAAGCCTATCAATTTAATTTTTATTCACAAATCGTTTATTGTATTCACAAACTGTTTGTGAGATGTCGTTAGGTACAGAAGAAGTCTTAATTGTACGTAAACCAAAAATGGCGCGATTCGAAACAGAAAAATAAAATAAAGCACATACATTTTGTATATGAAAAGATTATGCTGTCTGTAACCACTCTCGTACCCTGAGGTTATCTTTATTCTGGATAAACTCTGGGTACGAGAATGCATGAAACGTGCTACAAGCCCCATGTGTAATAAGAATTGTGGTGATGATAATGACGCGTTTTAGTCAGGTCCGTTCCTTAAGGATGCTTAATGTCCAGGCCATGTAATGAGACTCATTCAATAACGAGTAGGGTCTGAACGGAGGCAATTATATTTTTTTGGACCTTCTGTCCAAAAACATAAAAATATAAAATGAAAATTAGATATTCAAAATCATTTTTTTCTGTTAATTAATCAAGACGATTATAAAAATACTTTGCGATAATTTTTGTTGATATTGTCATGTACAATATATACACAGCTGATAATATTATAGGGTCCTAGGTATTACTGAATCCCTAAAATACGTTTATTACAAAAGTGACAGCTTTCATTGTTTTTATTACATGTACACATTTATTGCCAATTAAAACTCCTTATAATCTAAATAAATATAATTATACACTAAGCTTTATGACATGCGTAATTATCTTTGTAACACCACGTGACCACATCGCCCACGTGTCATCTGTTGATTACAACAATCTGATCAACTCGGAAATGATATCCGAATTAATCACGAAATGATACGGAAAACACCGATCATTTACGATTTTTTTCGTCGGAAGCAATCGGAAAACTTCGGCAACTTTTTTTCGTTCCGTTAATACATTCAGAGCACCACGAAGATTTGCGTTGAAATTCACCGAACAGTTCCGAATGACAAATTTTACGGAAATTCCCGAAGTTTGACGAGTGAGATTATAGGTATCATATTACTTATCTCCGTTTATCATCGTAATCGGTCGTAATCGGTTTATGATGACAATCACACCTAGTATCAATTAATTTATGATCGGATTAAATAAGATATCAGATTAGTGTTGTTGTTTTAGTAATAAAATTCATAGACCCTATATGTAGAGTCCATGTATAATTATGGCCACGCCCCTAAAGAAGTAAAAATACCTGTACAATACAAATGTTATACGTACCGGTCAAGAGCATAGGTTGGTGAACGCACGTCCATTCGAAAGGCCGCGTATGCAGATATAATTAAAATTAATTAAAATTAATACTTATAAATAAATAAGTAAATAGCTGCTCCCCGCCTGAACTTATGTCTTTATGCCGAAGAAATAACGATTTTCATACGCTAGTATAATCTTAAGTTAAAATTTCAACACAAATCGAAACTGTTTTCATCATTTGTTAATTTGCAATGATATCTAATACATTTATTCTTGCGTACGATACTAAAAGTACTTCTTGTTATTATACAGTTTTGTGGAACTTGGTGAATGAGAACGTTTTTTTGGGGATATTGTCTTGTTACATCGACATTCTGTTTGGCATTGTCATTATACATTTTTTATGTAATCAGGCTACTGATAAAATTCATTTCAATAAAAGGATTTTCCTTGTGAACGCCTTCAGCTGGGAGAGGCCAAACGCCGATTTAATCTGATACGGATGCATTTATCTTATAAAATGAAAAAGAAAACTTATTAAAAAGCAATGCAATGATTTGGGCTTGTCTTCATAATTTTTATTTCAATTTTTTTATCACAACATCACACTATAATATTTGAATTTAGAATGTATCGATTAACAATGAATTCACAATACAATCTCTGTTGCGCAAAACATACGCGTACCAACAATTAATTAGTATGGGTGGTCTCAGATTTTAACATTTTTTTCTTACATAAAAAAATACTTTACTCTCTTCCAATAACTGGTCTAACAAAGATTGAATGTGAATTTTGTGCATGTACCACAATAGTAACTTAATTTTAATACCGTTACCAAAGGTTTAAACAGAGGATATTTGTCAACTTTGGTGTAAGATCCATTTTTATTTCACTCAGTGCGCTCAAACACATATTTTTCACGAGTGGCATAGTCATGAGTGAAAATGTCACGAGTTCGTGATATCATAACATATACAATATTTCGCCACCACTTTAACCCAATCAAAATAATACAAATACTTATAATAATATTCTTTCAGAACCTTCCAATGAAGAAGTTCAAAGTTTCACCGATGACGAAAGTGTATTTGACGAAGAAGAACGAGCAATGCTTAATGAAGCTGGTCACGTGGACGTTAATGGCAACAGTAATCAAACACCAAAGAAGACAGTAGCACAAATCATGCGGGACAAAAAGAAACAGACAGCTATGACGTTACAATGGTGAGTCATGTGACATGATAGTCATCAAACATTTAGGCCACAAAAAGTCTGTGTTTAGGACAGCGATCTGAGAAATGTTAGGTTTGGTCAAAGACCCTATATAGGGTACTTGATTTGGTTAGGGATTCTACCTGATTTGGTAGACTTTTGGAGCCAATTTGGACTTTGACTAAGAGTTGTCAATATTTCTGAAGGTAAAGTTTAAAAAATATTAGCGGATCGGCTAGGAAGTATCCGGTTTTCCTAAACAAATGAGTTTAAGGCCTAATTTAATTTACCTAGACGCTTGTAGAAAGTACATTTACAAAATGTACTTTTAGTTGAAAGCATACAGTTACCGCATTTAAAAACGCACGAATAATCAAAGTACTAAGCTTCTCTAAGTTGAAAATAATACACTCTCGATTGAAAGACGAAGGCAAAGTACTATGTCTTTTGCAGTAGAAAACACAAAGTCACTTGCAGTGAAAATCACAAGGTCACATAATGTACTAAGTTCCTTAAAGTTGAAAACTCTAACACTGAATCGAAAGCACTCATACACCCGAAGTTGAAGGTACAATGTACTGCTCGGCCAATTGTAATTGTCCGCGGTGTATTCAAAAGAGCATTTGCTGGAGTCTTCTACTAAATATGGGGAAAACCCACGTAAAATCGTAACAAAATTGACCAAGATTCATGGCAATGAAAATTTAAACCAATAGATAATGTATCAAATCGGCTGTTGGATATTGAAACTATTTGATTGATGCGATTCGGTAACACAACCATGTAGTAAGGACATACTTCTGTCAAAATATATGAAAATATTTACGTTGATATCACTTAATTTGTTCAATTTTTCAAAATTTTCAATAAAACCAAAGAAAAGAACAGTACCTCATTTTGTATCAGAAAGAACACCGATTGAGTTACCGACTAGTTTAATCTTCAAATAAACCTTAGAAATTCCAGACTTATGACAAATAACCAAGTTTAGAGGAATCTTATATTTAATGATATTTTTCAAGTGCTTATTGGTAAAGAGCGATATTCTAAATCATGCGAGGGTATGTAGTGAACAATGTTCAGTAATTTTAAGTCCATACCTTTAACTTAAGTCGCACCCATTGCCATGACTTTTTGTGGCTTTTCTGTGCACCGCGATAAAAATATATAATGGGCCCACGATTATATAAAATGGGCCAACGATTAAAGGCTATCAAAGTGCTTACTCTTGCAACTAGGGCCATTACTATCAAGCGTATAATGGTCGATTTTTGTTGCGAATCCTTACTATGTCGTTTTTATTATGAATGTATTATTTATGAATTATTGTATTTTAAATATGCAACCCTGGTGCACGATTATTTTAACCGTTGAGGAGGTGGACATGAAATCGTCCCTTCTCATATAAATTTAATAGTAAACGTTTTGGCCAAGATTTCAAATATATTTTCAAATATTTCTAAATATATCGATGTATTACATGATGCTAAGGTACGTAAAAGAACCAGGGAAGTCTTTTTAATATGAGCATTTTTCATAGCACATTATCTTCAATAGTGTAAAAAATCACTTATCTGGTAGCTTCGTCTGAGAGTTTAAGTCTACTTCGATATTGCTTCTTGATACATCATTGCGAGTCTAGGTATACCGCCATATTGGACTACTTCCGGTCACATGACTACAAAGTGGCGGCTAAAATTCGATCATCTCGACTAATGCAGTTTTCATAATGCCTATACCGTCTATAAAAGATGAAATAAACGAATCAAAACAAATAACTCTAATCTGTATGCAATGCATGCATGAATGTACATGATGTATTTCAAGTTACGAATCATGACAAAAATAGCCGATGTTTCACGCTTGGTCGCGAAAATGGGACATACTGTGCCGCTGCAACTTGAAGCACAGATTTAAACAATGGAAAATACATGTACTAACTTAGCATTTCTCTAACCATGTTCTTTATCAATGTTCTATATCAACAATTCATGCATTTATATGATATAATCACAGCAGTGATTTCATACAAGACATTTTCTGTTATCATATCTGACAGGTGTCTTGGACCACCTCCTTGTCAGCAATGTTTGTCTGACACACTTTAGTATTAAGTTAGAACGCTTTTTGTATTATTTGAGTAAATAATGCATGCAGTGTTTTTCGATTTTTTGACAAACATTGAATAATTTAGCGAGACATAACTTGTTATCAAGATATATAAAAAAAACTAAACTGTTTTAGGGTGTTTTTTTCTGACTGAATTTTGATTACTGATTTTTACACATATTTTAAATATCTACTGATCTAGATTATAGTTGAGTTTTTGTTTTTATGATAATTTGAAAAAAATGTCATTCCAGTCTGAACAATTTACATAATTTGTAATCGAATAATTGTATGTTTACGGTATATCAATTTCTTTAATGATACGTGGTTCTAGGTTTTCAAGTTTTAACAATGATTTCAGTATTTTAAAAAAAATTCATTCCTTGTGATTTATTATTTTTATTATCATTTTTATCATTTTTGTCATCATTATTATTATCATTAATATTATTACTATTGTTAATAATAATAATAATAATAATAATAATAATAATAATAATAATAATAATATACACTACATTTGTGTAGCACTCTTTTCATAGTGAAAATATGTTCAAAAAGGTTACACAGTTGTATGCATAATTTATGAATAAATGAAAAACCAATGGTTGATAGATAATTCTAGAGAATACAAATATTTTAGAATCAATACTGATGAAATACTGATTTAAATGAAATCTGTCTTGTTTCAATTTTTTTTGGAAATAGATTTTCATTATTTTCAAAACTTACAATTTTTACCCATGATGATATCATATGCTTTAAAGTGATCTCTACCGCTTGCATCAGTTTGTTGGTTCAGTCGAACCACAGCCAAAACGCAGCCCACTGTTTCTTTGCCCAAGAAGAGAAAAGGGTTTCAAAAGTGGACATTAAAGTGTAATGTTTGTTTAGAAATCGAAATTTAGATATATTTGTATAAACTAATCCATCTTGATTCACATGTAAAAGATAAGTACCAAGTTAATTGATAAAAATATTTTGCTCTTTGAATGCAATCAAATATTTCGTTTAAATATAGAGCCTCTACGACCAACTCACCACATCACTAAGTTGCATGTCTTTTCCACCAAAAGGCAGTGCCTATAATTATAATATCAGCAAATAAAATCACAACCCAAAATGTACGTAATATTTTTTACAAGATCATCTTATCGGAATCAAACTATAATATTATGATCTGAGATTAAATAACGTTGTACAATCATGTTCGTAAATCTCAATGGTCATATTGTAAATAATATCACCTTTTTGTCATTTATCAAGATAGCTTAAACCGACATTTCAAAATTTAAAAACCTTACATAAGGGCCACTGATGATCTAAGAGTGTGAAGTTAAATAATGTGAAACCACTTGTGTGTCAGTTTTGATTTGCAACAGGCAGTAACAAGTTTTACTATTTATGGAGCATAATTGAGTTAAAAACTTTATGAAGCGCTGTTGAGTCGAAAAACTGAATGAGCTAGATGCACCTTTCATTCGTAACTCCGCGGTCATTTTACTACCACAGCATTTAATGAATGGTCGAGGTTATCCGAAAGACGCGTTCTTAGATTTAGCGGAGTAAAAGATAATGCACTTGACATGCAGTTAAAGCTATGTATGAATGGACCTATTCAACTTGAGTTTAAATGTACACAACATGCACTAACAAGCAGTACGTTAAGGAATAATGAGACAAAACTGACGAATAACCTCGGGCATATCAAGACGCCATTTTGGAACTACCTTTGCGTCACGTGGCCTCACAAAATGCTTTTACCAGAGTTGAAGTAGACAAATCCACGGATCGTTCAGACGAGTATCAATATCTCGTACAGTACATAAATTTGAAATTTACCATTCAATGATATCGCTGAACAATATTAAGTCACCTATGTAACATACAAAAATGTTTTACATAGCTTTGTTTGTTTACGACATGAATTATTTTGCCTGTGCTTCGCCTCGCGCATGTAGCAAGACCTAATACTCTTGATGGACCCAACGAATACTTCCCTGATTATTTTTTCAATGAATGGTCGAGATGTTCCGACTGAAAACTGAATGAGTCTAAAATTATATTAATAATTCCATATGGACAAATTTTATCATAAGTTCATACTTATAAAAAATGACGACCCGGGTTAATAATTTTGGATTAAATTTGTAAAGCTATGTCATTTTTGTGAGAAATTATTATCAGTCATATGTACCCACGGCCAACATTTCGTAAAATATAATCAAATCGACAAAAATGATAATATTAAATTTTGAGTGTTTGATCAAGCAGTTTTTTAACAAACGTGAAGATATTTTGAAGATTTCATAGATAATTGAAGACTGATTGAGTCAATCAACACGACGGGAACAATGTGGCCACATATTGTTTTATGTACAATTTGAGTATAAGAAACTATTATGTATTTTATCTACATTCATTTTTTTACATAAACACGTGCCTGTACCGGATCATCCGATCTTTTGCACTCGCCTTACCATTCGAAAATGAGCATTGTAATGTTGAAATATACCGATTTTTTATTTTAAAGATAAAAAATTAAACGTCTCGTTGTTTGCCTTTGAGAATAGCATTTCAAAATCATAAAAGATTGTAGCCATGAGACCTATGGCCTTTGCTTACAGCATAATTCTGTTTTATTTTAGTCACTTTTGTATGTCAGAGCCATTTGTATCCTTTCTACTCCTCTCTCCAAATACGATTCAACACTAGTGCACCTTTTCACAAAAATTCTAACGAAAGAAGCTATCACAAGTCAATTTCATAGTATTTCAGTTCAAAGTCAGAAGGATACATTTGTAATAAAAATAACTATGATATGATATTTAAAAGGTATGCAATATTCTACATAATTAAATAATATTTGGAATTGATTGGCCAAAATTATCGAATTATTGATGTTCCTTTTTGACTTACGATTATTTTTATCGTAATATTTTTGTGAAAAGTACCAAAACAACTATAATTATTAGAGGTGAAACGATTAATCGCGGTTCACAAAGAATCGCGATTTTTAACGCTCGATTCGGTTCGGTTCGATTCGATTCGGAAGAGGCATTTTCGATTCGATTCTTTTTTGAAATACTGTCTTTTTCAGTGGTTTTGTGAGTTGATTGAAACGCCCCTTTTCGGTAGAAATAAGCATTTTTTATAGTAAACTAAAATAGTGTACCCTTATTGACGGACGATTGTTAATCCAGATAAGAGTTGTAAAAAGTGAGACTGCCCACTGTAATTATACATGTTAATTACGCGAACATGTCAATTAGACCTTATGGTCGGTCACAAGCTGGGAGATTAATTCGCTGACAGAAAATCGATAATGGAGTCGTCGAGTTAGTTAACACGCTTGATATCATTCATATATACCTAAGACTGGTACCTAGAGAGAATATAGTGATAAAGGGGCCACCAAGATTTAACCAGTCGATTTAGTTTTACACGATCGGCAATATTGAGGGATTTTTCTTAAGAAAAACAAATTAAACTTTTCACATCGTCGTTTCCTGAAGCATCATTTGTTAAATCAATATGAAATCATTGAAAACAATAAGTCTTTTAATCACAAAAGATGTTTCATATGAAATTGCTATCTAGTGTGGGTCGCGAAAATGAATGACATAACGCCGAAATGGTTGAAGCGATTTCGTTCCCTATGATACAAAATTAAATCAAGCATGATAAAGTAATTCAGAGATAAACTGTAAACTTAATTGTTTGTTTTAACGTTATGTACGTTTAGTTTCGGGAAAATCCTCTTTGTTTTTTTAACTATTAAAATCGGGCAAAACGTGGTTGGTTAGATTTTATTTACTATAAATTGGAAATGAATTCTATAAAATGTCCGAAGATAATTGTATCTTTTCACTAATACGTTCATTTAAGAAAGTTATAAATATAGATCTAGAGTTGATAAAAATTCATTTATCGTTTATGATGTGATGAGAATTATTTTAAATCATGCCAGAGCCAAAAGAAAATACTTTGTCCATGGGCATAACTTTTCATTAAAAAGTTGGAAATAATACGATTTGTCATTTATATATGCTAAAATGCAGTAAAATATTTTTAACTATTCAAGCTCTAATACCTGTAAAATGGGTATCATTAAAGAATTAGAATTAGAATTGTTCGTCTTCCGGGATCGGGAGGTCCCTCAGATAAAAATGCACTGTTCTTAAATATGTATGTTTATGTTCTATTGTCTTTGGGTTGTATCTCTTTCTTAATTCTTTTTATAATTTATTTTTTGTTATGTCCTATATAATTCCAGTAGAAAATCGAATTGAATCGAAAAATTGAATCGTTTGATGAAAAATCGAAATCGAATCGAATCGAAAATTTTTAAATCGTTTCACCTCTAATAATTATATCTAAAATGAAATCCTGACCAATTGGTAAATTAGTCAAACTAGAGTTGATGAGATGAAATTTCGACATCATGTAAACATGTAATTTCAAATCAGTTAATATTAATGTGTATGCTTACTTCTTGAAGGCGTTTCTAAAGTGACTCATTAGTCACTTTCCATCTTATAATTGTTGTCATTAGTTTGTTTAAATATATACTTTGACACTAGAGTACTTATATAAATGATACTAATCATGGATGGATATAAATTTATTGGCAATCAATTCAAAGTTTACGGCTACAATTTTTGCGTAAACTACATTAAATCACAGAGACAGAATAAAAAAATAATTACATGGTCATTATAATATGGCAAAGACGTATGTCTTTTCCACTTTAAGGAATGGTGTGAGTTTTGGCTGATAAATTCATGTATTCTGTCCAAACTGAATTGAGTGTTTATGTTTTAGTTTTCTAGTTATCTCCCTTTGGTCCTTCTATAAATCAAGATAACATACCCTCGTTTTTTTCGATCTCAATTTGCACGATGGGTAAGCTCCTGATTTCTATGCTAAAACACGCAATTGAGAATTTCGGGCTAAAATGAAGCAGGCAATGGCAAAATGAAGGATTAATTGTTTAAATAATAGCCCATACGAACCACCCACATCATTAAATTGTATGTATTTTCCATCAAAAGACTGTGTCTATAATTATAATATAAAACCAAAACAGATTTATACATTCTAAAATTTACGTAGCATGATCTAATAGTTCAATTGTATACCCCTTTATAGCTGTTAATCATAACAAAAACATGCATGTACGAGAACATGATAAGGGTTCAGAAAGCGCCAATGAAAATTGCGTTTTTTCTGACATTAGTATCTTTTAATTCAACAACGCCATGTAGTCAAAAAACACACATTACACACAGGAAAAAGCGAAGAAGAGTGTTTTTAACTTTTTGTAATGAAAGGGACGCCGCGAACATATAAAGAACAATAACCTAAGCGATTTTCGCCTTAGAATCGGCAGAGACAATTGAATTGCCACTGGGGATTTTAACTAGATTTTATGGTATCCCAACCTCACACTTACCCCACGCCCCAAAAGGTTCAATAACAAACAATAACTTTAACAAATTGCCTAGGTGAAAATGAAAACTTAAGCCAATACTTTACTCAATAATGTTGCGTGCAAAACACACGAACACATACAAACAAAAGTTCTCAAGGCAAGTTCTCAATGACATTGTGGAAAACAGAATACCTGCATTTAAGTCACCAAGAACACGTCAACAGGAATGAAAAAAATATATCGGGACTTTATGTTCTTTAAAAGAAAACATTTACATATAAAACCTTCAAAAATTCGCTTACCCCAAACGGTCATATACTTAGCTGACAGAACGTTATAGAATCAAACTGGCGACCTTTCCTTTTGAACTTACAGAAATAGATACAATAAAAAACTGCTTTCAAGTTTTGATTTTTCATTAATTTTATAGTTATATAGGAACGTAATTTCTTATAATTACAGGTTAGAAGCTAACTACTGTATCTGTGAAGGTGTTTGTCTACCTAGATGTATTCTATATGCACATTATCTGGATTTTTGCCGCAAAGAAGGATTGGAACCAGCATGTGCAGCAACGTTTGGAAAGGTAAGTCTGGTACCCGGATTTATTCTTTAAAAATAAAACTGAATATTTTTATTTCATTTTTAGACTCTTTTTTCATTGATTTTGGATTTTATTTTTATAATCTGGATTGTTTAATGTTAACTACCTTTGTCTTGCTAAAAGAAAAACAGCAAGAAAACATACTAAGTTTTCAATGTTAAACTCTTCCCTTAAGAATAATTTGAAAAATAACATGATTATTACAAATTACATTTCAAAAACCTTTTTTTATTCCATATACAGAAAAAGGAAAACTTGTAAGGGTATGAAATTGTCTTTGAGTAAAATTGCAAAATTAGACTTTGATATATTTCTTTATGATTTCTAGTGCTTTGAATGTATTACCTGTATACAGCCTTATAGCCTTTGGAAATAAATCCTAAATAAATATTTTTCATTTCAGACAATTCGACAGAAGTTTCCAAATTTGACCACTCGTCGTTTAGGTACAAGAGGACATTCAAAGTAAGTTTTCATGTTACTTAAGAACTTTCTACTTTTTCAATCATTTTTATTTTTGGGGGATGTACATCCTCTCTTTATAAATGTATGACCCATTTAGCTTTTTGTTATCAGGAGTCAAAGTCAAAATAAATTTTTATAACAATATTCCAATCTCAGCAAGGCAACGTTTTATCTCAAACAAATTTAGTGTTTCAGAGCTTGGAATTATTTCTTTTGCAATGCACCTTATGTCCTCTTATGTCCTTATACATTATGCTATGCTAAAAATAATTGTGATATACTGACAGATTGTAATGTTAAACTGGAGATTATTTATGGAAACATAATGAAAGCTGTGTTTTATTTTAAATGTTTTTAACCAGATCCTAGATATGTTGAACTGGAATACGTGTATTGTCATTTTAATCACCACAGACCGCCGACATGAAAGAGCCATTTTTAAAAATTATGTAATGACATCAAAATATAATAAAACAAGTGTTTGGAGAGGGGACTCTTTCATGACGACAGCCTTCGTTTCTAATGGCAAAATGGCAAAATCAACCTTTAAGTTCACATTATGATCTTAAATGTCAAACAAAAAATCTATTCATTCCTCTGATTTTTAATTTGACAATATTTTATGCTAAATTTGTTTATGTGACCAAGTAACGCTTAAAAGATGGACAGTACATGGATGTGTATACAGTTTTTATACAGTAATATCACTTTGTTTTCAGGTATCATTATTATGGAATTGGTATCAGAGAAACAAGTCAATATTATCATTCAGTATATACAGGAAAAGGTCTAACAAGGTAGGTTAATTTACAATCGCTTTAATTTCTTGAACTCCCCATTACAATGCAGGGGTGCGGAATTCCTATGCCCGGCTTGTCCGACTCGTAATATATGTCTGCGGACAAGTCAATATTCAGACATATACACTATTTTATATATTTATAGCGAAAATAATAGACATATACACTATTTTATATATTTATAGCGAAAATATCTCTTGAGGACAAGAGATATTTTAGCTATAAATATATAAAATAGTGTATACATGTATGTCTAAATGTTTTAGTCAAATTTAACGGTGAACTACACTATATTATATTGTCAATAATTTATTATAACTTAAAGTATGAAAAGAACTCCACACCCCTGTACACAAAGGAGCTTGACATTTTATATCATACTATGAAACTCACCCCCCCTTTTATTATATGTAAGAGGGAAATTTTCGTAGTATGATATAAAATGTCAAGCTCCTGTGCCTGTACATATATGATGTATGTAACAATCACTTAAAATGTTTTAATTCACAAAATAAATGTACAACTTGAAACTAAATTCTAAAATTCTCGTACCTAGCTGCATTCTATTGCTAAAACATGTTTGTCCTTAAAATAAAGGATTGTCAGAAATAACTCTCCGCAGACATAAATAGCCTAAGAGGACGTACATAGGGACTTCACATTGCTGATTAAAATAAAGGGGCAATTAATGAATGACAAAGCACAAAATTAGACTTTAACACCGGCATTTTGGATAGAAATTTCGAAATCGACTCTAACGTCCAAATAGCTAGAACATTTAATTGGATCTTGTGTATAAATGAACCAGGTTACATTAAGTAATTACAACAATCTAAACGTTGACTTTTTATCGTATCAGTTTTACGCGGCTTAAGCTCTTAATGTTTCAGTCCGCAGAAGTAATTTCGTTTGATAAGCATGTTTATTCTAGAATCAGCGGATTAAAGGACCGCAGATTATCAAACGCACTCCGTAATATAGACAGAAGCTGAGTGTCTCCAACGCCGGTCAATTGTGGGACTAAATATTTAATAAATTATATCCGAGTTATGAGGGCTATTGAGAATTATTATAACTATGGTCTGGTCAAGTAATTAGACTATTGGACAATATATAATGTTATAATATATGAATATGGTGTCATTTAATATGGAATTCGCTATGACTATGACATCAAAAGGGTGTATTTTTGCTGCGCATTACATCTCAAACTTATACTTTCTTCAAAAACCCCTGAAAAACCTTCTTACGTAATTCCTATTAAAATAGGACGGCGACTTGTTACTGTAGCGCCATGGTTCTCCAGGGTGAAAATGTATAGTACATTGTAATATAATGAATTTCATAACTAAATATTATGTGTCTTTATCAATAAGGCCCCTTCTTACACCATTATTAAACAAGGGACGTGGAATTCCTATGCCCGAACTGTCCAACTCGTACTTTTTTGTCAGCGGACAAGTTAATATTTCTATCCCACTTGTTCATGGACATGTAATAGTTTAGCTGTAAATATACTAACATACTAGCAATACTTTATAATGTAGATGTCTCAGTGCTTCAATTATATTTGACTCTAAAATATTTAATTGTTAATTATTTTTCATTAATCATAGCTTGTGTTCAATGTTTCGTTTTGAGAATTAAATTTCTAGGCAAGTGCATTTTAATCACAGACAAGTTGATTTTTAGATTTTTACTTGCCCGTAGACAAGTAGAAAAATGTAATTCCACCCCTTTTGTAAACAAAAGTTTAAAAACAATGTTCATAGCATTTTTTACTCCCATGATTGAGTCAGTATTTGTTTGCCACTTGTACTGAAGAAGAAAATTCCAAGAACGAAATTAGGGATAAGGAGCCCGCTCTAAAGGTTTATAACACTAAGCCTTCGGGTTACATATGCCTGGGAATTGTACATCCACTGTGATACCTATATCATGAAGATCTTATATATATTTAAATAAGGAGCAATGATCTTAAATGTACTTAATTATGACCAAACAATCAACTTGCAGTGTATTTGCAGTGTGGTAAAGCCAAACAAACAATCGGATTACGCACGTTAGTACAAAATTGTGCAGCTCCCGTGAGCTATAGTCCCCTAATTTTGACAACACGTATTAAATAGTAAGTCAGCAAAAATTAAAATAGGATTACACTAAAATTAATGAACAATCCTACAAACTGAAGTATTTATTTACATAAGTAAGAACGAGCTACGAAATATCATTTAAATGATCATTTCAATACTGACGTTGTTGGACACTCGTAACATCTTAATAATTTCATTGACAAACTCGTAGCCTGAACTAGCTCGTTGCAAGGGGCCATGCTTAGGTGTCTAGGGACACCATAATGTGTTGTTATGCTCATATAGAAGCCAATGTTGTCGAGCAACGGACACATGGGATGAGATACATAGCGTATGTGCGTATCTAGGTATGACAGAATTCTAATGTAATTTTAATAAGGAGTTTCGCACCTATTGTTCGGATAAGCAGGAGATGTCGGACAGTCCAGCTATTATTTATTTTCTTTAACTATTATCGCTTGACACAATCTGTAACTTAATTAAAGCCATTTATCTCAATTTGAAGATTTTTCCATCATATATAATATAAAGATAATCGTGGTTCCTTTTGAAATGGTTATACGTATCATGACAAATTCAACTATTAGTCAACTTATGTACATTGCTTTGCTCCGTATGCCGAGTTGGTTTCTGTTATACAATTTGTGTTACAAAACCAGTGGTCATTTTCACACAAAAAACTTATAATAAAATCATCGTAAGTCAAAAGCAAGAAACATAAATAATACGGTCATCTTTTGGCCAATCAATTCCAAATTTAATTGAATATCATTATGATTCTACCTAGGAAAACGCCTACATAACTTAAATTGGGATACTTTTACATCTACTGCTGAAAATATTAAAACTCTGGGAAAATGATTACAGGCGAGCTAAAATTCTAAAGATTTGACGCAGTCACGAATCTAGCGGCAAGTGATGAATTTGTGCAAACCATTTTATATTGTATTTTTAATGTCCAAATATTTTTAGCATTTTAAAACACAGAAACAACACTCCAAAGAAGTTGACAAAAGTGTATTGTATTTAAAACAGACTAAAGAGTTTCAGTTTATGTGGAATATATTGGTCACCGTTCAAATGATTTGGCATTTTAAATATAGTACATTTCATTCCAAAGAGTTTTCAAATTTAGTAGTGTACATTTGAAAAGAAATGCACATAACCATTTAGCGAAATAGTTCATTTTACAAATATGGTCAGACGGACGACTTACAGCTTTGAACTCGAAGGACATCCTTGGCAAGTCTTTGGAAGTTTAGCTTGACGAATAATTTCACCCCTGATCAGAGTATAAAACAAAAGTAATAATCTTTTTAACAATTCAAAATTATATTGAATAATTCAGTAAACAAAATTACTAAATAGAATGAATGAAAAGAAAAGTCTTACATAAAATATAAAAAATCACTGTAATATGTAAATTTTCACCGACTGCTGGTTGACAATGATAAGCTTTTTTTAGAGAATTAGCATTTTTCTGCAAAAAAGTCTTGATACTTGTACAAAACTGAAAAAATAGTCATTTTTGGATAAAAAAAGTCTTATATTTTGTAATAACCTGATAAATAAAACTGTGTTTTACACGTCAAATTACTCCTAAGTGTGCTAGAATATTAATATTAACTAGTCGAGTTTTTCGCTTAATTGCTACTGTTTTTATTTTACTCGTATATATGTTTTTTTATTTTAATTTATATTTATTTGTTTTATACCTAAATTTAAGTTTGCAAAGGAAAAATGTATCTCAGACTTAAATTGTGTTATTTTGTGAATGCTGTAACATTACCCACGGAGGTGTTTAGGACCTAATAATAAATTTGAAAGCATACTTTACGTTTAGAACTAGGTTAATTTCAAAATTGATTTCTTGGTAAATAAAACACTGTATTTAGAGAAAAATTGCAGACAACTACATTTGGAAAATCTATTCATAACTTCTTCCTTTGTTACAAATGAGTTCTCACAATTATTTTATTGTGTTACTTAATATATAAATAGCATATTAAGCATATCAAATTAGGTTAATTCTAAATTAATAGCTGCGGCATAGAAATCATATCTTCACATGTACTAGTATGTCAGTCTTGAAAAAAACTTGAATTTCATACTTAAGTAAAACATTTAAGTTAGAAGTGTATTAAAATTAACAATTGATAAAAATAAATACATTTCAAGAGAACAAATATCATTAAATAAACACACTTAACTGAATTATTGAACATACTAATTACTATATGCACCGCAAAGATTTTTACACTCCAAATTAAAAGTGCTTTTTGCCTCTCTAAAATATTGTCTGATAAAGGGATCATTCATAATATGACAAATTTATTTAAAACTGATCAAATCTTCATTTATACATACTCTTAGAATACTGTGAATAAACTAACTCATGTATGGTTTTTTTTCGGCGCAGCAGTCTAAGCCAACTTTTGACTTATATTTTAACCAATCCAAGTTGCTCTACCGTTCTTGTAGGTCCAATCAAATTCTCATCCGGTATTGAGAAATAAACAAAATATATGATTTCATTGGTTGTCCCGAAATAAATTTAATATACGATCCTAAAATTTTAATATACGGTCCAAAAAAATATTCACCGGCAGATTTTCTGCCTCTAACAAAATGTGCCATGCACAGCGCCGGATATTTTTTTAATGTTTTGATTTCCTGAATACTAAAACTATCATAAAGGATGTTGCGAAAAGTAGCATATTAGAAAGAGGATATTTGAATAAAAAGGCAATTATCGTCAACTTGTATTGTTTCTCAACAGAACGTTGTATTTATTTCTTAACAATTACATTAATACATTCATTATGAAACTGACATGAATAATGCAATACCCTACAGGCAAATTCTTTTATTTTCTTATTTATCATTTCAGATTTTCTGGATGCAAGCTGAAGAACGAAGTGAGTATTTTCTTTTCTTTACACGACTGAATAGAATCATAAACATGAAATACATTAACATAGATTTGTACAAAGCTGTATATACAGTGTCATCCATTATTACTTTTACACATTTGTATTTGATTGTTTTGGTTTTTGTTTTTGTTGGGTTTAATGCCATAGCAACACATTTTATAGGTCATATAACGGCGGTCAGTCAACCTACTCACTCCTGGAAAGGCTAAGTCTCTGGATTTAACTGTTAACCAACTACTAAGCGCATACTTTCGTCAGTGACTGACAACTGCCCTACATAATTAAAAACCATTGATAGGAAGGAGAATGGCCTTAGAATAACATATAGTTTCACGACCAAGCTCCAAGAAAGTATGCCCCGCCCGGAAATCGAACACATCGATCAGTAGACTTGCATGCTACCAACTGAGCTAGCCGGGCAGCTTTTTGTAATTGCAAATTTGTATTAAAAATTCTACCGATACTTAAAAATTAATCTTCTTTTAAAAGTAACAATGTACTAATGCATAAAACATCTGAAATACAACATAGTTTAAATGAAATTAAAAACAACAGCTTTTTGCAAATGTAAAGGTCACTTTGGATGGCATTAAAGTCACTAAATGACACCAATGTGATGGTACTTGTCTGTCTGTTGTTAGTCAAATTGTTGGTTGTCAATAAATGTTTATTTTGCGTATCAGTATGTAGTTCTTATTGCAAACAAATAATTTTAAATACGGAATGTAACATTGAGCATGGAATTCAATATACTGTATTGTCCATTTTTTCTCAACTGTCAAAGTTTGAATAATTTCACGGTGGATGATTACAATCTCAATATCACGAGTGTTAGACAAAGAGCACGAAGTAACCGTGAAATTATTTATGTTGAGACAGTTGAGAAAAAACGAACAATACTTACTGTCCATATTCAAAACCATGGTGTTCTAACAGCAACATATTTACAAAGTGAAAAGCATACAGATATACAAATATCAAAGTAATTCAACAGAATCACGTATGCTTTACAAGTAGCTGACTACACATAGGATGTCTAAAGCAAATATATATGTCATGTAAAGAATATAACCATTGGACACAAAAAAAAATATTTTTTTGTTGTTGGGGTTAACGCCGTAGTAACAAATTGTATAGGTTATATAACGGCGTCCAGCGCACCTAACCTAGCTTTCCTGTACACTTGTCAATAACCAGTACTCACCTACATTTCCACAAGGGGGAAACTTCTCCATATATCTTATTAATGGAGGAAACTTAACATTCTTGTCAAATTTTCAAGGAATGGTATAACCTCTCTGGGTGGAATTTGAACTCGTACCCCCTTCGGGACACTAGATTCGAAATCCAGGCGCGCTACTATAACTGTGCTACCGACCCGGGTTAAAAATAACATAAAATACATGTACATGTAAACACATTCATTGTACGTTAGTATTTGATATAACAATTTATTTAGTACCAGTAATTACATTTTTACATTTTATCCATGGACCTTAAATCAGAATCTATTTCCCCTGGCTTCATTTAGAAGAGATAAAATACCCGGATTCCAATCTGTAAGCTTCGTGACCACAGTAACGTATGTGTACTAAACAGATTCTCTCGACTAGTACAGATAATATGATCATGTATACCAAGATGAAAGAAGGTGGTAAGATGTTAAAAGACTAGAGATTAGTAGCCCTGTTTAAACAGTAACTTACGTTACATTCAGCCATCTAACTGTTTTACATTTAAACAAATGTAGAATAAATGTATGTATCAAAAGTAAACTTGAGCAAACACCATCAGGCAATTAAAATAAGAAAATTAATTTCCCATCAAAGGAGAAATGTTCTAAACGTCGGACCAAAATGTCTTCATTTTAAAATTTAATTATCCACTTTTGACTCGTGAAAAGTTGAAAGGTGACTACAACGTTTGAATGTTTAAACACTTAAATCTTGAATAAATTTTGGTGTGTCATGCTTACATGAAGAAGACAGATAAGCCCAGTGTTAGGAATACATTATAATCAGATTGATGTGTTTTTCTTCATAGATTTGGTCCATCAGTTCAAAGACTCTGTAACCAGTCTGTTGGCCAACTTGTTTCATGAACCAAAATGGCTATGTCAATAATATTTGCTTAAGAAATAACTTACAGTTGACTATGTGTTTTTTGCTTAATGAAATATAGGCTCGAGCTTTAATGCATTTAGAACATTATTCACGAATGCTTTAGCACGAATGCCTTAATTAGTGCATCAAACGAGTAAGACACAGCAAATTCAGAGACCAATTCCGGGTTGATGTTTGAACTATGCTAATAGTATGACACAAAATCAGGATTTCGTTGTTTAAAAGCACAGAAGTGCAAACCGAGGAGTTAAGTTTTCTACATTGCATTGAGTAATAATTTGCGATGCAAGGGGAGTTCTATATTTTGTATGGAAAATAAAGCGCAAGCAGTCGGCCATATCTGATCAAAATGATGCTTCGTAAGCGTGCTCAGCACAAGAAAGCCTTTGGCAACATACATGTATTACTTCTATGGAAATTAGCATGTATATACTTATGGACCTAAGAATAAATCTCGTCAAACCCCTAAATCACGAGTTCCAGAGAAAGAGCGCTCATTTACTGGCGCCCATCTGACAATTAACGTAACTATAGTTGCAATAAATGGAACTTGCCTGTATAACTACCTCCCGCCTCGTTAGTAAGTGCTCTTGTTATTGTACGGTCCATGATCTTAGTTTAATTAGTTTAAGCACTCCATATCGTTCATATACTAGACAATATTGATAGTAAAGGGTTAGAGGACAAGGCGGAGGATGGTTTTGATAAATGTATTTATCAAGACACAAGATTTGTGTCTCAGTCATAATGCTCTTATCGACTGCGGGGATAATTTACTTTTGTTTAGACGAGAGTTTGGTTTTCTTATCTGAAGCCGATGCTTTGTTCATTGAAAACGAACGTCTTTGTAAATGAAGTAGGTATTATGAATCCCTCTTGGCCTAGTCCATCATTTGTCAATAAATTTGGTATGGGAAAGTGTGTTAGGCTTGTTGATAATTCTTTGATGCGGTTTGTTGTCATGGAATTAAGGTAACTTATAAACGATGCATAACAGGCTCAAGAATATAGACTCTCTAAAGATCTTTAATTGCCGAGTTTTGTTGATACGCGGAGTAGAGGAAAACTTGCACAAACGTTTAAAGGATGCTGTTTGGATGGCTCTTTGTGAAGATAAGTCAGTGGTATAGATGCGTTTTGCAAGCATCAACAAACAGCAGATACACAATCAAATTATACTTAATCCGTGTTACATCTTTAAGTCTTAAATTGGTGATTTTAAATTTCAAATAATGCACAACATGTACGACAGATTAAAAAGCAGCAACTATTGTTGACGAGTTTACTAACCCACTGGTTAGACAAACTAATTCATTAGTAAAAGTATAGGAACAAAATACTGTCATGCTTACTAGAACGCACTAAGACGGAAAATATGTATACAGTAACTTAAAAGATTAACACTATCGTTTGAAGATTGCTTGTGTAATATTCATGTTAGTGAACAACGATTGTGGGCACGAGTACATGAGGTTACTAAAAGTTCAAATATGTTAGTTGGAACATATCATATGTGTCACTACACTAGGCTTTTATGGCCAATAATTACGACAATTTTCAAAATCACATAAGCCTACCGTATTTAAACAAGGTCTTTCATCTAACCTATGTTGACAATAATTCTTTCAATTGTTTTCTGACTGATGTTGCTCTTAATAAATTTCCAGACACCCTTTACATGTTAAACTGTTTTTCTTAGCGATACACGTGTGTTATCAAATAAATGCTAATGAGTAGATTTGCAGGCGCTTAGGAAGGATCTGAATATTGGGGCCGCATATGGGGTGGATACGGGGTGTCGAAAATTTTTGTGAATGTATACTTCTGAAACTCGATTTCCAGCACTTTCAGTACCCCCTATTTAAGAACAAATCTTTGTATTAGACCTCAAGATTTTCATATGTGTCATGAAAAAATTAACTCGCGGTCGAATTGTCGCTGCTTGCCAGAATATTGGGGGCGCGGCCGCGGTCCCAGCGGCCCCAGCTCCTACGCGCCTGGTCTGTAATCTGCCGTTTCAGACCGAGGGACCAACAATTAGCACTTTCTCTTGTTCGATGATATAAGCTAATAATTTGAGCTAACCGTTATCGAAGTACACACTGTATATAACAAATAAACCATTCATTTGACGGTTGTAATAAAGTTTAGTGCAGTTTTGTCGCATTAAAAGGTAAACGTACTCTTAGTATCAGTATGTGAATATATCTTGAAGGCGCATCAGCTAAAGTTCCCTGCTTCCAATTAGATGTTTTAAATGAAAAAAGTTTAACTATATTTCTCATTTTCAGGGTGGCTTCACAAGGCAATATACTCTCAGCTCGAAGACTGGAACTCTGCTACCAGAATTTCCAAGTGCCCAATATCTTATCTTGCCACCACCAATACAGAAGGACAAAGTAAGTACATGAAATATAGAGTTTTATGCTGTGGTCACACAGTCATTTAGGCGCAGTCCACACAGACATTTTGGCCAAGGTCACACAGTCATTTTGGCCAAGGTCACACAGTCATTAAGGCCTAGGTCACACAGTCATTTAGGCCAAGGTTGCACAGTCATTTAGACCAAAGTCACACAATCATTTAGGCCAAGGTCATACAGTCATATAGGCCAAGGTCACACAGTCATTTAGGCCAAAGTCACACAATCATTTAGGCCAAGGTCATACAGTCATTTAGGCCAAGGTCACACAGTCATTTAGGCCAAGGTCACACAGTCATTTAGGTCAACGTCACACAGTCATTTTGGTCAAGGTCACACAGTCATTGAGGCCCAGGTCACACAGTCATTTAGGCCAGATTATCACATAACGTCATAGTATAATGTAATTACATAGTTTCGACACAAGAACGTTTGTAATCTGATTAAATAAGCAGTAAATCCGCGAGCACTCGTGATTTTTTATTATTTCGAACTGCTTTTAAATGTACCCAAAGAGCAGATCAAATGACTGCTGGACCTATACCATACGCAGTCATTTCGCTTTTACTAATTCAGCACCTTTATCAATGAATGTGTGGCCACTGAATCAGCTTTAAAGTTTTATTTTGTAACTATATATAAAATCATGAACTAGCAAGTGTTATCAAAGACGAATAAGTATTTATTGTTTTAGAACTTTTGTCAATGCTCGAAAGAATTTGGTTTCATTTGCACGTTTGGAATATAATTATATTTATAATAATAAATGTGTAGAATGCTGTTAAGCATTTTTCAGCCCACACCACCCAGGCTCTATTTTATCATAACAACAAGAGTTTCTGATTGGTTAGAGCACACCCAAGCGTTCGCAAATATCAACCCACCCATATCACTACTTATCGCCTCACCAAAACCCTATACTTTTTCCAAAATAAACTTATCAAACCCCCAATGACCGCTTGTTCTTTTGTTCATTTATCTTAAAATTTCACATAAATCGTTCCGAATGTCAATACCAATAACTTTCTTATCCAAACCTTTCTTTGCGTGACATAATGCTTCTTTTGGCCCAATCAATGAACGCACTGATTCAGCTCTTGTCATGGGTTCATAATTAATGCGATACTAAATCCAGTTCTTTCTGTATAATAAAAGACGGTTCCAATCATTGTGAACGACAAAGTAAACATTTCATGTTTACCTTAGCACGGTTATTGAGATTAGTTAGTTCAGGAGACTGTATCAACTTGTCATTTATATTTTGTTCTGTCAAACTTATTTCCGTTATAGATTTATTCTTGTACTGGGGCCATGTAAAAAGCAGGGGTTCCTCCCATTGGATTTTATCCTTTTTCATTCGATCAGTATTTTAAAGAAATCTTGAATCAATTATTTTTGATAAGGTTAAAATAATTACTAGGAACTAGGTTGTTGTCATTGTAAACTATCCCTTTTTCCAACCGATATATACTAAAGTATTAGCTTTCTTTTTGTCAGCCTCAGCTAGCTATTATCAACTTTTGCTTTTACTAACTCGATGTTTTCTTTCTCTTTCTTAAAAGTAAGTACATGTATATCCCCCACCTATAGCTATTGACAAGATTTTCTTTAGCCATCCTTGAGAATTTATTTTCAAGAAGTGGACAATTGATGCCCTGGCAAGATATTACCTTCAAAAAGGCGCCTTTCTGTACCAAACATTTGGGAATCTATGTTTTCTTTGCCTTTTGCTTTGAATCGGGATAATTTCTAAATGATCTCAAGTTGCTTTCTTGCCAACCTATGCAAGTTATGTTAACTTCGCCATGGTCCCAGACTCCAGAACGGGCATTACCTGTATTTACTACATTGGGCTGAAACTAAAGTGATGGCAAACAGTGCTTCGTCTATAGACCCGAGCAAAACAAAACACCTTGGACAACCCCTTAAACCCCCAAAACACATAAGCTTACTTGAGATTAAGAAATGGGCTAAAAAGAGCTTTACTATAAATTGTAATTCATTATCAGAATCGAACTTAATCAAAACTGATTTTGTCATAAACTGACTGTACATGCCCATCCACAGTTATTAATTTACTAGGGTAAAAATAAGCTTTGTGGGTAACTTTTGTTCCTTAACAATGTAAGATCTTCGGCGTTTCTCTTTCATTTTAAAGATATATTTTACGTATATAAAATGTACACTTTAAATTAATCCTATAATTTCTTGAAGTACTTCGTATCATTTTCTTCATAATCATTTACTCTGTGTTTGTTTACACGAAGATTAATTATCTTTCGGAAGTCAACTTATTTAATCTCCCGCAAACAGGACAAATATTTACATTCAATAAGAAACTTCGTTGTCGGCGTACCTGTCGACCATTTTTAATCTACGTTTGATGTACGCCTCACCAGCGATTCATAGGCTGAAATTTATGCAGCAATTTAACTCGTTTAACAATGTCTACTCGGTTTTTTCGCATTGTTTCCTTATCTAGCTTCGAAATCGTAAACATGATGTATTTGATATTCATTGTACGCTATGTTTACTTGGTTCAATACAATATGGTCGGCCATGTTTTGACATGACTAGCCTAGCTATTATTTATAAAGAGTCGGGAATACTAATCATTCACTCTTCTTATCTAAGGCATTTTTGTGTTATCCTTTCAAAGTTTTCAATTTCTATTTCATCATTGGAGTTTTCTATTCCCGAAGACAGCTGGACTATCTTAATTGCTACATCGATTTTTGGGTTAGGTTAACTATACCACGTTATGTTTCCATAAAGGTCAAATCACGGCCTACAAGAAAGACCAATAGCGCTACAGTTTTCTAAGCTATGTTTGTAGCTAATAGCCTTTTCAGTACTTGGCTTTTACCTCGGCAATGCTATAAGCTTTTTGCTTTTTATGTGTTGGCGTGTTTTTTCCACGCGACATTGCCGAGTAATTAGGAGAGTTTTACATTAAGACAATTTGTAATTGTTTGTTCCTGAAACTTTTGGGGAAATTGTGAGGTTGGCGCACCCAAGAACCTGGTTTAACACCCCCATCCCTGGTAATTATATTCCGAGGCGGAATATCCTTAGGCTCTCGCTTATGGTGTTCATTTCATAACAAATCTAAGACAATCTATCTCTTTTCTTTTTGGTTTTATGATTTTTAATTATGAAAGGCAGTTGTCAGTCACTGACGAAAGTATGCGCTTATTAGTGGGTTAACAGCTAAATCCAGAGATTTAGCCTTTTCAGGAGGAGTGAGAAGATTGACTGACCACCGTTATATGACCTATACAATGTGTTGCTACGTCGTGTGGTTGGTTTGTGTCTTTAAATGTTGCTGTGTCAGATAGATTTGTCGAGGTGGTCCATTACTTTGACTAGTCCTAAATATGACTTTAAAAGCTCATAGCACGAATTGAAATGCTATCATACACTAAGCGCAACCAAGCGAGTGCCTGTGCTTTATTTTACGATAAAACATAGACAAATGTGATTTGTCATTATAATACACGATATCGTTTGTGTTAATCACTGTGACTTTGAACAGTCACTTTTTTGTAGAATAATACAGTAAGCTTTTGTACTTATTGCAAATCCAGAGTATATATTCACGTGATTTTTAGAATGTACGCTAACTGTAGCTCTTTGACAAGTTTTGCCGAGGCAAGCTATAGAGCAATTGGAAATTGAAAGAAAGTTCACAAAATAATTACATTCCTCTGTCCAAAATTGCTTTTATTACACGTAGCATGTAAGTTGTTGTATTCTTTAAATCCACTGCAAAAAAAAATTTTGCAGATGACCTAATTAAACTCTTGTTTCGAATTTGTGCCAATGCTTTGAGGCTAATGATCAAAAACTCATAGGATCAATTGAAGTTTTTGTGAAAAGAAAGTGAATGTTATTTTATGCGCTATTTAATGTCATTCAATTACTGGAAGAGAAATCGGAGAAAAAAAAATTTACGGCAATAATTGTAATTTAAGATCACGTGACATGAAACAATTTGTTGTATTTTCAGGTGGAGACATTTATAATGATGTATAAGACACATTGTCAATGTATATTAGATACAGCCATCAACGGTAACTTTGAAGAGGTAAGTTTCTAACAATCTGACTAAAACCTTATCTAAAATTCTCCGCTCAGCGACTCGCTTATTGAAGATCTGGCTATTTCGTTATAAGAGTCACGTTCAGGTGACCTTTTCTCACAAACTCCCCACAGTGCTCCCTTTATCAAATCAATAATTAAAGTAGCAAAGCGTGACGTAAGCACTGTGAGGAGTTTGCTTTTCTCATTGTAATATTCATGACACAATCATTATGTTGTATAACTTGTTTAAATCGTCTACGTCACGCGTTTATGAAAAGAGCCGTCCAATCACATCCTGTTAATAACACCACCGTAAAGTTAGCTCGCAAACCTCTGTCAAAAAATAGAAATTACGAAATCAAGATAATTTTAATAGTGTTCCGTCTTGATGAAAGCTACGCATTGATTGGTTGACACGTAGGTCATCTCGACGTGACCCTTGGAGCTACCGTAAGAGATCCTATACGACAGCGGTCTATATGATATCTGTTTACGGAGATTGCTAATTTTACTAACTGTCTCATAACAAAAATTTGACAAACGTATACTCTCGAAGTAGACATTTTCATTACTGTTGTACTTTTTGAAATCAAGTAATAATTCTCAAATTGTGATTACAAAATCACGTGACTTCATCCCAGTTGTTAATTAAACAGTAAAATTTTAATAAACAGTACTTAACGTGATGACAAGGCATGTTTTAACTTATCTTTAATTGAGATGACGATTTGAAATGTGACAAAATCGTAACAAATAGAAAGATAAAATTCTTTATGAATGTGTCAGATAAACTCCTATTGTTAAGTGTTTTTGTAAAAAAAAATCTAGACTGTACGTCTTTCCTCCGGATATATTTTTACCTAAATTACATAAATTGGTAAGGATATAGCAAACATGCGCTTGAACATACTTGTAATTTCTACAGCATTTTGCGTCGCTAAGCAACGATTTTAAATGATTTAAGCGTATTCGCGTTTTAATCACATTAAACATGATTGATGCGCTTTTAAAAAGAAAACACACGCGCGTCAAGTTTTTGCTTCTTGATTTGAATTTGACGGTAAAGTATGCCTTTAAATACAAAAAGCAATGATAAACGTAACAATCTAAGCCATCGGAGACAGAAACAAACATAATACAAATACAATGGCAAAAAGATTAGAATTATCCGGAACTACTGTTTTCTATTCCAACCTTGTCTCCAAATGGCTATAAAAAGCCAGCCAATACTACTTTTACACTTGAGCAATTGTATGATTTCTTTCTAAACTTGTCGTCATGTTGAGTAGGGAACCTTTTCATAATTGTTTTATAGTGACAGCTAAATGCAATTAAAATGCTAAATTTTCGGTATTACGTACCTTTTCTCTATTTAGAGCCAGAGACTAGGGTGATTGCACCAGGACTGATTCAAAAGTAACCATATGAATAAAACCTAGCTAGCAAAAATGCCTAAATTAAATGCCTATAAAACAAGAACCGTACGGGATAAAAATCAACATAAATAAAGCTGGAATGTTGGACTTTATACATAACTATTGTAATTTGACAAAAACACTTTACAACATCGTCCTAACAAGTCAGATTGTCTTTATAGGGACAATTTCTATCAATTGATTTATATGTATATGGGATATAACTACAAATCAAATATAGAAATGTTAACTTGTAGGGATTTGTTTCTTTGTATGGGGTAAGCCACTGTAAGAAGAGGTTTATAAATTAATTGTATGAAGTATAGATAGGCTAAACAAACTATAACTTTGGTTTGTTTAAATTGTATCATGTTTTCAATGGTTTGATGGTGATATTTTAAGAACCCAAAATGAGGCAAAGAGGCAGGAGCAAGGAGTTGTGCGCATCTGGGGGTTAATGTTTTAAAGTAATTATTTCTGCATAAATTATGAAAGAGCAAAAAGCATTAAGGGGAGTTAAGGCTGGATGCAGTGCTCTGCTAATCTGTCTCAGAATAATTACAAATAAGAGTAATCATATATGAAGCCGCAAGTT
This sequence comes from Mactra quadrangularis, assembly GCA_025267735.1. Classification (NCBI taxonomy): domain Eukaryota; kingdom Metazoa; phylum Mollusca; class Bivalvia; order Venerida; family Mactridae; genus Mactra; species Mactra quadrangularis. The sequence continues at coordinate 14,128,401 of CM046304.1, forward strand.
TTCATAACCATTTTTTGTGAAACACAACTAGATCTATTAGATGTAAAACATTACTAAGCCGACTTTCTAGAATAAAGACTGAGAACAATGGTTGAAAGCTGGTCTCGAAGCCACGAATCTCTATCGATGAAATGCCACAGTGATTTGTAATGAAGTAATTTAAAGCAATTGCATTTAAAGTCTAAGTTTCATGCAAATGCACGTCCACCGACTTAGCAGCTATTACCCCTAGTCATCGAGCTACTGGTATCTATTCATAAATCTCCCTGGGGAGTCTTCATATCCGCCTAGTGCATCCGTCATATTGGCGCAACGGAACTAGACAACATTCACAGGTGCCCATTTACACCAAGGGGAAGTTTCTTGCTTAAGGAATTTAGCAGTGCACCTGGTGGGTTTGTACCCAGGAACTCTCGATCCCTTAGCGGGCGTCCAGCCACTAAGCTGACTTTCTGGAATAAAGACTAAGAACAATGGTTGGTAGCGGGTCTCAAAGCAAGGAGAAAGGTCACAGTGATATATAATGAATACATATAATACTCTAAACACACGTTTTTCACAAATACACGATCATTTATCTGCATTCAAGGTTGAAAGGGTAATACAATTTGTAACATTTCATCGACTACAATTTGTGGCTGGTAATGATGCGTTTCCTTTATTGACGAGTAATGTAGGCGTATTTACTAGGTGCGGGTTTTGGGCTGTCAGATGCACCGATAATTATTCGGCCTAACTACATTCTATAATAAATTATCACTACTTTTTGAATGCAAGTTTACTCGTCAAACCAATGATTAATATAATTTGAAAAGAAAATATTGGCTTACGTTTGTCTTACACATTTTCATAGTATAATTTATAGACCCTGCATGCCTTATCTTGGTAGGATAAGATGTTTTACCTTAAATAAATTATTTGATCTTGTCTAATGAAGTAAAAAACGTTCCGCAGTATTTTTCAAATCGTGCTTAAAATGACAATGTACAAACAGAAGTAGCTAATTATATTTATTTAGAAACACTTAATAACCAATAACAAATTGTTCATGTTCGTTCACTGAGTCAAAAGTTATCACAAAACGAGAAATTGCGAGTTCTAACGAGCTTAGCAACACGAGTTGTTCGTAAATATGTAAAACAAAGCGTACACCATTAAAACAATTTGTTCATCCATTATTGTCGTGGGACTTAGATTAACTAGCATGACCCTGTAGAAAAGTTGAACATTTCATTTGAAAAGGAAACATTTCATTATTTATCACGGATATTTGATAAAATTACTTTACCCGGTTCCTCGCCCAATCTCTTTCATCTGCGTCCGTGTGTTTAAAGGCACCATTAACTAAGATTAAAACTTAATGTGACGTACAGATATTTGTCGAGCAAAATCTAGACAGCAAGATACTATACAAAGAATTACGATAATACATTGTAGTTCAATCAAGACAATAAGTTACGTATTTACGACGAAATCAGTCGTAAGTCCTTTGATGAACCCTGAAAGTTAAACATTTACCCTTATTACAAAATTTATACCATGCATTTATGGACCTGACCCCTTTTATGCATGACGATATTTTGCTTGCTTTACGTGTTAATCAGTTTAATGTTAGTACAAGTAATTTCCCGAAAAATATTTCATGTTTTATCCCTTATGCGTTAGTCTTTACTAGATAGCACATTGTAATTGTTGCCTTTACAACCAAATACATCGTAATGATTTTGCTTTCATGTGCAATGCCATTGAACAAATGCTCCAAAATAATACAATCTTTACTTAAATAAACGAGTATGCGATTGTGTTGATTTATAAAATGAGATAAAAATACTATATTCAAACACTCTTCATGCACTTTAATATCATATGCTTACCGTTGATACATATTTATTTCAGATTCAGAATTTTCTGTTACATTTCTGGCAAGGCCTACCAGAACATTTATTACCTTTGGTAGAACATGATATTATTATAGATTTAATTTGTGTCTGTGACTCTATATTGTATAAGGTAAGTTAGAATTTCTATACTACAAGTGAAGACCGTTTTATTAACTACTATATGATTTAAAGTTTTCAAATACAGGTTTTGTTCATTTCTTCAATACGAAAGACCATCAGCAGCTATTTATATTTGAAATACTAAGTACAAACATACCTGTATTAGAATACATACGAAAAGACAATAAAATACACCTCCTATTATACATATTTGAATATGGAATGCATGATCTATAAGATGGAATTCACTATACTCTGTATAATATTTCGTTCAACATAATACCCTGGGGTGTGGAGTTTCAATTATTTTCAACTTGTCCACGGACAAGTGAATTCAAAACGTCAACTTGTTCGGGATCAAAATGCACTTGTCCAGAGGGACAATACTCAAAAAGATATATAGTGAACTATGATATAAAATGCACATTTACAGTAATGATAAATAGTTTAATGAAATAGTTCAATACTGAATATGATTAAAACATTGACAAAACTTAGTATTACTATGTTAGTGCAATTGCAGCTGAATATTTCTTTTACACGGACAAGTGGGCTGGAAATATTTACTTGTCCGCAGACATAAATATACGAGTTGGATAAATCGAGCATAGGAATTCAACACCCCAGATAGCACATCGACAGTTCATTCGTATTGAAGGTCTCAGATTTTTAATGACAAACCTTTAAAGATAACCGTTCATTTTGGCTTCATGACTTCATTGTTGCCTCTTTTATATATTTAATTATCTTAATTGCTCAAATATTTTTTCGTCAACGTTTTCAGGTTTTAACAGAAGTTTTGATCCCTTCAACTATGCAAGAAATGCCAGAAAGGTAAGTTTCCATATCACTTATCACAAATAATGAAAAGCAATATGTGCACTTCAAGTCTATTATCGTAAAATCGATGTTTACGTCCCCTATATTAAGACTAACACTGTCCATGGACTGTAGAGGAAAAAGACACATATCTGGTACAACTATTATTTCAAACATCTGTATTATTTCAAACACCTCTAATAAAAATAAAATTTTTATAAATGCATTTTTTTGCTTAAATATCTTTTATGTTATTAATGCACTTCAAAGTGAAAAGTAAAACGAAATCAACAGTAGAATTTTGTTTTTATACTGTATTTAAGATGACATCTATAGTATAGCGTTGCTTATTAGAAACAATTATTTCATATTGGCCATTAAACCATGCTTAAATAAGTTCCATTTAATATTCTTTCAGATTGTTATGTGACATTCGTAACTTTGCTCGTCATTGGGAGAACTGGATGTCATCTGCTTTAGATAATTTACCAGAAAAATTATCAGATCAAAAATTACCAGTAGCAAGACGATTTGCATCAGCTTTAAAACGTCAAACTTCATTTCTACATCTTGCACAGGTAAGAAAATATTTCAAACACCAACCAACCCTACTCGGGACAAACACTTTTTAGTTCGAGCAACCAACAATGTCTTTTTGGCAATCATAATTCTGCAAATGAGATATAGTTCTTACTCTTAAAATGATCTGTTCGGGCAACCATTTTCATGTTGTAACTTCTTAGACTGTAATACTCTTTCATATTTAGATATACCAGTCATTGGTCATCAGAAACTAGTAAAACTTATTTATGCAACACATTAACTAAATTCTTGGTTCAATTTCATTTTTTGATCCTATGGCTAAATGCTCTGGAAACTGAGATGCAATACCTGTATCATTATAAGTAGTGATAAAATAATAATTAATGTTCCATTTTTAGATACAATTTTGTAGAGCAAAAAGGATATTAACTACTGTAAAGTGAGAAGAGAGAATACTATGTAAAATGATATATTCCATATTTAATTAATTTTGTGTTCAAACTGAATAAAAAACCCAAGCGAAATGCATATTCAATTAATTTTGTGTTTAAACTAAATAAAAAGCGTCAAAGGAAATGTATATTCAATTAATTCTGTGTGTTTAAACCAAATAAAAGGCCACAAGCTAAATGCGTATTCAATTAATTTTGTGTTCAAACCAAATAGAAAGCCCCAGCGAAATGATATTTTAAAGATATTTCTAGAGACAACATGTACACAAAATTTATTTTTCACTATAAATTTAAATGTGTTTGTTTACTTCAGACTGCTAGGCCAGTATTATATGATGCACAGTTAGTGAATCAGATGATATCAGATGTTGATAGGATCGACCTTGACCTTTCAACTATTGGTACACATGCACTCAATGCTAACAATGATGGAGACCAAGATATTGAACTAAATGCTGAATGTAAGTTTCATACATGTGAGTTTAAATACAACAAGTTCTTTTCTTTTTCTTATGAAGACTTACAATGTCCATGGAGTTCGAAGAGAATTGACATTTATCTGGCACAAATGTGTTCTAAATTACTTCGAACACCTCTAATAAACAAAAATTTAATGGATGAAATCTTCATTTTAATTTGATCATGTAGATACACACCTGCCAGACACAAGGTTGAATTCGTCGCTATAAAATGCTTGCTGGCAGTTGACGTGCTTACCCGTAATTACATATTGTAGTTTTTGAAATTAAAACTGTAAATGTCAAAACTACTTTCTCATTTCAGTGTTACGTGAATTTAAAGAGTTGTTACGGAAACAAGCAACAGTAGAGGCTTTCACTGAATGGTTGGATCAGGTCGTGGAACAGAAAATAATCAAAGTAAGTCTAAAATATACGATGTTTTTAATAGTAATGCTATACAAGGAATATATTTATCCTGTGCAATACTTCGATTATAGATTCTCTCAACTTCAAGTCTTGAATTCTATTAAATACCATTTTAAATTCGTCTAAACCTAACAATTCTATAACAGAATCGACAAAAGAATCGAGCAATTGAAAATCATTATCAGAAGTTGCAGCTGTGTGCATCTATAATAAGAATATAAACCGAATATTCTGCTTTATGCAATAACTTTGTACAATATTTGAACAAGTAAGTGTTATATCATAGCAGTTGTCATTTTCACGAGGAGCTTGTCATGAAATAATTTCTACGACCATTCTCTATCTAACCAATGAATGTAAATAATGGGACAGTTGTTAATCACTGACAGAAGCATGGGCCAAGTAATTAGTTAACAGCTAGATCCAAATATTTAGCCTTTCCAAGACCTGTGAGTAGGTTCGCTTACCGCCTCGATATGACCTATACAGTGTATTGCTACGGCGTAACCACACAATGAATACATATTGTGCGACTTCAACTAGCTTTGTAAACACTTCAATAGAAACACTTATAAATTTGAGTAATTCAGAAAGAACACTACGGCACAGTTAATAATGTTCATCAAATTCAGGAATTAAAGGTTTTTTGTTCTTTCTTATTTCAGCCGAGTAAACAGAATGGTAGATCATTCAAGAAAAGGGCACAAGACTTCTTGCTGAAATGGTCATTTTTTGGAGCACGAGTTATGCATAATCTTACACTGAATAATGCTCAATGTTTTGGTAAATTCCTATTGAATATGATTTGTTTTACTTAAAGTCAATGCTAAAATTTATATGCTAATTTAGGTCCATTATTATTCTATTATTAAGCCTACTTTAAGCTTTTAAATGCGCATGTATGTTTTAAACTAATTTTCCAATTTTATTCATCTTATTTGTAAGTTAATAAAACTATTATAATCGTGATAATTCTACATTAGTTTAGACATCATATAATTTAATAACAGCGCTGGAAAGTATTCGTTTCAACAGAAAACCCTGAAACTTTTTCAACATGTTTTGCACGATTTTAAGAGGTCAATGTTATTACATGTATTTCGAAAATCATTACCTTATCATTCGTCTACTTAGTTCATCTTCGGTTCTTTTCCGAACTCTTACTTGAGTTTGGATATATTTATAATTTAAAATCATATTTTGATGTACATTGATTTCATTTCAATGGTTTGTTTTACTTTCAGCATCGTTTCATCTCATCAGAATGCTATTAGATGAATACATATTACTAGCAGTAGAATGCCAATTACATAATGAAAAGGAAACCGAAATACAAACGTTATTAGAGAAACACACTAAAGCAGGTAAAGATAATTAGATTATCGAATTGCCATATAGCATGACCCTTTGGTTAATTGTTTTCTGACTTATAAATGATGTTATATGAATGATTACATTTACCACATTTTGAACTGAACGCGGTATAGACATTTATTCTGAGGTGAACCAAGCGATAATGAAAAATACTTGTAAAAATGTAGAAGTTCAGTTACCAACAGGTCCAAGAGAGATAATCATATGTTTAACAAATATTTTCTCCCCTGTATGACAGCTCTGTGTGTGATTAAAATGTACAGGTTTCCGTTCTTTTTATTTCGTTTTAATATATATATCACTATTGCTCTAAATATGTTAACATCGCTTAAAATGGTGCCAGATATTCTACTTCAAAGGAGCGAAAATGACAATTGAAATATTAAAGTTCTGCAACTACTTTCCTAATACTATTCACCAATAATAATTTTATCTTTTAAGCATTTAATTCTAAACTGTTTATTATAGATAGATTATAACCCTTACTACTTTTTTTCAGACGAAGGAGGAAACAGACAGCCCCTAAATTCCACGCCCAGTACATGTTTTGTAGCCAATCGTATTACAAAACTAACCAGTTCAGATGTGAAGAAAGAGAATTATATGAATCAATTAAGCAATGGATCATTCCAACAATTCCCTAGTCTTAATGATCGTGAAAGTTTTAATAATCATTTGATACCACTAAGTGCTATGGTGGGTTCACAGGTAAATACATACAAAAATTATAACAATAGGTCACGAAATGGCAATTTTTATAGATTCAAATCAACTATTAGTGATACCATAAATGAAGCAGATTGCGTATTTGTAGTGTGTATTTATAAGTTGTATATATCTGATAACTCTTTTTAGAAAAAGTAGAATATTGTGTTTGATGTTCATGTCGAAGTCATATATATAAATTTCACTAAATAAACTTTTCATTGTTCATTCACATTGTGATTGTAAATTTTATATTTTATTGTAAATAGTATTTGAATATATAGTATATGTCAATTCACAATATTTACTTGTGTAAACTTTCAAACCACTAAATGTTTGATTAACTTGCATTTGACCGTTAAATACTCCAGCATAGTTATGAAATTTGTTGCTTCTGTGATTTGTCTGCTGATTAGCCATCAAATTCAAGTATGAGTCTTAATGTAGAACTAAAATATCAACAAGTTGAAGCAGAACCGAAAAGATACTCTTGATACATAAATTGCACAATGGATCAATTCATATAAACACTACTGAATCGGAATCCTACACTTCAATCTATTAATAATAGCATAATAATTACTCCACTCATTTAAACCAATCTACACCAATCGAATTGCATTTTACATTTCAACCAATCAAAAATAATTTAACACGCTACTCATGTATACGTTGTTCAATTACGATGCATTTTACATTTCAGCCAGTAAATAATCACATGATGACTCCGCCCATGTCACCAATCTTGCCCAATCCAACACGAGGATCAGTTATTAATCCAGTACCATTATTCAATCCAGCAGCGTCACAGAATTCATCAATAATATCATCGTCATCATTTCCTTATATGGGTAAGTTTGGTCTGGCGTACTTGATAATCTAAAAGGAGGTACTAGTATTTTTTTCAAACATTCATTGTCACTTAAAAGTGTTCTGATTTTAGGCAATAACAGGTTGATTGGATAAGGAACTTCCAGATCAAATGATTTATATTGGAACATGTTTGAAGTGTTTCGATAGTGAACAAATGTAACATCGACACATTTAGACAGTTTTATTGCAAAATATATTCTCTATGTCTTCTGATTTTCAAAGATTGTATACTAATCAATTATTCAACACTATGCTACGGTCAAAAGTATAAAAGAAGTCACATTAACTTATTTGAAAGTGTAGTATTGTTACTATTCTGTCACTTAACATGTTCTTTTACATCATCAGAAAGCTAGCATTTTTGTATTCTACATTATTATTTTGTCTTACAGCACAAGAGTATCCAAATACTGGTACCGCCCACATCAACAATTCATGGGGAGGAGGCGGGGCTAACAGTGCATTCAGGAATCCATTCTATAGTTCAAGTCTTTATCCAATCAAAAATGACTTTGACCCATATAATCCATATACGGACAGTACCGATCTATTTTACAATGGATTTTCATCATTTCCTGCCCCACAACCTGTGTCACAATCTAGTTTTCATTCAAACAATCTTAACCAGACTGGATCAGCATTCAACATTGTACCAACCGCATCTAATACTGGGTTTTCAAACAATACGCCATCATTTCCACCTCAAGGTGAGTATCTAATTCATTGCCTATTTTCCAGTTCTTTTTCACCTTGCAGATTTTTAGTATTACCATATTAACAGTCTATAACATGGGAATTGGCACACATTGCCCTCAACGTTTTACAGCGAGCAGTTATAGATATGTATTTGAACCATTGTTACTACTTTAGTTCCGCTAATGAATTCTGCCAAACCACTTGTCTGTAGGCAAGTAATATTGTAAGGCTGTGCAACGATAACCATATTAAGTGATAGCCATCCATCGTGACTGCGTTCTTTTCCATTATATCTTGTTGTAAACCAATTGCTACCAAGTGTATGTTCAATACCCATAGAATGCAGTTTATGCCATCGTAAGCTACTTTTTGTGACATAGATTAGGTTTCTAGATAAAAGCCTTTATCTCCTATGATTGTTAGATTTGCTTGATAAACACCTTGGATAGACACCCCCTCCGTTCATACATTTTGTTGTACATATACATTTATAAATTATTAATCATTATCCATTTGGACATCGTTGTAAACCTAGCAAACGTTTTGATCTTTTTCAGATTTCGGTTTCACTGGGAGCACATATAGTCATCCACAGAAACCTATCGCAGAATATGTACCTGTTATACAACCCCGACCCCAGCTAGCCCCCTTTTCTAGTGACTATAATGACACATTGAACATCCTTGATAAACCCCATCGGGCCAAAGATGCATCTAGCTTTTTCAGCAATACTAGTCCTGCCAGTTGTCACAGTCCAAGACATCATGGTAAGCAATATAATTGTTTGATATTTTTATATTTCATTAAGAATTCATGAATTCCATTCTTGCCGTGAATCAAATAACAAATTGACTAAAACTTGAAGCAATCCGCTCTCACTCTTTGCTATTTGACTATATGGAATGTCAGTGTTTTTACTATACTAGTCTTGATCTAAATGACCTGCCATCATATGCTTTTTAAATGTAACTTAAGCAGTGGATATTGCCTCATCTAATTTAAGCTTCGTCATAAAAATGTTTTTGTTTTACTTTTTTGGACGAAGCCTTCATTTCAACATTTGTAATGACTTGCTTTGATCATGTAAAAAATGATGATTTGAATAAGAGTTATTTGTATATGCATAATACTTGTATTTGCCTTAGGAATAATTTTGGACATAACATTTTGAATCATATTTTTATTTTCAGATAACATGAGTTCAGATGACATTCTAAACATAGCCAATTGTATGACCGGAATGATAAACGTTGATCATGATATTCATCCAGGGTTTAGTGACCCTGGTCCATTGCCTTCTATAAACACTGTGTTTGATGCCCAGAAACCTATATACTGAAAGTTAGCACGTTGATGGAAACAGCGAGAAAGCAATGTACCGAAAAAGAAGGACCAGTACACAAAAATTGGAATGTCATTAGCAGTCTACGAAATTAGGATATGAAAGTGGTTGTCCGAACAAGTCAAATTAAGAGTAATCACTATCTCTTGTTAGTTTAATTTTGGTTGCTCAAAAGAAAGTTAGGCTGCCCGAAATAAAAGGTGGTTATCCCGGGCAACCAGACACCCACTAATTTCGAAGATTCCATTAGTGTTTGCAAAGGTGATGAATTCCATGCATGAAAATGAAAAGATATCCATATTCCAAATGCAAATAATAGCAATACAGCACTATTAGATATTAACTATTTACCAGATATCCACGTGCTGAAGTGAAGGCATCGTAAAGAAGTGATGAACACATAACGTAAGTGATAGTTACAAACCAGAAGGAAATAACTTAAATGTAAAAGAGTTAATTGATATCAATATATGGGGACAAAAGTAATGTAAAGCAATGATGTGATACTCGGGCATTTTATAGTGTGTGGATGAATCAAAGGAATACACGTGTGTATGTAAGGATCAGATAATAAATACCATTTCTATACGAACGAACAGTGAAATAGAATTCGTTCACCTTTTGAGTAATGAAAGTATTGAACAAAGGGTATGCATCTACCATGTGATATAACTATGAAGACATTGGTAGTACCAATTTCATTGATACCCAAATATGTGTGATATGGCTGTTATAACCCTGGAGTAATATTTTAAAGGGATGGTTGGAGTGTTTTTAACATTGCCATTGATTTCCATGTACATGCACATGTATTTACGTGTAAAGGTGTTATTCATGTTATGAAGTATGGAACTAACACAACTGTTGTAGAAAGTAGATGACCATTCTCCAGGTGTTAGGCATACCCCATCATTTTGATATAGAGTAATGTATAGCCGCTGAAAAGTTTGATAGCAAACAAAGGCATGAAATATTACGCACCAATCAGCATTTTAAAGGCTAAAAACATTGCATTGGACATTTGAAATATAAAGAAACATTTGTCAGAAGTCAGAGGAATATTTGGTGCCTAGTAAATATTAAATATGGTAAATAAATTGTACTGCAAGCAACACATGTGGCACAGTAACATGGCATGAAAATGGATATTATGCAATATGCAAATATAGATAATAGGTGAGGAAGCGACTTCATTGCGAAAAGTGGAGGTACAGAAAAAAAATAATCTAGTTAATGAATTTTATTAACAAAATGTTGCAGATTTTAAGGAACAGTTTTATGGATTGAAATGGGATGAACAATTTCATGTTATGTTTGTTCACCTTTTATAATTGTTAGACAAAGGTCTCAGAATGTATAATCAGTAATAAAAGATGTAAACTAAGTATGCAGATACATGTAAAAGTAATAGTATAGAGTATTTTATAATTTTATGGAGAAAAACTTTGATATGTTATATTTGTTGTATAGTAAAAATGTGTGAAAGAAATAGAAAACAGTGTTTGATGGAGTGTTGGCAATGCTTTGTGGTCAGTTAGAGATCTATTCAAATATGATCAGAAATATCATATTTGTTGTTAAGTTTTCTAGGTATGACTTTATTTTTTGCGATTATTTTACTATTTAGCAATACAATGTGTTCATTCAATTAAAGAAAATGAACTTCAATATTAATTCGTCTAGTATAATTGTCCTGGGAGTCAACTCTCTGATGGACAAAAGTCTTGTATAATCTAACAGGCTTTATCATCTTGTTTGAAACAATTTCGGTTAGTCTGTTAGATCCAAAGTTTAGCAATTCTGAATGTTCGTCAAATCTTATTTTATATATAGCTAAACAACAGTAAGTAGGCATAACTACGCAATATCGAAAATTTAAGTCCTTAATGTATCGAGAAGGCATTTTAATTTTATATAAACAAGACTATATATTGATTGCAATTTAATGAAAATGTTTTGGATGCAATGCTAGTAAATTTGATAATAGTATAATTAATTATGTCTTATGAATACATGTAAGAGTAAGGCTGTGTTTGTCCGAATTGGGTGTATGTCCGAATATATGTAATGTAATTTTGAATAATTATATCGTAGATGAAATAGTTGAGCTGGGCAGATCTGAACCATGTACATAAAGTTTTCATTATTCAATGTATATTTCTGTATAATAATGTAGTGCTACTCACAGTATTATCAATCGTCCAAAAATCTATGTTTCCAATTCATTGTTTCTCGCTGTGTCATTCGCCATTTTGAAACCTTTCCCGCCAATGGAAATACTCATAGTGTACTCTCTCTTTAGAAGTCTTAAAAGAACCTTTATAATGATAAATTGCACATTCATTCAGGTCGCACGTCATTTCTGGTGCAAACGATGAAACATAGATGAAACTTGAAAGAAAACTAAACGTTTTGAAGAAGATTGTGAATTCAATATGTCTGTAGATCTATATTCATTCTCCTAATTGTATATACATGTATTCTGCAAAATCCATGACATATATTATAATTTGTAAATAGTGAACAGTAATAGAGACAAAGCATGACTGTATAAAACTTTATATGCAATCAAATATTTTCTAATATAATTGTGTTATAAATGTGTGATTATTTGAATAAGAATGGTTTGTGTTTTCAATGTGAAACTATCATTAAATCATTATTAGATTATTAGATGGCACTGTATATATGCATTTATTGCTCCTCCCATTTCCTTCTTCTCAGGCCATTGTTCACCAATCATTTATGTAAATTGTTTGAACAAAATTGCGAGCAAATATGAACAAAATTTGTGTGAGACTTAAAAAACATGACAGTCGTATTTTGTAAAACATTGTTTTCTTATTCAATCATGAACAAAACCTCATTATATATATTTGTGTGCGTGTTTCGTTTATAAATAATTAATATAACAACCTTGCAATATACGATGTAATTTAGTATATAGCATGCATGCAGTGTGCATAGGCCTTTGTCTTAAGGCTTTTGATTTTTATAACAATACTTCATATAAGACAATATTAATGTGTAAACATGTCCATGCAATTTTTTCTTTTATTTTTTGTTCAAATTTGCCCTAGAACAGTCATTATATTTTCCCATTGCAAGTGTCAGAATCTATACATACTTGCTTGGAATATTTTAACATTATACTTGTATAGTAGGTTTTACTAATCTTTTTATCCATATATTAAATGTACGTACCGTTATTCCATGTTCATTTCTAAGACACTATTTATGTTATGTACTATAAATATACCATGATAAATCAAAATTTCTCATTATACAGAAACCTAAGGTCCCCATGTATATATCCCAGTAATTTGTGTTGTTTTTTGTTTGTTCTAACAACACATATAAGATAGCCATGTTCTTGTATTTTAATTTGTATTTGATTTTTCAGAATAAATTATGAATTTGATATTGGTTTTTTTTATTGTTTTGACGTTGACTTATATTTATTTATTTGAAGGCCACGTCTACCTACTATACTAAATAGTACAGTGCATAAATATGCATAGACACATTTCACGCGTGCACAATTGAAGTGCATTGAAAATAGACTCAAATTTAACTGCAAGTAAGCACAGAGTGCATTTTTTCTGTACGTTATTTTTTTTTTTTTTTTTGATGGTACTACTTAGTTGACACTTTGATAGATAATAGTGTATTTAACTGCCCTCACTGTACCAATTTACAACTGGATGGAGTGAATCAACTAAAATGTCTAACTTGCTCAAGAACATTAAGCAGTGCCCCTAATGGGGTTCGAACCAGGGATATATTGATCGCACCAGCAGCAAGCCAAAAGCGGATAACATTTTGAGTGAAAACAATTAGAGACAAACGATTCTACATCTTTACGCACCATTCTCGTTCTAAGAGTTTATCAATATTCTGGTTAAAACCTTTAATTTCGAGTCTGTTAAACGCAGGCAAAGTACAGTCATTTCTTAAAGTGCAACATTGACACTTGTTACTACACTACCGTCCAAAAGTAAGTATACTGAGTAAGAGTTCATAAGGAAGACAAAACAATGTTAAAACAAATACTTTTTGGCACTTAATTCTTAGTTTATCTCATTCATTTGTTATTTATTGTCAAATAAAAGTCGGAATTACATGAACGTGCTCAAAAACAGCATTAACAGCTTTATTACAAAATACCGATTTATGACCATTTCAGCAGAATTATCATGTTTTATTGATGATGTTCACCAAAAAATCTTATACAATGTCATTTCAGTCATATAATACAGTTGATGTCATAATTTGGGTTAAAATTTTCATTAAAAAACCCTTACAAAAAATTGATGAATTGAAAAAAATGACACAAATTTAAATCAATGTATAATTTGTCTGAAAATATTAATGCTGAGTTTTTATTTTTCGCCTGTTAATCCATATTACCTATTTGAAGAATGATTATAAATTAAGTTAAATAATGTAATATATTTGTGGAAATGTGACAAAAACAAAGAATTCCATAAGCGTATACCTGATTAAGGTAACCCGGATCGATAGCGCAGTTGGTAGCGCGCCGGCATTTGGAATCTCGTGTCCCGAAGGGGGTACCGGTTCGAATCCTAATAGGGGAGGTAATACCCTTCCATTAAAATTTAACAGTAATGTCAATTTTCCTTCATTTATTACATAATATGGACAAGTTTCCGGCCTTGTGGAAGGGTATGTGAGTACTGGTTATAGACAAGGGTCCATGAAAGCTAGGTTAGGTATGCTGGACGTCGTAAAATGACCTAAATTGTGTTGACACGGCGTTAAACCCAGTAAAAAAACTTGATTGAGGAGGGGAGTGTAGTACATCTATAACATCCAGTATCTATATCAGTCCATCAGAGGTTCTTCTAAAAATTGACTAATTTATTACTAGTCATGATACTCACGTAGTTGGCCACATTGTTTATTAACAATGAAAAGTTCATCATTCAAGGATGAACATTGTACAGGTTGTCCACGTAAACATTGCGCATATAAACGTAGCAAGTTTCAATACACACAAATATAAATGGGTGTATTATTTTTTCATTTTGATAGTTTAGTTATTTAACACTTATTTAATAAACATACCCCTATAAAATTTAAAATGTGCATATAAACAGTATTTAAAATAAATGTTAAGTATCAAATTTGTATTTTTTAATCCGTAAAATGCTTTTTATACATCAGCTTATTCACCTATTGAGTGGGCAAGTCCATTGTTTTAAGTACATAAACACGCATGACCTAGAATATGACCTGTATCAAATATTAGGGACAAACAAACAATTGAAAATTACGAAATATTTACGAGGGATGTTCAACAAAGCAGCGCAGCGCAGCACAGCACAGCATAGCATAGCATAGCATTATTGCATAAAATGAGAAAATCATTAATTTTATAGCAATACAATTGAATATAATACAAATTTTATACAATTACAATGTACATTTATACAAAGGCATGAAATTTATTTAATATGGTGAAGAAGCAGTCTTAGGTCGTTATTTAGTTACATTGTACATGTATAATCTAGATCTTGATAGAATTTTAGTAACAACCCTTTTAGTGAGGTTATTACCATGGCAGAGCTGTCCATCATCATTCCCTACATGAAGAATATTTGAAGACGACGCTTGTGTGATAATTACTGTTTATTATATTTTTATATTTGTATACCCAACAATATTTATAAGAACTTTTAAAGATGAAAGACGAACAAACGACACTTATTGACAAGGTTTCAACTCAGCAGCAACTGACGAATGCAGAGAATAATGGATATATGCCACATAAGCTTGTTAGCAGTGATTCTTATACTATTTCTAAAGATGAAAAGCATCATGGTTTACAACAGGAACATTTGAAAATAGTTGGTACAGGACAGCCATTAAACAAGGCTGAAATCTTCTTCAAATGTGTGGTTGTCATTGCCTGTCTAGTGTCGATTTTAATTTCCATGGGACTTGGATACAGTCTAAGTGTTTTATATGCCCAATTAATTCGAATATTTCAAGCCGATCGCTCGTTGGTAGCTCTGAATCAAAGTTTTTATGAAGCTCTACTCGCGGTGGGTGGGGCACTGTGGAGTTATCCAGTTTCTAAACTTGGTTACGGATACAGCATCATTATTGGCGGTGTTATCGGAAGTATATGCGTCGCTGTAAGCTCTTTGGCATCGTCTGTACCTGTGATTATTGTACTTGTGGGAATTCTATCCGGTGCTTCTTTTGGCATTGTTTACATGGGACCATTTGTAATCGCTGGAGACATATTTGAAGGCTACAAGTCAGCGATTATCGGATTTGTATCGATAGGCTCAAGTTTGGGACAATTTACAATGTCTTCTATTATGGAATCGTGCATAGAAAAATATGAATGGAATGGTGCATTATTGATCATGGGTGGAATTTGTATCAACACCGTTCCATGTGGAATGTTAATGGTAATGGCCAGCAAGTACTCTTCAAAAAAGAAGTCGCAACAACAGTCTGCTTCCGCCAAGCAAAGTCTTTTCAAATTGGAGTTATTCAAACAGAAACTTTTTTGGTTACTGATGCTTAATTCTGTAATACTGGCGTTCACTGCTCTTGCTGAAAGTCGTTTTATTGTAGACCTTTCAGAACTTAAAGGATTTAGCAGACAGGATGGCTCGTTCCTTGTATCAATGATTGGTGTAAGTAATTTAATTGGTGGATTGATGGGCGCCATTTCTAAAGTCTTCTGCAAGAAACTTAGTAGCTCTACTCACATGAGTTACTGGGTGATGATAATAATAATCTCTCACGGCTTGGTCGTGTATTTAGATTCTTACAATGGCATTCTTGTTGCAGCTTTGATCAACGGTCTTTGTATTGGAAACATATATGCTCATGTGGCTATTGTACTTTATGAAATTTACGGGACAGAAGACTATGCGCCATCATTCGCCACATGGAACGTTATGAAAGGTGTTGGTAATTTTATGGGTGGTTATTTTGGAGGATTTATTCAAGATAAAACTGGAAATTATGATCTTTTGTTTCAAATATCTATGGTACTGAGTGTATTTTATTCTTTGTCATTTCTCGCTATTGTTATTTACCGTAACTATCGTTCCAAACGGAATGTTTATACGCATATATGAAACATGAATGTAACTAAATACGTACAATCTCTACTTACATGAAATGTGAGAATGAATGTCTTATTATACCAGAGACAAAATATTTTCGCATTTTGTTGTTAACAGTAACCGTATGTCGAACCACTTGGCAATTACTGCAATACTTATAATTGGCTTTACAATTTCACTATATTAGTATCATCAGAATATTTTGTCTTATCAGCGGAACGGTCTTTAACTTTGGATCTTTTTCTTCTTATTTTCATTATGTGGGACTTATATTTTGCCAAGAGATTACATGATTTGCAATAACCAAGTTGGTCTTCATAGCGGAACTGATGAATACAAGCAGTCAAGTCGAAAATTATTGGCATTAATGCAAGAATATCAATTTATATAGCTCACAGACGCCGGGTCCTAGGATCTAGTACTACCTAAGCAATCTGGGCAAAGGGGAGTCCTCTATAATTCCCTTGAATGATAAAACACCTGACAAATCTAGTTTTCAGAGCAATATCTTCCAAAGGTGTCCTGACTTCTCAAGTGTTATTGTTACTCTGTATAGATCTATGTTTTTCATTTTAATGCCTTTGCAATCTTGTTTCTTTATATTTGCTTATTCGTTGTATAAAATAAACTTTTCATACATGTATTTCTGTATTTAACTTTTAAGATTATTAATGCCACAATGATCAGTAATCTGCTATGGGTATTCAAAGGTGTGACTAGAATAAACTGTTTGCAACAACTTTATTCTAAACAATATCATAATATCCATAATGCCAAGCTTAACATTACCCTGAAGAGACTAGGGGTTTTTGCTGCACTATATATAGTATGTATCAACACATGAATTTCAGAATATAAACAAACCAAAAAAGGAAATATTCAAATGGTGCATAAAATAGTTGTAACATTTCCTTATTTGCCTACGTAAGCCATTGAACTGTAACTGTTCACTTTGAATCCTCTGATCATATTATTTTGAATATGAACAAGTTTACCGCTCAATTCAATTTTTGTACAAAGGATTTTAAGCTAACAACAAAGACAGACATCCGGATCAATTTCGATTTTCAGGGCAAGAAAGATACAAGTTATTGTTGTAACTTTACGTACAATTTGTTGTCAATCATTTATTTACCTGGAAGGTAAAAATCGGGTGGAATAAATACTTGTTTACCTCTGATATAAATAATACATGCTTTCACATACATTAGATAGGTACTCATAACATATGGTATGTTCATGTTTATGAATTAGTTGTACTTTATCTAGTCTTCGAGGTTCACAGTAAACTGTGCTACTCGGATGTTTTCTTGCGCATATAAATGTACTGACATGTACTATTATAGTAAACATTTCACATTCACTGTCATTGACATAATTATTATCATCAAAGTCTGCAGCGTTAATAATACTTTTTTGTTTGTTTTAATGCCTAGCAACACATTGTATAGGTTATGTAATGGCAGTCAGTCAAAATACTCACAGGTCTTGTAAAGGCTAAATCTCTTGATTCAGCTATTACCATAACTAGTTACTAGTAACATACTATTGTAAGAGACTGACAAATGCCCTGCATGATTTAGCATCAATGGTAGGAAGGAGAATGGCAGTAGAAATTATTTCATGACAAGCTCCAAGAAAGTATGCCCCTGTAGGAATCGAACATCTCCACTGAGATGCACAACTTGTTGCACTTATCAAGAATTGCACTCTGTGCAAGAAAAACTATGGTTTTCAGTTGTGTATAAGGAGTTTAGAAAATATTGTGACATTCATAGCAGAAAATATGTTTGAATTGCAGTTTATATATTGCTGAAACTAAGAATTGATAGCAACAGAAATTACTGTTAATATTTGTTTTGGCTGAAAGCCCCTAACAAATAAAAATTAAAGTGCTAATAGCTCTGTTGGACATAGGATTTTGACATATAAACATAGAATTATACAACAAACAGAAGTGGTACAAAGGAAATTTGCCTTATATTTACTGAGCATAAGAATACCAAACAAAATCAGATAAACTTCAATAGCACAAACTGCATCCCTGCTTGTTAACAGGTAAGGTGAACTATTTAAATTGCCATAGTAACTATCCCATTTACTGCACAAGTGCAGCGTAATGTTATCGTCTGTGGCTGATTATAATGAGGTTTGCTACAGTATGCTATTAAACACAAGGAAATCCCTTGTAAAAACTCCAAGAAGAAAAGTTAGTTTTGACAATCTATTAATATATTTTCAATAAATGTACATAATAGTGTAACTAACATATAAAGTAAAACCAACAACAAGATAAAATGTAATAATAATGTATTAGAAAACAGTAATGTTGTAATAATAGAAAATACCACAACTGGTTTCATAACTTGTCCTTTACCATGAGAGCCAAGTGTTGGCAGCACAAACAATTCAGACTGACAGTCTGGTTAAGTGATGCTACATATTTTACAGATCTATTAAGAGTTGGGCAAGCAAGTACATTTTGTAAATATGAACATGTATAATATAAACAGTGAGTATAATCTAGCTGGAACTGGTCCCAAGCTTGGTTGGGAAATGAGGAGGGACATCATCATCATTGCTGAAGATGTTCAGCAGAGGTAATGTCAATCATAATTCAAACACTAAACTTGTAGTTAAGTTTCCAGCCAGGGTCTGAACATAATGCATCCATATGGAGCAGACGGACCCAGGTGAAAAACTAAACAACAATATCTACTAGGTTTTTAAGAGAAATATACATTAAACACTTGGAATAGGGACTTCTAAAACCAGTCCAAGATACTAATAATTAAGAAGGATATATTTAGTGAAAGGCTACTATATTATTACTATTAGTCTATGAGTATTATATATTAAGAAATATTTAGGAAACTGTATAGAAAAGACATTGATGAACAAAACCATGTTTACATATATGATGACTATTATAAGCTAACTTATATGAAGATACTCTTATGATTGGCTTGCAACTTTCTGAAATATCAGGAAAAAAGTATAAATATGAATAGATTCAAAGGTTAAAATATAAAATTATAATAACAGAACAGTACAGGGCAATAAATTAAAGTTGGATGGGGAAACACCTTCCAAGATATTTGGTTTTACCATTTTGCCAAAGTCATTACTCCTTATAAGCCCAATTCTGCCAAATATACGGTCAATACATATGCAGAGTTAAAACTTTTTGCACAAATTTGTGGGATACACATTTAATTCCTTCTGTTATATTGTTTCATGAATGGTAACTCGTAAGTATTATCTATGAAAATTTGATTTGGCCATTTATTACCCAAGGGGCAATTTTTATATTACTGAGATTATTGCTGAGCAATATCCCACAATTAACACAATGGTTTCGTCTGATAACTTGAGTTAATAACTAGAATTACAAGAATAAAATATCCATCACTTCTAATGATAAAACACTATAAAATTACAAAGAAACTTGTCAAAGACACACAATTACGGGAAGGAAATGGTTAGTTAGGTTTTCAGGAATCCGTAAAGAGTAGAGAAAATATTGCCCTTGTCATAGAAGACAATCTGTTTGAATTGCCATCTATATATTGCCAGAACTATGTGTGGATTTCACACCTATGGATTGATAGAGACTAAAGTTACAGTAGAATTATTTGTTTTGGACTGACGGCCACAAACATAAAGAAAATTAGATTATATACACTGTGGCACATGGAAAAACAATAAACACAGTAAAATAAATGTAAGTGCAAAAGTATAAAAGTACAGAATAAATTATTAGAACATGTAAACCTTTACACTACATACATGCTTAGTGGAAAAGATACTCATAGAAAATACATGATGACAAGTTATCTGATAGTTACTTCCAAACACTACTTACTGTAGTATTTTAAACATGATAGAAAATTTTCACAAGGGATCCTAATGCTCATAGATAAGACAGGGAAAAAAAGTAAGTCCACTGCAATGTGCCTGAAGTTTGTCGAGTCTACTACCCGAAAGTAGCACTTAGAAAACTTCCTGAATATAACATACAGATTTGTGGTTAACAGTGGGACTTTTTTATGCTGGCAAATCATGGTCTTCATGTCTCTGAACATGCGTAGATCTCCAGATCTAACATTTTTTAACCAGTACTAAACACATAGCTTTGCCAGTGACTGACAACTAGCCATCTTGGTCTAGAGGTAGAGAGGAGAATGGTGGTAAGAATATTTTATGACCAAACTCCACAAACACTGTCTGGAAATCAAACACACAGCCCATGCATTCGTATAAGGTTACATACCACTAAATAAAATCCTTCTTTGTTGTATATAAAAAGTCTCATTTTCAATGTTAAATTACAGTATGACCCAGGGATGTTAAGATACCCCAAACCATATATAGGCTGAAAGATCTACCTATTCTCCTCAAAATGATCAGTATTAGAAAAAAAGTTACATTACTAATAAGAAAATAAATTTCGCTTGAAAGTTCCTACCATGAAAATGTCCTGGTTTTTAACTTTTCACCAGCCGTACAGAGTCATCTCCCCTTTCAATCAGTTTTCACGACTAAACAAACCAGATCAATTGATTTTTTGCATACTTTCATAGGAAAAGCATTGTCAAAGACATACATACTCTTCAATATTAAAAAGCACCACAAATGAGGTATCCATGCACTCTCAAAAAATAAATAAGAACCATGTCACACTTTGTATTTCCGGTAAATGCTCACTTCAGGTTACCATTTAGTGGTATGTAACCTATAAGACACACTTCCCACTGAGCATAAGTTATTAAGTGTTACCATTGACATTTGCAATTGTAGTCAAACCTACCTAAACTAAAACAGACCATAGTCACATAGTACATGTACATAATATTAGGGTAAGTATTGAGCAAACATTGTCAACAGAAACTAGACCAATCACTAAATGTGATAAAATATCCCCCCCGACGGATGTTAGTCAAGAAATTGGGTGCCGAGGAAATATGCAGACAAGATTTTTCATAGGGAAAAAACAATGGACAGTAACCAAAATGGGATTATACACATGTCTGTCTGATATCAGGTATATGTGTGAAGTTCAAATAAAATCCATGAAAATAGGTGCTGAGAAATTGAGCAGACAAGAAAAAGCAATGGACTGCTGACCTACAAGCTGACTCCTATCTACCTCCCAAAATTTATTTTTAGGGAAAGGGGGGGATAATTTTTAGAATACAAGGGAAAATAACTACATTAGAATATAAAATATGTGCTCATTTCCATTAAAAATCATATGAAAAAAAATCAAGGTGCCCAACTATGTACAAAAAATGGATAGGCCATTACAGAGACAAAGTAAAAAATTCAATACTTTGGTGAGAAAGCTACACATAATAAAGAATTATACAGTAGTGTCACAATGTGCCCCATTGAACAAACACACAGATAATAGTTTTGTTAATATGTACATAATTTAATATCGTTAAATTTAATTCAACTGTCAGCAGTGCATACATTAACCCTGCTGATTTAAATACTCATGTAAGTACTTTGGTACTAAGTACAGACAAAAATAGAAATCTGTGTTTTAGTACTAGGATTATCATACATTATCAAGTATTTAAATCATCAGGCTTAAGTATGCACCACTGACTGTTGAATAGAATTTATCAACAAATATATATGAATAAAATTCAAATAATTGATTGCACAATGAAAATGGCTGAATTATGTAAAAAACAAGACATATCATTGAAACTGATGATATACTCCTTCCCTTAACAAACAGTTTTAAGATAACCTAGTTTGATCAAATATGTCCTAAATTATACTCAACATGTATTACTGGCATTGTGAATAAAAACAGTATTTCAACCAAGGAATGCAGAATATTCCAATCCATTGCCAAATGGCAACCAAACAGAACAATTAAACGTATGAGAAGATTTACAGGGAATCAAACCAAGGACCCCTTGATCAGTACACTTGTTTGCTACCAACTGAGCTAGCTTACAGATGGAACAAAGAATTGACAAGCCCACTTGCATATAACCCCCCCCCCTTAATTACTTAAGGGGTTAAATAGAAACTTGAATTACAATAAAATGTGTACTAAAAATAAAATTGTGTATGTGAAACACAACAACTTTCACAATAAAGTAAACCATCAAAATAATTCAAGATACACTGACAAAATACATCTAAAATCGTAGTGCAATATATAACATCATTTTCATACAATAATCAAGAAATTGCACAGTTGTTCAATATTAAACCTGTCAAGTATTGTCAATCTTCTACAACATTTTATATCGCAAGTTGATTCAAATGTGTTGTTAAACATTTACAATTATATATAGGCTGTATAGTTTATTCCTTAACACAAAAGAAACATATGTATTTTTATAATATATTAACACAGTAACTCGAAGCCTTCCTCAAAACGTTATTGTTGCTTAAATAGTATCACATGACTCAGTTAAGTCATGTGACATGGTCATGTGACACAAGAAGTGTGTCATACAGGGACTAGACTATCTCGTCTGATAAAAACTGATCTCAAGCACTATGCTCATTCTCAATATTCTTGCAATTTTAAAAAATCCTGGTATTTGTAATGATTAAGTGAGAGAGAATATATGACACTATTCTATATTTGATAAGTTAGTATGAAAGGATATCACACAATTTGCTTTATTAGTATTGGCAAATATGACAAAAACAAATAACTTTCTAACTTTTATGGGTAAAAAACAAAATATTGGTAACAATAAAATGACAAAACAAAATTCGTTTGATAAAAAATGGCTTGCAGGGATAACATATGTAAAAACAAAATGTTTACTTTTTCACTCTTTGTATACAAATAAGTATACAAATATTATGCTATTCTGCATACAGTAAAATCATTACTTTTGTTTCATTGGCCCAAGCATGAAAAATAATGAATAATAAATATCATGGTCCTCTACAATATATTATTCAGGAGGCTTGAAAAAACACTGATCTGTTTGTTTCTTTAACTTGAAGTAAAATACCAAGGAGTCCAAATTGTCTCTTAAACATCAAAATCTGGTCACTCTCTTATACTAAGATATATGAAGGGAAATTAATTATCTTTTATAATCATTTAAGAGCAGTGTTGCATTCAACCGGCAAAATATAAGACATTAAGGACCCTTAAAATTCTTCAAACTTTGGTAATATATTACATGTATGATACACAACAAAGAAAATGGAATAATTGGGGAATGAAACAACGACTTAAAACACAAGCAAGTCTTGTTAATGCTGTTATAGTTAAATTCCCTCTGAGATTGTATACCCATATTTGTTGACTCATAGTGTAAGTGAGTGACATAGTCACTAAGGAAACCACATTAAAGCAAGATTTAATGCAAAAATTACAAAGGGAAATAATCCATAACAAAGCCAGGTAGAGTTGCAGTTACTTTCTAATTCTGTACATCACATTGTATAGTTTCATAAAGATCTGACAATAAATCGCAGAGGTAAGTGGAAAATAAAAAATCCTAGCCAGACGCCCACCCACCCACCAGGGTTTTGCAAAACTGTAAACCATATTTTTCATTGAAAATCCGGCTAATAAGTTGTATGCCAAAGAGTAAATTTAATAAACAAAACAATCTATAAATAGATGGTGAAGATATCACCTCTAAACAAAGAAGCACAACTCATTGCAGTAAACATTGATTTGATACCCAAAGAGTATAATATGATACATGAAGACAGAATTGTTGTATATTATCGTTTTTGGATACAATCATCATTGAAATTGTAAAATAAAAGATGGCTTATAATTTCAAGAATAACAAGTAAATCTGTGAGCTAATGCTCACTAGTGATACCCCCGCCAAAATCTAAAAATATGCGACAAACAGGAAGTAGATGAGCAAGGAGCATGAAATCGCTTTACACCACATGGGACTATGCGATGAAGCAATATGCAAAGTATTAGGCTGCTGCATGTAATAGTTGCTGAGAAAACTGTGACGGAAATTTTGTAACGGACGCACGGATGGACAAGGGTAAAACAGTATACCCCCCTCTTCTTTGAAGCGGGGGTATAATTAATCCATAGATATAAAGAACAATTAAACCTCAATGGGTATCTACTTTTAGCTCTTATTTTTATTCTACTTTCATTTTCAAATGACTGTGTAAAGAATGACTGATGTAAACATGATAATATAGAGGTGAAAGGACCTCTTTAAAAGTTTTATTTCACATGCATATAATAAATACAAATACCTAGTATAGTCCAACAGAATTAACCTGAGCTTCACCTTTATGTAAGAATATATTAAACTCAGTATTTACAGTCTATTTTTGTCTTCGTTTGTAAATTGCGCTTTACCAGAAGATTTCGCCAAAATACACGAACTGAACAATGAATGTTGTTTTCATAAGAATAAATACTTTGAAACTGTGCCATAATATTGTTGACTTACTTGTTTCCCCAAAAACTAATGTGTTCAAAATTAAAAGTACAATAACATGCCACCTTTAATAAATTTATTTATAGTCACATCGGTTGTTATAAACACGTGTATAACCGTATACACTCATAACTCACGATTTAATGTAAGTGAAGTGTGTAATTATTATAATGAGGTAGTTCAAGCTCAGGTTAATTCTGTTGGACTATACAATGTAATTGAACTACCACATCATATTTAGGTAGCAGAACTAATTTAATAAATGCAGATATCCTGTACCCTGTACATTGTGCACACACTATTTTATATTAATGTGAACAAACTTACTTTATTAAAAAAAAAACTTTCATGTCCAACATAGTTACAAATAAATGTTATATGGTTCAAGACATACATATAAGTTGCAGCTTTTTAATAAACATTTATAGATATTTTTTAAACATAAATCTTAAATATACATGTAATTATAAGTTCTATACATCAAAATGAAAATCGTTTGTTCCTATGAGCTTTTACGACAGAAGGAACTCAACATAAACATTTATATTCCTTCTCCCTCCCTCTTTATAGCAAACATATCCCCTGGCCATATTTGTTGACACATGTTGAATAATTTCATTGCTCAATTAGGGTTATTGTTATAGCATAGCCTAAGTTCAAGTTTATTAACTCTCTCCCAGTACTCCAGTATTTTTTTCTAATGATGAGCTATCGGCACCATATGTGGGTTTTGGATCTGTAGTTAAGTTGGTATTTTCTGTCATGCTGGGCGGTGGGGGCATGGCTATTGGCGTAGAATAAGCATCACCACCCAAACCATCACCTGTACCGACGCCTGGTTGACTGGTTACAGGTTTATCATCATCCTCTGGTGTACTGCTATATTCCTCCTGAAAGAACAAAACATAATGATCTCATTGAAAACTTTAAAAACAATAATTAAATGTTGTTGACAGATGTAAGTTATTATAATATACTATTATCATATAATATACTCTGACATAGGCATTTGTGTTTTCACTCTATATGTAATGTGATGTCATCTATATTTTAATATTGAACACATACATGGCTGTTATAACTTACCCCCTCATTTATCAACTTAAAGGTCAAATTGTTTATTTTTCTAGGTTGAAGAAAAAAACAGTTTTGATGTGCTTATTAAATTACTGGTGCTAAAGCACTCCATCTTAAATCATAGCACACAAAACTTGTGCCTATGTTTTATTATTTTGATACAACTAAGTATAAACAACTGTATGTTATTTCTTTAAAACATAATAGTCAGATAATACAGAACAGATAATATATTCAAGAAAAGGACATAGCACATAAAACAGTCAACATCATAATAATAAACATTACTTCTACATGGTTTTAATGAAATAAATATGATATTATACAGATATTCGATAGAGTGTTGCCTTATAGGATCTCTTACGGTCACTCAGAGGGTCTTGTTGAGATGACCTTTGTGTCAACCAATCAATGCGTAGCTTTCATTGAGACGTAACACTATTAATAGCATCTTGATTTTATGATTTCTACTTTTAGACCCAATTTTGCCAGCTAATTTGCCAGTGGTGTTATCACAGGCTGTGATTGGACAATGTAAATAAGTTTCTAAATATAATATGCATCATGAATATAATAATGAGCAAAGGTCACCTGAACATGACCCACATAACAAAACAGCTTGATTTACTCGATGATACTCGAGCTGATAATTATAGATAAAGTTTTAATCAGATTGATAACAGACAAGATTTCTATTTTATGACAAGGAGAATGAACAATATGTTTGCAAAATGTGTACATTATTGATGACAAGTGAGTCTCTGTTCATTCAAAGTTTACTTGTTGCTTTTTACTGGACAGCCACTGTGCAAGATTAAACACTGTTGGATCCAATAAATTTTAGTTTCTGTTTTGTAATGTGAGCTTTTATTCATTAATGATGATAGAAATTAATGAAAAAAAAAATCGATAAAAAACTATGTGATGAAAACAATACGAAAAAATAAAAACAACTCTAAGTATGTGTTTTTTATATGAATTATATCCGTGTCTGTGATTTCCTACTTCAAATACAAGTGTGCCATTTTGAAAACCTCTACCAATCATTAAATGATAATCTTTGAAAGATTCTTGGGTGATCCACCACCAAAATTGTGTTTTTGCTACATAGGAAAAGTCCAATGCAAAGACAGAGCATGCAACAGGTTATACATAATAGTTCTTGTCATAAACACACCAGGGGCCCGTATTATCAAGCATCTTACAACCTATTTTAGTCGTAAATCCCTCTACAATGTATTGATAAATTATCGTAAGATGTTTGATAAAATGCTGCCCAGGCTTTGTAAAACATATTTTTTTATGTTATTTATGTGACTTTATTTTGTAAAGCGATGTCATTAAAACGTGTATTTCAAACTAAAAAAGACATGAATCATCGCTTAAAAGGTCATGGATTAACGCACCAGATTAATCATTTGTTGGGTCAAAATGAGAAGCAAAAGTAGTTCCAAAGTGACATCTTAATACAGAGTAGTTCTAGGTCATTCATAATGAATAGCTAAGGAGTTGAGAAAGACAAGTGAGCTGGTAATACAGGCAAGTAACCACATGAATAAATAAAGGCTTCAGGAGAAATGAGATACTAATTTTATACATACTTATTATAAAACTAATTATCTAATAAAAAATAAGAAAAGAACAAAGAAAACCAATCCATATTTACAGTTCTTACATGTAGATTAGCATATTCTCCATCTTCTTCTGGCATCTGTGGTTTGTATTTACCACAACAAAAGTTAAAACAACAACAGAAACAACAGCAACAACAATAACATCCAGTTATACAGCCACAAAATAACACTAGAGCCTGAAAATAGAAAACAATTTATATTATCACACTAGCAACACAAGCTAAGTTTTTTACCTGGTTTTTTTTCCAATTAGTTTACACATTTAAAGCAGTTTGAATTCAGAAGTTAGGAACACTTAATGTTTTAAAACAAAATCTAAAAAAGTAAAGAAGGGATGAAAATTTGCCCACACATATTATTGAAATCTGCTTAATGGATTCAATTACTTAAATTTGTCAATATTCTCAATGTTATTGAATGAGTTAGCACACAAATACCCTTAATATACATGTACATATAACTTGCCACAGTTATAATCAAAATAGCACATATGAACTCATATTAGTCAATCAAGAGTCGTAAGAGGTGAATCCCAACCAGCTTCATTCAACAAGGATATTGGAAAAGGTAAGAGGTTTCTAAAGTCATAAAACTTTTCTCTGAATAAGTTTAAAATGCCCAAAACATATTTAAATCCTCTACAAAACACTGCCACTGGCATTTCTAAGTTGATTTTTATATACAACCAGAGTTGATAACAACTTATCAGAGATCATGGTCACATGATGCTAAAGTCTGCTGCAATCAGCTGATCCTTAGATGATTGATATTTCTGAGTGAAGTGGCTTATAAAACCACTGAAGGTAACCAAATAGTAAAATTATCCCTATCTTACCTTACACCATCCACTAGTTAATACAAGATAAGTATTAACATTTTCATCACCGACCATATCAGCAGCATATAAACCCAGTGAACCATATCTATCATATATACCACGTTTGGTATTGTCTGTTAGTACTTTATGTGCATGATTAATCTCTTTAAACTGAAAATATACAAGTACATTAGTCATCACTTAAACCCAATACAGTGATTCTAAAGACTATATCAAGAATTTAACTACAGGTATATTGCTTTTCCATGGGGTACAAACAAACTTTCATGGTTACATGAAAATGTATGTACAAAGAAAAATAGGATCTAATTCTAGTTTCATGCTTCTCAGAAATAATGTGTAAAAACATTGTTTGTACTGCCTGAGCATGGATTAAAACCCCAATAAATTGGAGTTCCTAATTAGGTCTATTGCTACTAAATAGGCCAATATTGTGCTTTTTTATATTTAATAATAACAGATAATTGTACTATTTGTTTTCATTATTTACTTGTTTACATATCTTTACTATGTAAACTAGGGCATAATAAGCAATATGTTCTGTTCTGTTCACAGTTTAATAATCATTAAAATTCCCGATATTATCAAATTTAGTGGTGCATATGTTAACCCCACTGATTTAGATGCTTAATTTTTTTTGATAATCCTGTGCATAAAATAAATGAATACTTGTTATTATTGATAATGAGAGCCCTAGTAAATATATACAAGAGTCTTGAGATAGTTACAAATATCACAGACAATCTTGTCTTTCAATTTACAGGAGATACAGTTATGTCCTAAACATAGACAAATATGTCTAGATTTGGAAATCAAACTGACAGATTTTTCTAGCTGAAAACTTTGTACTGGATGTACCTGAGCTGAACAAAGTCGACTCATGAATGTGTGTACACAGAGCAATTCCATTTAAACAGTTATAAGTAAAAATAACTTTTGTCTGCATAGATGCATTTGGTACAAAGAAACCATCTTCAGTTGGAAAACCCCAAACAAATAATAACTACTAGAAATGTCTTTAGATTGAACCATAGTTTGTTTTTAAAAGCAATATTTATCTATCAACAATCAAGTACATGTACCCATATATTAGAATGATTAGAAGAATTTTGAGATTTGAGGAGATAACATTGCAATATTATACTTCTCTCCTAAGACCATAGTTCTAACAATTTACAAAGAGTAAGTACATTTTCATACATGGGCCATATGACACTATATACACAAAACCTTCATACAATCTACAAGTTATTCAGTTTCTATCTTCAAGATCAACACTAACAAGTTTCCAGTAAAACTCCCTGGGGAACCATCAAACTGCTGGTACCAGTATCAGTAATCAGAAATCATATATGTAAATAATTGTCTGGTTCCTATCATTCAGGACATGGAAACAAACACACAGCATACTGGTTCCAGGCATTGGTCTCAAGGGATTACTAGAACACAGTTAATGGTACAAAGACCAACACAACAGTAATAAAAACAAGGGGTACTCTCTATTATTAAGACACACATCAATAAATCAATGAAAAATTGGAAACCAATAATTTCATAATTACTAAGGGTGTAACAATACATGAATCCAAAATGCAATTTGTTGTACATGTAATATGTATTGTTTTTTATGTGTAGACAAGTGAAGCAGGAATTTTAAAATGCACATGCATTACCTTAATTGGATCAACATTAAATTTGATGTTGATCTAATTAAAATGATAAAATGATCGCTCATACAAATGTATGAATGATTTCTATAACTTGGTTTACATGGTATATAATCGCATAGAGAATTTTTTTATACTAATATCATATACTCACTTTTTCAGTGGCTTCTTCATTTCCCTGATTCTTGTCAGGGTGAAATCTTAATGCTAACTGTAATAGAAACAAAATAACATACTATAATATTTTACATACTGAGTTATTTGTCATGGTCATTATTAATGACTCATTAAAGCTCTATCATCAGAAGTAACACTGACCATGGACTGCAAAGAAAATACATTTATAGATTTCAAACTCATTCATCGATATAGAACTTTTTCATAAATGCAATTATCCCTTAAATATATTCATGTTATTTTAATATTGTGTTTCAAAGTGAAAGTAGATTGAAACCAAAAGTAGTATTTAATTGTCAATACTTGATCACAGTATGTTTAAGATGAAGTATCCTAATAGAAAAAATTTCTCCAAATTACAATTCACATAATTAAGCTCTAAAAATGATTTTGAATCAGAATTATATTGTCAATGTTAACAATAGCATGAATATAGTGTGTTCTATTTAAATAAACACCCATTTTTAAGAAGTGGGATTTTTGTCTAATGCTACAGTCCCATAAACATAAAAATAGCTGTGAGGGCACTGTATGGGTGCCGTGCAATCTAGCTCCGCAAGGACCCGTACAAACTCTTGCGTACCCGTACGGACTGTTACATTTTTACCAGGGTCCGTGGGATGAGCCCAGGATACACGTATCAGTTTCAAAGTCAAACCGTGAACAAATCGTGGCCCAGTATGGATTAAAAATGCATATCTTCCAGCTACGGCTCCGTACAGGTGTTGTTTTGTACCATGTGCGTACCGTAACCTTAACATGCAAGGCTTTCCACAGCCTACGACTGTCTGCATGTACGGGTCCGCAACAAGCCACTGAGGCTGACTTAAACTTCAGAAGCGAAATAGTATGACATTTTCATTGTGTCTCTTAGTCTTATGTATGTTATATTATAATGTAAGCATGTTAACTGTAATATAATACTCACTTTTCTGTAAGCTCTTTTAATATCATCATATGGGGCACCTTTAGGTATACCAAGTAATTGATATAATGATTCACCTGATCTCCTGTAATATAAAAAGGGGGTGTTAGTAATTAGAAACATATAAAAGTATAATCATATAAAAGTATGATAAAAGACTAACATAACAGTAATAAAACAATGAAAGAGATATAATATATCTCTTTCATTGTATATATGTATATATATATTAATATTAACTATAGACAATTGTCAGTCAATAAATTAAACCTTTTACGTCATTTGGAGTGACCGAGTAGAAGGGGCCTGTGTTAGACTTGCTTAGTTGATGTCCTGACCGGTTTCATACTAATTATTTGTACTCTTCCGAGAAATTAGTCTAATGGTGACAAATTTTATTTGTGTCAGATTGTTTGGCATGGGAGATTTTTATACCAAATGGTGCTGGTATTGGTGCTGGTATTGGTGCCAGTATTGGTGTCAGTATTAGTGCCAGTAATGGTTCAAGTATTTATGCTGGAAATGGTGCCAGTTAGGGTGCCAGTGTTTGTGTTTTAGCATGAAAATTTTGCGGCTTGAGTGATATTATCATGAGACTTCTGGAGATCCATATAGATGTGTAAAGTAATGTCTCTGTGTAAGACAAGGGGTATATAAATCAACAAACAAAAAAACAGGTCAGGACATCGACTAAGCAAGTCCAAAACGGACCCTAGTAGGTTTAAACTTTAGAATACATTTAAAGAGACTGAGTAGTAGGGCCTACTACTCACTCCCTTCAAATGTATTGTAAACCAAATAAACAAGGGTTCAGTTGGATTTGTTAATCAGCACAAACAGAAAGAGAATCCAATGAGATCATTTAGCGAATCTACGATCGGCTCCTTGAGCAGCTTGAACCTATCTTCAACATCCAGTTCCAACAATACAGTTGTAAACTCTGCTCACAAGAAGCACAAATACAAGGAAGAACTCCCTCCTACCAACAAGACACCCATAATATTATATATATCTAAGTACTCTTCTGAACTTTATTCAAGACTATTGTACCTTAACTGTAAAATCTACAAAAACATGTTAAAATCAAAATGATTTGTTAGTACATACAAACAATAAGCTTACATGTGCAAACTTAGTGGTCACTGCACAACCAATAATGTTTTTTTTTACCTTCTAACGTACAAATTGTACTCTAAACAATATGTGGGTGAAATTAAACGAGAAATCCAACTCTGGATCAAAGAACATTTACGCCCCATCTGTTTTATATGGAAACCAGTTGCTCAGCATTTCAATTCACCTGGACACAGCCCAGACAAAGTCCAATACCAAATTAATGTAGTAAGACAAAATGACCCTTCTTATTCTTTTGTCACCAAATATAGGCACAATCATGAATTATATTGGATACAGCAACTGCAAGCCCTAACACCGATCAGGATCATATAGCCATCTAGTGCTCCCCCAGTCACTGCATTATTAAAAAATTGAAGTTTAAATTACAGTGATAAATTAGTGATAACAATCAGTCAAACACTGAAACTAGTGCAACTCAAATAAGCCAATTAGACCACCGCAATGCGCATGAAATGTCTCCATTACGAAAAAGTGAAAATAGTGGTGTATGATATTAAGCTTAAAGTTAAAGATTCATGATTTAATCTTTTCTTTTTGGGGGGGGGGGATAACAGTTGGGTGAAGTGATAAAACATTTTATTTCTTTATTTACATGTTTGCTATAGTTTTAAAGGTATGACTTTAAGGCAGTTTTCAGATAATTGCTGTCCTGATATTATGGCATGTATGATGTAGTGCAAAATGTTTATAGTGAATTAAAATATGACAATGCATAATGAGACATGTCAAATGATAAAAATACATCATCTTATTATAAGGGCAATTGCACACAATAAATGTGTTGACACATATCAGTAATCAGTCTTTCCCAGTCCCACAAGTACTGACCTATGTAAGGTCACCAAAGTCATGCACCTAAAACTTAGTAATAGTGTTACAAAGCACTAGACAAATCAAGCACATCACTATAATGATGAAGAGTAGGACAACTAGAAGATGTTTAAAGTTTCAACAAATATGATAGCTACTTAATGTACTTAGCCATGCAACGCAAAGAACAATATGGTAGTCCTAAATATATGACCCTACATATATATTTTATGATATGGACGTCCTTCTGTTATGTAAGGTCTTAATGGATTGCTTCAAAAACGCATAGCAAAATTTTTTTTTTCAATAAGTAAATGAATATGAGTCAAATTAGCACCAATCGATAAATAAAAGTTTACTTTAATTCCTTCCATAAAGCAGAAGGTAATATTTAGGTTTTTCGTTAACGAAAAAAACTAATCACTTTTCCTGCTATCCGGTGTTGTCACCGCTCTCAGCCATTTTGGACTGAATTCATGTCGGTAAATAAAGTTTCGCTAGGCTCAAACAAATTCTATCTGGAGTAGTCTTTGCAAAATCTATCTGGAGTAGTCTTCCTTACTACCAACTGTGTTAATATTATATCTGGAGCGGACCGGATACTGGCTTTTATACCCTATTATTTTGTTCAAAATCAATTCTTACAAATGCCGTGACCCAATTTCAATTTGGATTGCAAGATCAATGTGGCAACAGAAAGTACTCGTCAATGAAAGAGTTAAAATGAATTTATCGACTGTCTAAGGTCAGAAAATTAATTCATTATACTTTTTTCATGTGTTTTTTCATTTATCTTTCCATTGGTGTATCATTTTATTGTGAATTTTTCGTATTAAAACGAGTAAATCATTCCGAACTGGATAGATGTCTGTACGCTATAATTTTTGCTATGCATTTTTGAAGCAATCCGTAAAGACCCTACAAAACAGAAAAATGTCCAAATTAAAAGAAAGTTATGTAGGGTCTTATTTTTAGGACTAAACAATATGGATACCTTTTCTCACAGATTTGTAAACAGTAACATAAACAATTTTAGATCAGACTTCAACACAAAATGAATATGAATAAAACTCGAACACTTAAGGTTGAGAATAACATAACCAATGCACAAACAAGTGATTCCATACGCCCATTTTGCAAGAACATCCATGATTGAAAACCGAAAATGGAACTGTAAATGCCGGTTTCACTGAAACTGTGAGATAAAAAATGAGACATCAGGAAGTTAGGAAAAGTGAAAACAAATTTGGAAATATGAAAACTTACGATAGGGCTCTAGGTCTCTGCATTTTGTTTGAATAATCACGGTTTACTTTACAACAATCATGGAAAAGAAAAATCAATAATTCTCATCATTAGATTTGCTTCTGAAGCCGGTGGTCGTGAGAATTGATAAACGTGATAAATAAATACAAATTGTTTACACAACGCCATATATTTTTTCAACTGCGGATCTTACGGAACACGTGTAATTTTTTAGTTAAAGTTATGTTATCTTCTTCATCTATCAGTAAAATATAGGATATACAATCAAAATGATTGATTTAAGTCTAAATTAAAACTAAGAAAAGTGAAATGATCTAAATATTGTTTCTAATATTGTTTGGACCCGCAGATAATATTTTAAACCGTTTATTACACAATTGATAAAGGGAAATCACTCTTATTGTAAAATTAGGAAATTTCACATGGACTGAAAACTGTTTGTCAACAACAGAAAGAAAACAGTGTCATCATGACTACAAGCTTTCAGAAGAAGACCAGAGGCAAAGTTGTTCAAATACCAGGAGCTAAGCCATCAATTTACAACAATCAATTATTGATATCAACTGGCATTCCATCTCTGGATCACATTCTTGGAGGTATGCATGATCCATCAGCTTCAAGCTGTCAAGTCTCATAAGAATTTAAATCAGATAATTAATCTTAGGCAGAGCCTCAAAGTGAGCTTTACCAAGCCCTACACATGGGCCAACCAGTAATTATCTTGTCTAGATCCTATCAAAGGGGACTTGTTCAACAAACTAAAGTAAAGGAGATCACTAATATCCATAATATAAGGCAGTGGCTAGAGTTACAGAACCGTAACTCTAGACCCAGGTTCTAGAGTTAGGGAAGTTCTGTAACTGTAGACAATCCTTGCAAGGGTAGGTTAGAATTACAGAAGTCAAATAACATGCGTATGTTTCAATTTTTAAACATTGGAAACAATCATGGATTGATGAACGCTAAAATTACAGTAGATAATAAAGATTGCTGCAAGTTTATAAAAATGCTTTATTGTTTATTTCAGGCGGGGTTGCAGTTGGAACAATTCTTTTGATTGAGGAAGATACTTATGGTAACTATGCTCGTCTTATGTTGAAGTACTTTTGTGCAGAGGCTGTGATGACTGGTCACTCACTTTTACTGGCTAGTGCAGATGCTGATCCTGAACAAATACTAAAAGAATTACCAGCGCCAATAATCGATGA
This sequence comes from Mactra quadrangularis, assembly GCA_025267735.1. Lineage (NCBI taxonomy): Eukaryota > Metazoa > Mollusca > Bivalvia > Venerida > Mactridae > Mactra > Mactra quadrangularis. The sequence goes on from CM046304.1 coordinate 14,164,363, forward strand.
TCCTGGAAAAGGCGAGCCTACCCTGGAAGAACAGTCTCAAGACTCTACTAATGATAATATGAAAATAGCATGGCGATATCGTCATTTACCTAAATTTCAATCTAGCTCAACTGGTGTGAAATTTGGACATTATTATGACTTATCAAAAACGATGGAAAGTGAGCTAACTCAAACTATCAATATTTCTACAGTTGATTCTTCATTGTGTAAAAGTGACTCTAAGCCAACAGAAGAACATTTGAACAACCCAAGTTATAATGGTTTGCTAAAAATCATTCAAGACAAAATCATGGCCAATGGATTCAGTACAACTACGCAAGTGGAAAAAAGAAACATTCTGAGAATCGCTTTACATTCAATTGGTTCCCCCATGTGGGGTGAGAAAGGTGGTTTGACTGAACATGAAATGTACAATCCTGCATTGCCAAGGTTCCTTCTTGGCCTTAAAGCAATACTTCGTTCAGCCTATGCATGCTGTGTGATTACGATTCCATCCCATCTGTTTTGTGATAAAGCATATGTTAGAAGGTTGGAGCGACTCACTGACACTGTTGTTGAAGTTGATAGTTTTGTTGGTTCAGATAAAGAGAAGAACCCAGTATACAAAGATTATCATGGACTATTTAATATTAAACAGTTGCCTTGTTTAAACTCTCTAGTCTGTACCATGCCTGACTCACTGGATTTAGCATTTAAGCTGAGACGGAAAAAGTTAACTATAGAAAAATTACATTTACCACCAGATTTGTCGGAAACTGCTAACAGATCTCAAGAAGATCCATTGAAAAATCTTAAACCTTCCAGTGGATGTGGCTCAACTGGAGGAAGCAGTAAGCTGGATTTCTAGATTGAAATCTGGTGATAATTACATGGCTTGACATTAAGTTATATAATAGGTTTCCCTTGAGGATGCTCAACTATAAATTTTACTTCCCTGTACCAAATGATAAGTTGCCTCAACAATATGGTACTTCAGATAATTATTGAGGGATATTTGTGTATTCTGGCTGCTGGATATTCTGGCTGCTGGATCAGAAGAATTAGGGGTAATATTTGTTGCCAGAACCCAAAGTAAGGTCATAACAAGCAATAAGGCTCTGATTATGTTGAAGGCCTGAACATATTCTGTTAATATTTTAAATAATCTTTAAAGGGTGTAAAATTTATAACAGGTTGATTATGTCACATAAATACAGAAAGTGTAATATCTTAATCGATTTTAATTGACCAGTGTAATAACAAACTTTTTTAAAAGTATGTCTTGGTGAGTTAACATACACAGCTGATTATGGAAAAATAATTAAAACATTGGTCATCAGAAATTAAGTTATATATAGAAATGACTTACAAGGAAAATATGCTTTACATTTAATACATTTATCTGTGGGCACAGTGCATATTAAATAGTGATTGTTTTGATTTTTGAAATGATTCTTATTTAAACATGAATTACTTTGTTATGTATATGATCAGATAAAAATATATAAACTTTAAAGTTTTATTTGTGCTTTTTACATCATCATTTGCTTATTTCAAATTTAAACTATGATTTGTTTATACTTTATTTTTCGAAGGGAGATAATCATTATAGATATGTTTGGTAAGAAAATGTGCTATGACAATAGTTATAATTACTGATACATTGTATATATATTAATTTGATGTATCTATATCAACTATGTATTATTTCACAATGTTATTTAGTATTAAAGTCACTTAAAATGAAATATTTTGTTTTTTTAGACATTACCAAGGGAACTAACTCTATGTATATAGAAATCCCTACAATATTGGGTTACTTCCCTTTTTACTAAACGTCTCAAATATGTTGCGAATTTGGAAATCTTGCCAACATTTATTTTTCATCTGATCCTTTTCAAATTTTCAACACATGCAAAACCTCAAATGAACATAACATCAGTAAATTATCATTCAGATAACAAGAAATATGTTTTATTTTTAAGTCAAGTTAAAATTCCTGTGGGAAAATCCTTTCTCTTGGCAGAAGGATTATTATCATTTGGAACTTTTGAATTTTTATTCTACAATATTTCTTGGAACATAATTATAATGCCAAATGTCCATGTCTACGTTCCTATGTGTAATATTAATGAAATAAGAAGTGGGAGAATTCTCAATTTGTAGATAATTCAAAGAAGGTTAACACGATTTTCTGATTTGCTCATGTACTCTGGACTGTGTTTCTGTATTAGCTTCCGACAGTTTATCTTATTATAATTATTTGGAAGCACAAGTACTGATGCACATCTATATTATGTAATTGCTTGCTTACATAAATTACCATGTTATGAAACTGGGAACACAAACCAGCCATAGCTGGTCCTAAGCCCAGTTAAGAATTTGTGAGGGTTATCAACACTGCTGAGATCTCAAGAGGACCGGAGGAAGAATGCCCACCCAACGTGTCTTTCTAGATAGACACTTAAGTTATGGTTATGTCCTTAGCCATTGTCTGCTCATAGTGCATCTTAAGGAGCGACACAATCTGGTGAAAAACTGAACCCATAATGGAAGAAACAAACCTGTGACCCTCATATCAGAATTAAAGTTTGTGATGTTAATTAGGGACTTTAGTCAGTTATCTTTCCTTGATAAAATCTGAAGCAATCCAATTGGTAAGTAGGTCCAATGACGTAGAATAATAATGATTATATTCTACGTCTATGAGTAGGTCCTTACAGTTGGAATCCTCGGATATTATCATTGAAATCCTATGTAAAAAAAAACATAATATTTCATCTAATATCTTTCTTGTTAATGAAGATATTTACAGAAGTGATGAAATATAGATAGTTCTTTACCCTAAAAATACTTAGCTTGAATTTCAAACAAATTAAATGATTTACAAAAATGTTATTTAAGATTAATTTTGGCAAATTGACATTGAAAAGTAAGGGTAAAGTCCGAGTAATCCAACTAATTGAACCTACTTATTTGACGAGTATACAAGGGGAAATAACTGACTAAAGTCCCTTATTACTCATCGAACAATGGTCACACGATTCTTAGATCATTAAAAATGGCGTTCAAGCAGCTACAATGTATTTGTAAGTATGATACATTTGTATTTTTCTCTTTGTACAGATGTTAATATGTTGGACAGATTTCAAACAAAATAAGCTGTAAGGGTCACTGTACACAGTCACGGATGTTAACTAATACAGTTACTCTAGCCACTGCCTGTTAGATGACCTGTAAAAGGTGTTGAATTATTAGGTTTTAGAACCATGTCAACACAACTACATGTGTATTGTCATTTTATTGATGCCAGCCCACCTAACCTAGGGTCCATGAACCATTGTCTATAATCATAGCTCACATACTCTTCCAAAAGGCAGGTAACTTAATTCTTCATATACCCAAGGACCCTATACATGTATAAACATACCTTATCGCCTAAATTGGCCATTCACAAGTAATTTTATTCATAAAATACCAAGCGAGTCAATGTTCAAAAGAATGTAGAGAATACGAACAAGTTCACTCAAAGTTATTGAAAATCAAGATAGCTGACAGTCAGTGAATTAGTATTGGTGCTAGAGTCTACAATAGTTATATCTCAGGATTTTATTATTTCGTTTCCCATCATTATATAATCACTATTTCACACCATCTACCTGGACATTCAGTGTTTACCGACAGACCCAAGTCACATTACTACAGCATTTTTTCAAAACATTAAAATATATACTATGTATGCCCTCTACCCGGAAAGAAATTACATTGTATTTTCCTAGGAAACACTTTTAATTCAATCTGTCATACATACTAGTCATGTATATCGAAACTTAAAGTTATATACATGTAACGATGTAGATAAATAGCAGGGGCGGGTCCAGGATTTTTTTCTAGGGGGGGGGGGGGGTCCGAACTTTTTTAGGGGGGGGGTCCGAACCTCGAACCTCAACCACATTATACACATTTTGCAGAAAAAATGCAACATATTGATAATAAAAACTACATAACCATTTAATCAATGTTAAGCACCGAAAAAATGCTTCATACTACTTAAAAATGATTTACAAACAAGAAATACACTAATGGACATGTACATTTCCCTAATTCAAGGGGGTCCGGACCCCCTGACCCCCCCCCCCCCGCTGGATCCGCCCATGAATAGATAATAGATTCAGTCAATATTTATAGATACTGATCAATTGGATTTCTCAAGAAGTTGTAATGCGGACGTAACTTGACCTAGTTTTATGATGACTAAGCTTAATTCGGAAGTTGTTACTATTTCAGTTCCGATATCTTAATGTCCGCTTCCATATCCAAGTGGTCGATGCTAGATCAGATTAAAGTTAAGTGCATTATACACTGAAAAATTGAAAATTGACTTGTGAACGACTGTAATTGAATTGGATAAGAGTTTGAGATGCATTATCCATACAGTATACACATGCAGGCAGATATTTGATACCCCTCCAAAATCCACCCAATCTTTGTCCCAATAAACGACCCCTTCACTCTCGCCATGCTTAAAGGAAAGGTATTAAGTGGATTTATTTGTCTTTTATTACAAACTACACATTTATTTACTGTCGTTTTGTACATACAATATTGAACATAAGTTATGTATAGCTTTTGATCGAGCTTAACTGGAACCTCAGCATTGTACCATTTTAATGGCAAACATTGTGTGAGAAAAAAGACAGGTTACGAATTAAAGTTTAATTAATCATTTAAGTGCCTTTTATAAAGTGCTCAGATTTGCAGATTCGACAATCGAAAATTCATTCAAAATTTAATTGTTTACACAAACTTTCATTTTATTGTAATGAAATTTTGTCCATTTTGCTTAACTATTATAAGACTTCAAATAACTTTTTACGGTACAGAATTGGATTTAACATGGTTAGAGGCATTCTTTGTTATGAAGAGGTCAAAATCGTAAATTTGTGCTTGCTTTACTTTAATGGACCATTTATGATTTTATAAGACTGAACTGGCCATGTTTACGACTTGTTAACACTTATTCTCACAAGGAAGTTATCAGGAAATCTCGACCTAGAATCTTTACAACATCTCGATCAGTACAAGAAAGATACAGATAAAGCCTAGGATAGTCTAGACTACTTTAACATGTGCATGTATAATTTCCGCCCCCAACCTATTGTATTCTTCACAACTCATGTTGACAATAACATTATTGTATAGTATCTAGTCTACATGAACTTATAGTTACTGAGTGATTAATTAAGTAGCTTCAAGAAACACGTACTGGTGTATACAATTCAAAAGGAGAACCTACTGATGTACTTATAGTTAATTAGTGATTAATTAAGTAGCTTCAAGAAACACTAAATTATGGTGTATACAATTCAACAGGCGAACCTACTGATGTACTTATAGTTACAGAGTGATTAGTTAAGCCGATCTTCAAGAAACACTGGTGTATTCAATTCAACAGGCGAACAGGTGGTACAAATCAAGCACTAAACGTTGTTGTGTTACTCACGTATGTTAAACAACATATGCTGTGAGAAGAGTGTATAAAAAACAACAAAATAAACAAATTGTTTGAGAGTATTTTAAGAAGGGAAACTGAATAATCCAACGCAAACTGTTAGTTATATAAATGTTAAATTTGTATTTATATAATCAAGAGCCCATGGTCACGCTTGAAAGTTAGAAGGCACTTACAGGATTCATAGTGGATAAATGTATATATATAATCGTATTTTGACTGATCATTAGTAGTAACGATAACTTGATCAAACAGAACGTGCTGAAGCATCCACAGTAATTTGGTTATATAACTAAAATTTACTTTCTGTAACTATAGGAATTTGGTAGTTGATTATAATTTGGACATATAATTAGCTTCGGTAACTACAGGACTTTTGTATTTGATTTTGGTGAAGTAGGTTTACGGTACACGCGGGAGTCTCTATACTTTGTATGGAAAACGGTTCTTCTTATAGAGTATCATCGGAGAAGCCGACAATGAGTGCAAGACGAGAGGCTTGCTTAACGCAGTTGTTTGGAGTGTTTTTGTTCGCTGTTGGGCTGGTAGGAGGAATACTTATTGGTATATATGCTTATCATGGCGGACCTGACGCTGAAGTCACGTGTAAGGTAAGTTTGTAATGATTTTTTTCGTAGAATAAGATCTTTAAAAATGTAATAAAACTGTGATTTACTCTACTTTTTTTAAAATGCAAATATATTAATAAGCAGGCGAAGACAATTTTAAAAGGTATACATGCCTTGAACTAAATGGCAGGATTTCATATGATAACTTAAATTTAAGTTTGTATCCATGACTTGATTCCTTTGTGTATCTGTATAAGACTAGTCATAATATGGACTATTACGTCCAAGCATTTTCTGTCTCATTTTGTTATGCGAAAATATATGTTATAAATGCATGTCGCCATCTCCAAGACTCTGTTATGCCGCCAAACCAATGATGATACGGAATAAGCTATCAGATAATGTCAAATTATCTCCTACTTTGGATGTGTTCAAAAAACGATTGAAAACTCACTAGTTCTCTACTTTTTATGATCTATTCTAAAATTGACGTGGCTAGTTAATGCCTTAACAATGGTAAACGTATTAAGTGATTAAGTGAATTCATTATGACGTGGGATGAGAGGACTGCCTCTCTCTCTGTCAAAACATATTTTGTTTTATATGTCTGCATTACTGCTTAAAATAAGGGGTCCCTTTAAAGGTGATGTTTCGACACCTTTGGGGATGTATTAAGGGCCCTTTAAAGGTGACGTTTCGACACCTTTCGGGAATTGTCTGGTTAACAGTGGCGTTATGTTACACTGTTCAGAACAAGTTCGGTTAACAGTAGCATCATGTTATATACTGTTCAGGACAACAACTTTCAATTAATAAAAACAAATGTAAAAATAAAAATATGAAAAACGAAATGCACAGTCACACTATATAACACGGTTTGACTACTACGCCGCTAAATCAATGCAATTAATTTGCATATCTGCCAATTCCATACCGTAGGACCATCACACAGTCACCACAATGGTATTAGGCTACCAGACTATATAAGCTGCTAACTCTTTAAGTTAAAATTATTATATTTACTTGTTAAATTTTATATAATTTTAATCATTCATAATGAAGCTTCTCGCAAGAAAAGCCGGGTCGATCGCGCAGTTGGTAGCGCGCTGGGATTTGGAATATCGTGTCTTGAGGGGGGTACGAGTTCGAATCCCACCCGGGTAGGTTATACCTTGTGGAAGGGTTGTTGAGTACTGGTTATAGACAATGGTCCAGGAAAGCTAGGTTAGGTGCGCTGGACGCCGTAAAATGACATAAATTGTGTTGAAACGGCGTTAAACCCAGTAAAAATTAAATTAAATTAAACTTCTCGCTAGAAGAGTATTTGCTAACATTTTCACGAAACATAAACCAAAATGAATTTTGTCTCTTATTTACAAATACTTCAACTGGTTCTCTTTGTAATTTTGGCTTAAACAAATATTTACATTAATATGATTTGCAGTTTTTGCTTGCCTGGATTTCAATGCAGCTATTTTCCTCTCCGTAAATTTAATACCTGTTTATTTCGTTATCTAGTTATAGATAGAAGGATGTATTTATTTTGATCTACAATAATACAGCATCAGGCACGTAGGAAGCATTTTCAGATGGGGGGGGGGTAATTTGTTCAGATGTATTTTAAGAAAAAAAAACGTTACCTAATGTTACAGTACTTATGTTTAAGTTTAGTTTTACACTGCATTTGAGCATCTTGCTCCATAAAAAGTATTTGCAATATTGATTTTGAAGATAAAACATACATGTATCAATCAATTTAGTGTGACAGATTAAATAAAGATCTTCAATCACTATAACTGCTGAAAATATTTGGGCGGTATCGCACTCAAAGGTTTGACGAGTGATTATAATGTAGATTTGTCTGAGGAATTCGAAAATGCAATTCTTAATACTGGCGAGGTAGGCATTTTCCCACAATCTAGGCTCAAAAATTTACGTTACAAAAAACATAAAATGCACCATGTATACTTTTAAAGGTGTTCCATATATTAAATAATGCTTTTGATGAATGCTATTGTATCTAGAATGTATGTTAATGTTATGCTACATAAGTTTTTCTCTGTTGATAAAATCGTTTCCAAAAAAAATTATCTATGTACCAAATTCAAGAATGCATGTAATTAGAGCAATTTATTTTCAGTCTATAGAATATGTAAGCTGCAATTTACGTTACGGGACGTTAATTATCAATTTAGTATAATAACAATAAAGAAATGTTTTGAGACTGACAAAATTCATCTATGCAAATGTATTATGTACAAAAGACCATTTCAAAAAACCATTCAATGCTTTCAAACGACTGTTTTTATGTTTTATAAGAAAATCAGGTTAAATACCGTAACCAAAATACCATCGTTTTCGGAAAAGCCTTTCAAAACTGCCTCGTCAGTGAAATCTATTAATATAATATTTGTGATTTATATAAAGAGCATACACGTTCCTAATATGCGTATCTTATCTTACAGACACCATTGAAAATGTACGTTACTGAACTGTTACATATCATTTTAAATATACACTTTTAGTATTTAAGTGAAATCATAAAAAATAATAATTGCCAAATAAACTGGCTTATTTTGAAGGCCATCGTTTTCAATATTGGACATTCATCAGTCCACATGATGTAAAACTGCTGAAATACAATCTTAAATTATTTCTCTCACTTCAGAGTGTCTTTTAGACAAAATTTGAAAATCTTGGACCCACATATTAGGCCTAATGAACACACTATAATATGCTATTTTTGTTAAGCTATATGGAGATTGTATACGTATGTCAGAAGCCTGATGACTATGATTGATGCAGAACAAGCGTACTGTATTGTATTGTATGGTGATTAAAGTGAATTTCATTAAAAATGATACATTCCATATTCAAATAATACGGTGTTATCAGTACTTTGATTATACATACTCTTTGCTGTAAGTACTTCAAAATAATGAAACTTGTCATTTAATCTCCGACATAAAAATGATAAATGTCAAATATCCTAGCCATGTTTGATAGAGCGATTAATAAATCAACATATTTGCATAAAAATATTCTTTATTCTATTGAAACCACAAACCTGTATCACGCTCGAAGAAACTTTAATATAGATTGTACGGAGGCCTGTTTTGGACAAGCTTAATAGTACACCTGTTGCTATGCGACCTTATTATAAACTAGTTTGTGTCACCTATTTTCATTAAAGAGCAAAAATAAACCAACATTTACGCGACATTTGCAAAAAATGATTTCGGGATCGAGTTTCGTTTCCATTATACATGAAGCCGAGATAGACATTCTGTGTGTTACGTAAAATATACGAATTTACTCCACTGATTGGCGTGTGTTATTTAGAGGTTAATTCATAACAGGGGAGGGCCTGGTGGCAATAAACCTATAATTCTGAACTCACGTTTATGAGTTTTTCCATCCGTGCACAGGCGATACAAACACAGATTTTTTACTAATTATTGCTGAAAAAGACACAATACGGACTAAATCGTATAGTTTTTGTACACATGTTTCAATGCAACAGTAAAAGTTCGTTTGAACCGCATAGAAACCCCCAAATATTTGAGTTCCGTATATAGTCTATTAAAGTCCTGCTTAAATTAATATAATGCCTGAGAGCTTTAGCATTCCGATAATGCACAATTAACCCTTAAGACAAGACAGGGAAGAGATAATTAGTCACGTGATCTTCACTTAAGACCTCTAAATGCTTAAAATGTGTTACTATTTATAGTAACAATGATATTAATTGTACAAAAGCAAACGCATATACATAATAACAATGTTGGCGCAAAGCAACAATAGCGACATTGACCGTTTAATTTGTTGCATGGTCATCACGACGAAAATCCTTAAGACTTTTTTTATCTAACTGATGAAGGATAAATAAGATTAAATGGCATGAACAGAACATCGTAGTTTTCAACATTTTATATATATATAGTCATGATTTATTTCTGTGTTTACATGTACTTATTCTCAATTTTTAAGTGTATTCACTAAAAAAATAAAATTCCTTGAAGAGCAAAAAATAATTAAATATTCACAAAATATTAACGGTCATGTGAAAAATGTATTTGACGGTTACAATCACAATTAATGAAGCGTCTTTATTGGGGCGATTGCAATGGTAAGCACATTAGCGTCATCGAAAAAAACCAACATATTCATTGTGCAGCTCTATTCTTTCTCAAGTGTTAATATTCTATAGAACGTCTATCACCATGGTACATCATAAAAGATGAGATTCATTTAAATGAACACTTGATTCAGTCGCTTTACATTTATTAAATATCTTACAGTCGTCTGTTTTATTGTTTAATAGAATATCGGCACAGGCTTTGTAGCGCGTATGAATTAAATAACAAGCGCTTTTGTACGAACGATTGAATACGCGCAACAAACGAGTGCCTATATCTTATTATACCATACATGTACCACATAGCAAATTTAAGATATTTTAGTTCTTACGTCGCACAATATATCACTAGACATTATATATTTTGTAGAACTACTTTTTTACCAATTTACGCTACAATGGAATACGATGCTGTTGAAATTTACTCCCTTGTGCAAATGTCAAAATAGTATTGATTCACGCATTTTACATAATTTTATTTGTATGAACAGTTTGCACTATTTTTAGCATAGTTCATTAAACGAAGGTTTAAAATATAACAACACCATAGTTTATCGTGAAAAATGTTTAGCTCGCACTCCTATGGTTATATAGTAAAACACGTGACTATGTTTGAACTTCCATTTAAATGGTTGATAAACATAGTAAAACTTTCTTTAAACATATTTTTTCTTTTACAGAATCTACCCGAGATGATGGGAGATAAAAAGACAACTGTCAATGACATCTCTATAGCAACCACCACAGCCCAATCACCTAAACCTACGGTTAGACCAGCCCCAGATGAATGTATGACGTGTCATAGGTAGAATATATTTTTTACAAGGGATTCCCCCATGTTTAGTAGCGGACTGTAGCTTATCCTCATTTTAATCCGCTGCGGATGATTACAATAGGCCACGCATGCGCATTTAAGGCGATAATTACTTCTGCAATAAAAGTAGTCCGCTTTACACGTTAACACACAGACGGTGCAGTTTGTGCTTGTATAATCCGGTTAATTATTCTAATAATCGGTACATGTGAGGGACACTGCCCTTGTATCGCTCCCGTTTGTTGTATAATTTCGTGTTTTAATACAGTCCATAAAAAAAGCATGTAAAGAGTAATCGTTGTACATCAGCAGCTTGTTCAGTAACCCTGAACGTTTCAAAACGTTCCGTAACGGAAGTGTCGGAACAACTCAACCCAAAGACAACTCAACACAAGACAACTCAATTCTCTACTAACGAATTGAGTTGTCCAAACTTTGAGTTGAGTTATTCACGGGTTGAGTTGTCTTCGGGTTGAGTTGTCCCGTAACCGTAACGTTAGCTAACAGTCGTTACTGAACACGCAACAGGAGACTATATAACCTGTAGCCTGTTCAATTACCCGTAACGTTCCAAAACGTTCCGTAACGATACATTCGGAACTCCTCGGCCATTTGCTGCGAATAATCTCTGACATATTTAGACGCTGTTCTGAAACTACCGGTGTTGAAGTAAACAAATATACGATCGTTTAGGCAATAAGTGATGTTTCGTTTTTAGTCCGTAAATTTTGAAACATCACTCAATGCCTTAACGATCGTATATTTGTTTATTAGATTAAATTATTCGCAGCGAATGGCCGAGGAGTTCCGAATTAATTGTTACGGAACGTTTTGGAACGTTCAGGATAATTGAACAGGCTACTGGTGATTACTTCTTGCGAAAAAGTTAGAAAATAGCCGAGGAAAGGCGTAAGTATAGCCTGTCACAGAACGTTACTGAAAGATCTTGTTCAACTATTTTTAGACCAAACAAATAAATATATACATATCAACAATTTAAACCAAACCGGTTTCTTTCGAGTTATATAATGAGAGACTTATGGCTTCATACATCGATAGGTTTAATTCAAGCAACACTTAATGATATTTTAATGTGACATTAGATTTTACCGATTGTGCATAAACATACAAATAAATAAATTGGATTATGTTAAAAGTTAGACATTTTGGGAAATTTGTTCAACTATGACTTTCAACGACCTACAAATGCTCGTATTTCAAAATAACAACTTTGTGTTAAAGGTAGAATTCCCCTTATAGTAGGAGCAGTGGTCCAGTGGTAGGACGCGCGCTTAGGGATCGATAGGTCCCGGGTTCGAACCCCACCAGGGTCACTGCTAATTTCCTTGAGCAAGAAATTTACCTGCGATTGCTTCACTTCACCCAGGTGTAAATGGGTACCTGCGAGGGTGGTATAATTCCGTTGCGCCAAAGTGTCGGCTGCACTTAGCGGAGTTAAAAGACTTCCCATGGAGATTGATAGATAGATACCAGTAGCCCGATGACCAGGGGTAATAGCTGTAAAGTCGGTGAACGTGCGTAAGCATGAAACTTAACTTATAAAATGCAATTACTTTACTTAACTTATGCCAATTTACCGTCATACGTATATTTGAAATCCACGATAAATGGTTAAACAATTAATATTTTTCATTCATAAAACTACAGTTATCAATTTGCATGGATTAGAGTTATGAAACAACAATCTTTTGCAAAAATACTTAATATATGTTTTTATTCATGAAAGTGGGTTATTATCTATGGTGGCATATTTCTGCCATCAGATAACTACAAAACTAACCAGTTAATTAAGAGGTTAACTAGTTATGGTAACTAGTTAACCTCTTAAGTGAGTTAAGTTAAGTGGTTAACTAGTTACCGTAACAAGTTAACCTCTTAATGAACTATGGTTAGTTATGTGGTTATCTGATGGCAGAAATATGCCACCATAATTATCTCCCTTTGATATGAAATTATGTAATTTTAAATTATGATTCATACAGAATAAACGTTTATATAACTTAAAATTATACAAAATAGACTGATTTTTTGCAGTATTAAAGTACAGCACGTGAAGTATATCATTTTTATGCAACACATGAAATTTATTCATTTTGATTTTTATGTGTTATCCGTCAATGAATAGCTTGATTAAATGATAATTATTATCATCATGTACCGCATTTGTATAGCGCAATTTTCATATTGAATGTATGATCAAAAGCGTTTCACAATTATGTAAGTTGTAACAACTTATAGCACGTTTGAGCTAAATAATCTTGCCCAAAAATAATTTATGTTTGTTTTTCAGACGTGAAGCTTACCAAGAGTGGGACGGTCCGAACCCTGAACTGTTTGCACCATTGACAGCAGATGAAATGAACAAAGTATATGAGTACCTTTTATCCAATGGTTACATTCATAGACGTGCTGCGAATGAGGAAGTTTCAATAAAGACTAACTATATGCCTTATATGTACCTACATTTACCTAATAAACAAGCTGTGTTAGACTATAAGGCTGGGACAGGACCTTACCCTGGAAGGTAAGTCTAACCCACTGACACCAGCGGTCATAACTCATGGTCATAAATAGTGTCTAACCCACTGACACCAGCGGTCATAACTCATGATTATAAATAGTGTCTAACCCACTGACACCAGCGGTCATAACTCATGGTCATAAATAGTGTCTAACCCACTGACACCAGCGGTCATAACTCATGATTATAAATAGTGTCTAACCCTCTGACACCAGCGGTCATAACTCATGGTCATAAATAGTGTCTAACCCACTGACACCAGCGGTCATAACTCATGATTATAAATAGTGTCTAACCCACTGACACCAGCGGTCATAACTCATGATTATAAATAGTGTCTAACCCACTGACACCAGCGGTCATAACTCATGATTATAAATAGTGTCTAACCCACTGACACCAGCGGTCATAACTCATGATCATAAATAGTGTCTAACCCACTGACACCAGCGTTCATAACAGCGTATGTCCCTATATATTGTCCTCGCTGGCACCACAGTTCATAAATTATGATCATAAAATAATGCGCACGTCCTAAGTTATATTTCCAGAGTACACTACCTTATTGTAATGAAAGTACAGTTATGGAAAGCCTTGACTGTCTTGTACGTACATAAACGAACGTTGATATGTTGAAATAACATTATATTACGTAGTTTGTTCATTATATTGAGAGCTTCTTTCGTTATAGTATTAGTAGGTGGTTTGATCATTATATAATGTGCATTCTTCATTAATAGTCGGTGGTTTGATCATTATATGATGTGCATTCTTCATTAATAGTCGGTGGTTTGATCATTATATGTTGTGCATTCTTCATTAATAGTCGGTGGTTTGATCATTATATGTTGTGCATTCTTCATTAATAGTCGGTGGTTTGATCATTGTATAAAGTGCATAAATTATTATTGTACATATAAGGTGAGTACAGGTCGTATTCTAGGTCATGCTTGTTTTTGTACTTTAAACAATGGACTTGCCCACTGAATATGTGAATAAGCTGATGCATGAACAGCATTTTACTGATTTAAACATACCATCTTTATAGTTAACATTAATTTTAAATAGTGTATATGCAAATTGTAAATTTTATATTATAGTATGTTTATAAAATAAGAGAAAACTAAGTAACTATAAAATTGTAAAAATAGTTCACCCCTAAATATTAATGTGTAATGAAACTGGCTGTGTTTACATACGCAATGTTTACGTGGACGACCTGTAGGTTGACGGACCGGGTCGTCGTGATTATGACTCATACAATGTATTGCTTCGGCGTTAAACTCAACAAAAACATAAAATATTATCTTGATATTTCAGATATGCTGAAGTTCATGTTGTACGTGGAAGCCTTACCATACCTGATTATATGGAATACAAAGTTGGTCCACTACAAGGATCTTCAATGACGGCAGAGCAACTTTTCGCTGACGGCGAACTTGTCTTTAACAGTAGACCATATGACTATGTGGAAACAGCCGTATATGAGAAACTAGTTGTTCCAGACTTCGAAATCTTGAAGCCGTTAACAACTGAAAGCTTTGACGGTGCATATTATCCTAGAGAGAACAATGACTTTTCATTTTGGTTCTTTAATGGTCCACCTGGAGTAAAAGCCGACGAAAGGGAAACACGATTTGTTGCATACCTAAATCCATTGGCTCCGAACGGATATGACTTTTTGGAACTGGACTTTCTGCCGCTCTCTGCCACTATCCATTGTCCCGGTAATGACTTTGAACAATGGTATATTTATGATTATTACTATCTTAATCAAGGTCCCTTTCAAAATGCAAGTGCTCTCCTTGATGCTTATAACAGCGGCACTATAAGAAAGTTCGCCCTTCCTGGAGGCTACAGGAATACTGTCCTAGAACGCCATCTCCCAGATCGAGACATCAACGCACCGTTTAGAAAGAACTCACACATGCCTCCACCTAGAACCTACGAACCTGAAGGACCGAGATACACAATCAAGGGTCACCATGTTGATTGGATGGGTTGGAATTTTGACGTCACTTCCGGCCAACTCAGAGGACCTGGTATTTTTGGTATTTCATTCCTCGGGCAGAGTATTGCTTATGAAATCTCTCTGAACGAAATTGGTGTTATCTACGGCAGTGGCTCTTCCTCGCAAACTAATGTTATTTATACCGATTCATCATACGGTATTGGGGAATATTATGGCATAGTGAAAACGGTAGATTGCCCTGAGCATTCGACACTCCTAGAGACAAGCCATTGGGATGTCTACTTGTTAGAACCTGTGGTACATAAATCAATCTGCGTGTATGAAGCCGACGGTGAAAACGCTCTATGGAGGCACAAAGGTTGGGAATTCGAGGGCGGACTCAGAAACAACTTTTTGGTTGTCCGTCTGTCTGCGACCATAGATAACTATGATTACATTGTTGAATGGCATTTCTATCTGGATGGTAAAATTTATACTGTTGTTAGTGCCAGTGGGTATATACAAGGCGCTTTCTGGGACGATGAAAATCCGTTTATGGGAAATGACAAAAGTCGGGATGCATTTGGTTATAAGGTGAATACAAATACCCATGGGCAGATGCATGATCATATGTTTGGTTTTAAAGTGGATCTAGATCTTCTTGGAACGGAGAACTCTATGGAAACGATTCATTGGAAGATGGCTGACGTTGTAACCGCTTTGAAAAGCCAAGTATCCACCGTGGATGAGGTACCTCCGTATTTTCTTAGTAATATCACACGATATCTTGAATACGAGTCAATTGATCGTGAAGCTGCTTATCGACTGAACTTAGAAGAACCAAAATTCTGGTTAGTTGTGAACGAAAATGAGAAAAATAAATGGGGCGCTAAGAAGTCCTATCAAATTAAACCCTTGACTACAGCAGCTCAAACCGCCTCTGATCTCCACCCAGCAATGCCAGCTTTATCATTCTCCAAGTATCACTGCGCGGTCACCAAACGTAAAGAATCAGAGCAATATATGACGTCAACAAGTGACGTCAACAGACTAGATAAACCGGTAGGCCATTTGGAGAAGCTTCTTGAAGACAATGAGTACATACGTAACACTGATATTGTGAACTGGGTGTCTGTTGGGTTTTTACATTTACCTACGTCTGAAGACTCGCCAATGACCAATCGTGTGGAGTCTGGATTTATGTTAAAACCATTCAACTTCTTTGATAAGACGCCTGTGTTTGATATACAAGCCTACCTTAATACAAGATCATTGATTGGACGAACAGAACGTCCACCACCAAATACACCATGTTTAGAACGCAAGCCTGAAGAATAAAGGGATCAACTCATGAAGTATTACATCAAGGGCGAGTTTTCTAAGCATATCGCTAGCTAGCGCTTAGTGCCCTGGTACCCTTCCTACACCAAATGTAATACCTATTTCATAGACGTAGAAATTATTCTACGTCTATGACCTATTTGATATCAAAGGGCAAAGCGCTTGCTAGCTAGTTTAGACTTACTCCTGCCGCATTTACTTCCCTTTATCTAATGAATAAAGCTGTAATACTCAGTGCAACCGCTTCGATGAGTTTACAATTTATACAATGTATATACAAATAGAGAAATCCACTGTAGACTTCATGAACTATTGTAAAACTCACACATATATATATATTATCATTCTCGTATCCAGAGGTTATCAAGATCCTAGATCTAAGATCTCGACCGACAATGGGGCCAGGAAAACTTAACCCGAAGACAACTCAACCCGACTAGTCCACGGGTTGAGTTGTAGCGTACCCTCTAGAATCATGTTAATCTCTGGGCACGAGAATGATATACATGTATTATTACACCTAACTCATGTTTATTTACCAACCATCCTGAAAACATTAAATTCGTTTCCACCCTGGAACTTTTTGTACTTTTCATAAAGCCCATAAAGAAATCCAGTTACTTGTTCATACTCAGCCATTATGTGATGTATTCATAGGAACAGATGAGCAATTATATAGTCTTCACTGTATCATATTCGCGACATCTTTTATTAGTGTATATTTTCTATTTTTTATAATTATACTTAATTATCATGCATTTGTATCAGAATTATTATCATTATAGAATGAACATTGCAATAAATATACGACATTGTTCAACTAATATTTGTTTTACTTTGATTCTTGGATGTTGTCTATGTCTCTTTTCTTGTGAAGGTTTAGTTTACGTTAATTTACGTAAGCTTGATTGTGAAACAAAGTCTTACAACTTAGTTAAATCACTCTTAAGTCCGCTTCCTCTTCCACCATATATACTGAGCTAGTAGGTCATAACTTTGCTTGAGGAATCAATGAGGTATGGTTTGGATGTGATTTTAACCAACGAATAACTGGCTCTTCAATGATTACCAGTACAACTTAGTAACCAATTTGGCCTGTTTCATATTACTGGAGTGGTCTGAACAAAGCTGAGGTACCACTTACTCGAAACCTTCCATAATATTTCCGATACTAAGGATGAAAGGGCATCAGAAAGTAAAACGGCATGTTTCGAAAATTACCGAAACCAATTTTCGTTTAGGTATACCATTCCCCCAGCATCGCCGTTTCAGACATGATTCTGCACGAAAATAGCCAACTTACTCATTTATCAACTTTGAATTACATGTACATGTATATATACATATCTGGCGGCGGTTTCCTTTTGGCGGTTTGGCCGTCCAGATATGTCATTCGGTAGAAATACTTAATATAGTTATTAGCTTATGTACATTATTAGATCTCATGTTTTGGCATTAAAATAAATGCCCATTTCAATTAATCTAAAACTGTGTTGTGTTATACCTCATCCCATACAAGTTCAACCCCGTCTGTGTTCTTTGTGTATATTTGGACAATACATAAATAGCCTTTGCATGAAAATGCTTCTTTGAAATTTTGAAAATCAATTCGCCAGTAGAGACTGTCGTGCGTGCTTTAATTTGAGTTTTGAGAAATGTCAATAGTGAATAGACCACTGTAATTTTTAAGCGAAAACTGTATCCGGCTAGATCCCGATAATCAAAATTTACCATATCAATTTTTTCATCAAATTTGGAATAATGCGTATGTAACGATTATGAAACTGTTTTATCAGGACAACGTACATTCCGCACGAGATTCCAAAATGTATTGTCATTTTTCTATACATGTACACATCAATAGGATAAAACGATATAAATATACATGACACGGTTAAGGTAGAATACCCGTATTACAAAACTGTGTTTATTGACCACAGATAATTTCTCAGTAAACTGGTACTTTTTGTACATTGGATTTCAAATATTTTCACGATGTCATGCTTTTAAACTATGTTAGCTCTTAACAGCTCAATCACGCATTTTTACTTGTCTGGGGCCCCCCTTCAAAATGGCCACCCTAGGTCTAGAATTTGGTGTTTTTTCTTCCGAAAAATGACATTTTTTCGCGCGCCTCTCCCATCAAAAAAAGATTCAGTGGGGTCCCATAGGGGGAATGTGCCCCTTTTGTTAATAGGGTTTGAAGGAGGCACAGCGCCCCTCATTATCATAAAAACCGGAATCAATGAGTGCATAAAAATGGCACGAAATGCTGATAAGAAAACACGTTTTTAGTTTCTGGAAATATAAATATTACTGAATGAAATGCATAATTTGGTTTAAAAAAAAAGAGTGAACATTGCCTTTTTGTATTTGCTCCGCCCCGGCGTTGCCAAAAATATTTTTATAAATAATTTCGCAATCAATTTTTTGTCTTATAAATCGAATCCATGCAAAATTATTAGTACAGTGTAATGAAAGTACACAGTTGTGTTTTGTAATGATTTGTCATGGTTTTTAAATACATAAACAAATGAGTGTACATTGGAATAATGGTAACTCTACCTTAATTAATGAAAGGCTTCATCTCCAACCCAACCAACAAACAAACAAATAAACAAACAAGTTCTAGAAATTACGCAAATATAAAAAGAGAATAAAAAGTCCTATGCAAATAAATACTCATATACAAAGTTTATTCCATCTTTGTTGTGCTTCTTCAAACATTCTTTTCAACTACTATTGTAAATAATAGATAAATAAAATAACATAAAACCCACCCACCGTTTCCATAGCAACGCATTGTTGTTTATTGACATTTCAGAATAAGAGTTTTAATGATACAATACACGCTTCCGCTTTTTTGAAGCACGAACGTTTGAAGCACTTCCGGTTGACATAAAAAACGTACAAACAAGGTAAAACATTACTTAGGTTCAATAGATTTCAGAGGAATTTTGTTTATTTGTTAGATGTATATACCATTGTTTATTAACTATGAACAAAACTTACCAAAGTTCGTTCCCTGACAGACAGAAAGTCAATTCTAAATACATGTACAACGTTTGTTTAAACGACGTGGGAAACAGACTATCTATCAAATAGGAATAAGGGTTTCTTGTTGAGTTTGTGTTTTAGTGTTTATACAACCTTTCCTTAGTAACATTATCACCGTTTTCTGCCATGGCAATATCACAACCATCAATTAAATTTGTATATGAATGTATCGCTGACATCGAGCGATAGAAGTACATGCACACCGAAGAAATCAGTACATCGTATGTACAAGTACAAGAAACGATTGACACGAATGACACAATAACCTTATTTGTACATACAACAAAGGTGATACTATTGACAAATGTTGAAAATTATGATTATGTATGCATTACGTTTTTGATATAAGAGACATACACTAGGGTCCAGAAGTTTCTTTACACATTGTTAAATTTTGATGTTTTGGAATATATACTTAGGTATACGTCCCATGTCATTCTTAGTTTCACAACTAATATACAGTTAAGAATCAATCGTCAATTATATTCTACCGTATATATTTTTATTATGAATAAACAATAAAAATATTAAAAAATGGGTCTGGATTAATATTTGCAATAAAAAAGAAAAGATAATATGAAACAAATTACATGTGTAAAGAAACTTTTGGACCCAAGTGTACTGTTCTCCAAACTATTGTTTGTCGAACTTGCTAGTAATTAGGGACTTTGTCAGTTATCTTTCCCAGATAAAATCTGAAGCAATCTAATTGGTAAGTAAGTCATTACAGTTGGAATCCTCCGATTTTATCGTTTAAGTCCTATGTGAGGATAACAAAATACTTCATCTAATATCTCTCTTGTTAATGAAAATATTAACAGTAGCAATGGAATTTTTATAGTTTTTTTCCCTAAAAATACTTAGCTTGAATTTCAAACAAATTAAACGATTTACAAAAAAGTTATTTAAGATTAATTTTGGCATATTGACATTGAAAAGTAAGGGTAAAATCCGAATAATCCAATAATTGGACCTACCTATTAGAAGAGTTTACCAGAGGAAATAACTGACTAAGGTCCTTTATTATTTATGTATTTGGGTTTAACGCCGTGTCAACACATTTTGGTTATTTTAAGGCGTTCAGCACACCTATCCTAGCTTTTCTGGACCCTTGTCTATAATCAGTACTCACCTACTCTTCCTCAAGGCCGGAAATTTCTCCGTATTCATATACCTTATTAAGCCAGAAAATTGACAAAATTGTCAAATTTTCATGAAAGGGTATAACCTCTCCGGTCGGGACTCGAACCCGTACCCCCTTCGGAACACTAAATTATTCATGTGTCTGTTCAGAAATCCGATGACGTAAAATGAATTCATCAAATAGTGCTCATACAAAATAAGAGCTTGATAGCAAATTACGTGACTATCGACCATGGACCAATTTAAAGATGTATCAGATATGAATACCAAGGGAAGTAACCGGTGCTTCCTTTGTCATACATATTGCATACAACATTTGATACGAACTACCCCGATGAAAACCAAGATAGATATTGACCAAATGTCAATGGTTTTTGACTCACCTTTCAATCCCTGCACCCAAACTCCTTACACTAATTTGACCCAATGACATTGATCATTTACTCCACATTTGAGTTCCTTTCGCCCCACACAAAGAATAAAACCAGCGAAAATATAATATAAATAAATTTTATCAAATCCAAAAAGCAAGCTATTCACAAAAGCGCTATATAGTATTATAATAATTGTCATCCTCATCGCTAGAGTCAGCTAAAGCTGCATCAATACCTTTCATTAACATCTTCCATCGTCGTTTTTGTGACTTAGACATATCTTTATTTCTTTGTTCCTCTTCTTTTCTTTTAATGTTTTCCATTTCCATATTGAATCTCCTTACCCTAGCATCTAATGGGTCTTTAAAGCGTGATTTTATATTTAACAAAGTTCTCATAAGTTCACCAATATTTGTTGGCTTGAAATCCTCATCGTCGTCATTATCATCATCATTCTCGTTAATGTTACGTAGACCACCAGTTGTGAAAATTTCAGGCTCCTCGTCACTGTCGTCGTCCCGCTTCTTATCCGTCTGTCTTTCTTGCAACCAGCATATAAATGATTTACGTCTTTGGGCCTGTTTATCATTAGCAGGAACATTCTTAAAGAAAGATTCTTTATCCGATCTCCATTTTGCTTGTTGGTCAGTAATCCATTCCATAAACAGTTCCTTGCGTTCCTCTTCGTCGTCTATAGCCGGAAGTGACGGTTGTTTCATACTATGGCGCATGGTCCATTTCGACTTCCGGTGACCAACACGTGACTGATTCAAAATAGATGTATCTTCCGGTACGCTGCTTAAATTTATTGATTCGCAGCGTGGATTAGGATTTTCGAAGAAGGAATTAGTGCTTTCTAGCTTATTCAGAAGGCTATATTTTCTGGAGGCCACTTTGTTTTTCCATTGCGTCATAAATCGTCGCGCCACATTCTCCTGACTATCGTACATAGAGTCTTGATCAGGAAAAGACATTCTACTGTCACCACGAAACGATTCACTGAGTTCAGAGTTGCTTCTCATACGCGAAGGAATCTGAGAAAAAGCGTTTAATCCAATCATAACCTCTAACAAAGTTTTAGGATTCGGTTTCGGTAATTCAGGACGCTTGCGTTTGTCTTCTGGTAAATCATAATAATTTTCCGCCACACTTGCCCGACCTTTTCCCGGAAGTTGAAGGAAAACGGACTTCTTCCGGTCGATCTTCATCATTCTGTCTTTTTCTGCTTGCGTTTCTGGTCCAGATTTGAGGTCTTTCCGTTTGTTATCACGTGATGGGTGACGTACGTCGTCATCTGAATGATATCCATTTGGTGGCGCTGTTTGTGCCAGTCGGATTTTCCTCTTCTTTTTCCGACGCCGTCGTATTTCCGGTTGAGGAGTTATCATTATTTCATCTCGACTCAGCAATCTGAAGAATAAATTGATATTTTATGATATCGACATAGAATAAGCGTAAAAGACAAACGGGCAGTGACTAAAAATCTCATAAATGAAGCCAGGCATGGAAGAAAACTGTAAAAGTTTGCATCAAAAAGCATGTTCTGGGAGATTAAAAACACGTTTTAAAGTTATTCAAACGAAGTTTCTCACACGGTGATGTAGAATATTTTAGCACAATACTATTCTTAAAAATCCTCATTTAGTCGACATAAAAATCTGATTATAAAGACTTGAAAATGTTTAAAGGGGATTGCCTGTAATTATAAGTTGTGAGAACTTGTGGGCAGAACCTTTTGGTATTTTTAATGTATGTTCTATGTATACGACTATCGTATCAAATGTAAAATGTCAATAAAATATGTTTTTATATATATCGACCTGCATGATAAGCCTTGTTCATTGAAATCACCGTCAAGCAGGTGATTCTCACAGAACAGAACTCGTTTACATTTAGGTGGCATGATGCAATCACGCTTATTTTGTGCCAAGACAGTCAAATAAGCTGTGTTTTGGTAAGATTCGAACTGTGATACCTAGTCGTGACGCAATATTACTATTGTCACACTTTTCAACTGTCAGTGGCGCTTACATTAACCCTGCTGATTTGAATACATTTTTATCGATCATAAGTACAGAACTATTGTAGTGAATATTTAAATCAGCGAAGTTAATGTATTCGCCACTGACAATAAGGGACTTTAGTCAGTTATTTCCCCTTGTATAGGTCCAATTAGTTGGATTACTCGGATTTTACCCTTACTAAGTATTTTTAGGCTAAATAACTATCTAAATTTCATTACGTCTGTTAATATCTTCATTAACAAGAAAGATATTAGATGAATTTTTTGTTGTCCTTACATAGGACTTCAATGATAAAATCCGAGGATTCCAACTGTAAGGACCTACTTACTAATTGGATTGCTTCAGATTTTATCAGGGAAAGATTACTGACTAAAGTTCCTAATTGAATACACTTCAACAATGCTATAAGTTTGGACTATGAATTTCGGCAGAATTACTATGATAAACAATAAATCAATTATTTGCAGTTACAATGTACATATACATGTATACAGGTCATGTATAAAACATTATTTATCAATCATAATCCCTTGATCCTTTCTATCTGATTAACTCTAGAGATTAAACCTTTCATTGTTATACGAATTTGACCATTTAATAATTCCCTGTTACTATCAATAAGTTTACCTTCGAGAACAGATTACAACGATGTTATATTTTTGTTAATAGTTTAGCCCATTCCTCAAAAACATTATTTCGGTAACCGATATAAATAAATATCTTATTATATCTTATTTCTATAATAGTTTTAGCTACCTCACTTTTAAGCCACTTTAATAAAGATATATTTTGTTATTCATTTACAGCAGATATGAAAACTGTCTTACAGTCGTGAATTTGTTAAAATATACATTTATTAGAGACAAAATAACATTTCAAACCATTTTGCTTTTTTAAGTTTAAGTTGACTAAGTGCCTGTTTCTTAGAAAGGGGGTCCTTTTATATGGGCCCAGTAGCCCACTATATCTATATTTGTGATAACATTGACGACACATGATCTAAAATCATTTTAGACCTTAATTGTGTAACTGAACGGAAGTTTTTGTCTATCAAGACAATTCATCTCAAACATATACTATGATCAAAACTATTGTTTTGAGTATTGGCAACCAAACTCTACTTTCGGTTTCGATCTATTTTCACTTTGAAATGCAATAAATACCACACATATTTAAGCGATTATTGGATTTATTAAAATGTTATTTTTCATTGAATGTGTTAAAAAAAAACAAATGTCTTTTTCTATGTAGCCCATGGACAGTGTTACTTTTGATAATGGAACGTTAAACGTATAGAGCTAAATCTTTATAAAAATGAGTTTTCATTATTCGTACAAAGATAAGACACCATTCCGAAGTTTTAATCGAGACAATTCACATGAACTATGTACTCCAACTTCACTTATTTCTTTGTAAACATATAAAACGTAAGGCATGCTAGTATTTTTATGCCATTCCATTCAGAACTAAGTGTTTATTGAACACATTTTTCATGTCATATTCAAAAGAATGAAAAAAGTCATAGACACAGTTTTATCACAAAAATACTTATAAATTGATTATTGCTATGAAAAATGTTTATTTTAGTTTGTTCTACGGTCCAACTTCATTACCAATGACACTACCATTGTCTTTAATTAGCTCAGTCGGTAGCACACAAGTCAACTAATAGAACGGTGGGTAGTAGTTAGTAGTCCTGTTATAAATTCCAAGAAAGGGCATAGTTTCAATGAGTTTCGTCATGAATAATTTCTGTGGTCATTCTTTCCGAAACCACTGATTGTAAATTATTGTAAATTGCAATTGTCATTTACTGACGGAAGTACGCGCATAATAACTTGTTATCATTAACATCCAGAGATTTGGTATTTCCAAGAGCAGTAAGTAGGTTGATTGATCGCCATGATATGACCTATACAATGCATGCTACAGCATTAACCCAATTAAAATACTAATAGTTACCTTCTACTTTCCTCGGTTTCTTGTTCCAATGATTTAACTTGTTTTAGAAATGATTGAGCATCATGCCTCTGTGAGTCAATGGTTGATATACTGAATGTTTTCTCCCGTTCATAAACCGCTAATTGTTTCCTTAGAGTCATTGATGCTATATTGTTCTTGGTGTTTAAGAATTTCAATGATCTACTATTAGGGTTTACACCCACCAATGATAATCTTTGAATATCTGTCTCTGACATCTGGAAGAAATAATCAAAACTCTGTTCAAAGCATCGAATTTGATAGAGTTAAAATGTAAGTAATTCTATAGAATTTGAACATTTATTTTAATTACATTTCATAAAACGGTATTTGATTTTGACTGTGATAACCAAAAGCAAAGCGGTTCATTATTTTTATCATTCATGGACAAAAGGGTTAAAGTTACCATACGCTTATTTATTCTCTGGACTTAAATCCCCAAACAAATAAAAAGGACACTATGAAAAGACTACCAACCAACTCAAACAGTCTTATTAAAGCATCTTATAACAAAACCATCGTGTGTCTATGTCATTGTTTTGTTCAAGAAAAAGGCACCGACAAAATATGTTAATTTCAGCGTTATATATCAGTCAATATTTTATCACTATACAAATTGATTTTAGCTCTGTTACGAAATAAGTTCATTCACTCTCGGGTCCACTTCTTCTTCACTTGAACTAAGCAAAAGGATTACGTTTTTAGCCCAAGAAAACAATCAGATAGGTTAATAAACATGCTGAACATATTTGGCACAACATATACCAATTGACGGTACCCTACTCTGAATAATCATCCATAAGTATCTGACATAGGCGAAAGCAAAAAAACATAAATAAGATAATTAATTACCTTGCCTTTAATCTAAATCTCAAATGTCACTAAAATGTATTCAAAATTTTGATTCAACTAGATATAATCCAACGAAGAAAGCAACTAATTGATAATAATCATTGATAAATAAAAACTACAACATATCATAAACAACACTACACCATACTGTCAATAAAACTATTTCATTTATCAAATTCCCCAACCATAGTGTCAAATAATACTAAACTGTGAGAAAGAGTGTAAACTGAACACATTTGACCCTATCAATGAATAGAAGAAATAATAACTTTTTAAACAAAACATTTAATTCAAAGATTAAATTGCCTGATTACGTCCTTCAAAATATAACCAGTATTAATATAAATATATTTATATCTATGAACTTTCATTCTTTTTCTTATATGATTGTATTGTTTATGGATTAAAGGGATTAATTCATTGAATAGTTTTTATGATTTTATAACTCAACCTACTAGATTTGTCCAATAGTATATCAAACGTTTGAATTATTAATAAGACCATAAAATTGTTCAAGCCACAATGTGAAGATATATTCATTTACAGAAGACATGAAATCTGTCTTACTCCCGTGAAGTTTTCTAAGGGCGTGTTTGATTCAGTCTACTCCGAGTACTCCGGTTAACTCTGCAAGCACCGATGAATCAAATGTCGCAATTTTGTAGCAAAACAACCGAATAGTGGAAAAAGTTACAGGCTGCTTTTTATTAGATAACAACAGTTCTTCAAAAGAATAGGATGACGATCTGGCACAAAATATGTTAAAATACGGTCAAAAACAACATTTGCAATCCTCGCATTCAAATATGGGTCCCTTTTCCACCATCTTAATTACGTCATACTCCACTTACACTTCCTAAAAGGCAGGTGAATTAAGAGTACTCCGAGAGCGTGTGGTCTGAAACGTTTGATCCAATTTTGCAGTGATCGGAGTACTCCAATTACTCAGATCTCGCGAATCAAACACGCCCTAAATTTAACAACCGTTAGAGGCACAATAACATTTCCTACCATTTTACTTTCTAACTTCAAGTTTAATAATATGACAATTTTTAAAAAATATGCGACCCTTTTTTAATAGGAGTACACTTTATTAATGGTTTAATTAGTGTTGACTATATATTAATCAAAATTGTCTAAGGGCTATCTCATGTAATTTGAAGGAAGTTCTTTTCCGTCACAATAGTTCATCTTAAACATAATATGATCAAAACAATTGCTAAAGTATTGACAACCAAATGTACTTGTGGTTTTGTTTTACTTTCTATTTGAAATGATATAAATAACAAAAACATAAGATATCATTGTTTGTATTAAAACGACTTGTTTTTCATTAGAGGTGTTGGAAATAGATACATGTCTAGTTTCTTTGCAATCCATGAACAGATTAACTAGTGAAAATGGGGCTTTCAAAGTAGGACAATACATTATAACCTCTGCAGAGTGGCCCTCTACAGTAAAAGAGCCTCAACAACAGCAACAGTTGTGACATTTCCTTTAGGAGTAATTTTAATTATATTTAACCTCTGCCTCTGCAGAACAGTGTTGAACAAGACAGGCTGTTCTGTTTTGTATTTGTTTCAATCCTTTTCATCAATGAATCAGTGTATTCGTGACAACATCGTCTTTGTGGTACAGATCGCTGACTTCAACACAATAATCTTTCAATAGTACCAGGCCGTACAATATGTCAGAAAGTAGGCAGCGACTTACGCAGAATGTGAGTCTTTGACACTCTCTAAAATTAGTAACCTGGGCAACATATAAACAGTTTACTATAATATCACAATACATTAATGAGCACTAAAAATTAGTAACCTGGGCAACATATAAAAAGTTTACTATAATATCACAATACATTAATGAGCACTAAAAATTAGTAACCTGGGCAACATATAAAAAGTTTACTACAATATCACAATACATTAATGAGCACTAAAAATTAGTAACCTGGGCAACATATAAAAAGTTTACTATAATATCACAATACATTAATGAGCACTTTACAACTAAAATCAATCGTACGACTATTAATCATACGGGCCCCTGCTGGTTGTCTTATCCCTCAGGTAGGTAAACATCAAAGTCTATGAAGACTCGTGACCTTACTTACACGTAAGAAGAAAAAGAAGAATATTCTGGAGTTTTTCTGTATTACTATAGTTACAACTAAACAATACAACAAACATTGTTATCAATGGACAGTTATTCTTAAGAGAAAAAATGTAAAACATATTGGTAAAGATTCGATTCTAGGTATAAAATGTCGAACATTGTTTATTGGGCGTAAAAATGTTTTATGACCCTCTTAACATTCCTTTAGATATAACGTCCTGATTTCTAAACAGCAACCAGTCAGGTTCATATTGTATGTTATATTTTATTGTTTGTTTATTACATGTAATCTTGACAAACACAGGTGGTGTTGACGGAAGTCAGGGTTTGTAGAAGTGACAGAAGGTGCAACTTTTAATGCACCCATATTGGCCGTAATATGTACACAGTCGTTAAATATATAGACAATATAGATCTTAGTAAGAAAATATTAAAGGGTATCAATATAAGTAAGGTGGCATTTGCTGCATGCATTTAAATATTTGTTTTGTGATTTGGCAAAATAATAAAACATTGACAAACAGACGTAAAAAACTGTCTATTGTCCGTTTTTTCTCAACTGTCAAAGCTTGAATAATTTCACGGTGACTGAATGCATTGTTTTTGTATTTTGGGTATCATATGGCATAAGAAGCTTTACTCAATTATAATACACACTTTAGGAAACTCATGGGTGTATTACAACAATAATTATTTTAACAAACGCATTCATCGTGAAATTATTCATGTTTTGACAGTTGAGAAAAACCGAACAATAACAACCATGAATTTATCTAAAAATAACAGGCATTAGAGACACATCTAATAATTCAACCTATTTTGATTTAAAAAATTAAGTTTTGCAAAAAGTCAGTTTTTTAAATATGGGTCTATTTATTTATAAGGAAACAGTCAATTCATTTCTTTTTTGGTTTATATTAAATACATATGATCCAAAATTGTTTTAAAGCCACTATATGAAGATCTATTTATTAACAGTAGACTTAAAAACTTTTTTACAACCTCGAAGTTATCAAAATATAACATGAATTAAAGAAACAATTAACAGTTCAAACCATTCTGCTATCTAAATTTGAGTTTGACAAAGTGTCCAATTCTTAAAAAAGTGGGTACTTATATAAGAGCACACTATATTCATTTACACGCCTATGTTTAATGTACCTGATCCAAAATAGTTTAAAAGCTTAAATATGTAATTCAGAATAAGTTTTTTCTCTAATAAGACTTCATCTTTAACATACTGTGATCAAAACTATTGTTTTGAGTATTGACAACCGAATTTTATTATCGGTTTCGATCTACTTTCACATTGAAATACAGTAAATAACATTAACATATCTAAGCAATATTTGTAATTATTAAAAAAAATCTTGTTCATTAGAGGTGTTTGAAATAGATAAATGTCTATTTTTGCAGTCAAAAAAACTGTTACTTTTGATATAGGGGCGTTAAGCTCAATTATATCATTTGGAGGAATATTAATCTTATACATACTGTTATCAAAACTTTTGATTTGACAACCAAATTCTTCTTTCGGGTTTGATTAAACTTCACTTTGAAATGCAATAAATAACATAAACATTTTAAGCGGTAATTTAATTTATCTAAAATTCTTCTTCATTAGAGGTGTTTGAAATAGATAAATGCAGTCCATGGGCAATGTTACTTGTGATAATGGGGTAGTGGTAGGGCATGAAAACACTGACGTGAACTGCGTAGTTACGTCGTAGTGTGCAACGTGAAATTGTTTGTTTCGTTTTTATCCTTTAGAAATTAAGCTCATTAACAGGTAAACTATTTTATACAGTTCTACATCATTAAACATGACTGATACTCTTTAAATTTATGCACAAAAGGTTTGTTATCTAGAACATGCTATGCGTTCTACTTGTAAAACAAAATAAAGACGTTGATCGATATACATATTTCAGGAAGGTACAAAACGTGTCTGCAAATGTGATTCTTACGTTTGTTTAAATCCAAAAAAAAATAGCTTCTTAAGTCAGTTAGAATCAAGGAAATTATTCACGTATCCCTGTATGACATCCTAAATAGATATGAAATACGAAAGTTCAATGAATGTGCAACACTAACATTATTTATGCTTTCAGTTTTTTTACTTTGTTGAACATTCTTGTGATATGTACTTACTTTCATTTATTAAATAAATTCTATCAGTTCATTAGTCAACCTGAAATACTCTGCCTGTTTGCGAGTTATTACTATTGATGACAAACCAGTTTATTCATAGTAATACATCTACGGGTGCTAAACCAAATAGAATTGCAAAATATTAGAAAAGGCAGCAAATGTTTTAAATAGAATTAAAATAATAAGTATGCTGCGCCTAAAGTAGGCTGCATTCCTTAAATGTAACAGGTTTTTATATATTTTCTGTTATTTTTTAATCAAACCTGCATGACATACTTCAAGATAGTTCTGAGTGTCTTTGATTGTATCATTGGGTCCACCTTGTAGATTCATTGACACAGTTACTTTTACCTCCTGAGTACCAAACCCTATACGACTTTAATTGTAAGAAATGTTGATAGCAGAGGTATATTTCACAATACAATACAAGAGAAAAGAAAAAACTACGTGCTTTTTTTGCCGTATATTATTACCGATGTTTTTGAGTAGTTTTAACACGGAACATTCAATAAAAAGCAGGTCGAACCGGATTTCTTTTCAGCTTGATTGTAAACCATGAGTGAACTTATTTACTAATATTTGACTTTCAAACATAAGGCCATTGTAACAAACGCTATGGACATACATAGCTCTTTTCAGACTACCTTTACAATGATTGAAAACGATTTTATGCGTCTATAAAAAGTAACTTAAACAATCTGTGTTTGCTCATAGCATATACAAACGTATACTGCACCAGTATCGATGCTATATTCTTGGATACATAAATAAATGTAAAGGAAATAAAAGAATATATCATGACTTCTAAATATTGTTTTTGTGCATTTGAAGTTTTAGTGTTTTAAAAGTCACAAACGATTTTAATCAATCTTAGTAGGACTATAAAGAACCTCGGTTGCATAATTTATCTTGCTTTTCTGGTAGTGCATGGTCGATTGAATGGTCAGGTAGCCCAGTCTAGTCACTAATTAATTCTGAGATTCTGTTTTAATTAGGTTTTGTATACACATACAGAAAGAAGATGACTGTGGGTGCTACTCCACAGGAACGGCTTGATAATGTGGATATAGCTTTGGATACCATGTTTCTTCTGGTATTTGGAATATTTATCTATCGTAAGTAATCATAATTTCTATACTTTATATCATACTATACTTTATTTCATGTAAAATTGTGACAGCCATTGAAAGCACATTTTGGTTTTGTTTTCCAACACATGTATGATTTTAAACCTAAAATTTCGTTGTTCATTCAGTCTACTTTTAATATATGTATACCATGTATTGAAAATGATAAAAATGATTTTAAAGCAATGTTTGTAAGTCTTATTGAAATTGATTTTGTGGTCAAGTTGTACATAACAATTTTGACCTAGTATCACTGTTTCTGTTATCGACCTGTGATATGAGTGTCATAATTCCCCGAAAAGTTTGCGATTTCAATATAAGTATCTTCAGAATTGCAAAGATTTGCGAAATACTTTCACAGTATCTCATGTTTTTATGGCATTAAAAGATTTCACGAGAGGTATCATATTTTTCAGAAGATGGTGGGTAGGACGTATCGAATTTGAATTCGGTCAACCTAAATTAGGTCAATTTTTGTATGACTTCTTTTATCTAATTTATGTTCAGCACATGCTTACAGTTACCATGAAAAAATATGCGTGACGTAGTATACATTGATCTGAGGTGAGCTCAACAATGCGAGCGCTTGAGCAAGCGCCTGCTTCGCGAATTGTTAGGCTATTGAACGATTGCAAGCTCGCTGTAAAATCCAAGATGGCGTCAAACAGCATATTATTTCTGCTGATACAATAGATCTTTTTTATATTTCATCATAATTATTTATATGAATCATTATGATACAATGTACTGTACCAAAAAAACCTTTATTCTATGCATTGCATGTATATGTTATGTGGAACAAGTAACGCATACGTTTGTACGTTTGTAGATAATTTTTTTATATAAAAAAACTTTGATATCTTAGCGAAACATCTCTCGAGCTGAATCGCGAGCACTCGCGCGGGCGCCCGCATTCAGGACGAAAGCGCTCGGTGTCTCCCCGAGCGCTCGCATTGTTGAACGCATTTCTGTTTTATGTGCTTGCTATTTAGTATTTACCATCAATATATAAAACACTTTAACTTGTTGCTCCGGTACTGTTGTATGAAACCACTCAACTGTAGTTTGTTTGTTTGGGTTTTATGGCGCACCAGCACAAAAAGGTCATATCGCGCCGCTCAACTGTAGGTTCTAGAATGTAACACATATGTATATATAGGACTTCCGGGACTGGGATAGTATTTCTTTTGGTATACAATTTTATAAATTAGGCCTAAAGAATGAGCAAGGTATGAATACTTTCCAATAGCAAATTGGCTGCATGTCCTTTTGATATGTTATAATGCTGTTTGTATATTTACAGTGATGCAAGCAGGTTTTGCGTTTTTGGAAGCTGGAGCTGTAAGAAGTAAAAACACAGTCAACATTTTGATCAAGAACGCACTTGACTCATGTAAGTTTTGGTCATACACTTTTTCCACACAATCCAGCATATTCTTAAAACATTGTATATTTCCAAAATTTTATATTGCCCAGACGATTAATTACCAAGAACGACTGCATGTCATTCAAGTTGATTGTACATAAGAGAGGAGCAAGCATATAGCAAGCCCATTAAATACACATTTTGATAATGAATACAAATTTGAGTACAATCATGTTCTCAATTATGTAAGGGAGAAAATGATTATATAATGCAGAATGATGTTAGATGTAGTGAGTTTGAAAAGCTTAAATATGCAGAAATAATAAACTAGGTAAAATTTGACTGCATTTTTGCTTACAACTACGTAGGCTCTTTGATAAAATTTAGCCTTAGTGGAATACACTGTTACTCATTGTATTAGATTTAATTCTATTTGAACATATATTTATTTTTATGTTCTGTATATTTGCATAACTAACAACATCACCAAGTAGATGCTAAACTGTATGACATAACTTCTGTGACTTAGTCAAACAGTTGTGTGCCTATACCATATTTTTGTGAATTGGTACAATATAAGGCTGGCAATATTAAACAGGCGGGGTGAAGAAAAAGGCAACGAACTCCCAAGATATCACCAGAACTACTAGAGTAGACGACTTTGCCTCTGGTTTCTTACAAATACAATTCTTTTTTCAAGCCGTATACTGTTAGCGTCTTGAGAGCTACTATATTCTGTATGAGATTCACATTCATTTGTGTTTTTTTTTTAGTTTTTGGAGGTGTGTCGTATTGGCTGTTTGGTTACGCTTTTGCGTATGGTGATGGAAACTGGTTTATAGGATATACCCATTTTGCTCATTCTGGTTTAACGCATACTGGTTTCTCTCATTGGTTCTTTCAATTTGTGTTTGCTGCAACTTCAGCAACCATTGTATCAGGAGCCGTCGCTGAACGATGTGACTTCATGGCCTATATCATTTACAGTACTGCAATTACAGGTATATTTTGTTTTTGTTCGTGTATGAAACTTGGAACTAAAAAATCCAAATTGTTTGAAACAGCTCTGCGTATGATACATCATAGGTCAACCAGTTTGTGTACCAAATGTAATAATACGTGTATGTCATACAAATATTAATATTGTGAAATGATGTAACTTAAACTACAAAACATTATTGTATAATATGGTTGACCCATTTCAAAAATTAAAGAAGAAAAAAACAGATCTACATTAAAATTTTAAATATGACCGTAGGTGATACATGTATAAGTACTAGAAGTGTTGTTAACAATAAAGTTGACTGAACTAGATTTATTATCGACCCAAAACACTTGATCTTGTGTTCTGTGCACATTTTTTTATTATCAGAAGTTTCAAAACAAGCCATGAATAGGCAACTAGTTAGTATTTAGTAAAACATTGAAACGTTGTATAAATAAAGTCATTTGATGAGTATTCATTGTGTCAAAAGAACTCTAGGAATTTGGAAGATCTACATCATCAAAGTTATTGTTTGTATCTATCATAGGTTTCATTTATCCTGTTGTAACACATTGGACATGGACAACTGAGGGATGGTTACGTAAAGGCAGTGTATATGAAACGGATGATGGAAAACTTGAGCATATTGGTTATTACGTAAGTAAAATTTGCACTGTATGTTGCCTGGTTACTTTTCTGGCTTGGTGTTTATCAGTACTTTGCTGTAATTCATGATGGTTTGTTAAGCAAACAAAGTTTGGCAAACTCTGGTGTAGAGATCAGCTACACTCGGCTTTATTTCTTCAAAAATCGACAATTCATTTCCTGTGCGGAATAACCTAATCATTGCCAAATGTTCAATAAAGGTGTACCCTAAAGTGACGAGGATTCAAACTCAAGTAAGAGAAAAGTTTGCAACATAAGTCTATAATAAGGTATTATACAGATTAAACCACTGAACAAATTATTTCGAAAACGATGAATACGCAACTTGAAAGAAGAATTGATCATTATTGACTATTATATGTTAAAACAAGTAGACAATTATACCAAGCATTCTATAAAATAGGACAATTGATACTTGAATACGAAACGGACAATCTCATAACCAATTCATGCGAACAGTAAAGTTCTGATATAAAGATCAAATTGGAAAGTGCAAAATCGTGCGAAGTTTTGCAACTTTAAAGTTCCATATTCTTAATTTGAGATGGAAATGTTACATGGGCAATTCCATTTGTATGATTTACAATTATGTTGTTCCTAAAAGTGGAACTGTATCATTCCTTGTTTCATATGCTGTTTAAAATGATCTTTAATATAAATCTATATTTAAGGACTTTGCTGGAAGTGGAGTTGTGCACTTGCTTGGAGGTACTATAGCATTCGTTGGAGCGTACTTTCTTGGTCCTCGAACTGGAAGGTTTGATCCAGTAACTGGTAAACCAATTGAAATCAGAGGACATAATATTCCTGTAAGTAAATTATTAACATAAGAATAAAACATTTCTTCAAATAAGTAAATTGAAATAAACATTTATTTATAAACGTGATTTTAAGATTTAACCGAGTTTCTTTGCTTCTTTTCTTTCTGTATTTCAATTCACTCATTTGCATACAGTCTAAATGTCGCAGTAATCGATTTCCTAATTCTGTGTCATAGGACAATATTACAATAATCATCACTAGTAATCTATTCAGAGGGAATAGCATAAAGAATGTCTCTTTTGTATGGACAACTTCTTTAGCATGCCTATCATTTTTCTAAGTTTTTTTCTTGGCTTAACGCTTCAGTAACACATTTAGGTCATATCAAGGCGGCCAGTCAACCTGCTAACGGTCAGGAAAGGAAAGGCTAAATCTCCGGATTCAGCTGTTAATATGGAAATAAGGCGCATACTTTCGTCAGTGACTGACATTTGCCCTACATGATTTAGAATCAGTTCTTGAATGGAGAATGACCGAAGAAAGTTTTAATAACTAAAAGCTTGTACAATATTTGCCACTTTAAGAATTTTATAATAGTCATAAAATACTGTAGGGTTGGTCATATCGAATTTTATATCTTATGAAATATACATAAAGTAAAAATGGAAAGTAAGAATGCTGACACCATTCTTGTGTAGTTAAACAATATAACTGTTCAATAAAAAAACGAAGACAATGTGGAGGCTTCGCTCAAGTATATGCTTAAATCTTTTGCATTTCTCTACCAACAAAGAATAGCAAAAACAAATGAATATGTACATGAACATGTACATGATTTTGAATTTAGTCATATCTTATTTTTTCATGTTTTTCTATTTTGCCATCCTTAGTATGCTGCTCTCGGTGGTTTTATTCTGGTATTTGGCTTCTTTGCTTTCAATGGATCATCACAAGGTTCAATATCTAAACCTGGGGATGAAGAGGCCGTCGCCATAGCTGTTGCAAACACAGTTGTCGGTGCCAGTGGTGGTGCATTTATAACATTATTGTTGAAAAGGACGAACTATTTTGGTGATAGCAAATGGAGCTTTCTCTCGACATTAAACGGATCTCTGGCTGGCATGGTACGTATTATGCGTAAAGTTTGACCCCGACCTGACCTTTATGCAAGAATATTCATTACATTGAATACGAATATAGTATTAATGCTCAATTACACCGTGGCCGTGAGGATTGTGTTTAAATTTAACACATATATACATACTTCTATAAGTTTACGATCGCTGCCGAAGTGTAGAATAGGCGTGGTACTGATTTTCGTCGGGATGTGTGTATGACAATTACTAGATGCATATGTTAAAGGTCTGATCGGGGTCAAACTTTACGCACAATACACATTAATAATACCTTTAACAATGCACACACGTGCATGGTACGTTAACATTAATAAGACATTTAACAATGCACACACGTGCATAAAACGAAGCATCGGAGTTTTTCTTTGTAAAAGGGTCTTCAAGGTTACATAAACTATGGTTGATATTTTTTTCTCACGGTCTTAGATATTTCATTAAAAAGAAACTTTTTGTAGATAAATCATTTGATAGTACAAATGTATCAAACATTTATATCGTTGAAGTAAACATACTGAATATCCCAATGATTATGATACTCCTATTACGGGGATTGTCATCATTATTCACCTGATTGTCATAATGGTCGATACTTTTCTCTTAAATTCAAATTTGAAGTAGTTTATGTTTGTTTGTTTAGGTTTCTATTTGTGCTGGATGTCACGTGTTTAGAACATATGCCGGATTTTTTGTCGGGATTTGTGGTGGTCTAATGTACATGTTTCTAAACTGGGCAGTTTTAAAAGTCGGCGTAGATGACCCTCTGGATGCCACAGCTGGTAAAAAAAATAGCACACTTTTTATTCTATTGTATTCAATAAGTTGATCAGAAAACACGTTTTGTTATACTTAGTACCTCAAATATTTATTACATATAAGTTTCGATATATATTTATACATATAAATTATTCCCGGTAACCCAAAAATCTTGTTTAAATAATTAGTCATTGGGTATACATTTCATATAGCACTGTTAAATTTGCATGCGCCGGTATCGTTCTGGAGTGTGCTTATTATTTTCGGCGAATGGCAAAGTAATATTATGTATGAACCAGTAATTCGACTAAACACACATCTATTAAGTATTTAATTCCAATGTTTTAAGCAAATTCATGCACAGTTATTATCCAGGCTATTGGTGTTTATTAACACAACTAATTCATTGAGCTAGCACGTAAATAAGCTTAAAATCAATTGCAAAATTGTTCGTGAATTTTTTATATTTTTTTTACTTGCCGATATATCTACGGTACGAGTGGGATCAAAAACTATGCAATACTTTTAAAGCGTAACACCGATACTGTGCTTTTTTAACCGGTGTTTGTCATTTTGAAGATGAAATCCAACCAAATACTATGAAAATGGCATTGACATACGTACTTAATATAGATACACCATCAGCAATTGACAGTGCTTTAAGCTAATTTGACTTGACTTGTCTCAGGCTGTACAGTTTATCAATTAAGTTAAATTTCATTCGAGACTATCTCGTTGAAAATGATATAATATTACATGTATTTAATATAAAAATGAAATCATACAAATGAAATATTTGTAGTCATTTTAAGTATAGGAAATGTATTGTAACATGTTTAAATAATAATATCATAAGAAACGCATTGATTCTTATTTCAGTTCATTTCGGAGGAGGATGTGTAGGCGTCATAGCAGCCCCACTCTTATCATTTGAAGATGGTGTTTTTTATCATTGGGATCGACGATCGTATTTGGTATTTATGATTATAAAATAATTCATCTAACTGCTCTGAGAAATATTGTTATACTGCCTAATTATCATGATATGTTATAGAGTAATAGCGTTGGTTCGAATCAATGGTTTCCTTGAACAAGAAAATTCATTCTATTAGGTCAGTACTGGGAGATCAGAAAGCGGATCTCAAAAGTGATAAATCTAAGTTGTAACATTTTGTTACACAATCGAAAATATATCAGTATACCTTAATAAAGTGATAGTGGCAAGAACATCTCAGATGCATACAACGTTCCTGATAAAGCGTATATACCACATGTATGCAGACATTGCACACTGCAATACGTTGACTATATACATGTATGTATATGGGTTAATTCGTTTTATAGCATAACTATGTAATTGGAAGGAATATTTTGTCCCATAACACGACTTCGTCTTAAAGAAACTTAGATCACATCTTTTGTTGTAATTATTGACAATCAAAATCTACTTTTGTTTTCGATCTACTCTCATTGAAAGCAATAACTAGCATTCAAATATTTAAGCATTAAACATTGCGTTTTATATTAGAGGTGTTTGATATATTATTTGTTAAAGGTGTACATTTTCTTTGCAGTCCATCGATAGCGTATTTTTTCATACGCGAATAGGAGTTTTAATTCATGCTTCAAATATTGTGTCATAATTAACTTTATGTTTCAGTTTTTGGGTTGGCAGTTAGCTGGTATGGGAATGATTTTTATTTGGTCGCTTTTGTTAAGTACAATCGTATTTGTGGCGTTGAAAAAAGCTAAAATTCTCAGAGTGAGTGTGGAATATGAACTGAAAGGTACAATGTTTACTTGTGCTTTATGGTGCTTTTCACCTTATTTCCGACGACGATATTTATGTAAAATGACCTTAGATGTTCCTAGAAATGACAAGATACTAAGAAACATGCAAAAAGTGACTATAGACATTGGCTGACAAGTACTCCAACTAGCTAATCTTATAATTGGTGAATCTGAAGTAAGGATTGCATAACCAGAACACCTCATAAGAAAATATCCTAGGTCCAAGAATCAAACCAATGTTCCCTGGATTAGTAGACACGCCACCAACTAACTTTACAGAATAGGCTAGCTGTTATGATAAACAATAGAAATTTTAGAGTTGTAGTTAGAGTGTAAACTGTTTTAAAAGGGATATTGTTTTACAGAGCATAATATTGTTATTATGTTAATTTTTAACACTACAATTACACCTACAAATGAAAAAAATATTAGCTGCTATATTGCATTTGAAACAGGATAAATCTTATTTATTAACATATGATTGGACACTTTTAATACAGTTTATTGCTGATGTAACAGAAATGTGACCAAACGCTGCAGACGTGAAAATAATATTCGACAATTATAACCCGGGTCAATAGCGCAGTTAGTAGCGCGCCGGGATTTGGAATCTCGTGCCCGATGGGGTGCGGGTTCGAATCCCACCCGGGGAGGTTATACCTTTCCATGAAAATTTGACAATAATGTCGATTTTCCTCCATTGATTAGATAATATGGAGAAGTTTCCGGTCTTGTGGAAGGGTAGGTGAGTACTGGTTATAGACAATGGTCCAGGAAAGCCAGGATAGGTGCGCTGGAAACCGTAAAATAACCTAAATTGTGTTGACTAGGCGTTAACTCCAATAAATAAAATCTGCAATAATTTTTCTCAGACCGGAGCAATTCTGGTTAAGAGGGAATTTACTGTAATCATAATGATAATAATAAGTAAAAAAAGTTGTATATATTTACAGGCCTTGATATACCCAAACATGGGGAAGAGGCATATCCTATTGATGCATATGGACACGGATGGGATGAATATTACATTGCCGAGCCTACTGCCGTTGTACCAGATCTCGCCAAAAATTCTATCGCTCCAATGACGACGTTTATTACTTGTCATGGTAAGAAATTTATATCTTTTTAGCTTTGCATTCATCACACCAATCAAATGTATTATTTCATTCACTTATATTTAATATATAATAGTTGTACGGTGCATATAAACCAACTTAGTCTGTAAATAAGGCAATCAGCATTTATTGCTGACATGCAAGAATGCGTTCTGAAATCCTTCAGTCACTACTTACTAAGTGTGACACGTGTAAGCAGTCTTTCTACTGATTGATACAAAATTCAGTCATGAACGAGCTAATTTATTTGGACATGTAATAGAAAAATAGTTCACTGTGAATCATTGACTGTTGGTTTAAACATCCTGTCATCGCAGTGCATACATGTACAGGTCGTCCACGTAACATTGCGTATATAAACATAGCCAGTTGCATTACACACCCATATTTAGGGGTGTATTTTTTCAGTTTTATAGATTAGTTATTTGACACTTATTGTATAAACATACCACTATAGGAAATTAAAATTTGCTGACACAGAATTTAAAATAAATGTTAAGTATCAAAGTTGTATGTTTTAATACGTGAAATGCTGTTCATACATCAGCTTATTCACCTATTCATAGGGCGAGACGATTATTTAAAGTACAAAACACACGCATGACCTAGAATACGACCTGTTGTCAATTTGAATCGTAAGGATTAAGATTAAATGGTCTTTACATTTAACAAAAATCTGTTTACCTTTCAGATACACCATTGGAGAGACCTAATACAAGTCAAGTATCAATGCGATCTGATGTCATCACTCCCGGTAATTCAGAGTCAGACTATGAACTACACCATGCAACTGTTGAAAAGATAGAGAGTCAAGAAGTTTCAACCATTTCATAAACGTTATTAGTTATCTTCAAATTTCGAATCCAATATTATGTTACTGTGACATACCAATCAGTCACCCTTTTATCATCAACGATATGCAGAACTCTATAAAATCACCAAAACGGCAACAATATTACATTTTTCTTAGAGACACATTTTTTTCAAGAGCAAGAGGGAATAATTTATTTTGACATTGTTTTATAGTACCGAGATTTAAAGAAGCAGTTGTAGAACAACGTATTAGACTTATGAACATTACTAAAGACACTGCCTAATCATTAAATACATCATTTTGTAAAACGTACGATAAATGTAACATCCTAGATACATGATAAGAAAAGTATACTGTGACGCTTCGATACGTAGGCCATTTTCATTATTGCATAAACATGCCCTTTTTGATGACGTTAAAGTACAAAAGCTTCGTTAAAAAAGAAAAACGGTTCCTAAACTAAAGTCTTTATGTAAAAACAATCGCTATGTCCTTTGATTGCAAAGAAATAAGTAAACATTTATCAGATTAAAATAGTTTAAGTGACTTCAAACACCTAATGAAAAATATTGTTGTTTTTTTCTAAAAATGTTTCAAGTTTTTATTGCATTTTAAAGTGAAAGTAAATCGAAACTGAAAGAATTTGATTGTCATTTTTAAAAACAATAGTTTAATCACACTTTGCAAGATAACGTCGGGTGATGGAAAAAACTGTTAGTATAGTATGCTCTTATAAAAGGAACCCTGTCTAAGAAATAGACACTGCCAAACAGAAAATAAAACCTAATTGGTTTAACATGTTTATTGTGACTCTATTGTGCGTTATATTAAATGACTTCTAAGTTTTAAGACAGTTATAATATTTGCTGTAGATGAATATATCTTTGTACGATGACTTTAAGACCGATCTGATATTAAGACCATTGATGGGCCAGATAGTAAGACTTTATTGTATAATGAAACATTTATTAAATTGTTTACAAAGCAAATGTTAGCAAACTTCCTGCTATCAATTATTTTCTGATTATCAATATCAATCTTCATCGCAAATTATTTGATATGTAAATAACAGTATTTGAATGTCGTGATATCTTGATTGACTTTATTTATAGTATGATACATATTCTGTCACATCGACTAAGTACATTGGTGATGAAAAAAACACAAATAATAGCTTAAGTGATTCAATCTTCTTTTTTTCTTTATGTGTTTGTCGAGAGTCGTCAAAATCAAAATCTACTAATGTTTTAGACCTTATATGAACTATTTGATCATATAAATATATATATATATATATACATGTAGTCTGGTCAATAAGTCATGTCAAGATGGCGACTTTGACTTGTATATAAAATGCTTTAGTTGCTGTCAGAGAATATGAGTTTTTGATGCTTATTACACATATGGAAATTATTCGTTTCGGTGACACATTTTATACAGGATTGAAAGGATTGCATGCGGTGTTCATAGGTATTTAGAAAAGTTTTGTCCGTGGAATTTTAGCACAATTTTGATCACTAAACAATATTTTGTATTAAAAATAAAAAATTTACATAGTTGTTATTGTTCATGTATTTTTTCCTTCGCCCACAATAGGGTATATCTTTGATCTACATAGGTTTCAGTATGTATTCCACAGGAAAAAAGAACAGAAGCGATATACTTTAAGAGTTTCTTTCAATGAAGTTCACAATGGGTATGCTTAGGTTCACGCGTACATACAGTGATATTTATATAAAAGGTTAAAAATCTATGAGTATTGTTTACAATGGACATGTATAGTTTATGCTTACATACAGAAAATGACATTTCAAGTTCTACAATGTGGTCTACAAAAAACAATTGTCACAACAATTGCAAACGTTTAAAAAGGCGAGAACAATGCTTTGACAAACAGAAGGTGGGTCAAGTAGATCACTTGGTTTGCTTTTCATTATTGATTTTTTATGTTTCATTCATAGCATCAGAATTTTTCTCATTATATCAGATTTTTTTTCTGAAGTTTTAACATTTCAAGTAGAAATAAACGAAAAAAATCACGTGATTATATGTCGATTGCAAATCAGGATTATAAAGACAATCGGATTTTAGAATCGGCGGCATTTATTAAAAGTTTGGTAGCTTAAATACATCTGTAGCCCGCTTGAGTCACACAGTTTGACAATTTATGTTTGCATGTTGAATTTTGTAGGCATATTTTTAAGACACAAAGATGACCACGGGCGCTACTTTAACAGAGCGGATAGATAATGTTGATAGTGCAATAGACACAATGTTCCTGCTAGTCTTCGGAATATTTATATATCGTAAGTTTTTTAATATATAATTTTTTAATTATGAAAAAATTGTGATCTCAGTTCATGGATTGTGTTTATCGACTTGATATCTGTTGATCGAGGCACGAATTCTGATATGAACCATTCTCATGAATGAAGCAATGATAAAACTTTCCTCCAAATATAGGGAAAGGTTATTGTCTTATGATTAAAGTTAGTTACCAATTACCTTAATGTGTCAACAGGCAGAGTTGATTAGTCAGACGCCTAACATTACTGTATTTGTCAAAGATTTTGATAATTGGGTCAAATAACAAACGTTATTCTTACAGATATTCGCCTGATATTTGCCAGCTAAAAGAATCTTTGACAGGTATGTTAGAATGTCAATCCGTTTCAATCAAATCGTGAAGAAATCGGATAAGACGTATGCAACCAGAGCTCAGAATATTTTTAGGAATGCTAAACTGACATCTTTAGGACTTATATAGTTTAAACGTTTCTGTTGGGTTTAACGCCGTAGCAACG
The DNA here is from genome assembly GCA_025267735.1 of Mactra quadrangularis. Taxonomy (NCBI): domain Eukaryota; kingdom Metazoa; phylum Mollusca; class Bivalvia; order Venerida; family Mactridae; genus Mactra; species Mactra quadrangularis. The sequence continues at coordinate 14,208,224 of CM046304.1, forward strand.
AAAGTATGTCCCAACTTGGAATCGAACCTACCGGTGCTCGATCAGTAGATTTGTGTGCTACCGAATCGACGATATACACAAGTACAGTGAAAGACACAAACGTCTTAACTTGAGACAAGCATATACTTTTGAAATACATCATGAATCACTGGGGTATTACTTGCATTCCAAAAACAACTTACAGCACTTTTGTATGTTTACAGTGATGCAAGCAGGTTTTGCGTTTTTGGAAGCTGGAGCTGTCAGAAGTAAAAACACAGTCAACATTTTGATCAAGAACGCGCTCGATTCATGTAAGTATGTTTTCAATGATAAATTATGTGTGAATGTTTCTTTTTGTCCTCCATCTATGAAATTGCGATAAAATGCCATAAAGTTAGGCACCTGGTCTTTTTCAAATAGTAATCAAAGTGATGAAAAGCACTAAAGTAAGATTGTGTTGAAGGTTCAAAAACTTTAACAACAATCAATAGTTCAAGTTTTGGTTAACAGCTGGATCTGTTAACATATTCCACACCTAATTCGTAGCACACCACAGTATCGGCAAGTATAGTTATTGTCACATGAACAGCTTCTTTCACCAAGTTGTCATATAAACTTTGAAAAATTGCCAAAAACAAATGATACGCATTATTCGAATTTTCACGGCGAATAATATACTGAACAGCTGATATCGACGGAGTAAATATTCGAATAACAACGGCGAGTAGATAATTGTACAGCTTGCATAGCTTGTTATACAATATTTGTATATTTTTGGGCGCAGAAATACCCATTAACTTCACTGTTATAATTATTTAGATAATATGCTGTCCTTACAATATAACATATGTTACGCATATTCGAAGTTTTACGGCGAGGAGTCTATTGAATAGAAGTTATGCGCGGCCTGTAGACAACTTGACAACTTGCATATTGTGTTATTTAATATTTGTTAATTTTTGGCGCCGAAATAACCATACACACCACTGTTAATATTATTATGAAAGTGAACCGTTCTTACAAATTCAAAGTAGAGCGATTGAGACTTTCCAAGTTCATTGTTGTGAATCATGTGCCTATAGTGCTTGATACGGTACCGAGTAAAATATTTTTTGATGGATGAAATCAATGTTTACATCCGCAGTAATCAGTTATGTAATTATTTGTTTGCCATTTTTCAATTGTTCACAAAATTGTCAATATTTGGTTTCACTATGTTTTTTAAGAAAAGATGTAGAAAGGAAATGTTTAGGCAGATATACATCGAGTTTTGAGTATTATAGAACTATATGCTGGCGAGTGGAAAAATGGACCACAAATCTTGGTCACAGTGCTGGAATGTCACGAATAGCTTCGACTGTTTATCACAGTCTTGTTAAAAACACTGCTAAGAAATCCTAAGTTAAGCTTATGCCATTGGTTTGATGTTGCATCAATAACACTAGTTGTTCTTTCATCCCAAACGTTGCTTACTGAAGAATGAGAAGGAATTATAAGAATACAGTCCAAGAAAATCAATAAAGATAATTAGTAGCTAAAATGGCTAAACATGCAAACAATGGTATCATTATGAGAACAATTAATATACATGTAATGTTACAATTGCCTGTATGCTTATGAGCCGTTGTGAAAATGAATAAAATATAAAACTTTTTTCATTTCAGTCTTCGGTGGAGTGTTCTATTGGCTTTTTGGATACGCATTTGCTTATGGTGAAGGCAATGCCTTTATTGGTCTCTCTCATTTTGCCCATGACGGTCTTACCCACACCCAATATGCTCACTGGTTCTTTCAATTTGTGTTCGCGGCAACAGCTGCAACCATTGTATCAGGAGCAGTAGCTGAACGTTGTGACTTCATGGCTTATATCATTTACAGCTCAATTGTTACAGGTATCAATCATTATTTTATTACTTAAAAGACATATATACGTTCAGAAATGGCACAATAAGAAATTAAACTGCAAACTTTGTTACATATTAATAATTATTGATTTTAAGTTCACCGCTTCATTAAATTTTAAAGTATGTAACAAAATGATATAAAGTACCTGGCTACACTAAATGTCAGATTTAGATTAATTCAAAATTTTTGTTCACTATTATATTTGTGGTAATACGTATCAATAAATGCGACTTTTAAATGATAGGAATTTTTATTACGATCAGGTTTTATTTACCCTGTTGTCACCCATTGGACATGGACAAGTGAAGGATGGTTATCTAAGGGAGGAGAATACATGATTGATGGAGAGTTAGTCCAAGTCGGTTATTACGTAAGTAATGTCTATTTTACATATCATTTTAAATATTTTACTTTGAATAGTCTAGTTTCGCCTGAAATTACTGTCTTTTTGGATTTTCTCCAAAGTCAATGTCAATCCTGATTTAGGAGAAGGACCACATGTTTACCTTGTATTTATTGCTACGCAGCGAATTAAAAAAAGTAAAGAACGACAGCATAAGACAATAAACAAACAATGCAATTACTTGATGTTGGCTGCTCATTATCTTTCTCTCTTCGATAACGATATAACTAAAGAAATACCCCATTCTGCAATTGGTGTTGCTGCATAGCATGGAGCAACTTAAAGAATTGGGAGCTTTTTATACTTATTTATCTAAGTCAACGTGTAAAGATAGTAAATACAAACGACAAGTGTATTAGACATGACAATATGGTAAACAACACTTCTAAAGTGCTTTTTGTTGGGTTAAACGCCATAGCAACCCATTGTAAAGGTGATATCAAGGCAGTCAGTTTACCTACTCATTGCTCCTGGAAAGGCTAAATCTCTGGATTTAGCTGTTAACTAACTGCTAGGCGCATACTTCCGTCAGTGACTGACTACTGTCCTACATGATTGAAAATCAGTGGAAGGGGGGAGAATGGCCGTAGACTGAGCTAGCCGGGCGGGGTAAAATAAGTGCGATTAAACATATAAATTTCACTTTAGGACTTTGCTGGTAGTGGTATTGTACATTTGCTTGGAGGTACTGTTGCATTCGTCGGAGCGTATATGATTGGTCCACGTATAGGAAGATTTGATGAAAATGGTACACCAATAGAGATAAGAGGTCACAGTATTCCAGTAAGTTGTTAATTTACATTACACTCACATTACTTGAACATCAAGAGTGTTATACTCAAATTAAATACTATAACATAAAACGTGAACCTCAAAATTTCAATTATTGCAATAGTACGAAAGTTCTAATAAATTGTCTTGAATTTCTGTACACTTGCCGAGTGAATTCGGTAGTTGAAATATACTCTATTTACAACAGAAAAAAGCATTCGTTGTAATAGTTGCTGAAGATTTAATCTGTTTAAACAGAAATTAATGCAACATGCAGATGCATGTAAGCAAAACATGGTTTCTACATGTAAGCATCTGAATATTGAAAGACAAACGATCTATAAATTCCTTTAATTCTTTAAATCAAAACAATCACTTTAAGGGACTGAATTGTTCAACAGTTTGTTATGACATTACCATTTGGGCAAACGTTTTATTAAATTTAACATGTTTTTATATATTTTGTCATCTTTAGTATGCTGCTCTCGGTGGTTTTATTCTGGTATTTGGTTTCTTTGCTTTTAATGGATCATCACAAGGATCAATATCAAAACCTGGGGATGAAGAGGCCGTCGCCATAGCTATTGTTAATACAGTCACTGCTGCTAGCGGTGGAGCTTTTATTACCTTACTGTTAAAAAGAACAAACTATTTTGGTGATGCTAAGTGGAGCTTTCTTACGACATTGAACGGATCTCTGACTGGCATGGTAAGTATGCTTGTTACTTGCTTGAAACTTTATTTAAGTAGTCTATTGATTTAGAGGCTCCTGTTAGCGTCAACGTTTACAGCTAGTAAGCTATATAGTATATACTAGTAGTATTTTTGCATTTAACGTTTAAAGATATATGCTGTCAATGCTGTTTTCTCATATTCTAACGTGTTGACAAAATCGATGCCAGATGAGGTTATTAACAGTACTGTTGTAAGTGAGGTCCCCATTTTTATAATCTATGGATTGGAAGCCTAACGTAGACAAGTTTTAGAGCAGATATTACCGATGGTGATTGGAATTCTAATCAATATTTGTCATCTTATTGTGTTGATTCCAGTAATTAATTAGTTTCAATTTAAGTTTTCTTTTTGTATTTTTCACAATTGTTAAGCAATACATCGACTTTATAACCACATTGTTTAACTGCTTGTCACCGATGATAGAAATCAGAGTGATAAAGTTACAACCCCAACTGGACCACTGTCACGACCGTCATCAGACATGTAGCCGTCAATTTTATTTTCATTGAAACTTGAAACGTAACATGTTTTGTGTAAGCAGTCTATATTTTATTCTTAAAGGTATCTATCTGTGCTGGGTGTCATGTATACAGAACATACGCAGGATTCCTTGTTGGCTTTTGTGGAGGATTGGCGTACATGTTTGTAAATTGGGCAGTTATAAAATTAAGAGTTGACGACCCTCTTGATGCCACAGCTGGTACGACTTACTTTTGGTTTAATACGTTAGTCAGTTTAATAACTAACTGCAATTAAAAATGGAAAATAAGGAGACGATTAATCAATAAACGAGGCGAGTATTTGTATTGAAGTACAACGGAATGTTTAACTGATTTGGACTTCTGCGACGGCTTCATTGGTTTCTTACTAATCGTAAGCTTAGTAAGGTATAGCACGGTATCTTGACTGAGCTAAATATTTTAGCAAACAGTGCCTATAGATAGAAATATAGTATAACATCTGCAGAGCAGCCTTCTACAGAACAAATCCTCTTCACAACAACAACTTTTGTTGTTTCCTTAAGCATAAGGATTCGTAGTTATAATCTAAACAAAGCATAAAATTTATCAGCGAACATGTTTTAAACTCTATTTTTGATGGGAGAATTCTCATGTATAATCAATGTCGTTATTGTTATTCGAGTAGGGAACACATCTAGTTTAGCGAACCCCGGAAGTAAATATAAATATGCGTGCGCAGACGCGCAAAGGTACATGCCGCTAATTTACTGTTATTATGGGGGCTGCTGCCCCCACACCCCCCTGATATTAAAAATTGATTACAAAAAAGGCATTTAAAATAGTTATTAAAAATTATTCATTAAAAAAATGAATAAAAAACTGCATCGTTTAAAACAAAATGGCGTCCAAAATTTGTAAACAACGCAACGTCCGAGCATGCGCAATAGCGGGGTCCTCTAAACTAGATTCTATCCTTCGAGTAGCGTGTGAAGATAACGAATTCATGTAGTTAACGGCACGTCTTTAAACAAGCAGGTATAAAACTAATGACACATTTCAAAGATGCTTGTCAAAGGTACAACTTTCGTCGATTTTATTTTTAGTTCACTTTGGTGGAGGGATTGTAGGAACTATTGCAGCACCCCTTCTGTCATTTGAAAATGGAGTATTCTATAAGTGGGACAAAGGCTCTGTTTTAGTAAGTATTGACCGTTATAATAATAATAATAATTTTATTTAGGTACAATAACACGACACAGTATAAAAATGCCATTTGTCATGCACATTAATACCGGGGATGGCACAAAAAAGCGGTAGATCTAGTTTGTAAAATATATGCGTGTACGTCCATTTTAAGACTATTGTGACTATTGTTGGGTTTAACGCCGTAGCAGTATTTGTTTCAATCAAATATTTGCTAGAAGAAACTAATGGCGTTGTTTTTCCCTAATGGTTTACTATCCATCAATATGAATATAGATTATATAATTTGAAATGCAATGTCATCAAAATAGCTCCATGCTTACGAAATATATATATATATTCATGTATATACATAAATGGTATTAGGTCAGATTTGAAATAAAAAAAACAAAGTGCAATAGAACCTGAGATTTTTGTACACTGAGAAAAGCAAAAAGTTGCGAAAACCGTACAAAATATATTGCCATGAAAATACTGAAAAGATATATGTCATATAAATACAACTGGACAGCTGCAATAACCGGACAGACTTGTTAGTACCGGCGCTGTGTGGTTTTCTCAGCGTCTAATGTGTCCATATTTCATTCAGTAATTGAGATTCCATTCAGCCAATTTTAGGTGATGAAAGAATTCAGGTAGCTTAATTGACAAATGTTTATAAATGGATTTATGGAAAGATTAACCTTTACCATCGTTATCTTATTTATATGTGCATCTTATCGAGCAATTTAATGATTTTTACAGTTTTTAGGATGGCAAATAGCCGGTTTGGTTGCAATATTTCTTTGGGCAGCTGTACTAAGTATCATCGTGTTTGGATCATTGAAGAAAGCTGGCATTCTTAGAGTAACTGAGGAATATGAATTAAAAGGTAAAATGTTTGTATTTTTAGTTGGCAAAAATGATATGCATATGTGCTTACCACCAACATTTTTTTTATATTTCGGGAACTTCAATATGATGATAAATGTATACATGAAAATTTGCATTTAAATATTTGCGCTATATAGTCAAAAACAACATTTCGTTTCAGAGCTGTTTGTATTTTGTGTCACAAGCTGGCTTTTGACGAATCTATATGCTAATCGTTTGACATTTTGTTTATTTAAAAGAATTAGGATTCGTTGTATATTAAAATAATCCATCTTTTGAAGGATGTTTTGAAATATCATAACACGCATCAGAAAGCAAATATTATTTTGAACTTACATATTTCATAAATTTTGATTTCATCTATTTGTTCTGGACAGGTCTTGATCTACCCAAGCATGGTGAGGCAGCTTACCCGGCTGAGGCATATGGACATGGCTGGCCTGAATATATAAATCCAAGTGTTCTTGGACTCGCTCAAAATACAATCGCTCCAGCAGCAACTGTCATAGTTGCCCAAGGTAAGCATAATTTCTATTTTCTACTTAATGTTTTTTACAACTAATCTTTTACTTTTTGTGTGAAATATGTATTAATTTCATATTTTTGTTATTAGTGCTAACAGTAAACATGAATTGCATTACACCACTGAAATTCTATGAATATATTAGAAAACACTACTTAGCCTAGATGATAAAATGTATCGTTAGTATTTCTGATCATCAACTATACAAATGCAGGGTGTTTCATAATATCTGTCACCATTTTGCTGCTTTGTATTTTTGTACAAATGAAATATTGTGTTAAATAAAAATCACTGAGCGATACAAAACATTTCAAAGTTTTATTTGGTGCATAACATTTGTATGTTTATAGAAAGTGCTCACCTTAAACACAATTCATGAAAAACTCTAGTTTTTAAAAATATGCTCAACATGATGTCCTGCTTTATGTAAAACGACGTTCAAACGTTGTTTGAAGTTGCCGATAACTGTTTTGCATATTTCAACAGACACATTGCTCATTTCATGGCTGATTGTTACAAGGTTACATATGCCTGTAGCTCTTAGTAACATACATGTGTTAGCATTCCACAAATACGTGACCCGATTTATAGTCATTGTCAAAACTACTACTAAACGCAAAATCAAATTGACATGTATACAATACTTTTTCATCATCTGGATACATTTAACTTTGACAGTTTTTATAGTATGTAATGAATAGATACAAACGATAAAATGGATGTTTTATTCATTTTTCTGATTAAAATTATAACGAATATTGTTTCTTTACAACCTAATATTCAAGCCTACTCATTTTGATATCATAACATACACATGTTGTTTTAGCAATTAAAACATAAAAATACACACACAGAGTAAAAGTACTATTAAATGGCACATATCGGCTGTCCATATATGAAATAATAAATGAGGTTTTTTTCTGATTTCAGATGTTCCTGTTGACAGACCAAAAACTCGGGAAGCAGAGCACCCAGAAGTGACTGCTATGAATAAAAAGAAGAAGAAAGAAAAACAACGGAATGGTCCTGTAGAATCCTTACCCGGGTCTTCAGACGATGGTGGTTCATTTCCATGAAATGTGTCATTACGTTGAAATATGAACTAAATATTATAACAATTTATTTTTTCTGTTTTTCGATATTGAATCTTTTTATATGTTGTTTCACGTACAAAATTATCTTGAAGTACGGGTTTATATTAGTCTTTAAAATGTTTTTAACAAGTTAAGGTATAACATATAAATATTTGTGTAACAATTACAGTGAAAATATCTAATAGATGATAAGAAATTATTTTAACAGTTTTCGTTTACACATTTTTAGAAAATGGGGCTCCTATTTGGATTGTAAATGCGTAATATAAGCAACTAGGCGTGTAAGGACTTGATTTTATTGCATAAATTTTAAAACATTTATCTTTTTTATATTTAAACAACTGTTAAAATGAACAAAAAAACCTGTCAGATTAAGTGCATTCAACCTATCTTTTGTTTACCACCACAGGTGCTAATTTTTCATATGCGTAGGTCAATTGGGGAAAATTTGTCAACGGTATCATAAAGTATCAGCTTCATTATGATGCTGTGCTAAAGACGTTTTAATGGAAAGAACAGCTATACAATAAGTTGTTTAAAATCATAGTTAAATTAGCAACGAATTGCGAGCAGGTTAGTGGTTTGACGGGTGGCGACAGGGATACCGATTGCTCGGTACACGTACAATATTTATTCTCCGCTTTGGTTGAGATTATTTATACATCTAAGAGATTTCGTACAGAAAATTAAGAAATTAGTAATAACACAATAATTATGCGATGTAGTAATAGTAATATGAGACACAGTTGACTATAAATGTAAATAGATAAATAACCTAGCTGCAATAATGCGTATGAAATAGAGCCGATGACATACAAATGTAAATTAATGACGAGAGAATGGATTTTTAAATAGGAAACTGGACTCTTAAATCGTTCAATAATTAAACATGTTTCATAGCAAGGGCAAAGTTATATATTAAAAGCCACTACGCCGAGGTAAATATATTCGTTTACAGAAGACATGATAAATTAATTAAAACCGTAATTTAAATATAACATACATTAGAGACATAATAAAGACGTCAAATCATTTTGATTTCTACATTAACGTTTTCTTAGTACCAGTTTGTTAAAAGGGGGTGTTTTTATAAGAGCGCACTGCTTATTTTGTTCCTAAATTGTTTAGAGCTTAATTATGTAATTTGGTGGAAGAAGGGTTTTTTTTATAAATATATAACAATATTCTTTTACAATACTTCATCTTGAACATATTGCTATCAAATTTATTGTCTTGAGTATCGACATCTGAATTGTACTTTCGCTTTCCATTTTCTTCGTATTTGGTACGCTAAAAAATCTTAATTTAGTGAAAATATAAAACACATTTGAACCAGAAAAAATTTCATTATATTTACAGTCCATGAACAGTGTGGTGTTAGGACCGCTTTCTTGTCCATTGTAATTCATTGGTCAATGAAATTTAATGTACCCCTCCGCCCCCTTTTTTGTATTACTAATAACTTCGCTCTATGATTTGCTCTACAACTGTTTAGAACGATTGTTAAGTGTCGGTTACACTAACATTGTTTTTGAGGGGAGATATAGTCAGATATTACATATGTTTTCAACGGAACTATTATTGCGGCGGTTGAGGATTAAATGCGGTAAAATGGACGACTACAAAATCTCAGATAATAAAACCAATTATAAAAGTCAGTCTTGCTAAAACAATGAAAAACAAATATATTCTAGAATTTTGTCAATGAACTGGCTTTATGTATACTTTTAAACTGTGTTTAAACATTTTATGAGAGTCACAATTGAATATATATACTCAATGTTTAGCGCTATTTAGGTTAATTTGATTTCGTTCGGATATGTTTCAGCGTCATTTGATAGAATTCACTTTAATTTTAAGTCAGGGAAATTGTTTAAATAAGTATTCTTCGATGCATGAGTACAAATTGTATAAATATTTCAGTTTTTATACGAATTTATGTCAATCAAATATGTTATTAGGCAAAACTTTGAAATCATCTAGTTCTACAATTTTGCAGTATAACACTTACAAAATAAAGAAAACGAAGGAAGTTAAAGTTCTTTTTTCAATATTTCATGTCTCTCTATTATTCTGTAGTTACTTCAATACAATATCGACCAAATAAATGTTACTGATCATAGTAGAGTTTTGTTATCTTTTTATCAACAATTTTATTATTATTATATACAATGTTGCTTCACACGTCTTAGAAACAACATACATTACCATCGCCAGTATCTGAAATCTGCTCTACTTGATAAAGCGACAGACGTGAGAATAGCCCCAGACATTGTTTCATGACCTAACTCCACAAAGGTATGTCGGTCCTGCCAGAAAATCGAATCTACGATTTTTATATTATCATATACAATAGCAAATTCTGTCATCATTGGAAAATTAATATACTTGTGGTTAAAGGACCAAATAAAAGTATTTTGGGTACACCTATTGTGTGCTACCAACTTATAGTATAATACATACTCATCTTAACTGATGTCGATGGATACTTCCACGTCAAGATTTGTTGATATACAAGCGTAATTAATAGTGGAAAACAAGGTAAAACGTCCTTCAAGAATTCATAAAAAGGTCATATAATGAAAACATATGATAATCATGTCGAGGGTTGCCCGCAAGACTGTAGTAATTGCATTTTTTTAATTTTACAGGAAAAACAAAAAACTGTATTATTTATTACTATATGAATTTTACACCAAACTTTTTTTGTTTTATGATAAAAAGTATGTTTAAAAACAAGTAGTACTGATGAAACGCATATTTGAAATAAAACAAGATATGAAATTTTAAAATCTAAAACAGTACACCTCTGCTGGATACCAAGCCATATTGGTATACAAGGAAATGAAAAAGTTGATATTTTAGCTAAAGAATCTTTAAACCTTCAACCAGTAGATATCAAATTACCAAGCAGCGACTTCAAATTTTCAATACACACGTTAATTAAATCAAAATGGCAAACATTGTGGAACAATGCAATTTTTAATAAATTACGTGACATAAAGCCAACCCTTAATTCATCTTCGTCAATTATATTTTCTAATCGCAGAGGTCAAATAGTAATTTCGCGATGTAAAATTGGTCATACTAGATTAACACATTCATACCTTCTCAAAAGAGAAGAAGCACCTAAATGTATACCCTGTGACGAACATTTCAATGTCAAACACGTTCTCCTTGACTGTCAGGACCTTAAAGACATCCGTGACAAACATTTTAAAGTTAACTCACTCAAAGAACTTTTTGAGTCTGCACCATCATATGCTGTACTTAACTTTTTGAAGGAAATACATGTATATAATAAGATTTAAAGCATTACATTATTAGTTTCGTTTGATTTAATAGCATCATTGATTGCTTTCGGCGCGATATGACCTTTTTGTGTTGGTGCGCCGTAAAACCCAAACAAACAAAACAAACAAACAGCTAATAGTTTTTCTGTTTTAGGTTATTCAATTCCCAGCAATACTGTAGTAAGTCAACTTACTACAATATTGCAGAAGTGTTTTAATGCATGATTTTGAGAAAATTTATGCAATGCAGTAGTAACTAAAAGAAAAGATCAAACACAAAGAAAGAATATAAATCAAATGTTTTATTTTCCAATATATAATAAGGCCACACCAAATTGATTACTTGTTCTACGGATTTTTTTGGAAAAAAAATGGGGCGAGCGAGCGAAAAAAAAAAAAATATTTTTTTCTTACTTTTGAATTAAACCAAAGGCGAGCGAATAAAAAAATTAAAAAAAATTTTTTTTCTTTTACATAAAATCTTAAGCGAGCGAATAAAAAAATAAGCGACAAAATGAGAAATTGCAACAAAAGTTAAGTTGCGACAAAAAATTTAGTCGCAACCAAGCACTTGAATAGGAACTTTTTCTTGTCTCATTGGATGATGATATGAATAGCTCATCATCCCTAGTTCTCCATGTAAATACATGTTCAATGGCGATGACTGTTTATGTTGTTTGCTTACATCTTTGATAAATAAATTCTACGCTTTTGTCTATTTAGGACAGCATATTTCTATTTGTTTTAATAGTATTTTGTGCACTGAAGCCCTTTCACATGTCTGTTCAAAGCCAAATGTCAAAGATATAATCAGATAATACAGTACCTTTTGATCCCTACCATCAGCATGTTCTGCACTCTAAGATTTGAACTATACATAAGCATTAAAACAAAAATGGTTAAAATTGATGTTCTAGAAATAGATCAATGCCTATGATAGACATAAACATAACTGACATTAATTATTATTAATATTAGTAACAATTCAGACTTAACGTAAATTTCTGTTAAAATCAACTAATGTACTCGTATTCTTTTAAAGCAATGTACATAATTGATGATAAAAAAGAAATTTACACGTCAAAATGCAATTGTAACGTATTTTCGCGACCCCACGAAAATGATTAAGACTCTCAGTGAAATAACGTAGATCGACGTAGGTTCTGTACGCCACCAAGCATTGAATCTATTCTAGCTGTCCTATTCATTTGTCTGTTGCGTTGTAAACGAACAATCAGATTTGTAGATTTAAAACGCTAGCAAATACGAATTTCGCTGATTGAATTTTGACGCGACGATAGCTTATGCGACGATTGGCTCTTGCGCGACAAGGGCACGTTATTGGCAGAATCATAAAAAACAAAACAAATAAATACTTGTTGATAATACGATCAAGGGTTAAAAAACCCAAACATTAAGGCCTATCAGACTAAATGTTATTACGTTTAAAACTGTAAAATTTTCACAATTATTTAGCATTAATTGTGATAATTATCCTACTTACCGCTAATTTTTAATTACCCTTAGCAAACTTGATGTGTAAGACTGTTAGCTTCGTTCAAAATAGAAAGTGCAATGTGACCTCTTTATTTTTGGAAAACGTGTTTGTAACGTCATCAATTTTGACCTTTCTTTGTTTAAAAAAGAATAGATCTTAAGAAATTGATTTTCATCAAATTATTCGTTTCTGCTACCGAACTTATAGTAAATATTATTTTAAAAGTTGTATACATGTTCTATGCACGCACAAAATTCGAAATTTTCTGTCTGATAATTTTTTAGCAAAACAAGATCACTATTACGAAGATTGTACGGCCAATACGGGCGTTAAACACGATCCCGATATGCGTTTAATTGATCAAGGTGTATTACGTAATTCATAATTATTGGATCATAAAAGTGTCACTTTGTTGATTGTGTACGCGAACACCTAGTGTTAATGATAGCTAATTATCGATTATAAAGCCTGCCACAAGACTTGAGATGATAAATTATGATACGACGTACATCCGGCTTTTGATTTGGCGCAAATACGATTTTTAACGATTTTCGCCAAATTCAATATATCTATATCTAGGCACATATCGAGTATCTAGGCGCTTGGTTAAATTGGCGTTTTCTCAACTTTTTATTGTTTTTTTTTCCGGTTGCCATTTGCTTCAACAGCGAATAATTTCTTCGAACGTGCGGGCGATAAAAAAAATATTTTGTTTTTGGAATGTGGAGCTTTTAAATGTGCGGGCGGTAACAAAAATTTTTTTTTTTTGGATGTGGAGTTTTTGAATGTGCGGGCGGTAAGAAAAAAATAAAAAAAATTTTTTTCAAAATCAAGAAAACTGGTGCGCTGCATCCGTAGAACAAGTAATCAATTTGGTGTGGCCTAATCAATAAAGACCTTTTTTGAAGTTGATGCACGCAAACACATTCTTAGTTCCGCGTTCACTATTCTTTGCCTTTTTAAACCAGTTCAGTTATTTTGTTTTAAATTTTATTTATTTTAAGTTATTTTTATATAACAGTTTACATTATGATGATAATGTAAGGGTTATATTGCATTTAAATGCATTATCTGACAAGAAACTGAAGAAATGTATTGTTTCATAAGTCATACAAATCTGAATTCAAGCCTAAACGTTGATATTTAACTGAAATATAAATATCAAATTTGTTTATCTTTCATTTAGTTATATAGACACAATACAGTATGTTTGTTTGTTTGTTGGGTTAAAATCCGTAGCAACACATTGTATAGGTCATATAAAGGCGGTCAGTCAACTTACTCACTCCTCCTGGAAAGGCTAAATTTCTGGATTTAGCTGTTAACCAACTACTAAGCGCATACCTTCGCCAGTGACTGACAACAGCCCTACATAATTAAAAATCATTAGTAGGAGCGAGAATGGCCGTAGAAATAATTTTATGACCAAGCTCCACGAAAGTATGCCCCGCCCGGCAATCGAATCCACGACCCCTCGATCAGTAGACTTGCGTGCTACCAAATGAGCTAGTCGGGCGGCTAAAATACAGTATGTATTTTATTTGTTTAAACAATTTGATTTTAAACATATTAAACATGTATGAGTATTACAACTCAAACAACTGAAAATACTATTTTCCTTTGCCCATTATTTATAACTTGTGCTGAACCTTCAAACAATGGCTATCTAGGTGTATTATCTGTCGGGGGTAATCTAAACTTTAGTAATTGTGCAGCCAACAAGTACCAAAGTAGATTTATAGCTCCCCTACAGGTCATCATTTTCACTTGAGTGAAATCAAGCAATTGCTGGCACATTAAGGATGATTTCTTACTCAAATAAGTTAGCAGTGCTTCTTGTGGTATTTAAGATTATGTACCCCTTTTTTTCACTGTCAAACACAACCTTACACAGCTCATAAAATGTATTTCATTCAAACTATTCGTACCATAGCAACAGAAATGAAATATTTTTTTAAAAGTCTGCTGTTTTAAAATTTGACAAGTCTAGAGGTTAAATAATTATCATTAAACATTGTCTCTACCTACATTTTTCAAATTTAAGCCCAAAGATCAAAGATTGCTCTTTTCCTGAGCTATGGTATTATGCATTAGCTAGTGTTTATCTAGCAAGTTAGTTCAATTTGCGATCTAAGAGTATTAGAAGTTGAACAGTTGGTTGAAAAGTTCTTTGGTTTTACATTATTATTTACTTAGACTTTTATAATGTATAGGAACATATTTGTGTTGGGTTTAATGCTGTAACAACACATTGTAAAGGTCGTATTACAGAGGTCAGTCACCTTACAGTTCCTGGAAAGGCTAAATCTCTAGATCCAGCCGTTAGCCAGTTACTAGGCACATATTTCTGTCAGTTACTGACAACTGCCATACATGATTAAGAATCAGGTGTTGAAGGGAAAATGACCAAACTCCCTGTCTGGAAATCGAACCCACAACCCCTGGATTAGTAGACTAGCGTGCTACCAACTGATCTAGACAGGCAACTTAGGAGCATGTTAAGCTGTCTTTTCAGCTAATCAGATAAGTATCTATCACAGGCTTCTTTCTGTTTGTTATGCAAGTATGGCACATTATACACTTATTTCATGGGTGTTTGGGAAACAGTCAAAACTATTTTCCCGAGGTATCACTATCAGGGACAACTTAAGAACTTAAGTTCTAAATGTTGTCCCTGATACCGAGGGATAATAGTTTTGACTGTTCCCAAAACACCCATGCAATAAGTGTTTTATTACCTAATGTACTTCAATGTCTTCAAACCACGGCATATCGTAGATATTTTCTACAGAATTTACTTTTTTTCTACTTTTCGTTTGGTAACTCTGAAGACGCTTGCAATGAGCTCGCTCATTGAACGCATGGAGTTTTTTTAATGCGGTTACTTCCCTTGGCACTTCACTCTAGGAAATAGTTCGCACGTGAGGGCAACAGTTTGCACGCGAGGGCAACATTCAAAACTGTTTCATGCGCAGTGGCGTTGCGCAGTAAAACATAACAGGTTTAATCCGGTTTCACTCAGAATAGTTGAAAAACAGTTAAAAATAGCAAATTGACATTTACATAGAGCATTAGGTAATAATAACTTCTGATACATACTGATATCTGATTGATTGAATAGCTAAAGGTTATAAGACACTGATGGTGCCTTATCACTGTTGCTTTAAATCAAGTACAAGAAAAAAATAGTGGACGTGTTTATCTTATAAAGTAGAAGATTTAAATGTCATTCAAAAACTTCTATATTTTAACATGATTTTTTTTAAACTTCCTATATTTTGAAAATAAAACTCCTATATAAATTCTTACATTTTTACAAGACGTTGGTTGACAGCCTGTTAGTCCAAGTAACTTCTACAAAATAATCTTCTCAAACTAAATTTATTTTTAATTTTTGTAAAAACTAGTTAATAGGTATTGATATATAAAAAATACGTCTACATAAGAGTTCAAAGTAAAACTCGGCAGTATTACAAATTCTGAGCACTTGAAATGTATGACATCATAAATGAAGTCATCAATGATGAAGTCAACTAAGCACTTTGTTATGTTATTTTTTCTGGTCAATCTCGCATTTTTTATCAGGAACCTCCTTCAAAATGTCTGCCACAGAACTTAAGGAAATTTGCCCGCCCTCGTTGACCTTTGTCACGAACATACTTCAATCAAAAGATACATCACAGGGTCCCAGAGTAGGTTGGGTTTAAAGGAACACAGTCACTCTCATGGCCAGAAAAAGATGGTCTGTGAGTGCAGAAAAATGCCACAAGATGATAACATGTTTCTGTCTCTGAAAAGTACTAGGACTTTAGATCTCATTTTAAGAAAATATAACTGAATGAAATGCTAACTTGGGGTTAAAAAAACAGCAAAAATTTGCATTTTTGCCCATTTTGCTCTGCCCTAGCGTTGCCATGGTACCTTGGATTGGGGTTCTTCAAATGGCTTTTTGAGCCAATCACCCTAAAAAGAACTTGACTTAGTTGCATATCTGCTAGTCAATTACTAATGAAGAAAAAGCACCTTGAAATAGTAATATTGCATAAAAGTGAAAAAATTGCCAATTTCGCACATGTCCAAAACACTTTAAAGGGTTTTGTATGCAATAAGTAACTAATAAGAAGTATAAATTACACTGAATTGGTGATTTAATGACCTTATTGAAGTATGATGTGATTAATTTTGAGTTACTTCTGTATTACAGGAAAATGTTGAAGCAAATTTTATTGAAAAGTTTGTGCAATACTGTAGTAAATTGACTTACATTGCAGAAGCTTTTTATTCAGTTGTCAGTTACAACTTTATTGCATTTTTATATAAATCACTTTTAAGAGAGAGAGAATTTTGCCAAACTTTTCTTTTCTCTGATGTAAAACATAAAAATAAGTATAAACATTCAAAAAAGTTTATTTCGAAAAAAAAGTGTAGTTACTACAGTCTTGTGGGCAACCCTCGATGTGTGCATTTAAGTATTCAGTTTGCCCTATTGCCAAAGAAATTGGAAGTCTAATCTACAGAGGTTGCATTCTTTCTTTGACCTCTATGCTGTTATTGATAGAACAATCTCCGAAGAACGGTCTAAATGATGATACGATAGCACTTTTAAGGTTTCAAAACGTTTAAGCTGATTTTAGTTTATTAATTAAGCATTCTGTATGAGTGCAATTTATAGGTTGGTCAAATGTATAGTTGCATTTTATCAGGATTCTCTGAGTCCGGCTGAAAACGGCTTTAACAATTGTGGGTGTCCATTTTGAGAAGATAAAAATCCTAGTATGAGAGGTAAAAGTGTTGAGGTATTCAGCAAATGTTAGCAAACATCCTGCTATCAATGATTTTCTGATTATCAATATCAATCTTAATCGCAAATAATTTAATATGTAAATAACAGTATTTGAATGTCGTGAAATCTTGATTGACTTTATCTATAGTATGATGATACATGTTGTGTCACAGCGACTTCGTACATTTGTGATAAAAAAAAACCCACAAATAATAGCTTAAGTGATTCAATCTTCTTTTATCTTTACTTGTTTTGTCGATAGTCGTCAAAATCAAAATCTAATAATGTTTTAGACCTTATATGAACAATTTGATTAAATATATAATTTGGCAGTAAGTCATGTCAAGATGCCGACCTTGACTAGTATATAAAAATATTTTAGTTGCTGACAGAGTTTTTGATGCGTATCACAAATATTGATATCACTCGTTTCGATGACACGTTTTATACAGAATTGAAAGGATGGAATGCGGTGTTCATAGGTATTTAGAAAAGATTTTTTCTGTAAAAACTTTAGCACAATTTTTATCACTAATCAATATTTTGTATGAAATTTCCACTGAAATAAAAATAACATAGTTGCAGTTGTTCAAGTAGTTTTCCTTCTCTCACAATAGGGTATATTTTTAGATTTACACAGGTGTCAGTGTGTATTCCACTGAAAAAAAGAAGCGATATACCTTGAGAGTGTTTCTTTCAGTATAGTTCACAAAGGGTATTCTTAGGTTAACGCTTACATACAGTGGGTTTTATATAAAAAAATAAAATCCATGACAGTTTACCTACGATTTCAAAAAGCCCTCTAGAAAATGAAAGCGTAGGACATTTTTGTTAATGCAAATCTAATGGTTGATTCGAGTAGCTGGATGCCTCCCCGAAACCGTACGGGGGATGTATAAAATAAAATCTCGCGTTTAAAAAGTCGCGTTTAAGTCAGTAATCTAGGTCAAAGGTCAATCAGGGGCAAAATTCTCGAATATTTCGTATTTCCATATTTCTAACAAATTACTCAAGACAATGAATAGTTTTTACTCGAAACTGCATATATATGTTCATACAAATTTTATCAACAACATTAAAGACATTTTATTACATGATTACATCCCTTTGTGACATTTAAGTCGCAAAAACATGTGAAAATTCCTATTAACTTGCTAATACCCCCGTTACACCAAACTCGTTCTCACTACGTTCTGAAAAAATTGGACCGAACGAGCTCTAACTGTGTGCAAACGGACTGAACGTAGTTCCAACTTTCTACGGTCTGTGTTCGAACGTTATGGACGAGCTCGGACGGGGTTGAACGGGAATGGGGTTTCAGAACTTTGCGTAGACTCAAAATATTTTTGCGGCCACCCCGTTCTGCAATTAGACTGAGTGACAACGTACTGACAACGGAAAGGACGTACTGCGAACGCCTAAGGGCCCCGTTACGCCAAACTAGTTCCCAGAACGTTCGACCCCGTCCTTAAAATATCGCGAAACATGTTGTGAACGAGCTAGGACGTGCCGTTCAAGTCGGAAAATGTCAGCTTTACGATCATAGTTCGTTCAGAACCAGTTCCCAATACGTGCATTTCGTTTTTATCTCGTCTGTAGTCCGTCTGTATCGGGATCAGATCGGGTAAAATTGCTCGTTCTCGTCACGAGACACCGTCTCCAACTAGTCCAAACCGTTTGTAGTCCGTTTTAACCCGTTCATAACTAGTTCTTCTAAGCTCCTTTACTATTGACCATTCCGTTTAAAACAGTTCAACTCGTTCTAAGAACGTTCCCATCTCGTTCTAAGAGCGTTCTGAACGTAATGACATCACGTTCTGACTCGATTGTTATGAATGTCCAGGACGTTTCTACCCGTTGGCATTCTCGTTCCACGGTATAAGCTGTGAGGACACAATTTGTCGAGCATCACTGTGACCACACCATGCTTCCAAAAAAGAGCAGAGCCAGACAGGCGGCGCATGTTAAGACAATCGCTTCCAAAAATCACCTGCTTAGATGAAGCTTTTGAAGACCAGCATCTAGTTAAGCCTAAGAATTCTGAGCCTCCTGAGCCAGTCAATGAAAATGAGGGTGTTGTATCTCCTGCTTCTTCTTATGACTCAGACAGCCAGGTTTCGGGAGAAGATTCGGGGCAGAGTCAGAAGCTAGAAAAAAGAAAAAAAACTAAGACATAGACCAATCTCTTGGTGAGAAATGGTCTGTATTTATACCAAAACTTGCCAGATCCTACTGTAGACGTAATTGTGGTGTACGATCTGCATACGAACGCAATAAACTTATTAAAAACGAGTAGAACGTACCAAAAACCTACTGCAAACTTTAAGAACTGCGTGTTAACGTGTTGTAAACTGGTTCAGAACTTTATAATTTGTTTTCATACATTTAGACGGGATAACAACGCACTATGGACGTTATCAAAACGAGTTAAGTCTGTGTGCAAACAGATGAACCGAGTTACAAATGGAACAGGTCGGTGTGTAAACGTACTGCAAATTGATGCCCGATCGAACTACGACAAGTCACGTCCCGAGTACGATGCTAGTACGGCAATTTCGTTCGCAGTACGTCCATTCCGTTGCCAGTACGTTGTTACTCAGTCTAGTTGCAGAACGGGGTGGCCGCAGAAAATTTTTGAGTCGACTCAAAGTTCTGAAACCCCATTCTCGTTCAACCCCGTCCGAGCTCGTTCATCACGTTCGTACACAGACTGTAGCAAGTTGCTACTACGTCCATTCCGTTTTCACACAGTTGGAACTCGTTCGGTCCAATTTTTCCAGAACGTAGTGAGAACGAGTTTGGTGTAACGGGGGTATAATCATTGATATAATTTGAGATATAATGGAAGTTCATACATAATACATGTATATAAACGCATTTGTATAAATGTATTGTCAATATTATGCTCAAGTAAATTCAAATAGCACTCCTAATGATATTTCTGTTGACAACAAAGTTTTTTTTAAATAACAAGGCGTTTACATTCAAGGTTAGTATGCAGAAATGTTAATGTATGGCAATTGGTTTGTTCGAATTTCTAGTTGTTTATACTCGTAAGTCTTGGAAAAAGTGAAGTTGGTAGCATAAATTATGGTATTTTAAATTGTCTTAAGTTTTCGGAAGTTAAAAAATAATGTTGAAACATTTTGAAAACTTATTTATATCTTTTTCATGCCAATTAGTAATCAACCACATATATGTATTAAGTTGTTTTAACTAGTTAATTGTCACTAGTTATTACTCATGTGCTAGTTAACCTTAAACTGGTCAATATCACATTTTTATGTGTCTGGACCCCCTTCAAAATGGCCGCCATAAGCCTTGACATTAGTATTTTATGTGGCTTAAGTGAATACAATGTAGTTTTCTGAAGAATTTGAACCTTTTTTTGCACGTCTCTCCATTAAAATATGTTTCAGGGGGGTCCGAAGGGGAAATGCCCTTTTTTAAGTGGGGTTTTATCGCCATTAACATTCAGGGTCACTGATTCTGCAGAAAAATTGCAAAAAATGGTGATAAGAAAACATATTTTTAGTTTATGTAAATTACCGATAGATCTCACTTCACGAAAATATAACTGGTTGAAATGCAAGCCATTGTTTTCAATTCGCCCAGCATTTCCATGGTAACTGCAATCACGGTTATTCCCTTGGTAATTATTGAAGAAAAATACCCAGAAATAAAATGGCCAAGTTTCATATCAGTTAGTCAGTTTGTAATAAAATAGAAGCATCTTGCAACCGCGTTAATGAAATGTCCATTTTCACCTTTGTCTCAACCAGTAAAGGGTAACGACGTAAAATAACGAAGATTACAATTTGGTTTTACTGCTTTATAATAAGATTGGCTTCATTAATGTCAGTATATCATTGTTTCTTTCTCTTAGAATGACATTGAAATGTAAATCATATAATGTTGTTATACATTATCCGTATAAATATATTTACAATATTTACAAGTGAGTGGGGTAATATTATATGTAAATAAGGAATTATAATAAAATGTTACCAAATAGACTATAATTGTATATTCCAACATTGATTTTACTAGTATAGTCATTTTGGCATAAAAAACTACTGTATACAACTGATTAAGATAATTTAATAACAGCTTTGTTTCTCCACAAATAGTTACTTTTAAACTGTCGACTATTTCCGGTTGATTTTTTTCAGGGTATTACTCTGAAATTGATGCACATATATGGGTGACAAAATAAAGCCTTTTGTTGCAATTTGTTTGTCGTCAAGGTGCATATCGTGCTAACTTGAGGGGCTTATATGAGTTTTGTTTACAATGTGCATGTAAATTTTATGCTTGCATTGAGAAGATGACATTTCAAGGTCTACAATATGGTTTAGAAAATAAACAATTGGCAAAACAATTGCGAACGTTTAAAAAGACGAAAACAATGCTTTGACAAACAAAAGGTGTTTTGAGTAGATCATTATGTTTGCTTTTCATTATTGATTTCTTATGTTTTATTCATACCATGAGGATTTTTCTCATTATATAATATTTTTTCTGAAGTTTTAACATTTCAAGTATAGATGAACGAAAAATTCACGTGATTATATGTCGATTGCAAAACAGGATTATAAAAGACATTCGCATTTTAGAATCAGCGGCGTTTAATAAAATGTTGGTAGCTTAAATACATCTGTAGCCCGCTTGAGTCACAAACAGTTCTGACACTTCATGTTTCTATGTTGAATTTTGTAGGCATATTTTAAGACAGAAAGATGACCACGGGCGCTACTATAGAAGAACGGATAGATAATGTTGATAGTGCATTAGACACAATGTTCCTGCTAGTCTTCGGAGTATTTATATTTCGTAAGTATTTCTCTACTACATATATTTTTTAGTATGACAAAACTGTAATTTCTGTTCATTGGTTGTGTTTATCGACTTGATATATGTTGATCGAGGCACAATTTTTTATCTGAACCAATCTTATAAATGAAACATTTATAAAGTTTTCCTCCAAATAGGGTTATTGTCTTATTGTAAAAGTTAGTAACCAATGAATATAGATGTGTCAACAGGCAGAGTTGATTAGTCAGACGCCTAACATTACTATATTTGTTTAAAAGTTTGATAACTTGGTAAAATAACAAACGTTATTCTTACAGATTTCGCCTTATATTTGTCAGATCAAAGAATCTTTGATAGGTATAATAGCATGTCAATCCGTTTCAATCAAATCGTGAAGGAATTGAATAAGCCATTTGTAACTTGAGCTCAGAATGTTTTAGGAATGCTAAACTGACATCTTTAGGACTTATACATCTTCAACTTTTTTGTTGGGTTTAACGCCGTAGCAACACATTGTATAGGTCATTTCACGGCGGTCGGCCTACCTACTCATTGTTCCCGGAAAGGCTAAATCTCTGGATTTAGCTGTTAACCAACTACTAGGCGCATTTTCCGTCAGTGACTGACTAATGCCCAACATGGTTTATATTCAGTGGTAGGAGTTAGAATGGCCGTAGAAAATAATATAATGACTAAGCTCCACGAAAGTATGTCCCACCTGGGAATCGAACCTACGACCTCTCGATCGGTAGACTTGTGAGTTGCCGAATCGACATCGAATTTGGCGATATAGACTAATACTGTGAAAGACACAAATGTCTTAGCTGGTGACAAACATGTCTTTTTGAAATACTTCATGAATCACTGGGGTATTACTTGCATTCCAAAAACAACTTACAGCACGTTTGTATGTTTACAGTGATGCAAGCAGGTTTTGCGTTTATGGAAGCTGGCGCTGTTAGAAGTAAAAACACAGTTAACATTTTGATCAAGAACGCTCTCGACTCATGTAAGTTTGTTCTTAATGATAAATTAATGTGTGAATGTTAGGTTTTTAGTTTATACAGCATCTGCTAATTGATTAAATGCTTATGGTGCAATGTTTTATTATACCATAAATAACGCCTATCAATTTAAACTAGACATGACGCATTCTCGTTCCTCGAGGTTATCAAGATTCTCGATCTAACATCTGGTGCCACATGGCTAATTTCGAGTGCGCGCATGCGCATTCGATACTTTCGACACACCAATGAAAATTCGCGTTACAGAAATTCCGCGAAACGACCCTATTTAGAATAACTTGTTTACAAACAAATTGGCTGCATCATACTGCTACTTCATGTGTCAAATTTCGTTAAAGATTTGCAAAATGTTTAAAAGGAATAAATTAAACCTAATCAAGTAGTGAATGTTTGAATTTTCGATACGTTTGATAAAAAGAAATTGTTGGAGAGAGATGTACTAAAGCATATAATTTACTATATTGCCTTCAAGCTAGCTTAATTGCAACATGAATAGAGCTGCTGTTAATAATTATTTAACATACAACGCCGTTACATTAAAACTTGTTTTACAAATAAGCTTATGTCTGTTAATTTTCGTATATTTTCAAAACGCATTTCTGCGAAATCATTGAACTTATATGACCGTAATTTGTATAAGTGACATCTATTTATGACAATCTATCAACAAGCTTATTGAAAATAATGAGACTGTTTGTTACTTTCCAATTTATCGAAGAAAATACTTAGGATATATTTGATCAAAATCTTACATTCATTTCTTACATTATATTTGAGTTATGTTTCTAAACGCTTCAACAAGCATCACACAAAAAAAACTGGTAAACAGTTTTGAATGATGTTTTTTTACTTTTCTCTTTAGACTTTATGACGTTTATTTAATCTGTTTATAATAAACATTTCTATAATTATACTTGAGTATACAAAATTCTCCCAAAGCTTATCCCTAACCCAGGGCTCTTTGTTGTCCCAAACTCAAAAGTCGGCGAATTTCAATAATCAATAGCTATCTAACACTGATCAATACAAAAAATCAGTCATGACATTGTTTACGAGTACAGACATTGTTAACATCATTAATTAGTGTTTCGCACATCTAATCATAGCCAGACTAACATCCTGTCAACACCATTTCATTTAAACTTGTTGAACAGTTAAGCTCATTTCTGTTAGTTTTCGTTTATTTTCAAACTGCAATTCAGAAATAAACATACTACTTAAAATTTCTAGTTGAACTTATATGTAATTGTATACATGACATCTATTTATTACATTCTATTAACAATGCATTTAATTACAATGAAGCTATTTTTTACTTATAAATTTATTAAATGATTAACTTTAAAATTAGATAAATTTGATTAAAATCTTACATAAATTTTTTATGAAATAATTTTTTAAAGTCTGCTACAAGCATTACACGTCAAAAAAAAGAAAACAGATTTGAATAATGTTTTTCTTTACATTTTGTTTAGATTTTATAAACAATTATTTAATCGGTATATATATAAAACGGCCAAAAGTATGACATTTCATTCCTGAAGTTGGCCATGTGGCGCCATAGGCTAGTATCGAGAGTCTTACTAGGCTCTTGGAACGAGAATGGACATGTCAGTACATTGATATTATTTAAAAATACCTAGTAAAACGGGTCCACTTTAAACCCCCTTTTAACATTTGCTTAAAATCATTTATTTGTCCTAAAATTGGAT
This sequence comes from Mactra quadrangularis, assembly GCA_025267735.1. Classification (NCBI taxonomy): domain Eukaryota; kingdom Metazoa; phylum Mollusca; class Bivalvia; order Venerida; family Mactridae; genus Mactra; species Mactra quadrangularis. The sequence goes on from CM046304.1 coordinate 14,233,300, forward strand.
TTAACCTTGTTTGTTTTACTACATCAATGAAATTGCGATAAAATGACATAAACTTAGGCACCTGGTCTCTTCCAAATAGTAAAAAAGCACTGCTTAGAAATCCAAAGTTAAGTGTACGCTATTGGTTTGATGTTGCATTAATAACGTTTGTTTTCCGTCATCACTAAAGTTGCTTACTGAAGAATGAGTAGGAATTATTAGAATACGGTGCAGAAAAATGAATAAAGAAAATTGGTAGCTTTGATGGCAAAACATGCAAACAATGATATCATTATGATAACAATTAATATACATGTAATATTACAATTGACTGTATGCTTACGAGCCATTGTGAAAATGAATAAAATATTAAACTGTTTTTATTTCAGTCATCGGTGGAGTGTTCTATTGGCTTTTTGGATACGCATTTGCTTATGGTAAAGGCAATGCTTTTATTGGTTACTCTCATTTTGCTCATAACGGTCTTACTCACACCCAATATGCTCACTGGTTCTTTCAATTTGTCTTTGCGGCTACAGCTGCAACCATTGTATCAGGAGCAGTAGCTGAACGTTGTGACTTCACGGCTTATATCATTTACAGCTCAATTGTTACAGGTACCAATCATCATTTTATTACTTTTAAGATATATACGATCAGAAATGACACAATAAGGAACTTTACCAGGTCATGACAATGTCTAGCAAAATAGTACAATTTCAAAACATGATATTCTGAAGGTACTTACATAGATATAAATAGGCATAGTGTCCGTTTTTTCTAAACTGCCAAAGCTTGAATAATTTCGCGGTGACTGAATGCATTGTTTTTGTACTGACGGGTGTATTACGACAATACTTTTAACAAACGCATTTAACGTGAAATTATTCATGTTTTGACAGTTGAGAAAAAACTAACAATACAACTGTTTATCCATTTTTTTACGAAAAAAATGCTAATTTAACAAACAAACACATTAATTATGTTTTTGTTGACACGCTTTCCTCTCTTTAATCTTTTTAAACTACAAGCTAATTTACATAATAATATTTATTGATTTTAAGTACCCCGTTTCACTAAATGTCAGTTTTAGATTGATTCAAATTTTTCTTCACTATTATATTTGTGGTAATAAGTATTAATAAATGTAACTTATAAATGATAGGAATTTTTATTACGATCAGGTATTATTTACCCAATTGTCACCCATTGGACATGGACAAGTGAAGGATGGTTATTTAAGGGAGGAGAATACATGATTGATGGAACGTTAGTCCAAGTCGGTTATTACGTAAGTAATGTCTATTTTACATATTATTTTAAATATTTTTCTTTGATTAGTTTCGCCTGAAATTACTGTCTTTTTGGATTTTCTCCAAAGTCAATGTCAATCCTGATTGAGGAGAAGGACCACATGTTTACTTTGTATTTATTGCTACGCAGCGAATTAAAAAAGTAAAGAAGGACAACATAAGACAATGAACAAACAATGCAATTACTTGATGTTGGCTGCTCATTATCTTTCTCTCTTCGATATCGATATAACTAAAGAAATATCCCATTTTGCAATGTAATATAAACACGGCATAGCAGCTATATAAAATTGGTTTTAAAACATCGGGGGATTATCTGATATTTAATAATGATAATAATAATTAATATAAACCCACATGTTATGTATAAGTTAACAACGATATCTATTATTTCGATATTTGGGTATATTTTGATAAATGTTACTGCAACACCACAACTTAAAGAACTGGGAGCTGCTAATGCTTTTATACTTATTTACCTTAGTGAACGTTAACGGCGAGGGTATTAGACATAACAGTATGGTAAAAACACTTCTAAGATACGATAATAAGATACGATGGGTGAACGGGTTGGAATCCCAGCCGGGGAGGTTATACCCTTCCATGATAATTTGAGATTATGTCAATTTTCTTCCATTAAGAAGGTATATGGAGAAGTTTCCGACCTTGTGGAAGGGTCGGTGAGTACTGGTTATAGACAATGGTCTATGAAAGCTAGGTTAGGTGCGCTGGCCGCCGTTGTATGACCTAGTCAATGTGTTGCTACGGCGTTAAACTAAATAAAACTTTTAATAAAAATGTTAAAGTACGATTAACTTTAGAGATTTAACTTTAGGATTTTGCTGGTAGTGGTATTGTTCATATGCTTGGAGGTACTGTTGCATTCGTCGCAGCGTACATGATTGGTCCACGTATAGGAAGATTTGATGAAAATGGTAAACCAATAGAGATAAGAGGTCACAATGTTCCTGTAAGTTGTTAATTTACTTTACAATGTCAAACTTTAATCCGAGTAAACCTTGAAAACAGTACAATTATAAAGGGCCAAACAAACATTAAGATATGTTTAATTAACACACGATCAGTGAAAAACAAAACTTTGTCCATTTGTGAATTGATTCTTTCCAATGAGGTTGATATATGTGCCATAACTGAAACATGGCTTGGTAGCTCTGTTGATAAGATGTGCATCAGGGAACTTGTTCCCTCTGGCTACAAATTGAAACATGCCGCTTATGTTGGTAGGCGAGGTGGAGGTGTAGCTATCATCCATAAAGCTGCTATACAAGTCACCACTTTGTCTTTTAGTCAAAACAAGGAATTATCATAATTTGAGTTCATGGCCTGTAATGATACATTATACATTGATAAATTAATTATGATACATCACCTATGTTCCAAAGCCACCTCGGACTCCAACAAGGGGAAGTGCAATAGAGGCGCGTATCCAGTCTCCGCACAACAAGGATACCTGAGAGATATACTTGCATGAAATTGCAAATGATTACAATCAACACAATTGGCCTATGAGCCACCGCCTTTTTTAATAGGTGTGTTAAACGAATAAATTTGAAAGACTAGTACTGCATATTCAGTACTGTAGCTTCACGTAAACCTTAATGTAGAACACACATGTTTTTTACAAATAGAAGATATGCTAATAGCATTGGTAACTTATGGAGAATGTGTACTTCCAGGATTACATGTACTTACATAAATACATTAGCTTTTGCAAGTATGCAACTTTTCAAGGGCATTGCATGACATGCCGATTGACCAAGTCGGGCCCACTTGGACACCCGTCTACCCTAAATCAGAGGCTAAAGTAGTGTGTTGGGAAGACTAGAGACCCCTGGGTCTCCCTTAACTACCAGGATCCTCCTTTTCCCGGTTACGGGACGCTGCCCAAGGCAAACAGGCAGTTTTGATGTAAGCCATTTGTCCATCATGCAGGCGCAAACTAGCACCTACATAATGGGCACATGTGTCTCCTCCTCACCACGGAGAGGTCCCAAAAAGAGGAGGAACAGAAAAAGCAGTTGTTGTAATAGTTACAGGAAACTTAAAATGTTTAAACAGAAATTAATGCAATATACTGATGCATGTAAGCAAAACATGTTTCCCACATGTAAGCATCTGAATATTGAAACACAAGCCATCTTTAAATTCCTTTAATTTGGAACAATCACTTTAATGAATTGAAATTGTTCTGAAGTTTGTTATGACGTTCTATGTTAAAGCCAATATCCTAGTAATGTTAATGAGTGCAGCCACAATCATAAGGTCAAACTTTTTATATTATTAACATGCTTTTATAATTTTGTCATCCTTAGTATGCTGCTCTCGGTGGTTTTATTCTGGTATTTGGTTTCTTTGCTTTTAATGGATCATCACAAGGTTCAATATCAAAACCTGGGGATGAAGAGGCCGTCTCCATAGCTGTTGTTAATACAGTCACTGCTGCTAGCGGCGGAGCTTTTGTTACCTTGCTGGTAAAAAGAACACACTATTTTGGTGATGCTAAGTGGAGCTTTCTTACGGTATTAAACGGATCCATGACTGGCATGGTAAGTATATGTTTCAATTCATCTGTTTTCATACACTGAGTTTTTCCGAAATCATAGACTTACATGCAACTTACTTGATATTTTTAAACTATCACTTGCTTAAAATTTTATTTAAACAATCTGTTAATTTAGAAGCTCCTCTAAGCGTCAACGTTTACAGCTAGTAAGCTAGTATTTTTTGCATTTAACTTTTAAAAGATATATGTAATCAATGATGTCGATGCTGTTTACTCAGATGCTAACGTGTTGACTCTTGTATCGATGATTGATAAGGTTATTAACAATACTGTTTAAAGTGGGATCCCCATTTTTATAATCTATTGATTCGAAGCCTAGCCTAGATAAGTTATAAAGCAAATATTACCGATCATTTAATGAAATTACAACGGTGAATGTTGAATCTAAAAACAGGTAAATTGGTTCAAATAATGACAACATTACGTGAAAATAATAACTAGACATATTAACGGTGGTGGAAAATAATTGATGGCAAATATCACAAAACACAAATTTTCAAAAGTATTTGAATATTTTCTATGTTTTAACCACAATTCTCATCTCATATGGTGATTAAACTTCTAATCAATATTCGTTTTCAAATAGTGTTGATTCCAGCAATTCATTAGTTTCAATATAAGTTTCCCGTCTGTATTTTTCACAACTGTTAAGCAATATGTCGACTTTATAACCATAAGGTTTAACCCCTTGTAGCCGTAAATTAAAATGATGACAGAGTTACAATCCCAACTGGACCACTGGCACGACCGTCATCAGAAATGCAGCCGTCAATCTCATTTTTATTGAAACTTTTCGTATTGTATCATGTTTTGTTTAAGCAATTTTTTCTTAAAGGTATCTATCTGTGCTGGGTGTCATGTATACAGAACATATGCTGGATTCTTTGTTGGCTCTGTAGGAGGATTGGTGTTCCTGTTTATAAATTGGGCAGTTCTAAAGTTAAAAGTTGACGACCCTCTGGATGCCACAGCTGGTACGACTTACTCTTGTTTTAAACAATTAGTCCGTTAAATAATTTACTACATTTAAAAATTGAAAATAATGAGACGATAAATCAATAAACGACGTGAGTATTTGTATTGAAGTACAACGGAATGTTTAACTGATTTGGACTTCTGCGACGGCTTCATTGGTTACTTACTAAGCGTAAACTTAGTAAGGTATAGCACAAATATTTTAGCAAAAAAGCCTATAAATAGAAAAAAGTATAACCTCTGCACAGCGGCCCGCTACAAAAGAAATTCTCTTCACATCAACAGCTTTTGATATTTTCCTTAAGTATAAATTTTGAATGAAATAAACCTCTGCAGAGCAACAACCTCTTAACAGCAACTTCTCCCATTTCAAGAGAGGGTATGTTGTAGTTATAATCTAAACAAAGCATATGATTTATCATCGAACATTTTTTAAACTTTCTTCTTGGAAGGATACATCTACGTGTATAAACACTGTGGTGATTGGTATTCGAGTAGCATGTGAGGATAACGAATGCACGTAGTTAAAGATATGTCAATAACCAAACAGGTATAATTTGACAAAGGTATAACTTTCGTCGTTGTTTTTTTTAGTTCACTTTGGTGGAGGGGTTGTAGGAGTTATTGCAGCGCCACTTCTGTCATTTGAAAATGGAGTATTCTATAAGTGGGACAAAGCCTCTCTTTTAGTAAGTATTGACCGTGCACTAGTTTATAATACATATTTGTGTATATCCATTTTAAGACTATTGTGAAAATTCTTACTTTTTGTAATCTTCAGTTCTAACCTAAAGAGACAACGGACACTTTTTAAGTGAAGATCAAACCAATTGGAGCTTGCTATCCGACGTTTGCTAGATCACCATTCGGCATGGCTCCCTTCTTATATTCGTATAATAAGTACATGAACACCCTTTAACAATAAGACTTTTCTAAGTACATCTATGATACTAGTGAATAAAACACTTAAGTAGTTAATTGTCGATAGCGCAGTTGGTAGCGCACCGGGATTTGGAATCTCGTGCCCGAGGGGGTGCGGGTTCGAATCCCACCCGGGGAGGTTATACCCTTCCATGAAAATTTGACAATAATGTCGATTTTCCTCCCCTCCATTGATTAGATAATATGGAGAAGTTTCCGGCCTTGTGGAAGAGTAGGTGAGTACTGGTTATAGACAATGGTCCAGGAAAGCTAGGTTAGGTGCGCTGGACGCCGTAAAATGACCTTAATTGTGTTGACACGGCGTTAACTCCAATAAATAAATAAAATTAGTTGTTAAAAGGGCTTCGAATAATATGCATGTTTCTTCTTTATCATTTTGTTGGGTTTAACGCCGTAGCAGTATATGTTTTAATAAATCATTCGCTAGTGGTATCTAATAACGTTGCTTTTCCTAAATAGTTAACTATACATCAATATGAATATTGATCTTGTAATTTGAAATGAATTGTCATCACAAGAGCTCCATGCTTACGAAATAAATGGTATTTGGTCAAAATTTCATTTAAAAAACAAAGTGCAGCAGAATTTTGTACGCTGAGAAAAGCAGAAAGTTGCGAAAACCGTACAAAATGTATTGCTCTGAAAATATTGAAAAGTTATAAGTCACGTTGAGACAAATGAACAGTTGAAATAACCGAACAGTCTTTTAGTCCCGGCACTGTGTCGTTTTCTCAGCGTCTTATGTGTCTATATTTCATCCAGTAATAATGATTCCTTTCAGCCAACTTTTGGGGATGAAAGTGTTCAGGTACCTTAAATGACAAATGTTCATAAATGGATTTATGGAAAAGACTAACTTTTACTATAATTATCGTAATTATAAGTGTACTTTATTGAGCAATACAATGCTGTTTATTTTACAGTTTTTAGGATGGCAATTAGCCGGTTTGGCTGCAATATTTCTTTGGGCAGTTGTACTTAGTATCATCGTATTTGGATTATTGAATTATTATGGTATTCTCAGGGTAACTGAGGAATTTGAATTGAAAGGTAAAACGTTTGTATTTTTAGTTGGCGAGATAATGATATGCATATATGCTTACCACCAAATTATTTTTCAATACCCATGAACGTTAATATGAGGATAAAAGTATACATGTATTGTATATATGCATTTAAATATTTGCGCTACATAGTCAAGTACAGCATTTTGTTTTAGGGCTGTTCGTATTTTGAGTCTTGGGCTTACTTTTAACACATCTACATGCTATTCGTTTGGAATTTTGTTTACTCAAAAGAATCAAGTTTCTTTGTATATTACCATAGTCCATCTTTTGAACGTTGCTTTAAAAGATCATAACTCGCAAAAAAAATTCATTTCATAAAAGTTTGATTTCAACTATTTGTTCTTGACAGGTCTTGATATACCTAAGCATGGTGAGACAGCTTATCCGGCTGAAGCATATGGACATGGATGGCCTGAATATCAAAATCCAAGTACAACTGCTCTTGGACTCGCCAAAAATGCTATCGCTTCAGCAGCAACTGTGGTAGTTGTTCAAGGTAAAATTAATTTCTATTTTCCACTTAATGTTTTTTACTAACAAGGCTTTACTTTTTGTGTGATATTTTCATTCATTTCATATTGCTGATAGATAAGAAAACACTGTTAAGCATAGATTGATTGAATGTATCTTCAGTAATCCTTATCATCAACTATACAAATACAAAGTTCCATATGACAGCAGCTCTTAGTGACATACATGTTAGCATTCCACTAATACGTTACCAGATTTATAGTCTTTGTCGAAACTATTACGTCGATTGGCATACGCGTACTCGCAAAATCAAATTGACATGTATACAATACTTTTTCATCCCCTGGATACATTTAACTTTGACAGTTTTTATAGTATGTAATGAATATATACAAGCGATGAAATGAATGTTTAATTCATATTTCTGATCAAAATCATAAAGAATATTGTTGTTTTTCTGCAACCTGTTTCTGTTTCTACAACCTAATATTTAAGCCTATCCACTTTGGTATCATAACATACAAATGTTGTTTTAGCAAGAATAAATACAAATAAAAATAACAGCACAAAAATACACACACACTGTAATAGTGGTATCTACTATTAAATGACACATATCGGCTGTCAATACATGAACTATTAAATAAGTGTTTTTTCTGATTTCAGAAGTTCCTGTTGACAGACCAAAAACTCGGGAAGCAGAGCACCCAGAAGTGACAGCTTTTTATAGAAAGATGAGAAAAGAAAAACTCCAGAATGATCTCGCTGAATCCTTACCCGGATCTCCAGACGATGGTTCCATTTTCCCATAAAATGTGTCATAGCGTTAAATATGAACTAAAATATTATAACAATTTTTTTCTGTTTTTCGATATTGAATCTTTCTATTTGTTGTTTCATGTACTAACTTAATTCTTTAAGTACGGGCTAATATTAGTCTTTAAAATGTTTTGAACAACTTAAGATGTAAAATATATCTAATAGACGATAAAAAAATTGAACAGTTTTCTTTTACACGTTTTAGGAAATGAATTCCCTATTTGGATTAAAACTGTGATATAAGCAACTAGGCGTGTATGGATTTGATTTAATTGCATAAAATGTATAAACGTATATCGTTTCCAGACTTTAGGCGATTTTTGCCATAAAGTCTTAAGTTACACCACTGATCGAAAACTATCAACGAAAATGCCTGACCAGTTTAACCGCGAGGATATATGAGGTCGACAATCAAATCCTAAACAATTTCTTCATGACTTCATTCGTCAGAAATTTGTTAATCACAATGTCATTAAACATGTCTTACATGCTTTTTATAAATCATCGTGTGCCCTTAGAAGTAAAGCTTACATATATATCTATGCCTTTGAGTATCAACCGTCAAATGTACGCCATTGAATGCTTTTGTTTGTCAAATCACTATACAACTCTGTATGCAGTATTGTCAAAATTCATCAAAAGTGGAAGATATAACACTATAATTTAAGACACATGCCTTCTTTGCATCATGCATGCATTAGAGTATTATTAAGCAAGTATTATGTTGCGTAAATTGAGGTAAAACTTCATACAGTTTACAAGTAATAAATCGAGTTCCGCATTTGTGTTATAGCAATACAAACATTCATTGATCAGCTCTCATAATTGTCTTATCACTTATTTATCACCCGTTCAATTTCTAGGCGATTAAAAGTAGTTCCGTCAATCATCTGACCTTTATCGGTTTCTACCAATTATAGACCTTCTTAAACTTACTCCATAAATCTAACCTTTGTTCATCAATACTTTAAAAGAAATATAACTTTCTCAGTGTTTGTGCCGACATGTACAGTTACATTCCAAACACCATGGAGCAATTTAGAATTCATTCTTGAAAAATCATGAGTCAAGATAACAGAATTTAGCTGTTAGTGTGTGATTGATTGCCTACTACGATTTAAGTGAGAAGTAATGCACATGTATGTTGACAGAAGCAACTGTACATATGCCTGCTGTTAATCGTGAATAATTTAAATTTTATTAAAGACTACACGGTGTACTTTATAGGTAATTTGCAGTAACAATGAACCCTTATACACTCAAACTTGAAGTTTTACATCTATAACATTAATTTTGTCTGGATTTTGTGTAATTTTCTCGGCGAAGCTGTCTAAACTCACTTTGTGATACCATACCTAAAAATTTGCCACACAACTTGACAATCGCAAAATGACGCACGTGGGATCTATGAAAAACCTTTCCTTGAATTGGTTTATTAAATGACTCTGTCATTTAAAAGCATTGTTTTTCCGTGTTTGTCAAATTTTGAAAAATACGAGCAATCGGGGTGTTTTGATAAGCGTTATAAATGAAGAAATCCACAGTTAATTTTTTCAAATTAAATATTTAATGGATAAAAATTAATCAAACGATACGGTAATAGTTTTTTCACAAAACGCAGTTATTCTATGACTGGCTTTTTCTGGGGTTCGCACGTTCGTTCTATTACTGATAAATTGCAGACTACTATTTCATGAGTAGCCATTTTTTCTGATAAGAACTGTTTTTCTTTTTTCATCCCAACAACGGAAAATTAACGGAAATTCATTTGCTTCTAAAACTTAACACACGTAAATAGTGTAGTGTATATGCTCTCTTTAATGGATTTGTGTTAAATTCTTATGTAGGTATTTAATTTAATATATCATGCTTGTCTTGAGCAAGCTATTTAACGAGAGTTTTGTCTATTTCCATGCCAATATTTTGTCAATTTTAAAGAAATACATGTGCAACTAACAGCCGTTGAAAATGAAATACAAATATTTGTATCTTTTTACAAACAATGCAGGTATCGTAAATAGAAAATATTTATTATTGACTGGGTCAACAACCTTGGCTTCATTTCTGTAACAGAAAAGATATACTCCGAAAAAATGAATAAAGTCAGTACTTGAAAAGCTTGAGAGAGAAAATCGATTATTAAAGATCTGGCTTTCTTTAAATTACACGTTCATAAATGTTTGTTGAAGAAATTAAGTGTGTGGGTTTTCAAAAACGGGAGTTAGAAAAGATCTTTAGTATATCTGCAGTTGATCAAAATCAATAACATATTTCATTGACTACGAATCATCTTTATTCTGCCCTGAGAGTTTTTCATCGGATAAATGGTTATCATGAATATATTTGAGTTTGTAGATCTAGATTTTTTGAAACTTATTTTTTTTAATAAGATAACATTTACCTGAAGTTCCAGTTTAATACCTTACAAAGACTAATTAAAAAGTTGCCTGGCTCAAGCTTTGGTATAATGATTGGTATATAACTATGATTTTCTGTAATATGACTATAGCTATTTTTGATGTTGAGTCAGTTCAATATATTGTACATGTACACTGCATCTTGATGGCAGAATTACAAAAGTCTGTGTTGAAAAAAGATAACTATTCAATAAATCACAAAATTGCAGTTATGCCTATGAATCAGTCCAGTCTTGCTTTCAGCACTCTAAGTTAATTTAGATAATGATTATTTGAAAAAGTCGCAAGCACTTTTTGTTATCGGCCCCCACTTATTGTAATCCAAAGCAAAACGCTAATACTGGTCCTTTCATATTCAAGTTGGCACATTTTTAAATAACATATATGACCTACATGTGTGGGTTTCGCTTTAGCATAATTGAAGGTACTGCAAATGTATGACGTCTAGTTACATGTACTTAAACTATTGGTCATAAACAAAGCATTAGTTTATTGCCTTTTTGGGTCTGTTAAGTTCCAAGGCGCCAAAAGTTTTTCTGTGCTTTCAGTGTTTTGATTTTATTTAAATACCTAGCACAAAATGAACTGTCAGATTAAGTGCATTCCATCTATCGTCTGTTTACCACCGCAGGTGCTGTTTTTGCATAAGCGTAGGTCGATTTGGGAAAATTTGTCAATGGTATCGTAAAGTATCAGCTTCATTATGTTGCTGTGTTATAAACGTTTCAATGGAAAGAACAGCTATACAATAAGTTGTTTAAAATCATAGTTAAATTAGCAACGGATTGCAAAGTTAGTTTTTGGATGGGTGGCGACAGGGATACCGATTACTTGGTACACTTACAATATTTATTCTCCACTTTGGTTGAGATTATCCATAAATGTGAGAGATTTCGTACAGAAAATTAAGAAGTTAGTAATAACACAATAATAATGCGATGTAGTAATAGTAATAAAAGACACAGTTGACTTAAATTATTAAATGTAAAAAAGAAAAATTATCTAACTGCAATAATGCGTATGAAATAGAGCCGATGACAAGCAAATGTAAAATAATGACGAGGGAGTGAATTTTTCAAATAGGAACATCGAACTCCTAAAATCGTTCAATAATTGAACATGTTTCATCTAGCATTGGTCAAGTTTTATTAAAGGCCACTAGGCCGAGATAAGTATATTCATTTACAGCAGACATGATATATGAATTAAAACCGTGGAGTTTTTTTAAATATAGCATACATTAGAGACATAATAAAGACATCCACTCAATTTGCTTTCTACATTTAAGTTGTCTAAGTACAATTTGCTAAAAATAGGTTTTTTTTTATAAGGGCGCACTATATTCATTTTTGTTTCAAAATTGTTTAGAGTTTAATTATGTAATTTGGTGGAGGAAGTTTCTTTTTTCATTTACAATGCTTCATCTTGAACATATTGTTATCATCTTTATTGTATTAAGTACTGACATCCGAATTCTACTTTCGGTTTATATCTTCTCCGTTTTTTGGTACGCTAAAAAGATCTTAATTAAAGGAACATATAAGCACATTTGAACCAGAACATGTTTTATTTTATTTTCAGTCCGTGGACAGTGTATGTCTAGGAAACTTGATTTTAAGCATATGGTGTAAAGACCGCTTTCTTGTTCATTTTAATTCATTAATAAATGAATTCAATGTATCCCTCCGCCGCCCTTTTTTGTATTACGAATAACTTCGCTCTATGATTTGCTCTACAACTGTTTAGAACGATTTTAAGTGTCGGTTACACTAACATTGTTTTTGAGGCGAGATATAGTCAGATATTACATATGTTTTCAACGGAACTATTTTTGCGGCGGTCAAATGAACGACTTACAAAATCTCGGATAGGAAGACCAATTATTAAAGCTTCACTAACAAAATCAGTCTAGCTAAAAATGAAAACTAGAGCTGTAATCTATTCCAACGATATCGCTTTATCGTCGATATTTATTTCTCGATTTATCGATATCGTCGATACGCTTCGAGCCCAATCAATGACAGCTGTAATGAAAACCAAATATATTCTCGAAATTTGTTAATGAACAGAACAGAACATATATTTTATTTATGATTTGTACATAGTACATCATCAATATACAATTTAAACAGTACAAGTTACATTTGTCAGATAGTCAAGGTAGACAATATACAAGTATATAAGTTTATCATGAATAAGATAAGCAATAATTAATGAACTGCATTTATGTAAACTTTTAAACTGTGTTTTAACATTTTATGAGAGTCACAATTGAGTATACATACTGAATGTTTAGCTCTATTTAAGTTTATTTGATGGCTTTGGCGTCATGACTGTGATAAAATTTACTTTGATTTTTAGTCTGGAAAATTGTTTTAACTATTATTCATCAATGCATGATAACAAATGGTAAAAATAATTCACTTCTATACGATTTTATGTCAATTAAATTTGTAATTTGGCAATACTATCTGGTTCTACAATTTTGCAGTGTAATACTTACAAAATAAAGATAATGGAGAAAGTTAAAGCTCATATTTTTCAATTTTTCATATTTTGATATAATTTTGGAGTTACTTTAATACAACATCGACCAAATAAATGTTACTGTTCTTTGTAAAGTTTTGTTGTTATCTTTTTATCAACAATTGTGTAATATTATATACAATGTTGTTTCACATATCCCAGAAATAACATAAATCACCCTCGCCAGTGTCTGAAATCTGCCATTCTTAATAGTTTTTTTGTTTTTGTTGGGTTTAACGCCGTAGCAACACATAGTATGGGTCATATAACGGCGGTCAGTCAACGTACTCACTCCTCCTGGAAATCTCTGGATTTGGCCGTTAACCAACTAATAAGCGCATACTTTTGTCAGTATCTGACAACTGCCCTACATAATTAAACATCATTGGTAGGAGGGAGAATGGCCGTAGAAATAATTTCATGACCAAGATCCACGAAAGAATGCCCCGTCCGGGAATTGAACTCTCGACCCCTCAATCAGTAGACTTGCGTACTACCAACTGAGCTAGCCAGGCGACTTCCGTTCTTCTTGATAGAGCGTCAGGCGTTAGAAAAGCTCGAGGAAATGTTTATTGACCAACCTCCTCGATGGTATGTCGGTTCTGCCAGAAAATCGAATAGCAAGTTTTGTCATAGTTTGAAAATTAATATACTTGTGGTTAAAGAACCGAGTAAAAGTATTTTGGGTACACCTATTGTGTGCTACCAACTCATAGTATAATACATACGCATCTTAACTGGTGTAGATGGATACTTCCTCGCCAAAATTGCTGATATACAAGCGTTATATTGTCCGTTTTTTCTCAACCGTCAAAGCTTGAATAATTTCACGTTGACTGAATGTATTGTTTTTGTACAGGCGGCTTAATTGTTATTAAATAGATCTTGACTAAATCATATCATACGGCTGAAGCAGCTTTACTCGATCATAACACAAACTTATGAAACTCATGAATGTATTACGACAATAACAAACGCATTCATCGTGAAATTATTTATGTTTTGACTGTTGAGAAAAAAACGAACTATAAATAGTGGAAAACAAGGTAAAACGTTCTTCAACAATTCACAGAAATGAGTCATATAATGAAAACATAATCATATATGCATTTTAGGGTTGAATTATAAGGTGTCCATTTTTAACAATTGCCTAAGAAATTGGAAGCCGAAGCTAGAGAGGTTGCACCATTTTTGTTTACCTTTTGACTGTTATTTATGAAAAAGAATTACCGAACAATAGTTGGAATGACGATATGATAGCACTTTTAAAGCTTTAAAACGTTTTAGCCAATTTTAGCTTATTTTATGAGTAAGCATTTTGTACGAGTGCAATTTGGAGATTGAACAAGTGCAGAGTTGCATGTTTAGCAGGTTTCTAGGAATCCCACTGAAAACTGCTTTAACATTTAGGGGTATCCATTTTAAGAAGATAAAAATCCTTGTATGAGAGGAAAAAGGGGTTAAGGTAAGCTTTTTGAATATTTGAAAATTTATATAAATATTTCTTATACAAACAGAATATTACAGGTATGGCATTTAAGTATGTGTGAACTTTTCCATCCGAAAACACATGATTTATTACGCCAAGTATCACGCTACGCCATGCAAAATAATTAATACAATTAAAGATCTAAAGAAAAATATTAAATTATGTAATCATAGATGAAGCGTTTAAAATGTTTGTTTAACTGTGCATTGCATTTATAAATATTAATTTAAAACTGGTGCATTACGCCTCATGGATTTCAAAATGTACAATTCTTTATTGGTAATAATTATTATGTCGTCGTCTATTCTAGTCATGAGTAGTGGGCCTTTTAATAAATAACAAACAAGTCAAGGGTGTCCACATGACTGTAGTAACTCGATCTTTTACACAATGCACTTACTACTGTCTTGCGGGCAAGCCTCGAAGTAATGTCTTATTTGTTGTTCCTTGTATAACATATACTACAGGTCGTATTCATGGTCATGCGTGTTTTTGTACTTTAAACATTGGACTTGTCCATTGAAGGTGAATAAGCCGAACCATGAACAGCATATTACGGATTAAAACATACAACTTTGATATTTAACATTTATTTTTAATACTGTACATGCACATTTCAAATTTTATATGGTGGTATGTTTATAAAATAAGTGTCAAATAGCTAAACTGAAAAACTGAAAACAATATTTCACCCCTAAAATCGGTGTGTACTGGAACTGGCTGTGTTTATAAACGCACTTTTTATGTGGACAACCTGTACTTGTACCGGCTAGCTCAGCTAGTAGCACGCAAGTCTAGTGATCGAGGAGTCATGGGTTCGATTCCCGGGCGAGGCATACTTTCGTGGAGCTTGGTCATGAAATTATTTCTACGGCCATTCTCCCTCCAACCAATGATTTTTAATTATGTATGGCAGTTGTCAGTCACTGACGAAGTATGCGCTTAGTAGTTGGTTAACAGCTAAATCCAGAGATTTAGTCCATTTAATACAGCTAAAAAAATAGGCTAACCTAGACAAAATTGCAACAGAATTTATTTTTGTACTATGTGAAAGTTCGTATTCATAGTAGTATCCCAAAAAAAGTTGCACTCAAAAATTCGAGGGGAAAGTCCTTTTTTGGCAAAAACGTTGAACATGAACAAAAATGTGGATTAGCTCCCTTTACAACAATCTATTATCATATACAAATGAAAACAATTGTGGATTAGCTCCCTTTATAACTATCTATTATCATTTACGAATGAAAACAATTGTACAAATACAACTTATTATTCAAATTCTTTATAAATTCAAAAAGGTAATTTTTGATTGTTTATAGATGTGTCAAAAATGACCTGTAAACGAGTCATTTATCTGGAATCTGCTGTACATGTATCTTTCATGTGCTTGTACTTTAATTAGTATAACATTAATAAATAAGAGACCTAATTGTTCCGTTTTGGGATAAAACAACTAAAATGAAATTTAAAACTGCTAATTTTTGGAATCTGATCGTATACAATTTTCAAGAATCATGGTTGATAACAACTTTTAGTTTAAACTACAAATGTGTCTAAAAAGGGTTTATATATCATTGATATGAATTTATCATTAATGAACAAATGTGATATAAGTACCAACATAATAGCTGGAACTATGAATTTCTGGAATCAGCTTCTCGTGTATCAATTACTAAAACATATTAGAGTAATATATGCTTCCAAACAAGTGTTGTAGTTCATGCTACTACAAGTATGTAATACAGATGAATAATAGGTGTTACATAAATAAATATTTGAAAAGTCATTTCAACTTTCGTTACTGTTTTACACATGAAATTGTGTAACAGTATACATTTGTTACAGAATGTACCTGCTTACGTTCCATTTTTTATAACCTGGGGTTTTGCTATTGATCATTGTCACTGTTGGCATTTTCGCTATCAGAGGCTAAACTAGATCTTGACACTGTGCAATTGATTGAACACTCAAGTCCGTGCTATTAAAAGAGCAGCAACTTGAAATGCAATTCAGTCGACAGCTACATTGGATCACTCTAACATATTTTCAAGGAAAGACTGTAACTTAGTCTTTACATTACCTAACATTTCCATTAACAGACTCACATCCCTACTCACATGGATTTAAGACTTTTGTCCTTCCATATTTGTGTCTGTATGTATAATCTTTGTATCTGACATGATGTTGCATCATATGTTTGAGACAAGTTTTTAACTTGCACGAACGACGTTGCACTGACTACTTTAGTAACAAACTTGTGCAAAGGGAGGTTGTTTGTGTGGCCAATTCATGATGAATAATAGAGCATTATGATCTCTCGCCAGGTTTGATGTCTACTTTCTTTGTGATGTCTATATATAAATATATATATCCGAGCGGCTTCTTTGATATCTGTGTAAGTTCTGGGGAGTTTTAAAATTAACTACTTTACAACGTGAAATGATGTTAAAGTTGTTTTGCATCCAATTAAGGTATGCATGAAATAGAGAGAAGTAAACACAGCTTGGGACTTTTTTAATTTAGCAAAGACCAGTTCTCGACTTTCCGTACTTTGTCAGACCTAAAGACAATGTTTTGGTCAAACAGTTTAGTACGGTGGCACAACAAAACCAACAATTAACGGTCCATAATTTTCAAATAATGACGGAGGAAAGCTACGTGTTACAGTCACACACAAGAAAATTAGAAATCGTTTAAGCTCAAATATATAGTGTGATGCTATTTTCATGTTGTTATTAAAACAAATGATATATCAATGGAATTAAGCTAAAGTTGGTTATTATTTTGTTTTTAAAAACAATTCTAAAAGATAACATTAATTTGGTGAGTGTAAAGTTTCGTACACAGCGCCCAGACAACAAAAATATCGTGACACGAAATTTAACGCTAAACATGATCAATTTTAGTCCTAACGCGCTACCGTAGTAAAATATTTAAATTTTCAAGATCGTCACCAAAAACGGTTTTTTTAATGAATTTACTGCCATATATAAAATAAATAAAATGTAGATATATAGGTTCACATCGGATAGTCAACTCAAAATCAAAATACTACCGGCATTCATTACTTTTTGTGACCCAGCGGCAATATTTACTGCGGGACAGAAGTACGGAAGCGTTGCAGTTAATATAAGTAGAAAATGCATTATTTTAAATTCATTTTTCATCACTTTCCCCTTTTTATTTGGAGTGCAACTTTTTTGAGTGTGTTATTGGATTGATGGTCTTTCGCAGAGTATAAAAATATTTTCTGTTGCAATTTTGTCTAGGTCAAAAACTGTATTGAATGGACTAATTTAGCCTTTCCAGGAACAGTGAGTAGGTTGACTGACCGCCGTTATATATGACTATGCAACACATTAATAAATACTTTGAAATAGCGCCACAATATTGCGGACTAAAGTGTTTCTTTATGAACGAATGTGTCCAAAAAATAAAAGTACAATATATGCCATTTTTACAAAATTGATATATAGCCAAATAGGCAGTCATAAACACGTGTACAATCGTATACACGCATACGGAAACTCACGGTCGATTGTAAGTGAAACGTGTAATTATTATAATAAGGTAGTTCAAGCTCAGTTTAATATTGTCGCACTATACTAGATTTGATACATTCTCTCATCCACAGTAGGATGATCCTAAAAACTGGATTATTTCAATTTGAGATAACTCTTTAGAGAATCTTGGTACAAAAATCTTAAAATTTGTAAGATTTATTTCCCTTTTTTCAGATTTAAATCGGTTGCAATATATGTAATATAACCTCTGCAGAGCGGCTCTCTACAGAACACATCTTCTGCACAACAACAGTTTTTAGCTCACCTGAGTTCAGGGTATTTTTGTAGGATCGATGAATGTCCGGCGTCCGTCGTCCGTCCTTAATTGTGAACACTCTAGTAGTTACATTTCAGACTCAATTCTTTTCAAACTTTCTGAGGATGCTTGGTTAGATATTTGCTCGGATGAGTTTGAACATGGGTCATCTCGGATGAAAAACTAGGTCACAGGAGCTAAAAAAGAAAAACCTTATTAACACTGTAGTGGCTACTGTTTTAATCGAAATATCCTGGAAATTGGTCAGAAAGATTGTTTTGATGATTTCTTGGTCAAGTATGAATATGGGTCACCTGGGGTCAAAAACAAGGTCACTTAGTCCAAATATGGAAAAACTCTGTTAACACTTTAGTAGTTACATTTTAGGCTCAATCCTTTTCAAACTTTGTGTGGATGCTTGTCTAGATATTTGCTCGGATGAGTTCGAACATGGGTCATCTTGGATGAAAACTAGGTCACAGGAGCTAAAAATAGAACCTTGTTAACACTGTAGTGTCTACTGTTTTGATATAAATATATTGGAAATTGGTCTGAAAGATTTTTTAATGATTTCTAGATTAAGTATGAGTATGGGTCACCTGGGGTCAAAAACTAGGTCACTCAGTCCAAATATGGAAAAATCCTGTGAACACTCTAGTTGTCGCAATTTTTACTCATTTGTCATCAAACTTAGTCAGGATGCTTGTCTAGATAATTGCTTGGATGAGTTCGAACATGGTCCATGTTAAATACTCAGGTGAGCGATAAAGGGCCATGATATAAAGTGCCGTCATGGCCCTCTTGTTGATATTTCCCTTAGGCATAATTTAAATTGAATTTAACCTCTGCAGAGCAACAAGATCTGAACAGCAACACAATTTAGTCCCTCTTAGTGGGTGTTGTTCAAGAGAGGTTGTACTGTATACAAGTACATGTACTATTCACGAAGACAACATTGATTTATCAATTTTAATATAAAACTGCATAGTACAAAATATGACATTTAGTTCGTTTTAGGGCAGGCAGATTGACTACAGTTGTTGTACATACCAAATGAAATCGTTAATTCAAAAACTCATAGGGGAAATAAAAGATTATATTGTTGTTTCATCTTTCTTAAACGTAGTTTTGAATCAATTTTATCAAAATGCTTCGTAGCGGAAACAACATAAAAGGGTGCGTTTACGTATAATTTGAAATATGTACGCTGATATACACTGGGGTCCAAAAGTTTCTTTACACATGTTCAGTTTTGATATTTTACAATATATTTAGATACATGTATACTTCACATGTTGTTGTTAGTTTCACAGCTAGCCTAATGTACATTTCAACATGAACACTCAATTATGTTCTTTCATCCACCCTTTTTGTCAAAATGTAGTTTATAATGAAAATGAATTTAATTCATAATTAATAAGGTAATTCCGTCATGGCAGCCATGTTTCGTTGTAAAATATTTGGCCAAAGTGAAAGTAGGCAAATATTTTAATAATAACAAAAGTTGTTAAACCTAAAGTGTGTTTTCACTTTAGCACAATATTAATGAAGACAATTAACCAATTAAAGGCCAATTAAACAATTGTATAAAAGTAAATATTAAAAATAACTTACCTAAAAAAAATGGAATTTTTCAAGGACACTATACTCTTCTCTAGAACCAATTATGAAAACTCCATGAATGAAATATTCTAAATCAATCTCCTTCCTAGGGTCAAACAATGTTTATTTTCTAAAATCTGTAAGAATGAATCCAATAAATAACTTATAAACATACCACCCACAATCATCTTGCATTATTTCATGTGGCCATTTTGTGTGTAAAAAAGTAGTTCTGAAATGTTTACTTCCATTTTACTACATATGGTGTGTGTGAACTGCCATCTCAATGATAGACAAATGATAAATGGTGCCCAATACCTATCTAACTTTTATAATTTAAGTGTACATATCATAACATTAATTAACATAAAAATGTTTAATTGAAATATAAAATTATAAATAATAAAATAATGTTAGGTCTCATCATATTGCATCATTTTAACTAGGTGATAATATTATATTCGTATCTTTGTCCCGCGAGGCGCCACACGAAAACACAATCATACGACAAATGTCTGTTTGTCATATCATCGTCCCGCGGGTTATGAGACGAAACACAAAGATGCGACAAAATAAAGGCAAAATACGACACGAAAATGTGTCGTACCTTTGTAAAAATTTTGTCGTAAAAATACATTGTTGCATTGTGCTTCCTTAGGCGAAAACACGACAAATGATTAAAATGTCGTATGTTTGTGTTTTTGCATGGCGCCTCGCGGGACGATGATACGACAAAAAGACCATTTTGTCGTACTTTCGTGTTTTCGTGTGGCGCCCCGCGGGATAACAATGCGACATGGCATAAATCAGCCACCATTGTAAATTGTAGTCTCACAAGTATGTACAGTTTAAAATAAGAATTGCACATAAGCGTATATGCCAAACATTGAATGTAAGTTAATGAATGAAGAAATCTTATTATTCTGTGTGTGCAGGAGTAAAATGCACTGTTTTGTTTTGTATTTGCGATTTAAATTTGCAATCACAACCGCTAGATTCTAGAAGATATCACCTAAGGCTCAATATATACCAACATTACTAAGTCTGGTGTCAAAATGTGTATGCAAAACTATTGCAGAAAACACGTGAGGATAAGGTTTATTTCTCTGGCTGGTCAGAATGGACTTTAAAATGTGTTAATGAGTCAAAACTGTGATAGTCAACCAATAGTCTCTAATACAAAAAATGTTTGACTCCGTTATGCCTAACTAGTCAGAATTTTTTACGAAAAACGTGTTAAGTTGTAAGTTTCTAATATTTCCCTCAAACCAGCAAAAATCAGTAAAGAGAATGTTTTTATATGATAATCCAGAGCTCTACATTCATATTTCTAACAAGTACAAATTTAGATGATAAATTTCAATAAAAGAGTATTATCTGTAATTTACCATTTTGACGTATTTTCTTCGCTATAAATTCTCTTGCAGTTTCATTATAGTAATCTTATACAGATTCTTATAAAAAATATCAGAAACGGTAAAATTTCTTCAATATTTCATATCATGGGCAGAAAAGACTGCAGAAAATTTTTAAACTGGTTGCATGTGTCTAACTAATTTTAGACTTGAGATATAAGCTTTTAAAGATAGAGTAACTTTTTGAACACTCTCAAAAAACTCGGATTTTTGCTCGGGGGGTACATGTATACAAAGCACTATATTTTTATAAGTATTTGTCCAAAGTGTAATCTGATTGTCCTGGATTATCATGATATGATTGTGTAACAGGAAAATTGATTAAAATGTGAATATAAAACTGCAGAATTAAAAAAAGAACTGTTTTTTCATTTTTGTCACGGCACAATTTACGGTCTCTTCGAAAATCAAGGGTCACATTATAAAAATGCACATAACTTAAGTTACGAACGGTAAACTTCTCTAAAAATTCACCATTCAATGTCTTTAATAATATAGATTCAAGAAACAATATCATAATAAAGATTGTGGAAGGTCACCATTACAGTTCCAGAACCTTAAATGTTAATTCACTTACGAGTATTATCACTTCAATCAAAACTAGTGAAATAAGATAACTCATACTTTCAGACAGATTATAACTGAACAAGTCTATAACAACACACCATATCACCATGCTGTTTCATTCATGACTCTGATCTCACACCAAGATGTGTGCAATGAGATTTCAAAACAGTGTTGTTTTTTTTTTTAATCAAAGGTTGGCACTTACCTCTAAATACCAATTAAGTAATCTGTTCATTGATAAAATGTTGTTATATCAACAATTGACAAAAAATAATGAAATATAAGCAATAAAAAATGATCAAAATATATCAGGGGTAAGGTCTAAAAATTACGAACGTACAATACATGCAGGGAGACCTGTGATCTATAATAATTACACAGTGCAAAAATATAAATCCTCAATAAAATGATAGATAATTTCTTTCTTGTAACAAAAAAGGACAATAATAATCACGATCCTGGACACATACTTACAATAATATAAAACTGTTGCAATTTTTCTTCGTCTAGGACAAGTAAGCCATGATGCACAGGAACGCTTGTTTGTAGGACTTGAATATATTCTCCAATGGTAGCGCGGATTAGAACTGAACAGAGCAATATGTATTTGTTCTTTGTAACTAGGAATATGACCAGGAATGTAATCTTTTTTACACTTAAAAACAACATTATAGAAGAAAGAGTCTTAAAAGTCTTACCGTGTTAAACATTAATTATCATTATTGAAATTATTTGTGACAGAATTTTAGTTCGATTAAATTTTATCAAATTATACTGTAAGAGAAGAGATCAAACCTCGTATCAAATAGTTCCGATCAGAAATGTTGATAGAAAGTTAGGAACACTATAAAACTAATTTTAGTGATTAAATTTAGAAAGTAATAACATATGTATGTATCTTTGTGATTTTAATTTGATGATTTGTGTGGTAAGAAAATAATAAAAATGCGGAATCCTATTTATGTAAAATGTGTTGTTCGGCACTTCCGGTCAGGACTTGAAGAAGTAAACAACTTTCAACTGAACATCTCACTGTTTACTATGCAATATTTCATCGGGATCTGTCTTAACTGGCACAATCTGATGTTTAATTTAGGCAGTTGAAACTATTGGTTTGGTATGAATTTTGAACGATTGACTTAAGTTAATGAAAATCACATGTGAAATTAACGACTCTAACTCACTACTGATTTAGAAAAAAAAACAAATGGCGACGGAAATTTTGACAGCATTCACGTGTTTTATTTGAGTATATTTTATTCATTAATTTTTTGCAGAAAATAATTCTCGTTGAACCTAGACGAAATTAATGGCTAGGCATTTTTGGTAATTTTATTTTGGTTAAATTGTTTCGTTATGGTGAAAAGTGGATTTGTTTGACCCCCATTAACCTGGATGAGTTCGGTGCTCCTTTCACGCATCGATGCTACTAGTTTGCAAAGGAATCTAGCCGGAAGACCAGAAAACTCATCCAGGTTAATGTGGGTCACACACACTATTGAAAAAAAATGTTTCATTTAAAACTGACTCAACGCTCTCATTTGTAACTTGCAAATCCTCAATGTCAATTTTCAACACATTACTGTACCGACAGAACTGGCTCAAATTTCACAATTCTTTTTTATTCAATGCATAATTACATTCTCTTTCTAACGATACCAAATGTATGAGTGTGCAATAACAAACAAAAAAGTTATTATGGTTTTTGTAGACCGGACAAGACTTGTCCATTAGTATATATAACAGTCTTAAACTGAAAATAAAACAGATCTTCAAGTTGATGGTCTAATAAGTGATTATGGCAAACTGTTTCAAATTTATTCTGTATGAAGTGGGTGTAGAATCAATCAAAAGACACTTACTTACAATTTGTACAACTTGCCACAAAATACTACCTTTGCATCATTGCAAGCAATCAATATTATAATGTATTGTTGGTGCAAATAATGATTTGTTTCGTACACAATACTTTCTCATGAAATATTATCACTTCAAAAGGTGAGTATTTGAGACAAAACATTCATCCAGACATAAGCTCCATGTCTATATAACAGGGATTTGTAACGAAGTGCTTTTTGAATTTTCTCGGTCGTCACTGTCTATAACTGACTAAAACAGGTTGTACAATCTATTCCAGAGTTTAAAAACTTGATTTATGTTTTTGTACATAACTTCCATGCAACTTGTGAATGTTTCTGAAGTTTTTGACAAAAAATGTGTTGCAATTATGACCAAAAATATGACTTTAGTTGATGTAAATTGGGTCTAAAAATGGCAGATCGGCGGGAAAATGCATTATTTTGTAAAACAGTCTGTGAGCGTAATTTACCTCAAAATCATATAGAAACACATTTTCCTAACATTTATGTTAACTTGAATGGTACTGGTACAAAATTTTATGTGAATATCTTTATTTAAACTTGTTATACTTGTTTTCCGTATTGGCCGAAATAATAGCGACGACAGTGAAATTTGATAAAAATCTATTACACTTACTTATCGTTACAAATCTCTGTTATAAAACCCTGGTACATTATAGCTATCAGTCGGACCTGAGATCTAAATCTTATGTTTTATATAATTATTTGTAGGAGCTACAGAAGATTCAAAACACAGTCAGATTGTCACAAAATAGCCATACGTTTTATCAAGGGTAATATTTGAAGCAGATGGAGCCAAAATGTACTCTTAATGTAAAGAATACATATTTTTGCATGTCAATTTACTTATTTTTTGATGATTTCGATGCCGTTGAATAACCATGATATTGTGTGCTGAAAGTGATCCAGAGTACAGTAGACAATCATTGTGTTGTAAACAATGGAATATATGACGTTATTCAAACACTATGTGGATCTAAAGGAATGCAATCCTCAAATTTAATGACCATGTACTATATTTAGGCAATTCGTAAAATATTGAGCTTATCTTTCAGGCATTTTGTAAAATGCCTAGGAATTTGAGTCAATTTACAAAATGCCTAAAATGGCCGGGCAATTAACAAAATGCCTAAAAATTTCAGGCATTTTACAAATTGCCTAAATTTACAGATTGCAAGTTATATATATGTAGCAAGTCAAACAGATCCTCTGCTGTAACGATCGCATTATTTCTAACCTACTGTCAGACACATGAAAAGTGAAATATTTCTTGCGCGTGGTCAAATTGTGTATAAGTACAATGAGCTGTGCTTCTCTGTGTATGGTTGTTGACATAGTATTTGTATAAAAAGTAAGAAAACATCGGACAATTCCGGACAGTTTCATTCAAGGCTTGAGTTGATTACTTTGAATAGCATCTAAAATGATTGGTTTTGGTATTTTAGATGATGTAGTACTCTCTTTTAAAAAATACTTTTAAATTGTGTCACAAAGTATACTTAATACGTTGCAAAGGTCTTTTATAAACCACATTTTTGAACTCTACGTGTTCTCTTTTTCTTAATATTGAAATATAGATCATGAGAACTATACCAGTCAGTTCCGT
This sequence comes from Mactra quadrangularis, assembly GCA_025267735.1. Lineage (NCBI taxonomy): Eukaryota > Metazoa > Mollusca > Bivalvia > Venerida > Mactridae > Mactra > Mactra quadrangularis. The sequence continues at coordinate 14,258,771 of CM046304.1, forward strand.
TACGTGTAGGTTTGCGACATACTAGGGCGTATGTAGATGATTAAATGAGGTCATTCTTTTGATTTTGTTATTTGATATTTTTCATTCATAATTATATTGAGAAGATACAAACATAGAACATGAGTTGTCTTAAATTCTGTGAATCAAACCTTAATGCTAAAAAATTTACATTATATTCGTATTTTTATGCATTGATCCACATACGTACACTCATTTTTTTGTTAATTTTTTTCGGATGGAGGGGGGGGGGCTATCAACCCAAACAAATATCTACAATATAAGCCTTGATTGGTTTCTGGAGCTATCGGCATATCAAAAGGCTCAACTAGATATTTCCTGCGCACAGTATTGGGGGGGGGGGTTTAACGCCGTGGCAACACAATGTATAGGTCATATAGCGGCGGGCAGTCAACCTACTCACTGTTCCTGGAAAGGCTAAATCTCTAGATTTAGCTGTTAACCAACTACTAAGCGCATACTTTCGTCAGTGACTGACAACTGCCCTACATAATTAAAAATCATTGGTAGGAGGGAGAATGGCCATAGAAATAATTTCATGACCAAGCTCCACGAACGTATGCTCCGCCCGGGAATCGAACTCACGACCTCTCTATCAGTAGACTTGTGTGCAAACAACTGAGCTAGCCAGGCGGCTTCCCTGCGCAGAGTCAAATCGCCGATGAGCGCTTTAAGTTTAGCATACTTGTCTGAGGTGGTAAAGACTATGTTTTAGCTCTCTACGCCAGTGGCAGCCATGTTTGTATAGCAATTGCATAACATCCAGACGGACGGAATCACAATGTCTGTAAGTACATGCATAAAAACAAACATTAGCAATGCATAGACATAGACAAGGCGTCGCCGTGCGTGTTCTCACAAGATATTTTACATGAAATCTATACATTTACTTGACATAGATAGAAAATATTTGAAAAAAAATTAAGCAAAATAAATATCATTTCTGTTGAAACCAGTTTTTCAATGTCAACAATTTGTATAAACTTCTCCATTTTAAACTTTGATTTTTGTTTAAATGGAATTCAGTCTTCAAACAATACATATGTATTTTTATTTACCTACAGTGAAGGAAAAATCTAGAAATTGTCACAGATACTAGGGCACAGATCGGATTTTGCAATATAAGACACTATAATTATGTGGAAGCAAAAACTAACTGCGTATTTAGTCATTTTCTGGAACAACAACAACACAGAGTTCTTGTCAATGTTCAATATTCACAAGAGGGAAGTTTTTCCTTTGAAGTCACTGCTATAAATAGACATAGACACTGTTCTTTGTTTAACATTTATTTCAGTTGATAGTGGTCTATTTTGTTTTACTACTATGCTGGATTTATCATATCCAAAGTACATTTCTAAGAGTTACCATGTCCCAATTATATGTCTAAGATTTGCCATGTCGTGGGCTCGAATCTCAGTTCGGACCATGGATTTTTATCGGGTTTCATTTGGCGCCCAACGTAAATAACCCAGTAGGAATTGTGTGGTTGCACCCTTAGATAGTCCCAAAGACAATCAAGCTCCAAAAATTCGAGGACGAATTCTGTAAAGATTTGCCATGTCTTGAGTACATGTCTAAGAATTGCCATGTCTTGAGTACATGTCAAAGATTTGCCATACCTTAAGTACATGTCTAAGATTTGCCACGTCCAAAGTACATGTCTAAGATTTGCAATGTCTTGAGTTCATGTCTAAGAATTGCCACGTCTTAAGTACATGTCTAAAATTTGCCATATAAGTACACGTCTAAGATTTGCCATGTTCAAAGTGCATGCCTATGATTTGCCATGTTCAAAGTGCATGCCTATGTTTTGCCATATTCAAAGTGCATGCCTATGATTTGCCATGTTCAAAGTGCATGTCTATGATTTGCCATGTTCAAAGTGCATGTCTATGATTTGCCAAATCCAATGTCTAAGATGCCATGTGTACTGCACTCTGTCCAAAATGTTATTCAATTCAATATATATAGGAAAAACGACATTTGATTCTTCTGGATATATATGATTTTCATTCTGCAGGATTGGAATTATATCTTAGTCTGTCAGGTTAATTTTGTAATGGTGACTAAATGATTGCAACATTCATTTAATATTAATACATATACATGCGGTCATTTCATGTACTTTTATCGTTAATATTGTGAAGGCTCTTACGAAAGACTGGGTTTGCCTAAATGATGTTTATAAATGAAGCTGGTATTATTATTATCATAACATTTATCAGGTAGCCTAATTTCAGCAAAGAAATTGTTCAGAACTGTCCATTTACAGTAAAATTAAAACCAATCAGAGCTGCCTATTTAGAAATTAAGTTATTACAATTACTATGCATAAGACATTTCAATGATTCATTATTTACATTCAAATTCTTAAGATTTTTAAATGATTTATTATTTATACTTTAATTTTCAAATTCTTATATCTACCGTCAATACAATGTCAATTGGTAGATATTGTAGAGTGGGACTGTGAGACTGGACGTCCATTCCGACGATATGTGTTCGATACCTGGATAAGTTAGACCATACATACACTTGCACCAGAGTCCTCACATTCTTTAAATACGCACACATAAAATTTTGTCAACTAACACAATTAAAGATCGCTCCCGTATACATTACCGTGTAGAGTTATAACTATACTTTCATTATAATTTTATATATATAACTAGATGGGAGCCCGTGCAAGCACGGGCTTTAGGTAATGACAGTTCTCGAAACTGTTCCTCGAAACAGGCATGTTTAAAAGCCATATGAAACTTGATCATAAGAGATTGCAAAATATTTGTAGGAAGTTTGAAATTGATAATTGTGTAGTATCGGAGATATGATTTTGCAAGTATAAGTTTAATCTGGATTTGTCAAGTTCTAAAAGGACTGAACACTGTGAAAATGTAACATGGAGTTATGAAACTTGGTCACCCGAGCTTGTATTTTCATTTCAAAAGTGAATCCTCGATATTTAATCCCTTTCAACATGAAACCTGAAATAATTACATGAATAATATTGGTCTGTCTAACAACTGTGTCCAATCATTACAGACCGTTGGGTCAGCGTATAGAAAACATCAGCAAGCTTCTCGGGGCTCACTGGTACATATTGAGCTTGCTTGTGAAAAAATGGACCGAGAATATGTTCTCCCATATTACACCGCTTCGTAGCTCCCTTTGAAGCGGTCAGCGTACCTTCGGTAGATAGCGTGACCAGACACGTATAAATTTTTACCTATGTCTCTGATAGCTCTCAAGTGATACTTTGTGGTGCAGCAATTTCTATAAGAATCTAATTATTGTAACTAACAATTTGTCACCGTTCTTGTGAATTGCGCAGACAGATCGCAGTATCTCTCGAAATTAAATGTAAAGTACGTGAAGTGTTTTATTCTGCATAATGTAAAATATAAGAATTGGGTGAGTATGCCGTTTATGGGTATTATTTCGAAAACAAAGAACGCATGCTTGGTGAATATTCAAAAATCATTTTGCAAAAAATTATCATATAAGAAGACATGAAAGCCCCTTCAGCACATCACGGAGACCTTCTACATGTAGAAAGATATGCCTCAGACATCAGACATGGTATTATTGTTTGTTTGTTTTGTTTTTGTTTGGTTTAAAGCCATAGCAACACATTGTATAGGTCATATAACGGCGGCCAGTCAACCTACTCACTGTTCCTGGAAAGGCTAAATCTCTGGATTAAGCTTTTAACCAACTACTAAGCACATACTTTCGTCAGTGACTGACAACTGCCCTACATAATTAAGAATCATTGATAGGAAGGAGAATGGCCGTAGTAATAATTTCATAACCAAACTCCACGAAAGTATGTCCCGCCCTGGCCTGGTATTATACAACTAGTAAAAAAGTAATATAATTATAGGCACGGCCTATTGATGGAAAAGGCATGCAATTAGGTGAAGTAGTTAGTTAGTCGCAAGAGCAATATATTTACTTAACAATTTAATCTGCTTCATTTCGTTTCATTTTGTGTTTTAGTCATACAGTCATACCGTCCAACAATACAACGATTGGTGAGCACAGGATTCAGAAGCGTTCCGGACGTGCGAATTTAGTTCGAAAAATTGATGGTATGTTATCTCCCTTTTGTATTATTTTAGAAGGATCAAAGGGAGGTAACTAGAAACCGGAAGTGATCGACAAAAAATCAGTTTGGACAGTTTACAGAAATTAATCCGACAAAACTCTCGGGATACTTAAAGTGGAAAAGACATTCGTCATTTCTATATTATTTCATTCTGTTAAACGCTTTAGTAAAATGACTCCGTAAGAAGTACATTGACTCAAGCATCATGTTTCAACAATGTAGTTCTAACTTAATTTCAATAGAATCCACTTTCAGTGGGAAAAAACTATGTTAGAACAACTTTCTTTCCGTATGATGTCTGATGAGTATTTGTGTAGAAAACACCGATGAGCTCCTAATGCTTTAAGCAAAAACACTGTCGCCAAGCCAAGTGAAGATAAACACTCGCAATTGAAGAAGTGTACGCCACACACACATATATCTATTATATAAGACTGAACAAATGTTGATAAATGTTGAATACACTAAATGTAAAGACAATGATAGCCACACATTAAGAGACGCTGTAAACATTCACCGACAAGTACGAACAAATACTCTTAAGATGAATCCCAAGTTTTCACATGCCTTGTATAGAAGTTAGGGGAATAATCTTCTGTTTGTTAACAAACTGATTTTATGAACAAAAACATGCCATCAGCATGAGAAAACTATCGTTTTATTTACTTTTCCCTTAAATATGCTTGTACAAGTATGCGTTGTAGGGATATTCAGTAGCAAGCTGGGAGGCCTGAAGAACGACCATCCGGTGAGCTCTGTTAGGTGTCGGCCAGACGGCCACTGAATCGCTTCATCGCTATTTGGCTGGGGGTGTTTGTCCTGAGGGCTAGTTCGCTTAGGAGAGGAAGCCCCTTCGTTACTATTAGTGTTTCCCTAGTGACGAAGACATGATATCCTCTTGGATAGGATATGGGGTCCCCGGCGGTGGGAGCTTAAGTTATAAAAAAATAATATTTTGACATTATGCGGCAGAATTTACGCCATGCTTTGAAAATCGTTGTTGTTGGGTTTAACGCCGTAGGGCTATATCACGTGATCTGTAAACCTACTTACAGTTCCAGAAAAAACCTTAATCTCTAGATTTAGCTGTTTAACCAAATACTAGGCGCATATTTCAGTCAATGACAGACAATTTCCCTACATTATTTTTAAGTTAAGCGCTTAACTTATTACGACCATCTCGACAGTCGTTTCGGGTTTAGCCAACCCAAGTCTATGGCAAAGTAGTTCTTTCGACCTCTATTTTACCACAACCACGCAATTTTCTTTCATAGTATGTACAAATTGTCTCTATTCTACGATATAGACAAAAGTGCATCATATGGAACATAAAATCATTCAAAACAAGCTGTCCCAAAGTTTACGTTTTATATTGGGCACGTTTCACAAGGCGAGCGCTAATATGCTACTCAAAATTGCTTTCAAAAAGCGCTAGCTAGCGATAGCCTTGTGGTACATGCCCCTTGATATGAATACGCGCAAGGATATCGAACTATTTTTCTATGACGTCACTCAACCCACGGAGATGAACGAAGTTGCCGGAAAGAGTCGAACTCTATTAACATTGAAATTATCGAGGGTAATTAGACGAGATGACCGACATACATTCGATCGCGATTGATTTGAATATCATCATAGAAGTGTTACAATGATTTTAAAGCGTTTGATCATGTCTGCATGGCTTATTAGAGATGTACACGAGGACAGCTGAGACGGAGAGGGGACGACTGAATACGTACAAATCGGAGGGATTTTCTCAAAGCAATTTTCAATCAAATTGTTAGGCCAAGCAAAATAAATGAACTTGTATTTTTCTACGTGTTTTTGCAATTCCATATGACTTACAACTGAAATGATCATGATACGTGTATAGTAAAATTTAGATACAGTATAAAACAATAAGATAGTTATAGACAATGTACCGCCGCAATATGTCGCAACGCCGCATTATGTCGCACTTGACGCAAAATATCGCAATGCCGACGCATTATGTCGCAATCGACGCATTATGTCGCAGTCGTCTCCCGCAAAATGTCGCAACGCTGACGCAAAATGTCGCAAATTTTTCGACTAACGCATTAATATGTCGCAACCCCTAACGCAAAATATCGCAATTATAAATTTTGTTACACATCATATCTTAACAACTTATAAATGCAACTTTACTAAGACAGATCCTGAAATAAGCAAACTACAAGATTTATTTTATATATTTTCGTTAAAGCTCTGATTTTATGTACCGCCGCAATACAATAAAAGACGGCAATAAATCTTATACAAAATATAGGAACCAATTGTACATTAATAGTTATAATCCAGAGTTAATTTGATATGGTACTGTGACCACCCAAATTAACATGTGGCAATGACATTTATGGATTTCAAAGATGAACATGACAACTCTTAGACAGAGAATAAGACACAATTTCAACAAAGCATTTAATCTATTACATGTAACATTCAGTCGCCCGGCTAGCTCAGTTGGTAGCACGCAAGTCTACTGATCGAGGGGTCGCGGATTCGATTCCCGGGCGGGGCATACTTTCGTGGAACTTGGTCATGAAATTATTCCTACGGCCGTTCTCCCTCCTACCAATGATTTTTAATTATGTAGGACAGTTATCAGTCACTGACGAAAGTATGCGCTTAGTAGTTGGTGAACAGCTAAATCAGGGATTTAGCCTTTCCAGGAGGAGTGGGTAGGTTGGCTGACCGCAGTTATTTGACCTATACAATGTGTTGCTACGGCGTTAAACCAAACAAACAAACAAACAAACATGTAACATTCAATCAAACATCCCAACTAAATAACAAGTGACAAATGCTTATGTTGTTGCTTTATAAAGAATCTAGTTTTTAGTATGTTCAGTCTTGCTGCAAATGCTTTTCTTCAAAGCTTACATTTAATCCATGAGAACTGCCTATGCTTCATGTGGTTTACTTGAATTTATTGCATTTCAGTTGTGGTGTAGCCACCCAAACATATTTCCATTAAAATAATTATTCGTTATTTCCATGTTGGGTCATACGAACATTTAGCTAAGCAGACAAATAACCTGCTAGTGATTGATTCTCTGCACTATCTAAATTTAACATTATTAGATAAATGCAGCTAAGCCCAAATTTGAAAACGCTTAACTTCAGCGCTTTCAGCGCTTTGATTTAAATCAGGAGAGAGAATGACCAAACTCCACGAAAGTATTCTACCCCCACGGGAATCGAATCCATGACCCCTCAGAAGATTTGCGTGTGACCGACTAAGATTTCCGGGTGGGCTAAATCTAGTCAACTTTAACTATGTTTAAAAATTTAAACTCATAACAAAGGCTGAGGTATTTGTACATAGAGACCGTTTGTTATTTTTTCGTATCTAGGAAAACTTGGTAAAATTCTTTTTAAGAATATGTATTTTATTTTTTGATGTTTACTTCTGATGGCATTTAACGGCAGTTACAAAAACTGATTCAAATAACCGATGTTTAATCAGTACCATTTTTGTGCATTTGCTATTGATTTTAGGTCTTTGATATATAATTCTCAACACTGCTGAAGTATATTTGCGTACAAAAAGTGAGGAAAAATGCACATAGGTCACATGATTGCCAATACAAACAAATTTCATTCTATAAAGGATCAAAGGTGCTGCAATCGGCCATTTTCTCTCAAACATTTCGGTAGCCCGCTAGAGTGCCTCTATATTCTGAAAATTTATGTTTGCATTTATTCTGTAGGCATATTTTAAAACAGAAAGATGACCACGGGTGCTACGGTAGATGAGAGAATCGACAATGTCGACATTGCGTTAGATACAATGTTTCTTCTGGTATTTGGAATATTTATATATCGTAAGTTGATGTTTTTATATTTACTATTATTATAAAATTATTTTTAGCCGCGGCCGTGGCGTAGTGGTTAGCATGTCTGACTTCGAATCCGGAGATCGCGGGTTCGAACCCGGTCGCGGTAGGTCATACCCTATACATGAGTCGTCGAACTCGTGTTAGAGTAAGTCAGTACTGGTGATAGAAAAGTGTCCAGGAAACCTATAGTAGAAAGAGCCGGCCGTCGTATATATGACCTAAATATGTGTTGAATACGACGTTAAAAAATTATCAAATTATGAATGCATTGTTCAAACTGTATCCTCACTATTTTATCAACGAAAAAGAGAACTTCTTACTACAGTATTTACATTGCTTTCATTCGTATTTATAATTACTTTGAGGACAATTCACGGAAGATGAGGGCCTTATGAGAAATATCGAAGCTCTTGAAGGAATATTGCCTCGAGAGCTAAAGCTAGTGGGCATTTCTCATTGAGGACTGATAATTGCTATTGTTCGTTTTTTCTCAACTGTCAAAGCATGAATAATTACACGGTGCATACGTTTGTTAAAATTATAGTCGTAATACATCCATGAGTTTACTAAAGTGTGTATTATAATCGAGTAAAGCTGCTTATGCCGTATGATATGTTTTAGCCTGGCTATATTTAATAACAATTAGGCCGCCAGTACAAAAACAATACATTCAGTCACCGTGAAATTATTTAAGCTTTTACAGTTGAGAAAAAACGGACAATACCAGGCCCTCTCTTGTGTATTAATCAGCTATAACGCAATTTAGTAAACCTCTTTCGCACTGTTCCTTAAAAGGCGTTGATCTTAATTTAAAGTTTTATTGAATAAAAAACACAAACCATCACCAGTGGTCAATATTTGTTCTATTTTTGATAGAATAATAGAGGGATAAAATACTGTGCAGCATTTGCATGATCTAATTCCTAAACTATCTGTAAATCTAACCCCAGAGTAGCCGAATTCATGATATCTTGTTTTGTAGTGAGACGTGCAACCTACTGAACAAAACGGGTGGGTCCTCGCCAAGATATGTCCATATGTGTGCTCTAACTCCGTATAAACCCTGTGTGATAGTAAATGAATAATAGTCAACTCTTTTGGCAAATTTAGTCGGCTAACTTTTGGAAGACTCCTGAGTTGATATTACCAACTTCTGATGTTAAGAGACATAGTTCCATTGTTTACAGCACACTTATTCTAGTTACTTATTTGGATCTTTTTGTCAAAAGAATTTATAACCGTTATATTGTTTGTGGCTTCATGGGTGTGTTTAATCGAACACTATGGATATCAAGATGAAATTGAAGAGGAACAGAATCGATGACAAACAAATGAAGAAAAAACAAGTGGGCGAATTTGTCTGATTAAAATATGGAACTATACATTTTTCATTTATGCATGTTATATTAATATTCTGACATACCAGTAATGCTGCGACCATCAAATGAATAGAAATACACGTGGGTCCAAAAGTTTTTTTACACATGTTCATTTTTGATATTTTACAATATAGTTAGATACATGTACAGTATACTTCACATGTTGTTGTAAGTTTCACAGCTAATGTACATTTCAACATGAACACTTAATTATGTTCTTTCATCCACCCTTTTTGTCAAAATGTAGTTTATAATGAAAAATGAATTTAATTCATAATTATGAAATTCTATACTAAAGTTCAAGTTTTCAGTGAAAATATGTGTAAAGAAACTTTTGGACCCCAGTGTATCATGAGTTTTGCCCAACATCATGCTTGATAAGCTTCTTTCAATGAAATCCCATTCATGCCTTTTTGTATATTTACAGTGATGCAAGCAGGTTTTGCGTTTTTGGAAGCTGGAGCTGTCAGAAGTAAAAACACAGTCAACATTTTGATCAAGAACGCACTTGACTCATGTAAGTTGCAGGCATTTTTAAGTTGTCCATATTTTATCGTCATAAGTTTTCTAGGGGAATCTACTATTATAGCCCGTTTTATCTCAACTGTCAAAACTTGAATAATTTCACGGTGACTGAATGCATTATATTTATACTAGAGGCTCCGTCGTTTTTGAATTTTTTTTACTATATGCCTATCATACGACATAAGCGACTCTACTCGATCGTAATACACATTTTCGGAAAATCATAAAAGTAAAACGACGATAATTTTAGCAAACTCACCTTGAAATTATTCACGTTTTGACATGTAATAGAGTAAACAAAGATTTCAAAATGACAATAGATCGAAACCGAAAGTAGAAGTTAGTTGTCAATACTTAAAACAATTATAATTGAAATAAAGTACTGTGGTAGAAACAAACTTCCTCCAAATTTTATAATTAATTTTTTACAATGTTTTGGATCGTATATATATATCTAAAATTGAGAAAAAATATGAAAGACCCCCGCTTTAAAGAAATGGACACTCAGTCAAACTTAAATTTAGCAAGCAAAAAGATTCGATTACGTGTGTGTTTTGTATTTAATCTCTAATGCTAGTTTTTAATTTAATGACTCTATGTTTAATGATGGTTTTCATGCTTGCTTAAAATGAATATATCTTCGTGTAGTGCACAGGTACCAGGCCCAAATTTTCCTTATTATAGTACATGTATAGTTCTATTACATTAACCTGTCACAACTTGAATTATTACACACTCACTGAGTGTGTTATTATTTAACCACATTTAAAACATAGAGCCACAAATCCTTATTAATAATTGATAATCTAACTATACATGCTACGATTTTGAATATCTGGGAAATAACAAGTTCGAAAGGGTTAAAAATAACAGATTTAGTGACCGTGTAATTATTCAAGTTGTGACAGGTTAATGTAATAGAACTATATAGAGATACTCTTATAATGCAATTTTGTGTTTAGCATGCACCTGTGGTATAATGGCTTTAAGGGTTTATCATTTGTTGAAATTGAAAAAATCTAACAAGTGGGATGGATAACTAATTATATCAAAATATCCATAAATTCCCCCCAAAAAAACCAGTGAAAATGTAAAAAACTCAACAAATAAGACATTTAGAAATAAATGAAAACATTTATCCTACCTTGAAATGGCCTTCCGAACGTCAGTCCAAACACATTATTAAAGTTATTTTTTCATATATTAAAATGATGTTATAGAATGTCAATACAACATTTTACAATGTCTTAGAGTGAATTACACAAAAAGTATTTCCAAAATGTAAATTTGATAATTCATCACAACACTCTCAACACATGATTTTTTTTCAATTTTACCACAGGAGCCCGATGAAATTTTTGCTTTTTATTACAACATAGAACGTAGAAAATTGCGCTGGGCTCCTGTGATATAAACTGTGAGTTAAAACGTGTAATGATTGTGTTGGAATAAATTATGATATCAACATTTGGAAATTCTTTTTTGTGCAATTCACCCTAAGACATTGTAATATGTTACATGGACAACCTATATCAACATTTGGATTTATGAAAAAAATATTTGGATTTATTAAAAAAGAACTTTAATTATGTGTTTGAACTGACGTTCGGAAGGCTATTTCAAGGTTAGGTTAAATGTTTTCATTTCTTTCTAAATGTCTTATTTGTTGAGTTTTTTTTTATATTTCCATTGTCATGTCTATACACTTGACGTATCACTTACAAAATATATCAAAATTATTTTGGAATTTATGGATATTTTAATATGTTTAGTAACCACACCCACTTCATATTTTTTTTCAATTTCAAATCCTGATACACCCTTAAATTAGCTAAAGTATACGGTTATATATTGATTGGTCAATACAAAGCTAGTTTCCTCATTAATTAGGTATATGGAGAAGTTTCCTGCCTTGAGGATATGTACTGAGCTGTAGCTGAGTACTGATTATAGACAAGGGTCCAGGAAAGCTAGGTTAGGTGAGCTGGACGCCGTAAAACAACCTAAAATTGTGTTGATACGACGATAAACACAGTATAGATAGACTATTTGGAAATATATAAACATTTGCAGTCAAGTTTTACGCCGACTTATTGATCTGTGATTTATCATTTAGCATTGTTCTTGGGAGGTTTTTTATTCGCTTTGCCGAGACAATGTGTATTCTATATAAGGCATTTATGTATTTGAACTGTAATAGTGAAAGACGTGGTCATTCATAAATGCATTCTAAGCGTCGTCTTCGTAAGAAAAAAAACAATAATACATGTGTCTGAAATGTATGACGTTGACAAACTGCACTTTTTAAGACAAAATATTGGGAAAATGCTCTAGAACGTCTAGTCCAATTTAAATGACGTTTATAGAATTATAAAAGACATTTTATCATAACCATTGTACCAGAACAGAACAGAACATATATTTTATTTTGTCATAGTTTTCATGGTAAAGGCATGGGAAAAATTGAATATAAATATAAAGGTCATATCTTGTAGTATATCATTAAGCAGAGTATTTACATATGAAGACATTTAATAATACCTCAAATAATTTCGTAAGATCGTCCGTTTCATTTAATTAATTAGTTAAACAATTAAGAATTTTCAAGGTGATGGAATTTACAGCAGTACACTATTTATTTATCAAAGCACAAGCACAAAAATGCACGATAAAATAACATAATATTTGCACGTTGCAGATTAATTCAAAGAATGTGTTTGGCTTGACCCTTCTCATTATCAACGTGTTTACTGTAAAAATAATTTACTTGGTACTAATTGTTTTAGCTCTATTGTACAACAGGTTCATACAACTTAGAATAATAATTTTCAGAGTCCACTTCTTGGTCCCCCAGTAATGAGCAACTAAGATAATTTTTCTTGCCCGAGGAAACCACGGTGTTATGTTGGATGGGATTCGAACCAACGCGCAGCTGGCTGTCCTATGATTACCAGTTTACCATCGTAACCACTCGACCAAATTAATACAAAAATAAATGTATTATTTCTTTTACTTCAGTTTTTGGTGGAGTCGTCTATTGGCTTTTTGGATTCGCATTTGCTTATGGCGATGGAAATAAATTTATTGGATTATCCCATTTTGCTCATACTGGTTTGACACATACCGGATATGCATACTGGTTCTTTCAATTTGTGTTCGCGGCTACAGCTGCAACCATTGTATCAGGAGCCGTGGCTGAACGTTGTGACTTCATGGCTTACATCATATACAGTACTTGTGTTACCGGTAAGCGTTTACTGTTTTATTTTTTTACAGTTTAAAGTTTAATTGCAGTTCAAAGTCTGCTTCCATATACATGTTCAGCCAACTTCACAACTATTAACGATAAACTCTGATCATTGAATTCATCTTCAGGCAGGTAATTCTCGCCGAACATTTACATCTTAGTGGAGTAGAACAACTGTAGAAATAATTCTTGCTCAAGAATCAGGAGTGTCCCTTGTGGGGTTCGACCCCGCGTCCTTTCGATCACTGGACCACTGTTTCTACAGACATGTGTATTTAGATTGGCCAATGTTACATGTTTCTAACAGATCATATTTTTACATATATATGTAAACCCCTCTAAGAAACGTGTTTTACCTTTTTGTGTGTGATTTGCATGTGTGATATTTCAAATCCTGAAATTTCTGATTTTTATTTATATGTATATATTCAAAGGTCTTACATCCAATTTTTGTCGTAAATTGCACTATATTGCATTGCTTAATTATTGTAAGTATTATGATACATGTAATACGCTGTCCTGATTTTGAAAATTGATTTATATTAAATAGTCTTACAAGTATTTTCATCTTATAAAACAGGATTTATTTACCCAGTTGTCAGTCATTGGGCATGGTCTGAGGGAGGATGGCTGAAACAAGGAGGTATTTATGAAATAGATGGAAAGATGGTTCATGTAGGTTATCACGTAAGTACAGTTTTAATAATAAAATGTATATAGAACTATAACTGATGAAATGTCATTCATTATCATGTTATTTGATCATTGTCGTTTAATTCATTTAGTGTCATGTAAATTGGTATTGTCATGTAATTCATTTAGTGTCATGTAATCTTTTCATTGTCATTAAGTGTCATTTAATTTATTCAGTGTCATGCAATTCATTCATTGTCATGTAATTCATTTATTGTCGCGTAATCGTTTTATTGTCAAGTAGTTTATTTAGTGTCATGTAATTCATTTAGTGTCATGTTATTCATTTAGTGTCATGTAATTCATTTAGTGTCATGTAATCTTTTCATTGTCATTAAGTGTCATTTAATTTATTCAGTGTCATGCAATTCATTCATTGTCATGTAATTCATTTATTGTCGCGTAATCGTTTTATTGTCAAGTAGTTTATTTAGTGTCATGTAATTCATTTAGTGTCATGTTATTCATTTAGTGTCATGTAATTCATTTAGTGTCATGTAATCTTTTCATTGTCATTAAGTGTCATTTAATTTATTCAGTGTCATGCAATTCATTCATTGTCATGTAATTCATTTATTGTCGCGTAATCGTTTTATTGTCAAGTAGTTTATTTAGTGTCATGTAATTCATTTAGTGTCATGTTATTCATTTAGTGTCATGTAATTCATTTAGTGTCATGTAATCTTTTCATTGTCATTAAGTGTCATTTAATTTATTCAGTGTCATGCAATTCATTCATTGTCATGTAATTCATTTATTGTCGCGTAATCGTTTTATTGTCAAGTAGTTTATTTAGTGTCATGTAATTCATTTAGTGTCATGTTATTCATTTAGTGTCATGTAATTTATTCATTGTCATGCTATTCTGTCATTGTCATGTAATTCGTTTAGTGTCATGCAATTCATTCATTGTCATGTTATTAATTCATTGTCATGTAATTCGTTTACTGTCATGTTATTCCTTCATTGTCATGTTATTCATTCATTGTCATGTTATTCATTCATTGTCATGTAATTCGTTTACTGTCATGTTATTCCTTCATTGTCATGTAATTCATTCATTGTCATGTTATTCATTCATTGTCATGTAATTCGTTTACTGTCATGTAATTCCTTAATTTTCAAGTAATTTATTTACTGTCATGTAATCCCTTCATTGTCATTGTAATTTATTCGTTGTTATGTTATTTACAAAATCTCCATTTTTGTGTATTTTGTACTGTTCCAATGACATGTAATTTATATGTATAAATGCTTTCTTATAAAAGGGAAATAAAATGTATAATCTATATAGCAAAATAATGAACTGTAATTTTGTATACTGATAACAAATAATTCAAAATACTTAAATTGATATAAAACGTATTGACTTGTATATTTTTATTGTGTTCTGAAAAGTTTATGTGCTGTTAACATGCTAATTTTCAATTAAAAAGGCCTCGCGATGTTAAAAGATTAAATAAAACATTATTAGGACAATCGAAATATACCAGAACAGAATTTTATTAATTATTTTACCCAACAATAATACATGTATTACTCAAGTTATTTTCTTCATAAATGATTAAATTTTGACGCTGTATATTTCAAATGAGAGTTTTTGAGACTGAAGTGGAAAAGGTTCCATTTCATGGGTCAGCCGGTCCTAACCCATTAAGGAACTCAAGATTGTGTAGGCTGAAGTTGAAAATGTTCCATTTAAACAGCAGTTGAACATGGGTCAGTCAGTCTTAAGCCAATAGGGGCTACTGAAGTAGCGGATAGGTTACTTACAGTAACTGATCTATTTTATTTCGCCAATAGTTTTAATTTCTGTGACCAGCGTTTGTGTTCAACATTAAAGAAATTGTTTTGAATGAAACAATGTTTTGCAATGAAAACAGCGTAGAATAATAAATATACTTACATACGTTTGTTTTTAGGACTTCGCTGGTAGTGGTGTGGTTCACTTGCTTGGAGGTACCGTGGCGTTTGTTGGAGCTTATACTATTGGGCCACGTACAGGGAGATTTGATGAAAATGGCAAACCAGTCGAAATTAGGGGCCACAATATTCCTGTAAGTTTCTAAATGTTTAGTTTTATGAAAATATCATGGTAATGATTTTAGCCGCCCGGCTAGCTCAGTTGGTAGCACGCAAGTCTACTGATCGAAGGGGCGTGGGTTCAATTCCCGGGCGGGGCATACTTTCGTGGAGCTTGGTCATGAAATTATTTCTACGGCCATTCTCCCTCCTACCAATGATTTTTAATTATGTAGGGCAGTTGTCAGTCACTGACGAAAGTATGCGCTTAGTAGTTGGTTAACAGCTAAATCCAGAGATTTAGCCTTTCCAGGAGGAGTGATAGGTTGACTGACCGCCGTTCTATGACCTATATAATGTGTTGCTACGGCGTTAAACCCAACAAACAAACAAACATGTTAATGATTTCATTTTTTCACGAATTTTATTTTAAAGCTCCTATATTAAGACACTGTTCATGGACTTCAAAGAAAATAGACATTTATCTGGTACCAATGTGTTTTATATTACTTATAACACCTCTTATTTTCACTTAAATATGTTTATGTTATTTATTGCATTTCCAAAATTAAAGAAGTCGAAACAGAAAGTAGAATTATGTTGCAAAAAGAAAAAACAATAGTTTTGATCACAAAATACTTATTCAAAATAAATTGTATGCATAGAAATAATACTAAAATCAGATCGCCATTTACCGTTCATGAATGCACAACTTCCTTAAATGATTTTGTTTTATTTCATGCTTGAAGTATGCTGCTCTTGGTGGATTTATTCTAGTGTTCGGTTTCTTTGCCTTCAATGGTTCATCCTCGGGGTCTATTTCTAAACCAGGTGACGAGGAATCCGTAGCTAGTGCGGTTGTCAACACAGTTATGGCGGCCAGTGGTGGGGCTTTTATTACACTAGTTTTAAAGAGAACAACTTATTTTGGTGACAGCAAATGGAGCTTTCTCACAACCTTAAATGGATCTCTAACTGGTATGGTAGGTACATGCAAACAATTTGTGACTCTTATAGCGCATTTTACAAACTAAAATAATTTTAGAATCATGATTCAAGGTATAGATAAGTCTAAAGATTGCCGGTACAGTTTCGAGTAAAAAGCAGTTGCCTATTGATAAATGTATGTACTAATGTATGTGCACGGTTTTAAGGCTCCGATATAAAAGTTATGAATCTGGAAGTTGGATCTTCGGTACCTCCTGGACACAACCCTAGAAGAAAGCAAAAGCCCGAACAACCCGGAGCATGAAAAAACAAGATGTGCTTCTTGCCAACTGCCTTTTTTGACTTAAAACATGTAAGATTTTCATAAATATTTAGTGTCACAACCCGAGCTTGAAACTTGTCAGACTATCAATTAACAATAAATTATGAGAAAGATCGCACCATAGTTTATACATTTGTTTGCTTTAGGTATCTGTTTGTGCCGGATGTCATGCGTACCGAACTTATTGCGGATTTCTTGTAGGATTTTGTGGAGGATTGATGTATTTGTTTCTAACTTGGGTTGTTATAAAACTGAAAGTGGACGATCCTTTGGATGCTACTGCTGGTAGATAATTTTTTATTTATTTGTTTTTTGTTTATTTATTTTTACATCATTCATTTAGTACTATGTAATATTTCTTTAGCTTCAAATTCTACGCACAATATAGAATCGAACGTTCAAATACATTTGGTAACTTGCAAAAGCGATGAGTGCTGAAGATTCAGAATAAACAATAACAATTCACAGGTTAACATGGGCATTTTTGGACATGGAAATGCAATACATGTAGTTATTTAATGCACTTTTAAAATATTTTCCATTTTTTGGGCAGTTGGTAATAATTTGATATTACATTCTGAATATCACGTGACTACATTCTGAAAATCACGTGACTATAATCTGAAAACCACGTGACTACAATCTGAAAACCACGTGCCTACATTATGAAAATCACGTGACTACTATCTGAAAATCACGTGACTACATTCTGAAGATCACTTTACCACAATCTGAAAACCACGTGACTATATTCTGAAAATCACGTGACTATATACTCTGTACTATTGCAACATGGTTTGATATTACATTATTATCAGGGATATATTATCTACATGACAAAGGACATGTTTTCATGTTGATTGATGGAATATTGTATACAGTTATACAATTGTATTTAGTTATTCCTGTGTTATTAACTAATCACCGCATATCAAGCTAAATATAATTATGATTTTCAGTTCATTTTGGAGGCGGCATTGTAGGATCAATTGCTGCTCCCCTTCTAACATATAAAAGAGGCGTGTTTTATAACTGGAATAAAATATCCGTTTTGGTATGTACGATTTACCTATTTACCTGATTTATCTAATCAAATATGGACATGTAACATTTTAATGCTCAACTGAAATGTTTGCACTTGTTTGGTCGAGAGCATGACACGTGAAATGGAAGGTCCGCAAATGAGACATTTGCCTAAACAT
Source organism: Mactra quadrangularis (assembly GCA_025267735.1). Classification (NCBI taxonomy): domain Eukaryota; kingdom Metazoa; phylum Mollusca; class Bivalvia; order Venerida; family Mactridae; genus Mactra; species Mactra quadrangularis. Next base: position 14,277,098 of record CM046304.1, read on the forward strand.
ATGTTCATGGATGTGCTATAATATTGTTTTGTTTTGGATTTAACGGCAATTCAAAATTTTAAAGAACACAGTGATGCTCTAATTGAACCACAAATGTTAAGTCTGTTTTGAATAACCCGATTCACTTTCAACACGAGTAAAAACATTGCCGGTATACCGATCTGCATAGAAGCAAACATGGTATATTTAATTCGAGGCTTTTAGGACGGTGTCCTATAAGGGTACAGGACAGAGTTAAGAATCAGTAGTTTAAGCAAATTGCATCGGGTTGTATGAACAAAACCGAGCCATGTCGATTTAAAGTTCTGCAATATCTCATGCGGATTACTTGGGGGATATCATTATAATTGCAGTCCAAGAGAATGAAAACCTCCAGTGAATGTGTTTCTAAAAATAGACTCAAGCAGAATGTAAATCTATTATCAGCGGTTGGCAATAAAGGTCACACGGTTTGCCAAACTCTCCTGTAAAACCGCACAGATGTTTAGTTTTTACAAAAATGTAGCAATATGATCTCCATTTACAATAATTTTATCAAAAGCCCTGTCCCATCAGTACTATCAGTACTTTGATTTATCATTGTAAACCAATGTACATATGTTTTGTTACTTTTGTATTATATTTTGCTTCTATATTTTAGTATTTAGGCTGGCAGGTAGCTGGTATGGTATCGATATTTATTTGGGCATTAGTGCTAAGTATTATCACATTTTGGTCATTGAAAAAAGCTGGCATCCTCAGGGTTTCAGAAGAGTATGAATTGAAAGGTATAAAGCTTGAATTGCAATGTATTAATTTTTTTCCATTCAGTTCATTGTACAATAAATTATTAAGATTTTTCATGAATCCTTATATATTCATTTGCAATTACGTCGAAATGATTAATTCTAATGTTGCTATAGAACGATACAGTACGACATCAAGTGAAATTGTACAATACGATACAATACAATTCAATACGACAATGATTAGTTAGTAGAACTAATAAAATATTCTAGTTAGATAACTGAATATGAGCAAAACTAATTACATGTACCTGTATCTTCTAGCAAGTTCTTTCAAAGTTTAAAATCAAAGCACAGAAGGCGCTGAATTTGTTTGGGTCACGGAATATAAGAAAGGTGAAGGTTGTGTGGAAACAATGAGATATAAATGTAGTACAGATACTACAGATGCTATGAATTCAAAGAACAATGCCACAGGGTTATAAATTTATATTTTAATGAACTGAAAATAATGTGGTCCCCGATCAGTGGGGTGCCTCAATTGAGTTGCCCTCAATTCATGATTTTGCAATTTTAGGCGAGAACAAAGGAGCCGTGACCTTATTCCGACTGCTGTGTGATTTCGCGCACATTTATTTCTGTCACATACTAGTGTTTGTTGCAAATGAATTCTACGGTCATATTTCATTTAAAAAAAGTTACAACATTACCGCTGCATCTTATAACTTCTTCAAATGAAAATCACATCCACATTAAATATCCAATATGGCGTCGCTTAAAACGTAAATAAACAGAGGAACTGTGACCTACTTAAAATATATGCGCTTTAATCAAAGTTGTCACTGTCACAAACCTGTTCGTTTTGTGGAAAAAGTATTCAGGCAGCTTCTTAAACTGAAAATCACATCCACACGATCCAAATTATTTGGCGTCGCTTTATAATGATAGGCCTATTTAAGTAAACAAAGGACCTGTGTCTGTGCCCAACAAAAAATTGAATCTGTATGCGCTTTAATCAATATTATCACTGTCACTAATTGGTTTGTTATGTGAAATCAACTTTACATATATTTCTTGTTTATAAATAATACCAACAAACGATAATGTATAATAAATATTGCATGAAATTTTATTTACAAATCTTCTTTCTTTCTTCTCCGTGGGTTGTTCTGTTGACTCTTCAGCGTGGTTTGATCACGTGGCAAATTGAATTTGTTATATAAACTAACCCATAGGCGAACACCTTTTAATTGAAGAGTTCAAAATTGACGTGCGTTTAATCAAAATTATTTCAATATATTACCAGTAATTTGCGGAAATGTTACAGAATTGCACAATATTAGAAATCTTCGACCAATCGGGAACTATATTGTCTTCCATGATCAGGTTTGAAAATTAATGCGCCTGTTATTTGACAATTAATCTGGTTCCCTGTCCTATTATAGTTCGCAGGGGACCAGTCCATTTGACAATCTTCACGCAGTGATCTCCCCTGAATTTTTCGGCGTTAATGTCCATGTAAAGGGAAGTAACCGCTTCAAAAAAGCGGACTACTTTCGGTATTTGCAATTAACAGCATTCGGGTCTGAAATTTCGCTACCATTATTTGTTTGGTCTGACGACCCAAACAAATAAAAACGGGAAGACTTTAACTATACTTAACACAACTAAATGTGATGAACTCTCGACAGTTTTTAAAGGAATAGCAAGGCTAAAGTTTCACTTTCCCTTTTCCCGATTTTGCATTATTCTGTATCACTAGTATATTATAATTGTTGTTGCAACATACATGCTGAAATACAACTTGGCAAAATATTTCTATAATTTCTCTAAACCCACTTGGGTCAGGTTAACTAAAAAAGATTGTGTTAAATTAACATTTGCTAAAAATAAGATACAAATGCTTGTTGTTGCACAATATTAATTCAATTTTACCACAATGATACATTTACCACATCCGATTGCTAAAAAGTTACCACATGGAAATGTCTAATAACAACATTTATAGCAAATAAAAATCTATAAATAGCTCAGGGATTACCCTCTGTATCCTACTTTCGTTTTCAAAAATGTGTACTCTATAAGTTTTAAATTGTTCAGTTATGTGTAATCAGTGACAAATTATATTGGTAAGTGATCTATTAAGTACTTAACGACTAAACTGTGTTCTAGTCATTTGTCCGTGAACAAGTTTACTTTTAGTTACATATATCTAACCAGACATCAAGGCGGAGTCTACACTGGGTAGTGGGCGGGTTTATTGTCGGTCGACAGCGACACCTAGTGAATGTGAATTGCTAGATAATATACGTCTCTGCAGAAAGTTACAAGGGAGATAACATATGCCGGCTTAGTTATATTACAATGAGGTGTCACGCTTGTACTACGCCTCATTGTCTTTGTTGAAAATTGTTGAAGCGTGGATAATGTAAATTTGAGAATTTGTACACTCTCTTGTTACCATTGGAACGATGTAAAGACTTCGTAACAAAAATTAGAAACTTCCAAAAATATACATGTATATACATTCATGTACATGTATTTGACAGGTCTTGATCTACCCAAGCATGGCGAGGCAGCTTACCCCGCTGAAGCATATGGACATGGCTGGGGAGATGTGCAGAATACTACAACCATTAAAGGACTCGCTAAAAATGCTATAGAACCCATGACAGTCTTTGTTGTACAAGGTTTGTATTTTTGTTTTATATAGTGTTACATTGCATATTGTTCTATGTAAATATGTACAAAACGAAACATCATAAGCAGTGTCCGTTCCTTTACTTTTTAGCATTTTTATTTGGAATCTTTTTTATGCAAAAGAGAACTACATATGCCTTTGGCTATTCACAATATTCGTGGCAACACACATTTTTTAAAGATTTCCCCTTAATTTTTAGAATTTTTTCCCCATCTTTTTTGGCAAAAATGTTCCATATACATTTGGCCATTCACAATATTCGTGGCAAATACCACCCATTCATGACAAGCAGGTTTTCGCCGATTGTCAAACAAAATTATTGAATGACATCAAATCTAGCAGTAAACGAGGTAATACGCTAACATAATTTGTGCAGAGGATTCAAAGTTAACATTTTTATCTCTCAAGCGTATGTGGTCATTTTCGGACGAAAACATGCATGAGTTACCTTTAGCACTATTTAATCTCTATTAGGGATTTTATATTACATGTTATATAGAATCCCTGTCTCTATCTATATTTCGATTGCTGAAAAAAAAATTTGTAAGTATTCTGAAGATCACGTGACTATATACCCTGACTTTATTGGTACGATTTTCTTCTTCACGGTATCCAACCCTAGGTGTACCTCTCCTGTGTATAGGTTTCGAATTAAAGTAATTCATTGAGCCGCGAAGGGAGTGTACCCTTGTACCCTAGGTCAGGGATTTTATATAACAGGGATTTGTACCCACATAGATTTACAACAAATTTCACTGTCGTGGCAATTATCTAGGCCCATAACGATAACAAGTATTACAAGTTTAGATAAATATATTTACGTAAAAAATTTACCAGTACCATTTAAATTAACATAAAGGTTAGGAAAAATGTGTTTCTAGATGATTTTGATGTACATTATGCTTACAGACTGTTTTACAAAACTATGCATTTTTCCGCCGATCTGCCATTTTCAGCCCTAATTTACATAACCAAGAGTCATATTTTCGATTATAATTGCAACAAATGTTTGTAAAAAAAACGTCAGAAACATTCACAAGTTGCAGGGAAGACATGTACAAAAACATAAATCAAGTTTTTAAACTCAGGAATAGTTTGTACAGCCTGCTTCAGCTAGTTATAGCTGTGACGACAGTGAGTACTCAAAAAGCACTTCGTTGCAAATCCCTGTTTTATAAAATCCCTGCCTAGGTCAATCTCCGTAAACAGATATCCTGTAGAGCGTTGTCATATAGGATCTCTACTGTCTCCGTGGAAGGTCACGTCAAGATGAACTTTGTGTCGACCAATCAATGCGTAGCTTTCATTTAGACGAAAACAAAATTAATCACATTTTGATTTCGTAATTTCTTTTTTTAGACCAAGGTTTGCATACTAATTTAATTTGCATTCTGCGATTGGGCGGCTCATTTCAAATTGCGTGACGTAGACGATGTAAACAAATTACGTATCATAACAATTTCGTCATGAATATTATGATGTGAAAAGGTCACCTGAACGTGACCTTCGTTTGAAAAAGGCCAGATCTAAATTAGCGAGTAGGCGAGCGGAAAATTTTAGATCGGGTTTTAATTAGATTGTGCCTAGGTGTAACGTCTATTGAATTGTGATTTCAGAAGTACCTGTTGACAGACCAAAAACGAGGGAAGCAGAACATCCAGAAGTGACTGCATTAAATAGAATCAGGAGACAAGAGTCACTGAGGAATGGAACCAAAGAAGCAGAACCAGGAACCTCAGAGAATGAATCATGGTCATAGAACAATGAGTGTCAAAACTCAACAAACACTTTACCTTTGTGATATCTTATGATAATATGATTTGATATCTAAATCAATGATTGTCAACTGCTATTCAAACTACATCATGGATTTTCAGTTTACTTAAAGTGCATAAAGTTATATCTGGTGTAATATTACTTTACAAAATAATTGTTGGTACCCAATGATCAGGGGTTCGTATAATCAAGTGTCTTACAACCGCTTTAGTCGTAAATTCTTCTATGATGTTTCGTTTAATAATCGTAATATTTTTGATAATACTTATGCTGTCCAGCTTCTTTTCTAAGTTTTAAAAGAGGATAAATATATAATGCACTCGTGTGTTCATGCTTTACCTCACAACCTTTGAAACTAGAATATCCATGACTTTAAATGCTAAGCAAAGCATAAGCAGTGATGGGTTAACACGCAAAAACGACAATATATTGTATTCAGAACTCTTTTTTGTAATCATATTCAACCGTGTGATTTAAAATTGCAAAGAAACAAATCCAATTATGTAAATTAGAGATCAAGGCAAATTCTATCTTACACACTTACCTAATCGAACTTGTTTATGTGTTCTTAAAATTAGCGAAGGATGAACCAAAAACCTTGTCTGCAAAGTAGGCACGGTTCGCAAGTTGACTGTTTCTCGTTAGAATTTCGGATACTTAAATCAGCATAAATTTAACCGAACGACAAAAGTGAGGTATCCACTGTAATGCTTGTACTAAGTACATTTGATTTAAGCCTATATAGTGAGAAATGTTCATTTGAAAACAGAATAACCGATACTTTGTACAATTCAAGCGGCGCCGCCATTGTTTTACTTTGCCTGACGTACTTTTACCCGTATAAGCACTGGTACTCAGACAAATTCTATGGTATACAAACGAGTGAAACGACCCTGAAAATCAATGTTTGTTTATGTACATCTATTTAAAGATTTTGTAAATTTTTTGTGACACACTCTCATGATAACTTGTATTTTAGTAATGTTGATTTTATAAAATGGCGGCGATCAAGTATATTTTTAAGTAGTGATATCTCCTTTGATCGGGTAATATAACTTAACATTACAATTTACATATGTATTGCTGTTGTTTTCTTACATAATAAATAAACCTTAATGTTGTAAAATAATATGTTTTTGTTTGTTTTTTGTGTCTGTTCTGGTCGGTCGAAACATGGGGGGGGGGCGAGGGGGTGCTTAAAGGATTACTATAAACAACAAAATTTCAGTGGATAAAAAAAAACAATAGTTACAAGCAGCAATCTTCGTTAATAATCAAAACAAATACATAAAGAGATGATATCAGTTAATTGTTAGTTGCAATACTAGAGTGGGGTAGGTTTGAAGAATGTTTGAATTTGTTTTGAAAGAGAAATATCTTAAGCAAAGGGTGGAAATTATTAGGAGGCGGTGAATTTTTATATTAAGTGGTAAAATATTCCAGACAGATGCAGATTTGTATTAGATCGTTGTTTTACTACAGTAAAGTTCCCCTATTAAGATCAGCAAAATTGATGGTCTTAATAGCGAAACAGTCTTATTATAAAGACCCTTTTATTCACAAATTAAGCATTTGGGTCTTAATATTTGTCAAAAAAATCGCATGATTTAGAATTTACAAAAGTGGTCTTAATAGCAGAACTTTACAGTGTAATATGATTTACAAAAAACGGTCGAGTAAGCATGGAACTGTTTATATGAGAATGAGAATGACCTACATGTACTTCAGTCATATTTCGGCGGTAAGTTCCTGAACAGGCCTGGATCTCTGGACCCGAACTTTCAACCTGGTACTTTGCACATTACCTGTCGCTAGTAGCTGGCAACAGCCTTACAAAGAGTGAATGAAGTGAATGACCGTAGAACATAATTTATTATATTATCACAGAAATAAACATAATATACTTAAAAAAGTAAAGCAATTGCATTTTAAAGTCCTAAATTTCATCCCAATGTACGTTCACTAATTTTACAGCTATTAACCCATGGTCATAGGGCTACTGGAATCTATCTATCAATCTCCCTAGGGTTTTTTCACTCTGCCTAGTGCAGCCGAAACTTTGTTGCAACCGAATTATATTACCCTCACAGTTACCCATATACACCTGGGTGAGTGAAGCAATCGCATGTATATTTCTTGCTCAAGGAAATTAGCAGTGCCCCTCCCCTGGCGGAGTTCGAACCCTGGATCACTAGATCCCTAAGCGCGTTCCTACCAATGGACTGCTACCACTACTGATGTAATATTATACTCAAACGTAGCTACATTATCCCAAATACAGTCTAATATACAATGTAAAGTCAAGTTTGTTTAAATCATAAAAATTTCTATGTAAAGGTAATTTAGTCATGACATTGTAGTAACTAATAATCTATATAAAAACAATGGTTTTCATTATTAATAGTAATGATCACAATCGACTTATATTAGATTATATCAGACTATCTATATCTAGAACGGTACAGTACAACCTCTTAACTATAATGTCAATAATAGTTTTCATAATGGTTTTGTTATTTGGCTGGAGACAGTCATGCTAGTCTGAGGCCGCAGTCCGACAAACTCCTCACAGTGCTTAAGTCACGCTTTGCTGCTTTATCACTGCCAACACGTAAATCACGTGACGCTAGTGATACCATGTGACACCAATGTGTTGCGTGTGAAAAGCAAATTCGTTATTTTTAACAAATTATTAATTGAAACTATTTTTTTTTCTTTATGTACTTTGAATATTATAATTAACAACAAAAAGACTCAATGTAAAAAAAAAGAAAAAAAATATTCCGCTCTTCGAGGGACGAATTTACCTGTAGTGGCAGTGGTTATTGATTTATTAAAGGGAAATAACCGCTGCGGGGAGTTTGGCAGGCCGAAGGCTAATATGTATGTCTGAAGCCAAATAACAAGGCCATTATGAAAACACTTCATTATTGACAATTTTATTAATTAACTATAAACTTTGTGAAAAAGAACAATAGATTAAGGATATGTTATGGTATGGGTTAACAATTTATTTTTATAGATTGTACCAGCATTCAAAATGGCGGCATTTTTCTGTTGAAAGAAAAACACGGCCCTTAAGAGAAATCTCGGCCATTATGATATTCGAACGAATCCAAATGCCTGAATCTTATAATAGCCAAGGTATTTTATAAAGGTCGTGTTTTTTTCCCATAATGGCCGAGTATTTGGTTATAATACCGTAGTGAACGCCATATCAACCCTGAATTGAAGCCCAATATCTATCAATTAATAAGATACTTTATTAATTACATGTAACTGTTTTAAAATTGTATCGATTAAACGGATCCTAGTTTTAACCGACATTGGTATATTACTGTCAGCTACATTGTTTGTTGGCCATATAGACACATTAGTGGTCTCAATAAAGAGGTTTTACTGTATTATGGGTTCTTAACAAAACAATAATAAATGTATGCGCATGAATATTGTAATACAAGAATTAGCAATACACAGCTAACTTTTATTTAACTAATGCATGCACATGTATACAATTTTCGTACTATTTAGAACCGCCTTACAAAGAAAAAGTGTTCCATTTTTTTTTCGCTCTCTTCATATTTCTCCAGATCAATATTGATCAAAATCATCGAACCGATTGATTGTTATTAGTTAAAATCTATTGTTTTAATTTCAAATGACTGGTTCCTGTAATTCTATGCGCCACTGTCAAATGTTAATGTAAATCTAGATTGTACTCCTACAATGGACGTTAACTCGGTAACCAGCCGAACTAATTTCAATAATTACTATATTAGTAGTGTACTAAATTATTTCATTCCACATTTATGTTTTAAAATACAAATGGAGTATACAACACTGTTTTTACTATTCTACTTCATATTTGGAATTATATTTGATTTCAACTCACTGGCCTGTTGCCTAGTAGTGTTTTTCTGTTGTTTATTTTACGATTTAAGAAATGTTTTTACTTTTTGTTTGTTTAAATTTGTCGGTAAAATCAGGCGAACTTATTCACCAAAACAGTTTTTGGAAACACAGACATATAGTAGTAAGTAACTTCGGTTATAATTATTTAATAGCCCCGTACAATTCAGAAAATTAGAATGTACTGGTCGCAGCAGTTTATTTCAACCTTGCTTATGCGGTCACCTGCTGTAAACGGCCAATCCGACCATTTGTCCTCATTAGCCGCTTTATAGGATCAACAACAACCAGATATCTATGAACAATACCAATCGACTCTTTCCTATCAACCACCGCTCTAGACATCTTCAAGAACATGTCGTCAAGATACCTTACTCTTTCACTACTTACTATCAACAGTATTGTTTCCCCGGAACAACCAAAGACTGAAACAGTCTCTCTCCAGACATTACATCAGTCGGCTCAGTTGATGCCTTTAAAACTCAACTAGCCAAACTCTTTTTTTTGGTATCCTCCTATGCATCATTGTTTTTATCATTTTAAAACTGTACATACTCTTATTTTGAACTCTTTTTCTTTCTCTTTTTGGCGCAACCACCTGACAGTAACATTCAACCTGTTGAATCTGGTCAATAACTGGTAGATGTAATGCAAGCTACTCTGTATAATCAGGAACTTCACTTTATATCATGTACTGAAATTTATATATTTCCAATAGGTGCTTTCGTTTTTTGTTTGTCCCTTTCATATTTTAAAATCTCCCTCTTTGCTAAACGGCTGTGTGGCAGGTCTATGTTTTATAACTTTCGTTCCTGATGTGTTTGCTGACATCTTTTTTGTATACTTCAGCAATATGCCTACTCTGTGACGTGGATTTTAATTTGAGACAAACAGAAGAAAGTTTGTTACAGAAATGCAAGCTTGCATACATGCGATTTTTCTCAGATAATTCAGTGTATTATGAAGTAAGCAATCTATCAGCAAAGATAAAGTTAAAACAACGATATATACAATACATAGAACCCATAAAACTATTTGAACGTTACGAAATTCTTACAAAGGTGAGTTCTGATCTAAATGCTCTTCTGTGTTCGGTTTTAACGCCGTAGCCACACATTGTAAAGATCTAATCATGGCAGTCAGTCAACCTATTCTCCTCCTGGAATGGCTAAATCTCTGAATTAGGCTGTTAACCATTAACTAGGTTCATACTTCTGTCAGTGAAAACTAGCCTACACGATTTCGAAGGGAGGATGGCCGTAGAAATTATTTAATGACCAATAAACACGAGTGTGCCCCACCCGGATATCGAACCCACGACAGTTTGATTGGTAGGCTTGCGTGCTACTGACTGTGCTAGCTGGATGGGCAATCGTAGTGCTCACTGCCCTTTTTTCGCAAGTCTGAGGTAGAATTCACTTATGGTAATTTTTCTGTCATTATTGTATTTATCTTAAAACCATCATAATGATTACAAGACATAATACCCCTTAAAACACTATGCCTATATTATAATGCCTTAATATAGATCGAAATTGTGCAAGTACATTTTGCCTTGATGTAAAAACAATGCAAATTTTCAACTTGAATGGTCTGTTTAACTTCGGTATTTTGTGTTTAGGAGCTAAGGAAGCTTTGTTAAATAGTTAATTTCATTTCATCAAGTTGTCAATTTAAGTCTCTTCTTTCAGATACTTTATTGGGAAGGACAACTGCTATACGTGGAACAGTCGATAATGAGATATTCGGATAATTACAGATGTGCCGCTGTGTACAATATGTTTCACATATCAGGGGCGACAACTATAGACTTACTACAACAACTTGAATCTAGTCGTGTACAACCAAACCTTCCAATACGGACGAAAATGATTTCTTATTTACTCAAATTACAAGAACACTCGTCAAGTGTCATAACAGTTAATATGAATGGCCGGAAGCCGTAGATTGATGTGAAAGTACAACGTTACATGATGAGATATCATTTTACTTCTTTATTTTAGTGACAGGATCTGATTGCTAAATAAAAAAGCAACATCATATTCTGTGTCCGATAGTCGGTAAACAGATGTTATTGCGAAACTATGGTCTATTGATTGTGTGAAACACGTAGTAAGAACACATCTGTTTAGAACTTGTAATTTGCTAACGTATAATTTTGTATAATATTTGGAAAAGTGGAACTTGTAAATAAACTAGCTTGTATCGAATCGAAGATTTGACTTACTCTGTTCGAACTTAGTTAAAGAGGCGGCTGTGTTACAGATATGCCAACAAAATGAAGCTGAAAAATAATCGCTGTAGGGAGTTTGTTTGAAAGAAGACGCTTTTAAATTAAACGTCATTAAGAGAGACTTTAAAGTTCGACCCTGTTAAAGATTTTATATTCATTATTTAGCATGCCTCTTCTACTATTCCCCTAAAGTGGCATTTTAATTTATTTTTTTCATTTTCACAATTATTTTGTTTAAACGTTATATTATTTCTTTTTACGAAATATTACTTCATTTAAAATATGTTTTCCTTTTCACTGTTATTTCGTTTAATGCGAAATATTAAGTAATTATATATTTCGTCTAGACGAAATAATATTATTTCGTTTTTTTTTCGGAAAAAATATTTCGTTTTTACGAGATAACAATAATTATTGGATATTAGTGATATTTTTTTCTTAGAAACGAAATAATGGTGAAAATATAAGTATTTCAAAATGTTCCAGGGACGGATCTAGGATTTTTTCTAGGGGAGGTCCGAACATTTTCTAGGGGGGGGGGGGGGTCCAAACTTTCGAACCACAACCACATTATACACATTTTGCAGAATAATGCAACGTATTAATAATTAAAACTGCATATAACCATTTAATCTATGTTAAGCACAGAGAAAATTTGCTATATGCTCCTTTAAAATGACTTACAGTCAAGAAAACACTAATGGGCAGGTACATCTTTTAAATTATAGGGGGTGTCCGGACACCCTACCCCCCACCCACTAGATACGCCTATGGTCACTTTAGGGGCTCCGTACCCTTCCGTGTATTTACCACAGCATTTTATCTCATGACTCAGTGCCAGGTGCATTAGCAGTCAGCAGTGGGCATGGGTAGCAAGTTCAGAGTCAAATTCAGTGAGTCGGGTTCAAATCCTGACCCCGTCAAGTTATACTTTCATATGGAAAACCCGCAGGAATTTCTATTTTTCTTCGTAGAGGAAGAACTAGTGAGTACTTGTTAACGAAAACATTTAGAAAGTACAAAAAGGGTCCCTTCTTTGAACCTACTGGGGACGCTGCTGGTCCTTTATGCACGAGATATGCCTTAAGTCACTACATTAAATTAGATAGTAATTTAATTCATGTAAAAAGTTACATGTAACTGTATACATCGAAAGTAGGTTAGTTTACGTGCGTATTAAGCGAAGATAAATAAAAAAATGAACTTTAAATAAATTGTGTAAACATAGCATGTTTTTGAACTGTGATATTTGGACTCGTCCTTTATAGGGAAAACACATTAGTCATGAGACCGCAATACTAGGGTACAGGTTCAAAGTATGAAATTCGTATGATAAAGAAAATGACCGTTCAGTCTTATTCATCGCTACATATCAACTAGGTTTATGAAACTTGTTGTTTAATTGATGATAACCGAACATTTCCGAAAATATTCATTCATTGCTATTCTTGACTAATGCTGTGGATCGTTGAGCAAGTGGCGATCCGATCCGAACCACGATTCATGTGTAACGATTCACGAATCGAACCACGAATCACTGGTTAATGAAAAAGCATAGAGTAACTTCATACCATAACGCATATATTTATATAAATTTATTGTAAATATAATAGAATAAGTGAAGAACTAATGTAACAGAAGCGTTTATTTCATGGAAAATCATGTAAAAGATTCAGAAGAGAATTTTCACGTGTGCCAAAAATGTGGGCAATTTTCGAGATAATAGTGGTGTGCAAAGTACATAAATTCATGTTTTTATTTGTAGTGCAGCTCATTTTCGGTGGTAATCTAGCTGAACATTGTCTTTCTTTTTTTAAATAATAGATCGCGATCTGACGATTTGGGAAGTGCCGATTCGTACTCGATTTTCTGGTCAAGATCGCGATTATCCGAGTACTCGGATATTCGCAACAGCCCTATTCTTGACAGCTAGACTCTTGATCGTTTGTTAGATTGACGCGCCAAGCTCACTATAGTATTGCGCGTAAAGTTTGACCCCGATCTTACCTTTCACATTTGCATCTAATAATTATCCGGAAAAAAAATAGAACCACGCCTATTCTACAGTTCGGCAGAGATTGTAATTATAGAAGTATAGTAAGATTTCTTTCACCTTACGAAGGTCAAAGTGCATTGAATATTCATGAAGAAGATCCCAATGCGGTGAACAGGTGTGCAATACAATACTAGCAAGTGTTAATTACAATTAATTTGACGAATCTCACTAACTGATATCCTTAGCCCAGTGGTAACGCGTCAGCCGTCAGACCTAAAGGTTTAAGGTTCAAATCCCAGTAGCATAATATTTTTTCAGACTAAAACCTTGCTACGTTATTTTCATCTTATTTATAATATGGTGTCAGTATTATATAGATTATTCAAATTTTTCTCCCTCGTGAATCTCGTGCACGCAAAGAGTGTATACAACGACCAATATGTCTTTAAAGTGTTAGTTAGGTCATCATGTCTGAAACGTGTTTACAAGCACGCGAAAAATTGTCAAAAATGTAAAGACATTATTTATAATGTTGCTTAATTCTTTTAAATCGGGTGTATCAACCTCTTTAATAATGGTGTAGCCCATATTTACAAAGGTAAGCGCCGTGACCTTCGTAAGGTGAAAGAAATCTTACTATATGTTTCTGTGGTAAATTTCAACACACAATCCTCACGACCACGGAGTAAGGCCAAGCCAAATTGGAATTTTGTTAAGCGTCAACTCAAGTTTTGCAAACCTAGGTACCTATTCACAAAAACTCACAAACCGAAAATGAAACCACATGTCCATTCTAGATAGTATTCACACGAATAACATGAATGTTTATGGCATTAATGTGAGATTAAAGTAATTCTATAAAAAATTATATACCACATACACATGTACTTTCATTAATCAAATACACAGAAACAATGAACTATCAGTATTTCCTGAGAAAAATCTGTTATCGAATATCAGAACAACATAATTACTTATGTATATTTCACCAACATTTTTGGGGGATTGAGGACTCTCAAACCTACGCGCACGTGGACGCTTAACAAACTTCCGGTATGGCATGGCCTAATCGTACATCAATACTACATCTGTATTCAATGTAATGAATATTCTTGCATAAAGGTCAGGTCGGGGTCAAACTGTACGCGCAACACACATAATATACAAATGTGCGTACAGCTAAAACTACATGTGTATTTATAGACTGAGAACTATGCTACTTACTTTTTGATCAGCCCCTCTTACAATACATACGACATTGTATACGAGAGTAGTGAACAGGTTACATTTCCTTGATGTTTTTATCAGGATTATGTTTGTTTCTTCACTTATTGGACTTAAACGTTACAAACTTTAACTCGCACAGTGAGTAACTATTTTTTAAAAATTTATTTGACATTCTTAGATTATATTTTGTTGTTGTTGTTTAAATTTGGTACACGTGTATCGTTGTTTTAATTCTAATACAAACAAGTGTATACACAGGTATGATAAAATATGTGATAATTAACTAAGTAGTTGCTTTAATTATAATTGATAAAGGTATATGCCCATACTTCTTTATGATATATACTTGTAAAGGTACATGCCCATACTTTTTATTGTTTAGTACTATTGTTATTTCCTTTTTTGTGGTTCGGTTTAACGCCGTAGCAACACATTGTATAGGTTATATCACGGCGGTTAGTCCACCTACTCACTGTTCCTGTAAAGGTTAAAACTCTGGATTTAGCTGTTGCCCAACTACTAAGCGCATACTAAGCGTTACAGTCAGTAACTGTCTTCTGTCCTACATGATTAATTATCGGTGGTAAAAGGAAGAATGGCCGTAGAAATTAGTTTATGACCATTCTTCATGAACGCATGCCCCGCCCGGGAATCGAACCTACGACCCCTCAATCAGTATACTTGTTTTTCCTTATTTTACTGTCGAACCTACGACCCCTCAATCAGTATACTTGTTTTTCCTTATTTTACTGTCAGTGGAGAATACATTAACCCCGCTCATTTAAATACATGTATAATATAAAAAAGTAAACTAATCAATTTAGCTTATTCGTTTTGTTCAATATTTAACTTTTTTATTAATTTTTAACGCCGTGTCAACACAATTTAGGTCATTTACGGCGTCTAGCGCCCCTAACCTAGCTTTCCTGGACCCTTGTTTATAACCAGTACACACCTACCCTTCCACAAAACCGGAAACTTCTCCATATTATCTTATCAATGGAGGAAAATTGACATTATTGTCAAATTTTCATGGAATGGTATAAACTCCCCGGGTGGGATTCGAACCTTCGGGACACGAGATTCCGAATCCCGGCGCGCTACCAACTGCGCTATTGGCCCGGGTTACAAATATTTAACGAATAGTATTTAAAATATGATAAAGACGGTATTGTTTGCATCAACACCAACGGGCCAGGCTGTTTAAATAATGCGATTTATACATATTAAATACAAAATATTGACAAGTACATGTACAATTGTACCATTGGAAAACTGCCTTTATAACAATAAAAATCCATACTAATACCATGTTTGAATCGATCTCAACTGAACGTGAATGCTATTATATTTTACGACTAAAATAGACTGGCTTTCAAATAATGAATCAAGAAGAATAGCAAACATATGAATGGACGCGTTGTTTTCACAATATAATTTCATATAGGTTAACGTTTTCGATTAAGACAAATATGAACGTACGTGCATAACTAGTTTAATGCATGCGATTTTTTGTAATATCAAATCATTTGTACAAGGTTCGAATTCTGGGGGAACATTACAATGGTACTGCCATTTTATTCGAGAGTTAATACAGCAATATTGGTTCAATATCTAAGGGTCCGTTACAATTGTACAGTCATTGATAATTAGGATTTCAAACCCAGCAACTCTGGCACGCTATATGGGGCCATTACATAGACTCAGTGTTATGTACTAAGGAGTTTAAACCCAGCAACTCTAGTACGCAATATGAAGCCATCACATTGGTCCAGTGTTTTGTATTGTGGAGTTCAAACCCAGCAACCCTGGCACGCTATATAGGGCCATTACATTAGTCCAGTGTTATGTACTAAGGAGTTCAAACCCAGCAACTCTAGTACCGAATATAAAGCCATCACATTGATTCAGTGTTATGTACTAAGGAGTTCAAACCCAGCAACTCTGGCACGCTATATGGGGCCATTACATTGGTCCAGTGTTATGTACTAAGAAGTTCAGACCCAGCAACTCTGGCACGCTATATGGGGCCATCACATTGGTCCAGTGTTATGTACTAAGGAGTTCAAACCCAGCAACTCTAGTACGCAATATAAAGCCATCACATTGATTCAGTGTTATGTACTAAGGAGTTCAAACCCAGCAACTCTGGCACGCTATATGGGGCCATTACATTGGTCCAGTGTTATGTACTAAGGAGTTCAAACCCAGCAACTCTAGTACGCAATATAAAGCCATCACATTGGTCCAGTGTTATGTACTAAGGAGTTCTAACCCAGCAACTCTAGTACGCAATATAAAGCTATTACATTGATTCAGTGTTATGTACTAAGGAGTTCAAACCCAGCAACTCTAGTACGCAATATAAAGCCATCACATTGGTCCAGTGTTATGTACTAAGGAGTTCTAACCCAGCAACTCTAGTACGCAATATAAAGCTATTACATTGATTCAGTGTTATGTACTAAGGAGTTCAAACCCAGCAACTCTAGTACGCAATATAAAGCTATTACATTAGTCCAGTGATATGTACTAAGGAGTTCTAACCCAGCAACTCTGGCACGCTTTATGGGGCCATCACATTGGTTCAGTGTTATGTACTAAGAAGTTCAAACCTAGCAACTCTGGCACGCTATATGGGGCCATTACATTGGTTCAGGTTTATGTATTTTGGAGTTCAAATACTGGGTTTAAACCCAGCAATTCTGGTACGATTTTATTAATGTTTCACACAGAAATTCGGATATTTCTTATCAAAGAAAGTAGCTTGAAATAATTGACAAATTCATTTAAACATTACATTGTAATTGTGTATATGTTCTATGTGAGTAATGTAACTAAGTTTAGTTTTGCATTCATAACCTTAGGGCATCATAAATATAAAAAGACACAAATACTATTCACTATAACATTTTTATAATTACTCAAAAGTCATTAGATGACTCGGTGAAATACGCATATCGACGATTTCTTCTTGATTTAATGACGATTGACAGAAATTCGATTCCGAAGGCCCCCGGCAGGTCATGTATGATGATAGATCCAGTGACTGAACATTGTCATACTTAATTCATAGAAATTTCTGAATGTAAATGAAAGAGGTGGTTATCGTGAACGTTGAGTAATCCAGTGGCGCGTTTGATAAAAAACGTACGATAAAATTTATCGTTTGTCAAAAGCAAGAAACATTAATAATACGGTTATCATTTGGCAAATCAATTTCAAATATGATTGATTTATGCACAATATATACCTTTTGAATATCATATCATAGTTATGTTTATTATCCTCCTGACTTAGGAAAGTGACTTACGACAACTTTTTTCGTAAGAAGTTTTAGGGAAATGTGCAAAGAGCGTCCTATAAGAAACGTCTGTAGAACTCTGTTTTTAAAGCACATATATATGTACGTGATCAGAAATATGGTGAACGCCAAGGGTAACGATTTTCTAAATGAAAATATCTACTTCATTTTAACGATGAATTAGGTTATTGAAGATGTGTGACTGTAACTGTTGTTCATTTACTGAGATAAAATATCATAAAACTTGACAACGCAGTGAATACCTAGTATAGTTTTTTTTCTCAACTGTCAAAACATGAATAATTTCAAGGTGACTTCGTGCTCTTTGTCTAACACTCGTAATATTGAGATAGTGTGTAATCATTCACCGTGAAATTATTCAAACTTTGACAGTTGAGAAAAAATGGACTATACAGGCGTGAACGCCGCGATCAAGTCTACGTTTTGCCGTTTACCCTACATTTTAGATGTTAATTGTATCAAGCAGTTCACTCTATGCCGTCTGTCGCATTAACACTCGATTTAAACTGTGATTTTATCCAGGCATGCCAAGAATTGAACCTTGACGACGGTTCGATCCTGCGTCACTAATTTTGGAACCGCGAACCGTACCATGAATTTCGAACCGCGGTATACCGTCGCACGGTGTAACGCGGAAGTCCGCGTCATAAGTCAATAAAAACACTGCTTTAAATATACATGTATTTCATACACATATAAATTTAAAATGTATCCTTTGGTTTAGATTTACTATGTCAATAAACTAGATACGTCGCCGACGATAAACTGCGTGAGCATCATAAACAAATATTTTATCATAAATCAAAGCACTGTAAACACTGGATAAACGATTATTAATAAGGGTTGTCTCGCATAGTTCAAGTCAGACAACAATTGGTTCTATTTATTTGTATTTATTTATTGGAGTTAACACTGTGTCAACACAATTTAGGTCATTTTACGGCGTCCAGCGCACCTAACCTAGCTTTCCTGGACCCTTGTCTATAACCAGTACTCACCTACCCTTCCACAAGGCCGGAAACTTCTCCATATTATCTAATCAATGGAGGAAAATCGAAATTACTGTCAAATTTTCATGGAAGGGTATAACCTCCCCGGTAGTGATTCGAATCCGCACCCCCTCGGGCACGAGTATCCAAATCCCGGCGCGCTACCAACTGCGCTATCGACCCGGGTTTCAATTGGTTCTAACTCGATCAATGTCACCAAATTGATGAATAGAGAGACGTCGGTTTTACTATATCTATAGGTAGTTAGCGTGAAACATGAACCCATAAAAACATGAAATATCTTATAACTATCGGGTGGTATTCACTTAAATTTTGTAAGTGATCATAACTAAGATTTTCCTCCTCAAATCCAAAAAAAATCATAATTTTTCTCATATGACGAAACATACTTTCCATAAATATACAATGCAAGTTTTAAAGCCAGCAAAAAGAGGATTTTGTTAAATGGGTACGTGCAATAATCATAACAGCCATATAACAGTAGATCCAAAATTATAGATAAATATGATACCCTGACACTAAATTGACTGATATAGAATTATTTAATTGAAACTGTATATTCATTTAAGTCTTGTCTATGTACATCAATCACATAAAACATATACACTGTACATGTATATTATAAACATAATGGCTGTACAATAGCCATTCATTTTAAAGAGTTATAAAAACTATTGATAGTTACAGCAATAATACAACATAATGATAGAGCAATAGTTACAGCAATAATAAAACATAATGATAGAACAATAATTATAGCAATAATAAAACATAATGATAGAACAATAATTATAGCAATAATAAAACTTAATGATAGAACAATAATTATAGCAATAATAAAACTTAATGATAGAACAATAGTTACAGCAATAATAAAACATAATGATAGAACAATAATTACAGCAATAATAAAACATAATGATAGAACAATAGTTACAGCAATAATAAAAACATAATGATAGAACAATAATTATAGCAATAATAAAACTTAATGATAGAACAATAATTATAGCAATAATAAAACTTAATGATAGAACAATAATTACAGCAATAATAAAACATAATGATAGAACAATAATTATAGCAATAATAAAACATAATGATAGAACAATAGTTACAGCAATAATAAAACATAATGATAGAACAATAGTTACAGCAATAATAAAACATAATGATAGAACAATAGTTACAGCAATAATAAAACATAATGATAGAACAATAATTACAGCAATAATAAAACATAATGATAGAACAATAATTACAGCAATAATAAAACATAATGATAGAACAATAATTACAGCAATAATAAAACATAATGATAGAACAATAATTATAGCAATAATAAAACATAATGATAGAACAGAACAATAGTTACAGCAATAATAAAACATAATGATAGAACAATAGTTACAGCAATAATAAAACATAATGATAGAACAATAGTTACAGCAATAATAAAACATAATGATAGAACAATAATTACAGCAATAATAAAACATAATGATAGAACAATAATTATAGCAATAATAAAACATAATGATAGAACAATAGTTACAGCAATAATAAAACATAATGATAGAACAATAGTTACAGCAATAATAAAACATAATGATAGAACAATAATTACAGCAATAATAAAACATAATGATAGAACAATAGTTACAGCAATAATAAAACATAATGATAGAACAATAGTTACAGCAATAATAAAACATAATGATAGAACAATAATTATAGCAATAATAAAACATAATGATAGAACAATAATTACAGCTATAATAAAACTTAATAATACATCATATAAATTGAAGGAAAATACTAAGTGGTTACGGCGCTACAATTGAACAGCCTGTCCTGCGTTCTTTCAAACCCATCCAAAACCCACTGTCCATTAACACAGTGGAGTGGCTATACCCCGATTGCTTAGTACTGGGGAACCCAAAGATTGACCACAGAATGATAAATATTCGTACCCACAACTGATTAAAAATTACAAAGACCTGAATGCTTACGCCGTCCATGTCAATCAATTAATGTCTTATCGAAAGCATTATTTGTTACCAAATATTGACAATTTTGTAGCATTTTAAATAAAAAATCGGAGCGAGCGTGGCCAGGCAGTTATAGGATAATCGGAAAAAATGTCTTATTTTGTAAGCATGTATCAGACTTTTTAAATAAGGTTTTAATTGTGAAGGTTTTAATTGTGAGTGGCATCGTGGATTGTATACAACTTTCTCCACTGTCAAACCATGAACAATTTCACGGCGACTCAGTATAGCGCTCCTTCTCACACTCGTGATATTGTGAAAGTCTGTATTCAATCACCGTGAAATTATTCAAACTTTGAAAGTTGAGAAAAATATGCTGTACCTTAAAACAGCCTATTCATCAATAATAATCATATTCACAGACTTATTCCTTTTTAATCAGTGAACCTTGGTAGATTCATACAAGTTAATGTATCGATCTTGTTACGTTTTCTTGTGAGTTTTAATATGTTGATAAAATCAAAGTTGAGCGTCGACATTGGGTTTTGTATTATAATTATTAAATTTCAATGAAATATGGAGGGATTTATAGATTCTATTTATATAAAGGCTATTGAATTTTTAATGCTTGATGTTAAGTTATGCCAATGCCTAGTCAATCGTGAAGCATTTATACAACGGAAGGGTCGTTCAAAAACTTATAAAACTTGAATCAATAAAAATTGTAAACATTGCATAATTTTGTACTTTTAATTTTGAACGTTTCTCTAAATAGGGGATACACGTACGTCCCGTGATATTGTGGTACAGTTTCAAAGTATTTATTTCTACGAATACACAATTAATTGTTCAGTATAAGTGGCTCAGTAGTTAGGAGTGTAGTTATTACTCGCTTGGAGAAGAAAACATACCTTCTTTAGAATCCTACAACTTTTTAACTACTGGTCGATATCATCTGAAACTTTTACAACTAATGTTTGAAAAAAGTATAGATAAAGAAAACGTCAAAATTTAAATTTGTGTTGTTAGCCATCGGCATGGTTTTTGATCGAGCCGTCTTATTTACATCGGCGAGGTTATTGTATTGTTCGTTTTTTCTAAACTGTCAAAGTTTGAATAATTTCACAGTGAATGATTACACACAATCTCAATATCACGAGTGTTAGACAAAGAGCACGAAGTCACCGTAAAATTATTCATGTTTTGACAGTTGAGAAAAAACGAAAAATATGCGTCACTGACAGTTGAATATAAATAACAATAAATCAAAATATGACATTCTTTGCCACGCACTGAATTTTAGGGATTGAAAGTTAGATAGCGTGAGTCTAATGCTATTGTCCGTTTTTTCTCAACTGTCAAAGCTTGAATAATTTCACGGTGACTGAATGTATTGTTTTTGTACTGGCGGCCTGATTTTTATTAAAACTATCTTGACTAAAACTTATCATACGACATAAGAAGCTTTACTCAATAATAATACACACTTTCGGAAACCCATGGGTGTATTGGGACAATAATTTTAACAAACGCATTCACCGTGAAATTATTCATGTTTTGACAGTTGAGAAAAAAACGAACAATACAACCGATGAGCTGTACAAATAATGTTTCATGTTGTTTTATTTTAGCCGATGAACAGAAGGAAATGATCCAATGACGTCATAAATAATGATGATGACGTAATATAAAATTTAAATCATGTCTATGTGCAGACGATACAGGAATACAATCAAACATCATGTATCCAGAAAGAAATTATACGCCATCGTTGTTGTCGGGGCGGTATTGGTGCTGTTTATGTTTCGAAGGTACTATAAAAACATTTCTATGACTGGGGTTGCCCCGAGCTATTCTATTGGAAAGCTTAGTTAAAGAACGATTTTTAGAAGTCTTCAACAAGAAATTCTTGCAAATCATTATTCTCACTGGCCTGTAGGATGATTGAATATTAAAATCTTTTGTAATGCAATAATAAATCTGTAACAATCAAATTAGCAAAATTTAGGCCTATCTACAAAGCTTCGTTGTTAAGAGTTTTGTATCATTCATAAAGCGCGATATACAAACGAAGACAGAAATAGACTGTAAATACAGTGAAGTTCCGCTATTAAGACCAGCAAATTGATGGTCTTAATAGCGAAACGGTCTTATTATAGGGACCCTTTTCTTCACAAATTGGGTCTTAATAAATGTCAAAAACCGCTTGAGTATGAAATGCCAATTATGGTCTTAATAGCGGAACTGTACTAAGTTTAATATTTATATTCTTGCATAAAGGTCAAGCTCAGGTTACTATTGTCGGACTATACCTATGTATTGCTATTTGATTATTTCAATAAAGGGCAATAACCGTTGCAGGAAGTTTAGGGTTCGTCTATAGAAATAAGAAACAATAAATATATAGGATTATGCTAGTTCTGGCTTTCAAAACTGTATAAGCCACATTTTACCATTTAGTTCTTCTGGTGCGACATTAAATGTTCATTAACAGACTATAAGGGTTCGGTTCGCTGAAGGCCCTAAGCTAGGATAAACTAGTACATTGTATATAAGTATCGTTTTCTTTCTTTTTAGCCTTAAAGATCAAACATACACAGGGTCAAAGTTTGACGCCTATTCTGAAATATTTGGTGGTAAGTGTTGACATTTTGTTTAATGTATTTGCGTGTTCAAATTTATTTAACCTCTCTTATAAATACATGTACAAGCAAACAGGCGGATAGACGAGGCTTAAGTGTTCTAATACATGATTTTGAAGTGAAGATGACATACACTTGACTCGCTCCAGTAAGCCTTGTTTACTTGTCTCTCTTTTATACCAATTTCATGGGATAAAGGTTTGTTGTATCATTCAAGGCTGAACATTAAAGGTCTGACTTAATTAAAGGTTATGTGTATATTTTACTCAAGAAAAGTAGAAATTTTGGGAAAACTGGCTTAAACCTATCACTTTATCGATCCACCATGCAAATAAAATATAGTAACACTATACGTAAACTTGTTATATGGCATTATTTATATTTTATCCCAAAGCCAACGTCCTCTGTTTTTTCTTAATGTAAGCTTTACTTAAACACCCTGACTATTCATGGGTTGCGGTTTCGACTCTACAGCGAACCATGCATGGCTGTATCTTTGCGATAAAAGCAATAATGTATTAACAATGTTACAAATGTGGCAGAATCCGACAGTAAAGGCTTTATACCGTTTTAAATAAAGTAAATCGTGTCCTTCGCTTTAATTGAAAGACCTTTGACAAAATTAGCATTATTTTGGTATCTATAGGTATTTGTTTTCAATTAAGTATTTTAATTTTTATCATCACAGAAAACACTTTACCTGAGCCATCCCAGGCAATTATTGACAACTTCGCTCAGAATGTACATATCAACATTAGCGTCCTGGATAACTTCGCAAGTGGGCAGAAAATGTACTATGGAGGATATTTCCTTACTTCAATCTCTTTGTTTAACACTGGGAAACAAACAATTCCCGCTGCTAGATGGCAGTTGTATGGATATTTGTTACGATTGGCAGAACCCAGTGTATACCCATACCCTCATGGATTTAACATCTTTGACTGTGGCTTGAAGTTATTCCTAGTGGAAGGTTGCCTATATAAGTTTGAACCAGCGGGCAACTCATTTACTGGATTAAAGCCAGGAGAACGAATTACGTGTACAATTAAGCTTGCAGCATTCCAAATAGCACGGACGGACAGTATGCCAAGATGGTACGTCACCGGTCAAGCTGTTGCACCTAAGGTGGTAGCTAACACCGATGACGAAACTCTAAGCTTTGTCTCCGATTTCACAGAAGAAAAACAATATAAAAGGAGGATAAATGATCCCGCACACCCTTACAATCCTGTACAGAGGTATAACCTCTATAAATCAAAACGTTCAGAGACTATTTCCACATTTAAAATCATTCCAACACCCTTAGAACTTAAAGTGAATGATAAAATAGAATTGCATTTTAACACAAACAACTGGGTGATAGTAAAATCAGAAATATTTCTAAAAGAAGTACAAAGTTTTGCAGGTAAATACTTTTATGTTCTTTTCAGTAGGCTCATTTTAACAAACTATTTTTATACATTGGTGCAGATTTCATTGCTGAACAAGTATCTAAGTGCACAGAATAAGTTGTTTTGGCTCGTTTGTAAAACAAGTTTTACAACTTAGATTAATCACTTTCGAGTCCACTTTCACCATCCCCAGTACTGAGCTTGTAGGATAAAGTTTATTGCTCATGGAAACAACGTGGTTTTAGATTGGATTCAAACCTGTGTAGAGCTGGCTATCGTCTGATTACCAGTCTAACGTCTAAATCACTTTGACACACCCGCTAGGACTTGTTTCAAAAACTGGTTCAAACAGATTTATTTGAACTTACACATATTTAGTTACAAAATTATATTATTCATGTATATAGCGGTCAGTTAACCCAATCAATGTTTCTGGACAAGTATCTGAATTTACCTGTTAAACAAGTTACTTTGAGCATATTCCATCAGTGACAGACGTATGCCCTACATGATTTAGAATCACTAGTGGAAGAGAAAATGGCTGTAGAAATTATTCCATAGCCAAATTCCACGAAAGTATTCCCCGGCTTGGAATCGAACCCAGAACCCCTCGGTCAACTACCTTGCTGAGAATATAGGAATAAGTTCATATAAAATAAAACCTTTTGTTAAAAGCGATTGTATTACATTATATTGGCTTCATACTGTACAACGTACAACAAGATTGAAACCATTTCTTTACTTTTCAGATGGAATGCAAATGAAAATAGTCAAATCTAAACCTAATCGTAGATATATACAAATCATCAAATCACCAGTCATGGTGTCCATTGATAAAACACCAGTACAACACCCAGAAGCATACATTCTAACCTCGGATCCTCAAACAGAATCTATCACTATCAAAGCTTCCAGTGATAAAGGTGTCTTCTATGCTCTACAAACATTCAGTAGTATAGTATTTGCTCCAGAAGCTTTAACTAATGTTGGAATAATGTTAAGACTTCCGGGTTTCACTGTAACTGATGGGCCACGTTATAATTATAGGGGACTGCATTTAGGTAAGTTTGTTTTGTCTCTCCTTTTCTGAGCCCGCTTTTTAAAAGCAACTATATGTACTTTCCATTCTCTCATTTCTTTTACTGAATTCTAAAAAATCATCTTCACTCCTCTCTCATACATCATTACAGTTTTAAAAGAAAATTCTTACAAGAACCAAATGATTTATTTAAAATTAAAATGTTTATAAAAGCATTCAAGAGTTTACATAAATCGTTATATAAATTATTATAAATATAAGATTAGTGTAATTGTAATAGTTTATGTATCAGTTAATTTTATTGATGAAACAGAGAAGTTCTCATCATCATGATGTTATATTAAGCATATTTTTTTCTATTATTACAGATGTAGCTCGTAATTTTATAGAGATTGATGAAGTATTAAAACTACTGGATGTAATGTCAATGTATAAGTTGAATAAACTACATTTACATTTATCAGATGATGAAGGATGGAGACTAGAAATACCTGATATACCAGAGTTAACTAACGTTAGTACTACATGCAATCTCCGTAACAGATATCCTGTAGAGCGTTGTCGTACAGGATCTCTAATGCCCTGGTCACACTTTTACGGAAAGGACCACGGAAGAGCTACGAAAGACCTACGGACTGATCGCTACGGAAAAGCCCAAATCCGTAGACCGCTACGGTTCCAATACGATTGCGCTACGATGTAAGTACGGAGTCTGACGGAAGTCCTGTAAAAATGCAGGTAAACTTCCCGGAAGAACTACGGAAGATCTACGGATCGCTACGGTTTGACACGGAATGATACGGATCAGAACGGTTTTGCTACGGATGCGCTACGGTTCGCGACGGCATAGGCACGAACTGGTACGGTCGACTACGGAGAAGAACGGTCTGCTACGTAGAAGAACGGTCCACTGCGGAGTTGTACGGAGCGTCACGTATCAATAGAAATTCTGCAATATCTATATCCAATTGCAGCAACTTAATTGCGGATACGATTTGTTGATGGTCCATGTCAGATTGTGAAAATAATAACTCTGTTCGCAAATAGATAGGGTCATATAGAAAACATTAATTATAATTTATACGCATGTTTAAACATTTTCCATTCTGAATTTATTCGTAGCAAACCGTACCGAACCGTACCACTTCGTACTGAAACGTATCTCTCCGTAGTAGACGTGCGAATCCGTGTCTCTCCGTAGTTCATCGTAGGAAAGCCGTAGCATTCCGTGTCAAATCCGTAGCTTATCCGTAGTGGAACCGTACAAGTACGTAGCTAATACGTAGCTCTCCGTGTCAAATCGTAGCAATCCGTGACAAGTGAAGGTCTACGGAGAGCTATACGAATTGATACGGATTTGCTACGGACCAGAACGGAACAGTACGGTCTAATACGGACTAGTACGGATACGCTACGGTTGATTTTTCCGTGACAAATTTTTGTGCATGCACAAAAATTGTCAAGGATCAATACGGATAGCTACGAATACCAACGGACTACTACGGTCGACTACGGTTCCGTTACGGAGAGCTGCGGATCAGTACGGATAGCCAAGGAGCGACTCCGTAGCTCTTCCGTGGTCCTTTCCGTGAAAGTGTGACCAGGGCATAAGATCTCAATGGAGGGTAACGTCGCGATGACCTTTATGTCGACTAATCAATGCGTAGCTTTCATCTAGACGAAACAATATTAATAACATTTTGATTTCGTAATTTCTATTTTAGACCAAGATTTTTAAACTAACTTAACAGCGGTATGTATTCACAGTGTGCGATTGGGTGGCTCATTTCAAATTGCGTGACGTAGACGGTGTAAACAAGTTACTAATCATAACAAATTCGTCATAAATATTATAATGACAAAAGGTCAACTGAACGTGACCCTCGTTTGAAAACGGCCAGATCTATATAAGCGAGTAGGCGAGCGGAAAATTTTTTATTGGGTTTTAATCAGATTGTACTACATGTAGTAAAATATTATTTTTACTGGAATTAACACCGTGTCAACACAATTTAGGCCATTTTACGGCGTCCAGCGCACCTAACCTAGCTTTTCTGAACCATTGTCTATAACCAGCACTCACCTACCGTTCAACAAGGCTGGACACCTCTTCATTTATCATATCAATGGACGAAAATTGACATTATTGCCAAATTTTCATGTCCAACTTTTAGGCCCATACATAATCCCAAGTCGATATTTTATTTTCAATAGAAAAGTGTAGGGAAAAATTCTTTGAACGGTCATAACTCTTTTACTTTTTAAGATATCAATTTTGTGCAAATGATGTAAAAAAGTTTTAACTGTCTTCTTTCATTTGATTGTTTTTATTTTTTTGTAAAATTGTAAAGTTTTGGTCCCTTTTTAGGTTTTATTTGATTACTCACGTTACTATAAACAAAGAAGGAAAATAAATACCCATGCTGATATAAGTTGAAAAATAAAGCTTGTCCGGTTCTTTGATCAAGTTTGTGCAAATGACATGATAAAGCCGTATGTTTCTAGTTTTCGGAGCACTTTTTAAATTTAAAATATCTTAATGAAGTTTTGGTCCCATTTGCACTTTTTTCCAAAAGTTTTGCATTTTTAAAGTATTTTTTTCTTAAATTTATAGTGTGCGCTATCGGATTTATGGACCCCTGGTGTGATTGTACAATACACTGCGCATAGCAAGGCACAGCGGGTACACTTTTATGACAGGATTACCTTCCTGTCTCTGTTTTATAGATAACTATTTGTATATATACATGTACTTGTATCTGTCAAATGATGTTGTAATAAAGGTTCTGAAATAATTATTATTAAAGTGATAAGATTCTAGGCAGGTTAGAGAATACATACATGTAATTTATCTATTTATTCAAAGAATTATTGTTCGGGAAGATTTACTCGATTATACGAATTATTGAAAACAGTATCATTTAAACATATTACTTTATTCTGGCGGCATAATGATAAATGAAAGTTTTTAGTTTACCTCTACAATTATATTAATTAAAACGTTAATACATTGGAAACTATTTGTTTACTAGTTTACAAATCATTGTAGAACGATTGCATAAAAAAGGTGAAATATTAAAATGAATAAAACATTTATGCAAATAAGTGCATGGGCATTTTAGACCAAGTAAAATAAAGCAGCAGACGAAACAAAATAATAGTTATTGGCGGCTTAACGATAACGATGAGGTTTGAATATTGTTTCAAAGCTATTCACTTAAATTTAAAGCTTTTTTAACAATAAATATAAGGCATGTCCCAATTAACGGATGGGCAATAAATAAATTCAAATAGTGGATGAGAACATAATTCTCATTTCTAACATAATTTGACCATCAAAAAATTATTTCAATCATCATTCTTGTTTCATCTGACTGTATTGTATGCAAAATGTCACCTTAAAAGTTGTGAAACATTTATCTGTTAATTTACACTTGTTGTACAATTGACAATATAAAACATTTGTCTACAACGGATTTAATTAATCCCCTGATATGACTTGAAATCGTGACCTATGATCCTTATCTTATCTCATCGATCACAACATGGGGTCACGGCTTGTAGATTATATCATCGCAAAACAGACGTATCTACATTCAGAGCTATATGGCTGTATCATAAAGCGAAAATCTTGATGGGTCTAAAAGTTGGGTATGTCATGGAAGGGTATACTAGTATCCTCCCCGGGTGGGATGCGAACCCGCACCCCTGCAAATAAGTGTAATCAAACTATACATGTCCAGTTTCTTTTTTGTGTAAGAATATATATTTATAAATTTTCATAAAACGTAATTCTGCCCAGAAATTTCTTTGATTTTTGTCTTAATATGAAAATCTATTTCAATTATGTAAAATCTGAGCTTCACACAAGATAAACATAATCGTTGGAATAGTCGTGGAATATATATACATGGACATTTAGGTTCCATGAGATTGTACTAACCCTTGTTAAAGCTATAAACCACATAAGCTAAGTTTCAATGTCATCGTTTATTTGGTGCAATTATTGCAACTTTGCACCTTAACTATTTGCTTCTTCCGACTTGCTTTCATAAACAAATGAGAAATATGTAATTACATGTATATTCTGTCATGCCAACTCATGTACAAATAGACTTAATGTCAAGCTACATGTACTAGGAGCAGAATAAGCATTTCTATTTCATTTTCATCTCTGCTCTTTGTTGCAGATTGGTGGTTCCAGGTGTCATGATCTTGAGGAACAACAATGTATTCTACCAATGCTTGGTTCCGGTCCATACTCCAATACTTCCGGCAGTGGTTACTACACAGTGCGTGACTACAAAGAAATTCTTGCATATGCAGATGCTCGCAAAATCGAAATCATTCCAGAGTTTGACATGCCAGGTCATAGTAGAGCCGCCATTAGAGCTTTACATGCTAAAACCCAACGTTACATGAGAAAAGAGACAAAGAAAGAACTTTATACTGTACTTGATGACAAAGACTCGTCTACCTTTCGGTCTGGGCAGAATTTTCGACAAAATGTTTTAAACCCTTGCATACCGTCCACGTATGATTTCATAAAGAAACTTGTACAAGAAGTTGTGAAAATGCACCATGGTATTCAACCTTTATCCTTTTATCATTTCGGTGGAGACGAGGTCGCCCACGGTAGTTGGGAAGGCTCCGAAGCATGTAAGACACTCATGAAAACAAGAGAAGGTATGTTGCTGATTTTTCAGTTTATCAAATTCTGAGTTATATTCCATTTACAAATAGCATTAATGGAATCATCGTCGGTTATCCCACAATTTACTACTCCGCTATACTGCGTTATGTACCGTGGGTCATTTGGTTAGGAAAATCTCGTAATCATGAACAATAAATGGGGCAGTTTCATTGGTTCCGCAATAAAACCACTGCGGAAAACTAGCCAATGATATTAAGCAACCATATTTTGAAAATAAACATGCGCGTTGGATTCTATTTTAAGAAGATTATTCTCTCCTGCCTCATGCATATGTATGAAAACGAGACTTTGCCAGTCAAATTACCCACGGTTCGTATGGAGTGTAACGGACGATGGTTGCCGACGATGTAATGCAATTAAATGTACAAGTGGTTTATAGATTGAGCGTTCATTGTTAGCCTAGCCATTCGCATCTGACAATGAATCAAGGAATTGTGAACTCAATTCCAGATGTTCTTTCATATCCTCGTGGAGTACAGTCATGTGATATTGAATAAGCAATATAAAGAATAGGGCGTCTTGCACGATTACGAGATCAAAACTATATAAATAAATACGACACGCATGTAGTAATTTGAATAGTGCTAAGTTCGCGTTTCTTGATTAAAAATTTCTGTACATATCAATGTAAAAAAAACATCTTACGGTCTCTTTTATTACAGATATTAAGACACAGTATGATATCATGAAATATTTTATTCATAATTTAACAAAGATACTAGCTCAAGAAGGGTTGTCAGTTGGAGCTTGGGAAGACGCCATGTTGGAACATAAAGGATATGGAACCCCTTTTTCACGAGACTCTTTCCAAAATAAGTAAGTATTAATGTCAATCACTTACTAAACTATTAAAGCAAAATTACTCAACTATGTCTAATAATTGATAAATCAAACTGAACACTATATCATTTGAATATTGAATGTATGATTATACAGTTATTCCATATCTGATTTGGGAACAGACACTCTGTTTGCCCGAGGTAGAGGGTAAGTTTTTAATTGTGGTTCAACCTATTTAAATAAGTATTGTTACATTCTCCTTTGAAGTTTTGGGGAATATGTACTTATATACGATAGAATTTTATGAAAAAATACTTTGTATACTATAATTGCGGTTGCTTAAACGTACGTTTGTAATATACACGAATCAGTTTGGTCTTTTATATTTATAACATTTCTCATCACTAGTGAGAAAATAAACGAAACAATGAGGAGAATTTCTTGGTACAAATATTTTGTGTTTTTTTTTCCTATATTGCAGGGATATATATGTGTATGTATGGAAAAAAGTTATAGAGCCAAATACACCTCACAGAGCCAATCTGCTAGCGAACCAAGACTACAAAGTAAGATAAACTCAATATACATATGTATTCATTAATTACATAACCTTCACAAGATTTTATATTTAACATCAATTTAATCATTACTTTTAATAATGCATGTATTGAATCACAGTCGCTAGATCATTCAGCTGTAGGTCTCAAAACTATGAAATGTAACCCTCAATTTAATTCATTACAGTATTGACTAACTTCTGTAGCCTGTTCAATTACCCTAAACGTTCCAAAACGTTCCGTAACGATACATTCGGAACTTCTCGGTCATTCGCTGCGAATAATTTTGGACATATTTAGATGCTATTTTGAAACTACCGGTGTTGAAGTAAACAAATATACGATCGTTTAGGCCATGAGTGATGTTTCGTTTTAGTCCATAAATTTTGAAACATCACTCATTGCCTTAACGATCGTATATCTGTTTGGTTACAAACCTGAGACCTCCCGTAAGGTCATGTCAAGTTGGACTTCTAAGCGTCAACTCAAGTTTGACAAACCTAGGTATTCACAAAAAACACAAACCGAAAACAAAAACACAAATATTTTACATATTAAATATTTCAATCACTTTCGAAAAAAGTGTTCTTGACTCTGGTCGTTCCAAAACACTACACCAATCCTTTTTCATACAGAGAATGGAAATATTGTATGGTTACAAAAGCTGTTTATGTTTTGCTGGGGGTTGTGATTACCCTGTTGTTTTCGATTGTCTTTGTGAGAAGACGAACAACCTGCATGAGTTGATCGCACGATCCTGTCTACCCTCTCATAGTAGAAAACATTTAGTAAATTTAACACCACTTTTTAAATTTACTTTGGCTCTATATTAAAAATTCATTTTGCGATATTTCATTCAAAGAGTCATTTTGTTTAAAAAGTAACTTTATCTACAAACGTTTTAGTCATAATTATTTCATATCTATTTTAATTTTTTATGAATAAATTTGGACATTATAAGTTTCCTAAAAAGTTTGTAGATAAAAGTTACTTTTTAACCAAAATGATTCTTTGAGTGAAACAAGACAAAATGAATATTTGATATAAAGCCAAAGTTAATTTAAACGTGGTGTTGCCTATAATCAAGTTGCCTTTAGTGGTGTTTCATTTTACTAAATGTTTATACTTAGATATATAGAGGGGGACACAGTGTAGTGCGACATGATCGTGCGACCTTATACACGACTCATGCAGGTTGTTTGTCTTCCCACGAAGACAAACGAATAACAACAGTGTAAGCACAGGTAACCATGCCTTATTTCCCTTCTCTATATAAGAAAGGATTGGCGTGGTGTTTTGGAACGACCTGAGCCATGAAATGTTTCACCAAAAGATGGCAAACACTTAGGTAGTGTGTATGACTGAACGTCAAAAGTACAATCATTCATCGCGTAGTGTCATCTTTTGTATTACAAATAAAAAAACTATTCAACGGTTTACGAACTTTTTAGATTACCATATCCATTAAATTCAATTTGACTTTAGTACAAGTAACTTTATTATGGTATGTTCAGTGTTAATAATTTAACAAGTCACACAAGTTTTATGTCAATTAAGGACTTAAATAACTCATTAGATTAATATTTCAAAATTAATGTACACTTTAAAATTATTTCCCTATTACCTCTTATATTGTATGCAGTATATTTAAAAGATATAATATTTATGCCCTTAGGGCATTCAGTTGAAATTATACAAAAAAGTATTTACTCGTATAAATAAATGAAAGGGAGACAATCTAGTCTAGGATACAAAACACCACGGTTACTTCCCATGGCATTTAAATGAGGTTACCGTGTATTTAATTAAACATTCAGTTTTAAAACACATTTTATCATACTGGACGTATTAGATCGCAGCTACCAGAACAATTAACTAATGATTCCAAACTACGAAAACTCTTTATGGTAAATACAGAGAACTCCTGTGTGAAAGAACTATCGATACACAATTAGGTCATGCCAAATTGGAATTCTGTAAAGCGTCAACTCAAGTTTGACAAACCTAGGTACCTATTCACAAAACACACAAATTGAAAAAGAAAACACATGTCCATTCTAGCTAGTATTCACACAAATATGTACTTGGTAGTACATGAATGTTTATGACGTTAATGTGAGATGAAAGTAATTCTATAAATATGTACATGTATAATACAACAGACACATGTACATTTTCATTAATCAAATATACAGAAACAAGGAACTATCAGTATTTCCTGAGGAAAAAAACAGTTATCGAATCCCGAAACTACAGAATTATTTAAGAAAAATTCGCCCACAAAATTGTGGGTTTTTTAGATTGAGTACTCTAAAACCTACGTGCTTCGCGGACGCTTAACAAATTTCCAAATTTATGGCATGGCCTAATGTTCTTGAAGCTTATCGGACCCTGATTAGAGATTGTACATAGTAACAGACACAAAAGGGATGTTTCAGAGTACACCTTTTATTTGGAAGTCTAACAGTTTAGTCTAATAATAGTCAGAAAATTCATAATATACTACAACATACATGAGGCGTGACATTACTGACCTTTACACCTCCCATACAAGTGCACAGTCGATTGCTAATATATATGTAAATATTTATGTTCTATGACCAAAAGCATTGTTCTGTGCTGAAGTCTTTGAATAAAGTAAAGTAAAGTAAGTAATATGCTGAACAGAATGGATCCTAGCATGCCATGATGAGAATAAAGTGGATTCCATGCTATATGACTTTCCATATTTAAATGATAATGTTATATTTCTTTTCGGTGCAGCTGTCAAAGCCAGCCTATATTTTTAAGAAATTTAGATTTTGTAGTTATCATAATCGCTTGCCAACATTTATACTTCAATCAGAATGAACCCTGCACAGCGCCAAATTTTTTAAAAAGGTTTTTTGTATAATATTTTTATTATTTTTCAGGTAATATTAGCATATGGTGCCTATCTCTATTTTGACCACCCCTATGAACCAGATCCCGAAGAGAGAGGGTTATATTGGGCATCAAGAAAGTTATCAACTTACGACGCTTGGAGGTTCACTCAAAATGTTATGCTTCAAGATAACGATTTAAAATGTCCCATCTCAAACCAAGAGATGTGCTATACATTACTTAAACCGGAAAATGTCATGGGTATGTATGAAACTACTTGAATGCCCTTGTAGACTGATCATTTAATCTAGAATCTTGAAAATTACAAACTTACTATTGTTTTAATTTACTCCGATTCCATTAAAACATTTCAATCAATATACTTATATACAGTATCCATTCATAGTTTGGTAACAAAAGAAATTTACTGATTTTGATGATTATTGTTGTAGAACCATTTTGTACACTTCAGTATGGTTTTTGATGAAATGAAAACAAATTTCTCACTGCAACACATGTAACAGATTCAGCATCTGACATCCTAAAGCCTCCAAAACCATGTTTATTGTAATTAGTTTCCATAACATATAGCTTTAATGTTATTCTGTAGTGTCAGTTGTAATGCAAACTAAAAATAAAGCTGAACTAAAAGCATTCGAAAAAACAATTATCAAACTTAAGATAAAAGCTATTCTGTAGGTGAACATATCTAAATTGCTTAACTTGTATAATTTATAATTCAGGTATTCAAGCAGAATTGTGGACAGAGACAGTAAGAACCAATGAAAATGTAGAATATATGTTGTTTCCACGTTTACTGGCAGTAGCGGAAAGAGCTTGGCACAAAGCACCATGGGAAGATATGCGTGAAAACGAGGCTAAACAAATGAAGGACAATGATTGGTCAGAATTTGTAAACAAACTAGGTTACCATGAGTTACCTAGATTGGATCAAGCTGGTGTTAAATATAGAATAGCACCACCGGGTGCAATGTAAGTTGATATATGAGTGATTACTCTGAATGGGTCTCTCAAACGAAACCAAATTGCCACCAATTTTGATATAATTTTGTTAATGTTTGAGAATACAGAAATCAATAAAAAGTGTAAGCCCTTGTAAAGAAATCAAAAATAAAAGGGAGATAAATCGAATATAAAAATCGAGTCTATGTTGCGCCAATATGTCGGCTGCACTAAGCGGAGTATAAGGCTTCCCTGGGAGATTGTTAGAAATTATATGTCAGTAGCCCGATGACCAGGGGAAATAGCTGTACAGGCTGTGAACATGAATAAGCATAAAACTTACTGTGTAAAATGCAATTACTTTTATGTGCATCAATATAGGTGAGACATTGGCCGAATACTGATCAATGATCTATATGTAAATATTCGATTCCTTTTAAATTTGCGATAATTCATTTTGTTTTATTGGACCTTGTGTATGATAAAGGTTAGTAACATTTTCGTATAATAATGTACATTGAATTTTATACTTTCAGAATTGTTAACAACAAAGTTCGCTTTAATACAGAGTTTCCAGGTCTAGAAATAGAGTATTATAATGATGTTTCAAAGAAATGGGAACTTGCTTCCTACAATATGGATATCACACGTGCCATAAAAGTTCGTTCCAGGTGAGAAGTATTCATTTTCTGTACTCTCAGTCGCAAATACATTTTGTATATCAGCGATCTTCTAAGGAGATAACTATCTGCATAGAAGATCACCGAGGTAGTACCGAATGACTATACGACTATTTTCAATACAAATGAAAGTTCACTCAATACAAATGAAAGTTTACCAGATACTAACGAAGGCTAAAAGTGAACATAATGCCATAAACTCTCTTAGAGAATTCAACATTGAAATATTAAAATGAAACTGTCAATAGAAACTGCGAAAGTTTATTTGGGTCTTGGACCCAAATCCGGCAGTCAATGTTTGTGAACTTTGTGAACTATATACTCTGAACTCCATCGGGTTTGTCCAATATTTTCATTGGTACTGCGTTTCTATGGTAACGTCCATTTTCTATAAGGAATGCTTAATCTGATAGTGTCAATGGTCAAACGCAGTTGATCCCTCCTTACTTTTATCAATTTACACCTTGGTGGAGTGGAACAACTGTAGGTTAAGTTCTCGCTCAAGGAGGTCAGAAGCACCCCTAATGGCTCTTAAATCTTGGACCTATCGACTCCTGATCGACTGTCCTTCCACTGGACCACTACTTCTACAAAAGTACGTTAAATGCGACATAAGGCGCCAAACATAACGTTAAATTTTCTGACCATGCCTTTAAATGTAATAGATGTTTTAATTGTTTCTTCCATTAGGTCAAGTGATGGTAAACGACACAGTAGAAGTATCGTAGTTGATCCAGCTCAACATGATTCATACGCAGCATCTGGTGCGACTTCTGTGTCAAACAGTTTGATTGATTTATTATCTGGTCTCACTGCATAGTATGTCTGTCAACATCTGGTGCAACTACAATGTCAAACAGTTTGATTGATTTATTATCTGGTCTCACTGCATAGTATGTCTGTCAACATCTGGTGCAACTACTATGTCAAAC
Organism: Mactra quadrangularis; assembly: GCA_025267735.1. Taxonomy (NCBI): domain Eukaryota; kingdom Metazoa; phylum Mollusca; class Bivalvia; order Venerida; family Mactridae; genus Mactra; species Mactra quadrangularis. The sequence goes on from CM046304.1 coordinate 14,314,551, forward strand.
AGTTTGATTGATTTGTTATCTGGTCTCACTGCGTAGTATCACCGGCACTGGAGTCCCTACATTAAATACACATTCATACTTAAAATTAAAAAAAATAACAATGTTGAAAAAAACCGGTCCCTTTTAACTATCGCTTTTGAGTCGTGCTATAGCTTATCATAACGTATATATCTATATGGTATTGAACCGTTGTGGAAGTGATCCACGGTCGAACTGAATTTTTTCATTTCTGAATATGACTGGACATAAAACCGGTTCTAATAAGCTGTAGCAAGACTCTAAAGCGATAGTTAAACATTGATTTATTTTTTCTATGTTTCTTCAATAATGTTATTTTTAAACAAAACTATGAATATTTTATCCAAAATAAATACTCCAGTGCCAGTGCGTAGTATGTCTGTCAACAACAACGGGCTACAATGTGTAAAGTTTGTACAAAAAAGAACAAAACCCTGTGTATGTCAACATTGCAATGAACTAATCCATGACAGGGCATGCTCAGGATGACAAAACCCTGCTTATGTGAAAAATACAATGAACTAGTCCACGACAGGGGATGCTCCAGATGACAATCAAGTATTATATATAGTACTAATTTGGTAGCTTTGGTATTTGGTGCAGCATATCATTTAAAATGGAGTCAACATTTTGACAATTCTCAAGTTTTTCTTCTCATATCGCAAGTTTAGCGCAAAACGGTCGTAACTCAATATAAGAAAAGAGTGAGTTACGACCGTTTTGCGCGATATATTATTTTCATGATTATTATGTTTTATTGAATTATAAATTGTCATGAACATTGTATACTTATCACAAAAATACTCTAGTTTATTTAATAAACAGTTTAACAAAAGTAATTTGTTTTACTCAAATTTTTTCTATACCAAAATGTAATCCATTGTACAGAAGCGCAACATTCGTACCCAAACAAAAGTGGGTGTATACTTTCTGGATATAGCGAGTAGCCTATCACTCGCAGGGGTGTGGAATTCCTATTCCAGACTTGTCCGACTCGTACATTTATGTATGCGGACATGGTAAATAAATCAATTCCACTTGTTCGTGGACAAGTGTTTTTAGCTGTAAATATACTAAATGATGTAAATGTCTAAATGTTTTAGTAAAATTCAACAGAGCACTACACTGTATTATATTGAAATTATGTAACATTACTTAAAGTATGTATTTAACATCATAGTTTTCAATACATCTTTTTAAATACTGAACTTTCGGACAAGTGCATTTTGACTCCGGACAAGTATTTTAAAATATCACTTGTCTTAGGACAAGTGAAAAAAACTATGAATTCTACTACCCTGACTCGTGATGTCGTAAACGACAGTTATGATGCGTCTCATTTTCTGCTTCTATGAGCGGCAGACCCCTTAGACCTTAACAAATCCCAAACGCCGTGACACGTCTCGTTACATTGAAGATAATAAGAGAACTGTCCTTCAGGAAAATCGCAAGGAAGTTATTTGAAAATTTAGTATGGGCCCAACTCGTGAGAACCTCGACTCTTTATGCATGTTGAGATCGAAAGCTCACGTGATCTGATCAACCCACCTGCCCGGCAAGCGCGTTCTGCAGCACACAAATCTTCTGATCGATGGGCCGTTGGTTCGATTCCCTGTTGTGACATTTTTTTACTGAGTTCTGTCATAAAATAATATCTATGACCAGTCTTCCTCTTACCATTGAATGCAGTCACCAACTAAAGTATGCGCTTAGTAACTGAAGGATAGCTTAGACCAGAGATTTAGCCTTCACAGGAACGGTGAGTACATAAAATGGCCTATACATTGCGTTGCTATGGCCTTAAAAATACTATTTCACAGATTTGGTTAAAGTTTACTATATTTTGAAAATACCATGATTCAGTGCCTGTAATTAAGTCCAAAAAATAATTCTTATTATTTTAAGACAAACTGACCTATAGATTGCAAGAAATATACAATAAAAGTCACACAAATGCACTAAAATTGTTTATACCGTGGCGTACGGGATATATTTTTACTACCTGAAACACCATCATTTATAGTTGAATGTCCATTTGCACTGAAATTGTTATTATCAAAACTATAATTTCCTGCTTCAAAAACGTTTCCATACAATTTATATTGTTTCAGAAAAAGTTGACATTTAAGTTAAAATCTGTTAATGAGTACCTTAATTCAAAGTTTTAAATCCAACAAAAAGTGATCTGATCCAGAACCAAGATCAAATGTATGCAAACGTCTTGGTGTTCAACCATTACCTCATCTTCATCTGGATGACACCCCAAATCAAGTTGTCGCAAGATTTAATTTTCATGGAGATGTATTCGTTTGAAGCGCACATTTGTACCCATGCACATACAAGCTCGTAAAAAGAAATACAAAGAAGCTTTCAACCTTCTCCAAAGGGTTGCTCCGTCTGACTGGGGAAGTAACAGAACATTTCTCTTCGCTAAAGTTGCTAAGTCAGACTACGGGTCCATTGGATATGCAAAGAAGTCTAATTGAAAAGTCCATGAGTTATTGACACAATTCATATCTAAGATTTAAGACTTGACCACAGGGCTTTTAGAACGTCTCAAGTAAAAGTATTTTTGTCAAGGCAAATTGGCCATGTCTCTTTAAGACGGCAAAAGTATGTTTAAAGCTTCAATTTTAATTTATTCTAAATAACGCAGAACTGAAACAAAAATTTCAAATGTAAGTTTTTCTTCTTTCACTGCACGGATTTCAAAGTGAAGAAAGATTTAAACCATTTGAATTTGAATGTCATCATCATCAAATCATCAATCAAATCCGATAGTTTATTTGTCATCTGCTGCCGCCTGCCGGTGTCCCAGAGACTGGGATATGCAGTAGCCGGCTAGATCTTCTAACGTCTGTCCTCCATGCCATGTAACCCCGCCTTAGAGGGTCACTGTTATGCATCTTGTATGTCTTCATGTCAGCTTCTACGCACTCTGACGAGGACTTTCTTTGCCGCCCACGTTTGCCAGTGGATGGTATTCTCAAATTTGTAATGGAGTTGATGCACCCGGTAGAGCGCATCAGTAACATCCTGTAAGCCTAGTTTGAAGCAGAGATCTCCTTTCCCCTTGTACATTGTACAGGTTCAGGATGTAGCTCTCTTTCCAGTCAATACTTAAAATAAACGTATTTACGCAAATTCAATATACCGTTGAAACATTCAATGTCAGGTAAATGGCAAAAAACGAAAAACAGTACAAAAAAACATTAGTTGAATATGTTACGATTTTAAAACCAGAAGGTAGCAAACAGCAAAGCAATATTTATTTTTTCGTAAGTGCTCGAACGTTAACCACTTGTTTATATTTAAGTAATGTTTACATTCGGTTTAATTTACCCGTTCACTCGATTAATTTTCTACTCATTTAACTTAGAATATTTTAGAACGGATCAAATGAAATGTTTGTGAATCGCACATTAAAATGCTGAAAATAGATAATTCAAGGTTAATCTAGAAATTTAATATATGAATGCGTTCGTGAAACCGGACCCTGTTGTAAATGAATATAAATCTTCAGATACAGAGGTTTTAATGTAAACATACAATGAGTATGAAAGAAATACGGAGTTTACATAGAAAAATCGCAACTTTGATGGGAGGGTATGTATTTAAATTTTGACAGCAGTTAGCCATGTGAGTTAAACCAATTATGCTCACACTACTAAAGTTATCAAATAGCTTCTACCGTCAACATAGATTTTGACCCTGATACAGATTTGGTTTGACATACATAAGTGGAGATTTTAATTTGCATTTTGTTGGTGATTTTACCATTACCAGGTGAGTGCATTATAGTATTCAATATTGCTTTTATTTCTGCTATAAGTTATAGTATGCGCGAGTGTGCGTCGTATCTACAGTCAGAAGAAAACATACTACAGTAGTTTAAATTTTGTGTACTAAATCAGTGAACCATAAAATGTACATGAGTATATTTGTACTCGTGTAGTCTTAGTTGTCTCCCCTTTTGGCCGTGATATTATTAAAAAGTTAATTTTATTCAACTGTCAGTACGCTTACATTAACCCCGCTGATTTAGGAATATGAATGTCATAGACTATCATGCATATTTATTTTTAGATAGCAATCGAAAGAGCAGAAGTTTTGTGATGCGTATTTAAATCAGCAGAGTTAATGTATACACCACTAACTCACTGTTGAATAAAATTAGGCCATGCCATACCGGAATTTTGTTAAGCGTCCGCGTGCGCGTAGGTTTTAGAGTCCTCAATCTAAAAAACAACACAAAATTGTTGGTGAATTTTTCTTTAATAATTATGTTGTTCCGGAATTCGATAACTGATTTTTCTCAGGAAATACTGATAGTTCCTTGTTTCTGTGTAATTGAAAAATGAAAATGTACATGTGTTTGTTGTATATACTTTATTTATAGAATTACTTTAATCTCACATTAACATCATAAACATTCATGTACTACAAAGTACCTATTTGTGTGAATACTAGGTAGAATGGGTATATGTGATTTCGTTTTCAATTTGTGAATTTTTGTGAATAGGTGCCTAGGTTTGTCAAACTTGAGTTGACGCTTGACAGAATTCCAATTTGGCATGGCCTAATAGTGTATCGATAGTTCTTTCATACGGGGGTACTTTGTATTTACCATCAAGAGTTTTCGTAGTTTGGGATCATGAGTTAATTGTTCTGGTAGCTGCGATCCAATACGTCCAGTATGATAAAATGTGTTTTAAACTGAATGTTTAATTATATACATGGTAACCTCATTCAAATGCCACGGGAAGCAACCGTGGTGTTTTGTATCCTAGTCTAGATTGTCTCCCTTTCATATATTTATACGAGTAGATACTCTTTTGTATATATATATATTTCAATTGAATGCCCTAAGGGCATAAATATAATATCTTTTAAATATACTGCATAAAATGTATATTAATTTTGAAATATTGATCTAATGAGTTATTTAAGTCCTTAATTGTCATAAAAATTGAGTGACTTGTTAAATTATTAACACTGAACATACTATCTAAAAGTTTCGTGTATTTAAGTCAAATTGAATTTACTAGACATAGTAATCTAAAAAGTTCGTAAACCGTTGAATAGTGTTTTATCTGTAATACAAAAGATGTCACTACGCATTGAAGGATTGTATACTGTTGACGTTCAGTCATACACACTACCAAGCGTTTGCCATCTTTGGGTGAAGCATTTAATGGCTCAGGTCGTTCCAAAACACCACGCCAATCCTTTCTCATGTAGAGAAGGGAAATAAGGCGTGGTTACCAGAGCTGTCGATGTTTTGCTGGGGATTGTGCTTACGCTGTTGCTATTCGTTTGTCTTCGTGAGAAGATGAACAACCTGCATGAGTCGTGCATAAGGTCGCACGATCATGTCGCGCTACCCTGTCTTCCCCATATAAATCTAAGTATAAACATTGAGTAAAATTAAACTCCACTTTAGGCAACTTGAATTTAGGCAACACCACGTTTAAATTAACTTTAGCTTTATCAAATATTCATTTTGTCTTGTTTCTCTCAAAGAATCAGTTTGGTTGAAAAGTAACTTCTACAAACTTTTTAGGAAATTTATTATGTCCAAATTTATTTATAAAAAATGAAAATCGATATGAAATATTTATGACTAAAACGTTTGTAGATAAAGTTACTTTTTAACTAAAATGACTCTTTGAGTGAAACATAGCAAAATGAATTTTTGATAGAGCCAAAATTAAAAAGTGGTAAAAATTTGTTTACTACTATAAGAGGGTAGACAGGAGCATGCGCCATGATCGTGCGACCATATGTACGACTCATGCAGGTTGTTCGTCTTCTCACAAAGACAAACGAAAACAACAGCGTAATCACAACCCCCAGGAAAACATTAACAGCTCTTGTAACCATACATTAATTCCCTTCTCTGTATAAAAAAAGGATCGGTGTGGTGTTTTGGAACGACCAGCGTCATGAACGCTTTTTGAGAATCGAAAGTGATTGAAATATTTCATATGTAAAATAATTGTGTTTTTGTTTTCGGTTTGTGTGTTTTTGTGAATAGGTACCTAGGTTTGTCAAACTTGAGTTGACGCTTAACAGAATTCCTATTTGGCATGACCTTAACGATAATTGATTTAATGTTTGTACTGTACCACAGGTGACAGAACCAAATTTTCCTTATAAATATAAATCAATTTTCAAAACATGGCATGTTAATGTACCTTTAATTTTGGATTCATCTGTTTATGGGGGGAACACATTAGTCCACACTATTGTGTAGCAGTTTCAAAGTGTTTATTCTTGTGGAAACAAAATTAATTATTCAGTACGTTTTGCTCAGTGAATAAGAGTGTAGATATCACTTCCTTGTTTTTATATATGTATAGATAATAAAAGAATATTTCTAAACAGGATTTTTTCTGGGGGGGGGGGGGTCCAAACGTTTTTTAGGGGGGTCCAAACTTTTGCACAACAACCATATTATACACTTTTTGCAAAATAATGCAACATATTTATGATACAAACTAAATAACCATTAAATCTGTGTTAAGCACCAAGAAAATTTGCTTCATGCTACTTAAAAATGACTTACAGTCAAAAAATACACTATTGTACAGGTACAGTTTGGATATTCTAGGGGGAGTCTAGACCCCCCCCCCCCCCGCGGGATCCGCCTATGCTAAATATATTCGTTCATCCCTTGTTTGACAGTTTAGACTATTCCTTTGTTAAATCGACGTGTCAAGTTAAAAAAATAACTTATATACTCGTATAATGTACAATAGTTGAAAGAACCAATTCAGTTTATCAGCTGTTTAATAGCTTAGCAATAGTACTTCTAGTAAGAATTATAGAGAAAGTGTATTTGTACATGCCACGTTTAAAATACAATACGAGCTATGTAGCTGTGATATCCTGATTCCTGCATGGTATCATGATAAACACACAGCAAGTGGTTGATTGTCTTTGTTCTGTAATCTAATTGTGTATACTACATAGCATGCACAGAGTTAGCATAACTATGCTCATAGTAACTTAATACTTCAATGATATTATACAATTAGAACAGTGGATAATTGTTCAACTGAAGTGTGGTTCAAGTTTGGTGGTTAAGCGGTGTAGACCTCATTTTAAAAACGTCCTGACTGATCATTGTCAATAAATATTTGTGTGGGAAATCCCCCCCCCCTACTCTCAGAAAAATCTTGGTTTTGATGTCCTGAACACCCCTGCATTCACCACTTTAAAGAGTTTGTAGAATAAAGTTTCTAGTTAGGCTGGTCTTCCTCTTGAAAAAAAGAAGATTTGAGCAAATATTTTACCATTGCATTTGATGGTTCCAGCAGATTTGTGTTCTATAAAAGACAGTGAGGATATCAGAAAGACGGCTTGTGGACAAAACAAAGTTTATAACTCTCAGGTGCGTAGGATCCGGGAAGTGATTGAGGGAGGTATATTGTATATTTGATTCTTTTATTGTAGATGATGGATATGGCATCACGAGTGTGTCTTATTTCTAAAACAGTTATAAGAAATGGCTTCAGGACATTAACAATTCGTAGGAACAGTCCATTCAAGCAAAGAGGGGTGTATCAGCTATCATCTAGATATTACAGTGGATCTAGACCAGTTGTTACCACAGAAAATGGGGAGACTATTATAAGAAGTCCATATCCTGATATAGAGAATTGTGATAAAACATTTGGTGAATTTATATTCTCATATTTAGATGAATTTAAACATCATGAGCTGATGGTATGTCATTTATTTTTAATAAGTGTTGTAGTATTGTGAAAATTGTCATTTTGCCTGACTATTTGAAAACATGCCATTGAAAATTATTAAATGTGAACTTTTAATGATAGTGGAGTTATTACCCCCTGTTGATATGAAAATAGAAAAAAGTTGGGATTGTTATCTTCCTTTGATATGAAAATAGAGTAAAGTTTTGGCTTGTTATCTCCCTTTGATATGAAAATATCTTAAAGTTTGGGTTATTATCTCCCCTAATATGAAGAAAGAGTAAAGTTGGAGTTATTATCTCCCTTTGATATGAAAAAAAGAGTAGTGTTGGTTATTATCTCCCTTTTATATAAAAATAGAGTAAAGTTTGGGTTTGTTATCTCCAATTGATATAAAAATATAGTAAAGTTTTGGTTTGTTATCTCCCTTTGATATGAAAATATAGTAAAGTTTGGGTTATTTTCTTCCTTTGATATGAAAATATAGTAAAGTTTGGGTTTGTTATCTCCCTTTGATATGAAAATAGTGTAAAGTTTGGGTTTTTATCTTCCTTTGATATGAAAATAGTGTAAAGTTTGGGTCTGACTTACATTCATTGTACATCATATATATTTAATTAGCTCTAGGGTGTCTTACACATGACCCCTCCCCCCCCCCTTGCCCTTACTTATGAAACAGGGAATATATTCTCTATTTATTGGATAAGAACGGAGAGTGCCGTCCTAAGTTCAATTACATCAATAAGTAGACAAATTAAATAGATAAAATAAATGATTAGATCTAGATGATCAAACTGGATGCATGTTATCATCATAATTTAAATGATCATATTTGTTTTATTTTTCATTATACAGGTGGACTATCCTACAAGTAGAGTATACACTGGAGCACAAATGAAGGAACATATAATCAAAGTAGCTAGTTGTTTAACACGTCTAGGTTATAAATCTGGAGATGTAGCATTATTGTTTTCTTCTAATTGTCCTGAGTATCCTGTCATATTTACAGCATGTTCTACTATAGGGGTTAGTGTTAGCACGGCTAATCCAGTTTATACTGCAGGTAGGTTTTCATAATACTAACATATTATTTATACTGGGCTTAATACAGTGTCAACTCTATTCAGAATATCTTACCGAGGCCAGCTCACCTAACCTTGTCTATAACCAGTACTAACATACCCTTCCACAAAGCTGGTAACTTTTCCATATACCTTATTAATGGAAGAAAATTGACATTATTGTCAAATTTTCATGGAAAGGTATAACTGCTCAGGGAGTGATTCAAACCTGTACCTCCTCTGGGACAATATATCCACATAATATCTTATATTATTATATATCTAATAAATCTAACCAATCAACAATCTGCATTTGTACCATGTGACCATCCAATATATTCCCGTATTGGATCCGCAAGATATACATTGTATATTATTTTCGTATTGGACAGTTGGGTACATGTGCACTAAACGATGCTAGTTTGGTTTCCGATTTTTATCTTTAACGATCAAATGATGATGATTATTTCAAAGAATAAGAAAGATATATAATAAAAAGGTTATTATAAATCTTACTATACAATACGGAATATATTTGGACTCGAACACAGCTTGAAAAGTCATATCGGCTCGTCCAATACGACTTTCCAGCTGTGTACTCGTCCAAATATATTCTGTATTGTACAGTAAAATGCATAATAGCCTTATAAAATTGAATAAACAGTACACACAAAACATATCTTTAGTAAGCAGTTTTTAACGATTTATATTGAATTTTTATTCATATGTAAATTTCTTACTAATTACATGATTATTTTCTAAATAGGAAAATAGTGGCTGTAAATAGTTGCTGAACTGTTGGACCACTTACTATCTGAAACTTACTGGACTGACAACAGTTTTGGTGGGCTCTTTCCATAGTCAAACGTCTAAATTAAAGACTGTAATAAACGTAGACATGCAAGATATGATCTGTTTTGTTTACTTTTCTTGTAGGTGAATTATCAAGACAGTTAGACCATAGTGAAACAAATATAATATTTACACAGAAAAACATGGTACCCCTTGTACAGGAAGCTATAACAAGTAATGAGAGTGTTGCTAAACGTGTCAAGGTTATTTATTTCCTATTTTATCTTATGTTAATAAAACTAATACCTATATACATGTACTTTGAAGTTAATGAGTGCCAGAAGGTGTGGAAAATATTCAGCCAATTTGGAACTAGAACACAGTTTTCTTCTATATCCTTTTTAGTCACTGTAGTCCCTCGTAAGTTCCCATGTAAGTGAAAATGAATGTTGTTATGATCTTTATTGTGCTAAATGCTTCATGTTTTGTTACTGTGTATAGCAACATAATAATTATAATGATATACAATTTCAGGATATTGTTGTCATTGATGGAAGTGTAGATAAATGTCGACCATTTCAAAGTTTGCTAGAAGATGATGGTAGCAAGTTCCCAGAGAATGTTGATATAGATCCAGGAAGGTCTATTCTAACATTACCCTACAGTAGTGGTACCACTGGTCTACCTAAAGGTGTTATGTTATCACATTCTAACATGGTATCTAATTTGATACAAGCTAAAAGGTTAGTACTCTTTTAGATTTGAGAGATATTCTCATATGTGGATCTAGCAAGGGTGGTTAGAGGGTCCCCCCCTGAAATTTCTAAAATATACCCAAACATGAGTGTAAATTTTCAGCTGAAAGGTTAGCACTCTTATAGATTTGAGAGATATTTCCATAGGCAAATTTTGGGTGGATCAGGGGGTTCATATTCCCACTGAATTTTCCTAAGTATACCTGTCCATGAGTGTATTTTTTTAACAGTGAACCATTTTAAGTAGCTTAAAACAATTTTTCTTGGGCTCGCTCTTGTGTTTAACATAAATCTAATCTTGTAGTTTCATTATCAATATGCTTAATATAGAATCAGTGGTAGGTGGGAGAATAGCTGTAGAAGTGTTGCTGTTCAGAGATTATATTCAATTAAAAGTACATGTACTCCTAAGGGAAACATCATGAGCTGTTTTTGTTCAATGAAGTTGTTTTGTAGAGGGTTGCTCTGCAGAGGTTATACTTAATATTTTGTATCGTCTAAGTTAATTGAATTTTTCTTGTGGTATATACATGTATATATCATAACTGCTATAATAATCTATTTTATTTTATAAACCATGCAGTGGTCAGATGAAGTTTAAAACTGGTGAAGATATATTACTGGGTTTATTACCATTCTATCATATCTATGGTATGATGGTATTACAGTTTGGTTCATTAACACAAGGCTGTAAACTAGTTATACATCCTAAATTTGAACCTGAGACCTTTCTGCAATCTATACAGGACTACAAGGTAAAATCTCATCTTTTGATATTTTATACTTCATTCAAATTTGGACGTTCTTGGGACTCACACTAGTAGATAAATCAAAGCGTTGATCAAAACACTGAATTTAGTAACCAAAAGGTCATTCTAAGTTCCATCACATGTCCCTTGGTTAAAACAAAACTCAAACAAATAAAAAGCTACAGTTGCATCAGCAGCCCTCAGTTTAGGTCTCATTGTTCATGATGGTACGAGGGTAAGATAGCTTTTTATAGGTATTTGAAGCAGAACATTGCGCCATGAAAAACTTTATCATTTCATGTACCAGTAATTATTATATGCTAGACAGCTTAGTGTTGGTTAAGGCTAAGGCTCTTGTGGTTAGTTAAAAGTCCATTTTGCTTTGTTATTTAATGTATGTTATGTTTGTTGATGTCATTTGAAAGTATAATCCCTTGGCTGCATGTCAAGTTTGTAACTTGGAATTAAACATATTCATAGAGATGGTACTAGCCAGTAATTATACATATGCAAAAATACATAGTATCTTTAGTTTTAAACTGTGCAGAGCAGGCAATCTTTAGCTGCAGGCCTACAATGCATGTCAGCAAAAGTAATTACATGTATATTTTTTTTAATGACCTCTAAAGTTTTTGACTACATGTGTACATGTACATGTATTTGAAGCTGAAGTTGTAAGCTATATGATTATAAATTTGTATGTTGCATGGGCAGACAACACAATTTCAAGTCAAAAACTCTATATATCGACTCAGATCTGTACCAGCCTCCTATGGTGTGTATTATTGATAAAACATCCTTGTTTACTTTTTGTGTTGTTCTATATATCACAGACTTAGCCCAAAAGGGTCTTAACTCAATTTAAAAAAAGTGAGTTACAACTGTTTGGCGCTGAGCCCTCGATATGCAAATAGATGTTCATTTGTTTTATTATATTTATTGTTTTTTCAGTGAATCATTTAATCAAGATTTATAAGAGGGATGGGAATGAGTACAAGTAACTTTGACTTAACAGTATACATGTACCTATGGATCAGTGCAAAACTAGTCAACATCAATCTTTATTCACATAAAGTTAGACTAGTTTTGTACTGAGCCATCAATACATTTGAATGACTTAAACTGCTTTAATTTTAAAAGGTAGAAATGGTTCTGTACTAAAATGGCTTATGGGTAATTTGTTAAAAATATGTGGTGTGGGCAGGGCATGGCTTAGATGGATATGAGCACAGGATCTTGACATTCTGTATCGTAATCTGAAAAAAAATCCTCCTTTATATAATAAAAACTAGTTTTTATTTTAAGAAGGGGGGAATTTTTTTCAAACTACTATACAGAATGTTAAGCTCCTGTAATATAAAATATTGGTTACCATTTGTTTTGGGAAAAATTTCCTATGTTAATTCAAAACAATGGTTAATGAAAATGATAAGCGCAAATGCTTTTTATCAACATTTTTTTCAAATTTATATAGACTGGAGTAAATCTCTAAACAGAAATACTTATAGGAAAATTGGGCTAACTTAAATTGAATTATAGGTATTAATTTGGGTGTCTGGTGCCTGGTACCAATTCCCATCTCTACAGGGTTTGTATTTGTATATAACTTTGCTGTGATTTATATAAATCATATTTTTGATGTTATATTATTATTTCTTATGATTGAAACTTACATTATAGGCTTAATATTTCTCAGGTTTGCTGTCATACTCTTACTTTATATTCTTTAAACACCCTTCCCTGGGTGCCATTACATTTTTCAAAAGGGGGCATTTATATAAAATCAAAAAATGGTAAAATTACAACATTAAATACTTTTATGTTAGTCATTAGTCTTTTTATAGGATGGAGCATAGGGGAGGAGTGTTTATTAGAGGAGAGGTGTTAAATAGAGAATATACTGTATAATATATACAAGTGCATATACATGTATACAGGTTTATAGTATTTAGTTTCTTTGATCATTTGATAATTTTAGTGGCAAAAATTTGTTTCGACTGAATTTTATAAACATACATTGTACACACATGTATTTTCAAAATTAATTTTCTCTTTATTATGTTGATCATCTTGTTGGACATTTTTATATTTAGGAATTTTTATATCTCTAAGATCAAACTTGACCCCACCCCAAGATGGCCACTAAAACAAATGCCATTATTTGCATTATGTTATTAGTAAACTGTGCTTAGATGATTTTATAAGACATTTTCTGCTTTGTTGTATTAAGTTTTATACAGACTGCCAGGCATTAGTTTTTTCACAAAGCTGTTGCATTACATGGAGCATTTACTAATTTACTAGCTTTCATAAAAAACTGGAACCAACATTTGAACTCCTCCACCATTCATTGAATGAATAATCTCAGAAGGATTTGTGGGGAGGGGGGTCCACCAAGAATATTGGAATTTTGCTACATATGCAAGGCAAAGCACAGAGAAAGTACAACTATTGATGCAAAAAAGTTCTTGTCATAAACACACAAGGCTTTGTGAACAGATTTTTATGTTATTTTTATGTATATTTGTGCCTTAATATTTATTAATACATTTGTATCTTCCTTGTTTTATTGACACAGCCTCTTGTTTAGATTTAGTGGTATTAATTAATTTGTGGAATTAATTGCTTTGTTTAAACAATTATGGAGTCAGGAAAAGTAAGAGTGTACAACTTGTAGCATCTAATAGTTTTTTTTGATAGTCAACATCAATGTACCTGTATTTAATTTACTAACTAACGTACAAATATCTCTATCAAAACACTAGTATAGAAATGCCACTCTATTATAATGTGTTGATGAATTTTATTCAAATGTCAATTGTACATACATTAACCCCACTGATTTAAATACGCAATACAAAACTTCTATACTCTCTATCTATAAAAATAGCCATAATCCATTTTTCTGTTTTTAACCATATATTGAGTATTTAAATCAGGAGGGTAAATGTGTGTGCCTAATGCAGTTGAATCAAATTTAACAACACCACTTTTTGTACAGGGAATATTAACCAAACTTTATGTATTTAAATCACTGGGTAAATGTTTGTGTCAATTACAGTTTAATAAAATTAAACAACACCAAGAGTTCTATGTGCATGAGTATTCCACATAGTGCTCAACACCTACTTTAAATAATTAATATAATTCTGTACTAACAAATTGTAAAGTTTTCTTTTGGGTTTATGGAACTTAGAAACATAGAATCATAGCTTTCTTATCTAAAATAGACTAGTTAGAATTTAGTAATCATGCACTGTACCTCTCAACAACAGCCAGCAGTTTAATCATGCTTAGGTACTAAAGTTATTGGTATAAAATTTAACAATGCACAGCTCAGGGAAATCTATATTGAATGTTGTTAGGAGGTTACTGTTGTTGAAAAGAAGCTGTTGTTGGAAGGTGATTGTTTTAGGAGAAGGCTGTGGATGAGAGGTTGTTGTTGTATAGGCGACCGTTGTTGAGAGGTGATTGTAAAAGATGAGATTTTGAAGTTTTTAATTTATAAGATATTTTATTACTTTTTTCCAGATCAGTTACACACACCTTGTGCCTCCAATAGCTTTATTTATGGCAAAAACTCCTCTAATTGAGAAATATGACATATCGTCAGTCAATACTATAGTCTGTGGTGCAGCTCCTCTTGGCTTAGGGGTCACACACGAGATAGAAAAACGGTTAAAAGTTAATTTAATTCAAGGTAAAAATTTGATGTTGTCTGTGGGCCTTTTTAAAGCTAGAAACATAAATAAAACATCACTGTTATTTGTTTTGAGCTCATGGCAATTATTTTGCTACTGTCTGATCCAAGGCAGAAACCCCTTCAATTCTTGTTTCCGTAATGTGATTGTGGCATCCATTTTATAACAAAAGTTACAAAATCTGAAAAAATCTCCCTCTTTGCTTTATGGATCATTCTCCTACCCAGAGATTGGTTATCAAGATTATTGATCTAACTAGTATCAAGAATCTTGATAGCCTCTGGGTATAAGAATGTAAATGGCTATACATGTGTGATAGGTCTTTTTTACTGTAATTGGGTAAATACATTAGATTTACTACATCAACAAAACACATAAACATTGATATTTTTTCTTACTATATTTCCAGATAAGCTATACTCATCTGGTACCTGCTATAGCCCTCTTCCTGGCAAAAAGTCCACTAGTAGATAACTACAACATTTCTTCTTTGAAAACTGCACTAAGTGCTGCGGCACCTTTTGGTTCAGGGGTTACTCTTGAGGTTGAAAATCGCTTAAATATTAACATGCTACAAGGTAAAAAGATCTTTGTTCACCACTTTCTATCACTGATTTCTATCACTAAAAGAACATGTATGTGATGTCAATGTCATTGCCTTTATATTTTCTGAGTCTGAGCCAAAGCAGATTGACACCTTAAGCAGAGTTTTATGGTCAATACTTAATAAATAGTTGATCCTAATATAATTTAGCTTAAGTCTAATCCTTTCCAAATTTCATAACAAAGCTCCAAAATAATTTTGGATCACAAGCATCATTCTATCAAAATGAATACAGCTTGCCCTTTTAAAGACCCCTCCCTCTTAAAAAAATTGAGCACTTTCTCAAACTTATCTTTAAGACTGTTTTTTTGTGTCGCTAATGCATGTTATATAATTATTTATGACTTCACAGTTATAAGGCAGTTTTTATGTCTGCTACATAAATGAATATATCTTCATATAGTTTTATACTTTTATTGTTTTGCCCCACTGGCTTTAACATCTGACTAATTGAGCCACCTCCTGCATGGTTAATTATGTTCCTTTATTTTCTCTCTTTGTTTTTACAATGTTCAAGATTGCATGTTTGACTCATGTTGGGTTTTTCATTACCATTCTATAAATCATGGAAAGAACTGACAGTCGGTCCTTATACATTTTAGTTTTACTTTTTTTTTGGCTGGGTTTATCGCCATATTAATACAATTTAGGTCATTTAATGGCGTCCAGCACACCTAACCTAGCTTTCCTGAACTTTTGTCTATAACCAGTACTCACATACCCTTCCACAACTTTTCCATATTATCAAATCAATGGAGGAAAATTGACATTATTGGCAAATTTTCATGGAAGGATATAACCTCCAAGGGTGACATTCAAACCCGTACCCCCTTCAGGACACAAGATTCCAAATCCCAGCGTGCTACCAACTGTGCTATTGACCCAGGTTCAGTCTTACTAATTACATAAAAAATCATATGGCATGGTAATAATTGGAACTGGTTTTATGTAGAATTATTCTATTACTCGTGGCAATCAAACTATTAGGGTTGAATAAAAATGATAAAATCATTAACAGTGATGTTTTATTTTTATCTAGCAATACATAGTTGGCTTAATGCAACACAATTCTGTTTGTTTGTTTTTTAATTTTTAAAGGTGCATTAAAACAAAACATGTCTTTTTCAGTCAAAGCAAAATGCCAATACTGAATAGGTCTCTTTGACCCTTGAATTTCAAATGAAGTCAAAGCCTTTTTTTATTTCTATTATGGAATCATTTTTAAAAATGCAAAACAGCAACTTTTGGGAAAAACATTAGAGCAGTGTTGCATAAGCTGACAGCATATATGTATAACTACTTGATCAAATCATTCTAGGGAAAATTATAAATACATACATTACTGTAGATCTAATAAAAGCTAGCTGTACAAAGCCCTTAAAACCTTTAAAAAAATTTACTTTTTGACAAAATCCTTAAAAAAAACCTTTAAATTAAGAAAATCTCTGTATTTCCAGCATGAAATCTGTATTTTCTTAGAAATGCATGGCCAACCAAAGTCTAACAACTTTAAAGCATATTGAATTTATTTGATATTAATATTGAGTAATAGTTTTTTGTATTCATTGTGTGCTAGAATATTTGAATACAGTGTGATAGGTATACAGGCGACTTTTATACATGTACAACTGTTCCATTTTGATTTGTGACAGTGTTCAGAACTGTCCTTGTGGTACCAATATTTAGTGTATCATAACGCTTCACTTTTTGCAGGTTTATGCAGTAAATTTTATTTAGATTTCCAAGGGAGGCAACTGTGACTATAATATGTAGATAACAAGCAATGTTTCACTTAAGTTTCAAACTCAAAACTGCTTAATATAACTGAATCTATTACAATTAGGAATCATCATTAGCTATCATAATTATTATTGTAGGAGCAGTGGTCCTGTGGTAGGACTTGCGCTTAGGGACCGAGAGGTCCAGGGTTTAAACCCTACTAAATGCACTGCTAATTTCCTTGAGCAAGAAATTTTTGTGTTCTACCCCATCCAGGTGTAAATGGGCACTGTGAGGGTCTAGGGTGATTTCAATGATCAGGGTTTATCATACAAAATTGTTAAGTTGGCTGAACATGTATATGGAAGCAGACTTTAAAATGCACTTCAACTTTGAACATTTTTACTAACAAATTTAACTAATAATTTCTATAATCTAATATTCATTAATCATTGCTCATAATTATCCTTTCTTCTATTCCAATATAATAGAACTATATTTCAGGCTATGGTTTAACAGAATGTAGTCCTCTCACCCATTATGATGAAGTACCTCAAAGGCATGGAACTATTGGTAGATTGTTACCAAGTACTGTTGCCAAGGTAACATATTCTACAAGTTATTTTTTACAAGACTAGTAGTTCAGAGATACTGGTGATATGTCTTTAGAGATATAGACATTTCAGGTTTAAACCCATCTTTGGAAACCCACGGTACTCGTACGCTATGAATATTATCGTTGACGCAATACCCTGGGTTACCGAGGATGGTTAAAACCCTTTAAGCTAGAAATAAATTTACTTCACCATGATTTATTTGTTTTCAATGTGCCACTGTATATACATGTTCCTGATCACATTATGGTCTGATATGTAAGCGTCCAGAAAGCTCAGTCAGAAGAGCACTAGCCCTGTAAACAAGGGGTCCTGGTTTCAAGTCTCCGTCGAGCTGCATACTTTTCTTACCCTGTGACAATTGCAATGAGTGAAAGTGTAAAACACATCATGATTCTATGTTGTTTGGTTTTTAGGTTATTTTCCTGTAATCAAATAACAATAAACAAATCCAACACTCAACTTTTGTATTAAACATTCAATTAATATCAAAATTGTTTTTTTTCTTAAAAAATAGATTTCTAAGATTTATAAACTTTTATTATAAAAAGAATGCCAAAAAATAAATGATGATTCTATGTTTCAGATAGTTGATCCGATATCACGTAAATGTTTGAATGTTGGTGAAACAGGGGAGATAATGTTAAAAGGACCACAAGTTATGTTAGGATATTTGAAGAATCAGGAGGCTACTGACAAAACTATTGATAAAGATGGCTGGTTATCCACCGGTAAGTTTTTGTGTGACTGTGAACTGTCAATCAAGGTCATTTAGCAAAATCAATGCTTTATTGGCATAAACTTATGCATGTCCTGTTTGGTTTATGTTTTGCCAATGAAACTGATGCTTTGGTTTGAAGGAACTACTACCCCTTTATATGTAGTTACTGAACACATCTAGAATAACATTCTAGGAACCAAGCTCCTGGATGCCTTCCTTGTTTCACAACTTTTTGCTTCAAATTTTTCGATTCAGGAACATGTTCTGCACAAGTTCGATACAGCCACTGAAGGTGCCCCTAAGGTATGTGCTTGGAATGATATTAATCTGTTGGTGATGATAAATGAATGTCTTCAAATTATTTATTCTAAACATTAGATCTAATCATTTCCGCTGTTATTGTTTACTTTAAATCTGTAAATTAGCTCAGAATCCATGTAAAAATAGGTCAGAATTCGGAAATAATCCTTGACTTTCAACTAGATGGTGAATGCCCTTCACTGTAGGGTTAAGTATTGTAGTAATATTATCATATTGATGTTTATTTTAGGTGATATTGGTCACTGTGATTCCGATGGTTATTTTACTATTTCTGATAGATTAAAAGAACTTATCAAATATAAAGGTTACCAGGTAGGTCTCCTACAATACGCTTGTACATATTTTAGATCTATATTTTTAACAAATTTCCTACCAAAAATCATGCAGCCATAATATTTCAAGTATATGATTATTTCTTAACAGTATTTTTATTGTTATTCTGTATAAATATTCTTATTGTAATTTCTGTCATGGGCAATTTTCTTTTTTTCAATGCATGGGGTTGGGCTATCTATTCTTAACTGTTGTTGACTAATGAAATAATACTTAACAAATTTTGTTGGCATAAAACTGTCAGTTATATACATAGAAAGGTTTTTAATTGCCTGTGTCATATGTCAAACTACAGTCCTTAACTCTGCCTAAGTCCCAGTTTTCTAATTTCTTTTTCTATAGTCAGTTTTTTCTCAAAAGCCAAAACTTGAAAAAATCCACGGTGACTGAATGCATCATATTTATACTTGAAAACTTCATGGTAATTCAAATATCTTGACAATAAGCCTATTATATGACATAAGCATGAAAATCATGAAAGTAAGTGGACGATAATTTTAACGTATGAATTCACCGAGAAATTATTAATGATTTGACTGTTGAAATAAAAAACTATGCATTAAATTATATATGTGTACCTTAGGAAAGACTGGGGTTGCCAAACTGAGTTGTTTATTACATGATGTTACTTTTATCGCTCTCATTAATATTTAATCAGGTAGCACCAGCAGAGTTAGAGGCTTTACTATGTACACATCCTTCAATACAAGATGCTGCTGTGATTGGTCTACAAGTAAGTGAAGATGTGGGAGAGGTACCTAAAGCATTTGTTGTTTCTAAACCAGGAGAGGATATTACACAGCAAGATATATTAGACTTTGTCGAAAGTAAGTACAATATACCAACTTTATAACTATCACCCATCTAGCTGGCTCACTCTGTAGGACGCTAGTTTACTGATTTATGCCCCTTGGGTCAATAATGACTCGCCCTAAAGATCAACAGATTAAAATAAGGAAATGATAAAAAATCTTCTCACTAACTGTTTGACCAAGAGCTTTCATATTTAGCAGGTAGCATCACCTCAAGGTCCTCTACAAAGATTGTTCATATTATGCACCTGGGATTAAAATTGGCCCCACTCAGGGCTCACAAGTTTTATATAGTTATAAAAGGAAATAATGAAAAAAGAATCTACTGATAGGCCATGAGCTTTTATATTCAGATTGTGTCCTCGAGGTAAGTTTCCATACAGCTAGAAATAACAGTGTAACAAGCCCTTAAAATCTAGTTCTCGGGTGAGGGATCTATGGTCCTCAAGACTCTTTTATTTTATCAATAGGTCAATAGACCCTTGTGAACATATAAATGTATTACATAAAATATTCATAGATCATATGAAAAAATCATACTGCTACAGGTCATTCATGTAACATTGCATGTATATAAAAAAACATGGCCAGTTTCATTGATAAAAACACTTGGGGTGAAATAATATAACAATTTTATACTCTAGTAAGTGTAAACATCTTTTATTGACCTATCATCTTAAAAAATTTACTACGTTCATATGCACAACTTATAATAAATATTAAATATCTAAGTGGTCTGTATAAATCGGTAACCTGTTTGTAAGAGAAATCCATCGACCTGAAAAGACAAAACATTGAAGAACAAACATAAACAATGTACAAATGTATTAAGTATCCAAAATTGCAAATGTATTAATTTTGCATATGAAAAATGTATTGTAAGATAAAATTGGTCCATAAACAAGCAAATAGCACAGTTCAGTACTAGTAATCAGAGATACAGCATATATGTCTGACAAAGCATTTTCTGCATGAGAAATGTGATTGTCATCATTGGCAACATTCCAATTAATCTTATCCTTTAGCTGCTGCAAGAGTTTAATGAAAAACTAGTGTTTACATATTGAAGACCATGTTACTGTACACCCTAAATAAATATAATTATGTTTAATGCTTCAATTTTTATTTAATTACAGAGAATGTAGCACCATATAAGAAACTTCGAGGTGGTGTTACTTTTATTGATCAAGTTCCCAAGACAGCTAGTGGTAAAATATTACGTAGATTGTTGAAAGAAGAGAAATAATGATAGAACATGGAGTGAGCAACTTGTTTGATGTTGAATATTATAGTCTTCCAAAGAACACACTGGTTGTGGGCTTATTGAATTATACATAATGAACAAATTTTATCATATAAATAGGGCTTCTGGAACACTTTGACCATTTATTCATTCTCATGGAATGAATAATCTCAGAAGGATTCGTGGGGGATCCACCAATAATTCTGAATTTTTTACTAAAAAACTCTACATATGCTAGGCAAAATACGTGAAAATGATGTAAAATAGTTCCTGTGGTAAACACGTTGGCTGTGAATATACATTTCTTATGCTGTGTATGTGACTATATATAATGTTTAGCAGTTATTGTTAAATTGTGCATTTCATATCTATGAACAAAAAACAAGCATTAATCGCTGCCTAAATGATCATGGGTTTGTTTACATAAACACTGGTTTAAGTATTTTGTGACACAATTGTGTCACAATTTGATAGAGACCATTTGATGAACAATATGATCATTGCCTAATTTTTATACTATAGAATGGCTTTGATTTGTAATATGGGTATTGACAGACTTGTAAGTATTAACATATACACTGCCCTCCATAAGTAAGTACACAGTGTGAAATTTCATAGAAAGGCAAAAACATACAGCTCTTATTTTGTCTTTTTAGGTATATAACAAAGTTGATTTTATTATTTGGACCTTCCTTACTTAATAAAAAAAAAAAATGTAACATAATGACAACAAAAATTTAAATAATGTTATCAGCGCAAAGTTTGACAAGAACATGTTACAAATGTATCAGGATTGTATACTTAATTATATAGGGCAGTGTATATGTATTTACATCATAAAAAATAAAGTTAATTGGTTGTATGGTTTTATTTTATGTATTTGTTTAATTATTTTTATGTATAAACATGTATTTGTATGCAATATATACATATATTTTAGTTAATACTAAAGTCAGGTACTTGTAAATAAATACTTAAGTCTTAGATCAATGCATGGGTTGTTTTGTGTTTGCAATTCTTATTCTATCATTTTAAACATTATTGAATCAACAGGGGAGGGGTATAGCCAATAAAAGTAACACCTTCAAAATTACTCAATAATGTCTCATTAGAATATGCATTAGTCGGGATTATAAAATATTTACAAGAAAAGTAATGTGGAAGCCACATTAAAGCTGGATTTTTACCCTGATAGGGTACATCGAGGACAAATTAATGTTCCCTTTAAAAGAAAGACATATTTCTATTTTAAATCAATTCAAGCATGTTCTCTATTGGAATAACATCTATGGCAACATGGAAGTTAATCAAAATTATTGTCAATTGTTCATAGAATGGTGTACAAAGGGCAATAACCCATCATGAAGCAAGAGTTTGTTATTGCATATTATTATCTTTTCATATCTTGGATCTCATCATAAAATGTTTTATCAAAGTAAGAAATTAATTGAATAGAAATTATTGAAAAAAGAACTTAAATACAATTATCACAAAGGGCAATATAAATGACAGATATAAGACATGATAAAAACTTTAACACAATTGTTAACAACACCAGGCAACAGCCCGACACTATGCCCACTAGCTCACCCAAGTTTCAACAAAACATTAGCCGATTTTTTTCCTGGAAAACTTAGGCTAAAAATTGAAGATTAAAGGTTTTTTGCTGGTGTGAACTCTTTATTTTCCCAATTTTAATTTGAACATGTACGCCCAACATTAATATTTATAATACAAAAAAAACTCAATACTATATGATTGTATATGATAGCACTTTTATTTCACATAGAACATTATACAATATATGAATGAGATAAACAAAAATAACTGACAAATGCATACAACCAACAGATCTATATAATATAACAAATACAGTGAAGTTTCATTTAACAACTAGCCACAAAACCCTGATAATATGTGCAAGTGCACCTGATGTGATACTTCTGTAAAAGTTAGGTAGAAATCTATTGAGAAATGGAAATGTAGGAGATGCACACAGAGGAAATGTCAACGCCCACCCGCCAACATTGTACAAATTTATTAGTAGTTTCTGAAGGAAATTAATTAATTCATGATAGTGGGAAATTTAGTATTAAGAAATTTCCTTTAAATGATAAACATAATCAACAAATCTATCTCCTCAATATTCCTTTTATTTCCCTCATCAATATCATTTTATAATTAGTAACACTATGCATCCATGTAACTAAATAACTGATTATACAGAAACATTTTTTATTATGATTGAAACAAAGCATATCATTACAAGGGCTGAACAAAACGCTTGGGTTGCTCCATTTGAAAATAAAGGGAGTTACAATATACAAAACAGTTTCGTTCAGCCCTCGATTTCATTGTTTGAAATAAAGGATATCATTTCATTGTTTAACTTGAATGATGGTGAAATGAACAAAAAGTACAAAGACTGCAGTAGATGTCAGTTCAAACCTATGCAATATACACTTGGTGCACAGAACAATGTGGATAACTTCAGGTCTTGTAGTATATACATATACGAGAAATAGCCAGTATTTCATTGTAACATGTATTTGAGATATGTACACTACAGATATCAAGATAATATTTACAATATTTTTCATAAATATATACAAATAAATTAATCAATCATTTAATAAACTTATGAGAGCATCAAAGAATTTACTTCTGTCTTCACTTTTCATTTCCATAACTGAAAATATAATACAAATAAGTTGAAATATCATAATATGTGCCCTTCAAATCTACCAAGACTCTGCCCAAGGCCATAATTCTGAAGTCACCAAGCATAATACAGTGGTGTGGAATTCCTAGTTTTTCCACTTGTCCTTGGACAAGTGATATCTTAAGATATACTCGTCCCGGGTTAAAAAGCACTTGTTCATAAGTTCAATATTCAATAAGACATATTGAGAACTATGATATAAAATACATACAAGTACATTTGTAAATGCATAATAAGTAATGGTAAATAATTGACAACGTAATACAGTGTAGTTCACTGCTGAATTTGGCTAAAACATTTATGAGCGGACAAGTGGAATTGATTTATTTGCTTGTCTGCAAACATAAATGTACAAGTCGGACAAGTCAGGCAAAGGAATTCCACACCCCTGTAATGTTAACCTCATCCAAGCTATAGTTTTGATTAAAAATTCTGACTGGATTAATTGCTGACAGAATTAAAACTGTAACATGTTTATCCAAATTATGCCTGTTAATTTTACTTAGATTCTCTTAAGGCCAATCTAACTCTAAAATGGGAGTCCCATTTAGATTTGCTTAATTATTAAACATGCCCTCAACTTGGTTTAATAGGAGGAAGTCTAAAAACTACAATACTAAGATGGTCAACACAACAGACACATTTCAAGCTAGGGAGAGGATGTAGCAGAGCAGTTGTGAGTTTGATCTGGTGATAATTGGATAGCCAGACCTGTATTGGTCCAGTAACATCCAAACCTGCCAAATTGATTACTTGAGAATGCTTTCTCCTTAAGGCTCAGTACTGGTAGACCAGGAAGCTGTTTTGAGAGAGATTAATCAAAGTTGTAAGAAAATTTTACATAATAAAATAAATTAGAATTCAGAATTGGTAGTAAATGGTATTAGAATATTATAAAGTTCTTGTATAAGAGAGTCAGTTTATTGGTGATTATTTCAACTCACTCGTATGTTGTAGTGGCTTTGAGCGAATGTGAGAATCATTATATACATGTACTTACTAAATGTATCAAAACTACTGTGAGATGTTCTACAATTTGTACTTAAAGGAGTGTGAGAATCACTATATACTTACTAAATGTATCAAAACTACTGTGAGATGTTCTACAATTTGTACTTAAAGCAGCTTGTTCAAATGCCTTGCCGAAAAAACTGAAATAAAACAAACATTCATGAAGAACATTTAATAGTCTAAACAAAAACGGTGATGTTACAATAAAGAGGAAGAAAAGTATCATTTATTTTTGGTTTTAACACTGCAACAACACATTGTAAAGGACATATCGCAGAGGTCAGTCAACCTACTGACTGTGTCAGGAAAGGCTAAATCTCTGGATTTAGCTTTTAACATGTTACTAGGCTTGTTATTCTGTAAGTGACTGATAACTTTTCTGCATGATTTATTATCAGTGGTAGGAGGGAGAAAGAAAATTATTTCTAAACCAAACTCCAAGAAAGTATGCCCATTCCAAGAATGGAACCTATTATCCCTCGACCAATAGACTTGCCCTGCCAACTAAGCTAGCCGGGTGGGCAAAAATCAGAAATAATTAATAGGGCAATTAAGTTGAATTTATTGGTGAAAGTCATAATATTTAAGCAAAAAAAAACTTACTTTTTTCTGTCATCATCCATTGATAAAGGAGGTATTCCAATCACTAGTATAGTACCTTTCTCATTGTTCATAGGTACACCTAGCACAAGTGGTAGATTGCCTGATTTCTTGTTACGACTCTGAAATAATAGATAAACATACAGCATTAAAATTCAACAAAAACTTTAATTGTACAATTATCTGTAAAAATCAAAAAGCAGCATATTGACAGATCAGAGCAAAACCAGTCTACATACTTTATTCAGACTGGTTTATGGCTAATCCAGCAACAATAAATAAAATGGCTAAATAGTTAAAATATTGGAAACAAGACATAATAGCCAACTTGACTTTGAAATTAACTAAAATAACACCCCCCCCCCCAAAAAAAGGAAAAAAAGAACATACTTTCATCATTATATTGAAAACATGTGTACATAAAACTAAAGGATTGAACCATTTGTTCTTTTCAGCAATTAAGTGTAGGAAACTTTGTTTGTATCGCCTGAACACAGATGGAAAAACCCATAGATTGAAGTTCCGCATTGGGTCAATTAATTATTGAATTGTTTTATACATACCACAGAGCAATGTGCTTCTAAAGTAAATCTTGCAAGTCTCATAATACTTTGATTACAAGCAAACAATCTTACATCTACAGCACCCTGTAATATACATAAAATAACATAATCAAGGGGAGTTAATTCAATATGTTTCACAATACACTGTAATAATATTTCATCACTAGTAATAGTCCATTTTTTCAACTGTCAAAGTTTGAATAATTTCATGATGATTAAATACACACTACCACTTTGTATACTTAAGATAATATCAACTGACAGAGTAATTTCTTTAAAGGAATATTTCAGTATTCGCATTTCAAAATTTCAATAGTTGAAGCAATATATTCCTCCAAGATTTCTCAATAAAAAAGTACAAAGCTTAAGGGAACAGGTGAATTTAACTTAAGGGAAGGGGAAAAGAATCCTCTATTATAGGGAGGGTAATTGGGCCCAGTTTCGGCCCAAAATTGCAACCTTAGCGCAAAACACTCGTAACTCAATGTAAAAAATGTCATTCAAGACAGTTAGGCTCTAATCCCACAAAATGAAAAAAACCTGTCTACAAACCTCTTGTATAAATGCATACAGGAAAGGTCCAGCCGAGATAACTTGATGCATATCTAAGAATGTTTGAACTTGTGTAATAATAGCTTGTAGTTGTTTCTTAGCTAGCTCTATACCATTCTCCATTACTGATGTATTAGAACGTGTGAGAACATCTAGTGACTTGAAAAAACTGTCAGTAGGGCTATTACTTTTATCCTGTAACATAAAAAAGGTATCTTAGTTGCACAGTTTGAACTAGAGCAATCCAATGACATCACGCTCAACTTTTTGGGTGATTTGGTAATGTCGAGGCTTGAATTAAACAAGAAATCTCTGATTGAAACTTGAAAAATTGTTTATTTCATTAAACACCTTTTACTACAATGCGATATTCAATGGCATTTTACAGTAACAATAAAATTCATACATAGTTGTACATATATGATTAACTATAGAAATATCATTAAAAACTATCACTTCATACTAATAAAAGAGACTTAAACATAAATAATTGATCACGAGTTATGACCCTCTATATGAAGATATAGTACAATGTACAAATAAATAAGCAGACAAACTACCATTTAAATACCTTGTTAAGTATCGATTATACTTAGCTTTAAAAAAATTCAACCTAAAATGTTTGAATATAATTAAGAACACCTTCAAATATTGAACACCTAGACTTATGTATACTTAACGAAACTTCTAAGTACTCTGATTTCAATGTTGTCAGAAATTTTCATTTTTCAACATTTATGTCTGATCGTTAATGGAAATGTATACAGGACTATACTGTCATCTGACTGCATGGTTTTCATGCTTCTAAATTGATGCAAAATTGGTTTTGTCATGCATATGCAGAAAAGCGGAAATGCGCACTTGCTTATCGTGCAAAAATTTCACGTGGTCAGTTTCAGTGAAAATCATTAGTGTGTTGATATGCACAACGAAAAATCAAGAAATGGCTCGAATGTTGCTTCAAGAACGAGAAATTGCCATAGGTCTTTCGCCAGACCTGCAGAGTAAGTCTTCCAATTGCTAATTTTCTGTTCTATCAAAACAATTAGAAAATCTTATCATATCAACGCTTGCGCGACAAACATAGTTTTGCATCGATAAAGTAGCTTGAAAACCATAAAAGCAAAGGTCAGTATGATCCAAAACACATTTTTATCAGCGATCGTACATTGATGTTGAAAAATAAGACTTCCTACCATACTGAAATCGGAGTACTTAGAAGTTTCATTAAGTATACTTTATAATAGTGTAGATGTGGCATCATTAAAGAGACATGCCAACTTTCACTCTAATATCTTGATAAGCATTGAAAATTTTTCACTTAGAAATACTTATAACAGAAGAGCATAACTCAAATAACAATACCTTCAGAGATATGTTTGAACCTTTAAAGTTATGCAGATGTAGAATCAGTGAATCAGCATAATAACTTTCAATCAAAACTACTTATTGCTCAATCGTTAAGTATAAAAGGGGCATAACTCTAAAAAATATATTGTCCAGAGTTATTTCCCTTCACGTAATATTTACCCAATTTTCTAGAATAGCTGCAGTCACCATGGCAACATCAGTAGCACATAATCTGTTTTTAAATCCATATTGTGCAAAAAATGAAGGTAAAATAATGTCTTCATCAACAAGTCTGAAAATTGACAAATTTACAATAATATACAATATATGAAGTATATTATATAACTATAATTATAATCATCATAAACATGTACTGATTAAAAGTAAATCATTCAAACATAAATTATTTTGAAATTATATGCACTCTATAAACATTAAGGAAACTCATTTTTACAAGTTTCCTCCGCGTCCCTTCTATATATGATATGTTATCACGATTATGCTCTTGTCAAACTGCCATTTTTTATGTGTAATGATGTCACTGGTCTTGCTACACCACCTCTTTTACTGGCACAATATGAACAAGCCCCAAACAGTGCTCTGGTTATGGGATTCTTTTATTCTCATTTGGGAATGTACCACACAAATGTGCCTGGGTTACAAAGGGGATTAGATTTCATATTATGTGTGTATCCAATCATTCACTGAAAAGGAGCCAGAAGTTAAAATAAGGCGGTCAAATGTAATGATTTTAAAACAGTGGAAAAAAAATAAAGCAATATATCGTGGAACGTATCACACTAAGATGCTAGCATATTGCAATATATCACGATAGGCTTCTGAGTATTGAGACAGCCCTAGACAGCAGTGGCATGAAAAGGTCAGTAAAAAGGAGAAAATGGTAAAAACCGCAATAAAGTAAGGAAAATATCTATCAATTCATACCCATATTTATTCATATTTTGTTGAATTTTTGTTCTAATATCTAACTTTAAACTGGTATCCATGGCTGTAAATTTCTGTTTACATTGAGTTAATGGTAACCTGAAATCAGAGCATAAAAATTCATTAATGACTTAGCTCAACCAGGACTCTAATTTAACAAAAACTGGACTAGCAAATTATTGCGATTTTATTTCAACTCCCAAAATGAAAAAGCACTTGCAATTTTTCTCTCCAAATATTCACATTTTAAATTCTCCCAAATCACTTAGTATTCTTAAACATAGTTCAGGTAATCTAATTCTGGTCACTGGGATTCTTAGCAAGCACCAAACATATGCTTTCATTTGAGAAATGTAAGTAAGTGCTGATATAAACAATACAGAAAAACTGGTTTCTTTAGAAAAATAGCTAGAAATGGCAATAAAAAGGTAGACAGTTTTCAAACAAACTCATAGGGAAGCAAATTCAACTCTCTCATTTAAGCTGTACAGTGTTACAAAGTATTGTTCAATGAAAATAAAGGTTGAAATTCAAATTTTTTATATTTTTATTGTGAAAATGTAAATAGAAAAATGATGTCACTTCAGAAGATAAATGGCGTCATCTTATAGGAAAATTGATACATTGTTACATTTGTATAAAATATCTTAAACAGAGCACAGAAAACTCAAAAGAAACAGCATTTTTGTTAATTTTGAAGATGTTTTTTCAACTAGTGAGCTCAGAAGATGATATCTTTTACTCATGGCTACGCCACTCTTGAAAATATTTTTCTGAGCCATTTTGGTTAAAAAAAATCATCTTAAACCAAAGTCGACAAATTTCCTTAATTTCATGAATAAATACCACATGAAAATCATTATCATCTTACCCCATTTCAGCTAGGAATTCATGTAATCTTTTCTGTCCCTTCAAAGTCCAGAGTTTTAATTTCGAAGCCATATTAATAGAATGACATAAACTATCAAATAATGACCAATGTCTATATAATGAGAGTTGTAGTTCATCTTCATACATTATCTTTAAACAATTTATAGATATCAATTCATCATCATCCCTAGAAAAAGCAAAATATATTACATGTAGGTGACTATAGTATTGATAGGTGTTATATAAATTTATCTCCACAAAAAATTTTGGGTTTCAGTCTTGGCCTTAAATTTTCTCAAGCACTTACTCGATTCATGCTATATAGTTAAGAGCTAAATTATCGACTAATTTTATCATCGTTAGCACAAATCAATTTTCACAACCCTTGGTCTACCTGCTAATTGGTAAAGATAATGACTTTTCGGGGCAGCTTAACATGAAATTTTTATATTATCTGAAAGTGGTCAAAGACTTAAAAGGCTATGTTCCACATTATAAGAACACTGAGGCAAAAAAAAACCATGTTAGCCAAGATTGACCAGAGTCTGTAGCAGTTGGTAGCGTGCTAGGATTTTTTATCTAGAGTCCCTAAGGGGGTATCCATTCCAATCCTACTCAAGGGGTTATACGCTTCCATGGAAATTAGACAATTATGTCAATTTTCCTGTTGCCACACTTGTGGAAATGAACAAGAGTACTGCTAATAGACAAGGGTCAAGGTGAGCTAGGTTAAGTCGCTGGCCACAGCAAGATAACCTAAATTATGTTGCCACAGCGTTTATCCCAGGGTAAAAAAGAAAAGAAGGGTCTAACCATTAAAAGTGTTAAAACCTACCTATGATTTAATCTTGATACATGTGATTGTAAAGCCATAACATCTTCTATGTATTTTTCTCTAGGTGTTTTATAATGTATATATTGATCTGTGACACCTATTATAGCTAACCATAACAAATCATTGGAATCCTTTGACATCTTCCATGTTAATTCAAACATTAATAATGCCGACTGAAAATATATAGAAGTTCAGACTAGCCTTAATAATGCCGACTGAAAATACATAGAAGTTCAGACTAGCCTTAATAATGCCGACTGAAAATATATAGAAGTTCAGACTAGCCTTAATAATGCCGACTGAAAATACATAGAAGTTCAGACTAGCCTTAATAATGCCGACTGAAAGTATATAGAAGTTCAGACTAGCCTTAATAATGCCGACTGAAAGTATATAGATGTTCAGACTAGCCTTAATAATGCCGTCTGAAAATATATAGAAGTTCAGACTAGCCTTAATAATGCCGACTGAAAATATATAGAAGTTCAGACTAGCCTTAATAATGCCGACTGAAAATATATAGAAGTTCAGACTAGCCTTAAAGTAATAATGCCTACTGAAAATATATAGAAGTTCAGACTAGCCTTAATAATGCCGACTGAAAGTATATAGAAGTGCTTTTCACAAAAAATCTTACGAAAAAGTTATCGTAAGTCAATTTCATATTATTATTAGCAGTTCAAAGTCAGATGGTTAATAAGCATAACTATGATATGATAATCAAGATGTATATAATATTTTACTTAATTCAATAATATTTGGAATTGGCAGGCCAAAAAATGACTGTATTATTAATGTTTCATGCTTTTGACTTACAAAGATTTTTTCGTAAGAATATTTGAGAAAAGCACTACAGGTCTGTAGCGCAGTTAGAAGGGCACCAGGATTCCAAATCTAGTGTCCTGAAGGGGGTACGGGTTCAAAACCTACACTTTGAAGTTAGATCCTTCCATGTAAACTCGACAATGTCAATTTAGAAAATTTCCTCCATATATAAGGTATATGGAGAAATTGTTGGCCTTATGAAAGGGTAGATAGTGCAGGTTACAGACAAGGGTCCAGGAAAGCTAGGTTAGGGGAGCTGGCAGTTGTGAAATAACTTTGTGTTGGAACAGTATTAAACCCAGTAAAAAAAAAGGAGTCATCTCCTTAAATTTCCTTAAGCACTAGCAAAATTTATAATGTCATATAGTAAAAAGCAAATTGTCAACTGGCCCAACTATATGAAGTAAGTAACTTTCACAAGTCCAAACAAATTTGTATTAGTCATGAGCTTCAGGCTAATGCAATAACTAGTACTAATACTAAATTCATCATCAGCCTGAATCATGTGAATTAAATCATTTTAACTAGCACATGTTTAATTTATTCACCAGAAAATTCAAATAAACAAAACCACCTCATGGGTTAAAAACATACAAATATCTAAGAATGTTCTCAATAAACTTCTATTCAGGATTTAGTATACTTACTGATGTTCCATATGTAGAAAACTGCATGTATTTAAATAATACTTCATTTCTGAAATAAGTAAAAAACACCATACATACATTTAAAATGTATACAAGAGACATAATTATTCAGTATTATAATATTTATATTAAATACATGTGTGATCCCATACTATTAGTAATACTAATAGTTTTAATGAACACATACGTAATACAATGTAGTCAAATATTATAACAGAAGTAGGAAATGATTATTTTTCACCACTAGTATGTAAAGATGCTAAATGCCAGACATTAGATTTATTCACTGGGCTACATTCTGCAAGGTCTGAGAAAATTATTGTTGTGTGTGAAATCCTTTCATCAAATGGTGCATTATAGACGATAAATTATGTATTTATTGCTGTAAGTTACAGCTGTATACTGTGTAGCTTAGAGATGGTCTATATATCATATTACAAATATTTGATACAATGGTTTTAATGTCATATCACTATTAGATGTCACATTTTACTTCCCTTCTATAATTACTGTATTAGTATATATATGTGTTGTCATCTGATTGTATGTATGTATGATTGATACAACAAGTAAATCTGTGAGCTAATGCTCACTAGTGATACCCCCGCAAAAATCTAAAAATATGCGACAAACAGGAAGTAGATGAGCAAGGAGCATGAAATCGCTTTACACCACATGGGACTATGGGATGAAGCAATATGCAACGTATTAGGCTGCTGCATGTTATAGTTGCTGAGAAAACTGCGACGGAAATTTTGTAACGGACGGACGCACACACGCACGGACAAGGGTAAAACAGTATACCCCCCTATTCTTCAAAGCGGGGGTATAATTCATGTATTTGTATGTATTGTGATGTCATTAAATTGTATATATGTTTGATATGTGATTTATATATATGTTGATAGCTCTCCTATATGGAGATAAATAAATATCTATCTATCTATCTTTAACATAAGTATTTTTCACCTTCAGCATGATTCAACTTCAAGTTACAACAAACATACAGTAAATCATTACTGCAAAATTTCAATCAACTGTCAGTGGAGCATACATTAAATCAATGATAAACCCTACTGATTTAAATACTCAGTATTTGTACAATAATCACCGTACATAAATAAAATGATCTATTTTTATCACTATAGCTCGTACAAATAGAAAACAGTAATTAAATCCGTGGGGTTAACATATACATCACTGATGGTTAAGATAAAATTGGACAATACCTATTTTCCTCCCATTTTCTTCTTTCCATTCTTCTCTCAATGGCTGCATCATCAAATCTTTTTCTTTTTCTTGATGATTCATCATCAGAGTTATCACTCATATCATCATTATCAGACTGAAGTTATATCAACATTGGCAAGCTATATACTATTTATGGTAAGACAATTATAGTAAACACTTACTACAAATGTGTATAAGAGTCCATATTTACTTATTGGTAACAGCTGCTCACATATAGACATGTCCATCAACAACATTCCAAAAGAATATGTAAAAATTGCAGTAATAATATTATCAAAGATTATCTCAAGAATGTCTTGACTAAAACATATCATACGGCATAAGCAGCTTTACTCGATCATAATACACACTTTCGGAAACTCATGGATGCAGTACAACAATGATTTTACAAACGCATTCACTGTGAAATTAATCATGCTTTGACAGTTGAGAAAAAAGAACTATACTATATTATAATGACAAAGTATTTATACAAACATAAGGCCTAAATTAAAATTAAGTTTGTTTGCCCTTTACCGACCGACCCGAAAAAATCCCGCCGACTCAAAAAATTTTATTCGAAAAATACATGTGGTGGTTTTTTTATTGTTCAGGACTATTCATCGTATCACTTTCCAGTAGTTTCTTTACGCTAATAATTCTACTTAGGAAAAAAAATGTATTTCCTACCTACCTACCCAACCAAAAAATTTAGGGTCAGTAAAGGGCAAACGAAGTATTTTTTAGTTTAGGCCTAAACTTACATCATCTTCATCTCTGAATACTTCATCATATTCAGGCACAGATAACTCTGCTGTTCTCATTAGTAATTTTATCTGTACAGCATTAAATACATTATGTACATCTACTGGACGATGACTGAAATAAATAATAAACACAAATTATACTAAAACAAATACAGGGTTCATACAGATTTTGATTACCAGAATCCCATGAATTTTTCATGACTTCTCTCAGACACATACAGAACCCAAAACAAGTACACTTATAATCTTTGATTACTCACATTTCTACTTTATACTGCAGCCAATTATCATCATTTGTAAAATTCTTATTTTCATACCCAAGCATGATTCTAAGTTTCTAACCCAGTTGTGATACATACCAAACATTTATAATTGTGATATATGTTTGAATTCATGTTTTACATTCATTTCAAACAGAATGGGTTGAAATCAAAAAGAGACATTTATAAAACAGTTTTTGCCATGTCTGCATGACCTCATGCTTTTCTAAAAGTTTATTTCAATAATGTAAAATAAACACTAACCTGTCACATATATAAAATTTAATATATTCTTCTGGTTGTAGTTCTTCCACCACGTCCATATTGGCTCCACAATTTATCATTATAACATATTTTATCTACAAATAGTCATTTTTTTAGATAAATAAATAAAAATGCAAAAAAGTGATAGCAAACATCAGAAACAGCAACAGTAAAAAAAACTTACAAACCCACCACACAATCAAATAGCAGAGAAAAATGCTTATTGATTGTTGTAATTTAAACAAAAATGGCATTTTAAATTATACAAATGATTTTGTGCTATAAAAAGTTTAACTTATTACAATTTATTTTCCTCTGGACATTGGCTTTGTTAGGTCAATGTTCACTAACAGTTATTTACTGTAACCTCTTGGTCAATACCACTGTTTGATTTTAAATACTTCTTACTGATATTTCAGATGAAAGGCATCAAATACATAAGATTAAAACTCATGAAAATTTACCAACCTTCTATAATGTATATTCAGTAATAATTTGTTAAAATAACCCTTAAAGAGTTGATATAATACTAGAAATGTGCATTTGAGGTCAAATTTAAGCTCAGTTGAGTCCAATACTTTGAAAGAACTGTCAAGCGCAACATGACCAATAATGTTAATTAAATATAATTTTAAATAAACAGATATATCAAAATTAATACCCCTTCAGAATTTTCACTGTATGCTCTTTTCAATTCATCTTTGTCCGACACAGGTACTATAGTATACAATATTTGATCACATTGGAATAAACTCTGAAATTAAATATATCATATAAAGGCTTAGTAAGAGAAACAATGAAATAACATGATCAATGGTTAAGTGGTAAAGTCACCTAAGTAAGGTAACTCAGCATACCTAATAGTATTGTCCAAATCTAGTAAGCTCCCTTTATACATACGTTCCTAACTAAAGATTTTTGTTTCAAGATAACATGCATTTATAAATTGTACCTTTTAGTTAATTGTTTTGAATCAGGATCACCAATAAAGCAATTATTTAAGTAACTAGTAAGCAATTCAGATGCATGTACAATTACTTGAATCTGTATGCATATCAGAGACATAGACAGTCTATGAAATTAGGATATGCAAGTGGTTTAGGTCATTATAGTAGCAAGCACAAAATCTTGTTTTTAGATTTTTAGTTGCCCAGATGATATTTTTTGCCCAAACTAAACATTGGCTTTGGGACAACCAGACAACCCCTTATTTCATAGACTGCATAGATACATTACCTATATCTCAGTGTGTACCAATTTACCAAACAGATAACTACATCTCTAATAATGTAGATTCCAAATGATATTATTGGTAAAACAGAAAGACAACAAAAAATACTTTGTCAATCATTTGATAAGTTAACTATTATACCTGAAGAATCTTACATGCACATATTGCATCAACATCAAATGCCACCAGAACCAAAACTCTCTGAAAATAAGTTGAATATTATCAAACATTGACACCAATAACAGTGAAAAAAATGTGTAAAGGAAAAACTGTACAAAGAGGAATAATTAACATGTACTCGAGTACATATGTTTTTAGTAACGTCCCAACGTCATTCAATCAATTGAAATTTTGAGTAACACTTTGTGAAGTGCAGAGGCTAGAGTTACGGTACCGTAACTCTAGACCCAGGTTCTAGAGTTGTTAAAAAGTTGAAATATACGCATGTTATTTGACTTCCGTAACTCGAGACAACCTGACAGGGTTGTCTACAGTTACGGAACTTCCGTAACTCTAGAACCTGGGTCTAGAGTTACGGTACCGTAACTCTAGCCACTGCCTATAATTTAAGGCATTATTTTCAGTTAATTTCTAGTTAAACTTTGACATAGTTTTGTTTGGAAAAGTATTATTTGAGCTAAAATGGAATGGCTATATTCTTAATTAAGAACAATTTAGTAAATTATCTAATAGTTATAACTTCAAATATTCATAATTGTCAATAATTGATGATTGAATCAACTCATTTTCTTCTAAAAAAATGGACTTTTTCTTTTCTCCATCCCTGACATATCGTGTTGGTAATTATAATTTATTTTGTATTGCCATAAGTTGTTAAAAATCATTTACCACGTCAATGGTGTAAGTTTTTCCTTTTGATCTAGCTCACCTAAAAAATTCTGAATTCAGCTACGTTTGTGTCGTGGTCGAAACGTCGAGGGCCGAATCGTGTGACATTCTCTTTCAATCAAAAGCGAGAAATGGTAAACTTGACTTACCTGGTGCAGGACAACATCATAAAATTCTTTACGAAAGTCTTTCAGAATCATAATGATTTTATATCGTGTTATTCTCGTGCATCACTGAAACAATTCATAGAACAAAAGTTGGCGCTGTTTTGTCAAATGTTGAGCTGAACTGCGGAACATTTCGGACAATTTGCGGTTTATTTATTATTAATTTCAGAAGTGAAAATAATCTTAATTTATGTAAGAAATATCTATGATAAGCTTCCTGATAATAAGATATAGAAAATTATAGAAAAGGGATCTTACTCGAAAGAAATAGTTTTGATCCGTCTGAAGAAAATTCAATTAAGTCCGAGTATCCCGTAATGTCCGAGGAATACACAAATCAATTAAAGGTGTAAATGCATGAATGGTTGATAATTCAGTGGTTAGCTTAGAGCGCTTCTTATCCTGGGCCTTTGGATTTTTTTTGGTAAAATGTCTAGGCGTTATTCGTCAGAAGGAAGCCTATTTATCGGGCGTTTAAGCAAGAGTTGTCGAGTAAGAGATCTCGAAGATGTTTTTGAGCCATATGGACGGATGTCGCGTTGTGAAATCAAATATGGTACTCATACTTAAGCCTTTGTTTGTAAATAAAATAGTGCAAAAGCAAAAAATTTGCAGAATTTCGGTCGATTACTGTTTACGTTTTGCAATTCCTTTCGCATTGCTCTATGTTGATAATTTATAATTACAATGCTTCGAAACAAAATAAAGTTAACCTGACTGGAGAGAACCGATTAAAAGCCCAGTTTGTCTATCTGCTAAAGTGTACTGTAATTCGGATACTACACATTCGGCTATGATAGTAGTATGACTATAACCCCCTTATCATGCCAAAAAAATGTTGGAAAATAAAAATGATATTTTACGTGTAACTGTTGTGACTTTATTATTTTACCCTTTTTATGCCACGCATTTGACTGCTGATAAGCCCACCCAGTGCTGAAATTGTTAGCAGATATTAATCAGAGTCCGGATGTTAAAACCCTCATATAAAACATTTTAATTCTAACAATGATATCTAAGTTCTTTTACAACAAATTAATTCAATTTGTTATTAATCGACTGTTTTTTTATTTGCAGGTGCTGAAATGGGTGAGAATTGATGTATTGTTGATGACATTACAGTATTCTAAGATAGTTATTGGACTAAAATATATCAATATGCTCAAGTTAATTCTCATTATGCCTATATTTACTTAATAATTTAAATAAATGTTTTTGAAAGTATTAGGATATTGCTGAATTGAAGTTATGAACTGGTTGAAGTGTCCAAAAGTCAATCTGTTGGTAAACTTAAGAAAACAATAAAACACTTAGTTTTAGCATGAAGGCAAGGGAGTACAAACTACGAAGGCCAAATTATAACTCAGTACTAGACTATATTCAAGACTGAATTTAAACTTTTTTTTTGTTGTTGTAATTATTATTCCCTGCTAAATGATACAAATAATGTAATCATGATATAATACAATAAATCCAAAAAAATATTGACTAATTTTCAGCTTATGGTTTTGTTGACTATGAAGACAGAAGAGATGCTGAGGTAGACATAACCTTTTAATTCTATATCATAATCATGTTCATTAATTATAGATCTATACATTTTGTTCTTTGTATTTGTTACCTTAAAGTGTTGATCATTAATATATATGATAGTATACCTATGGTACTTTGGTGCTTGACATTCATTCTAGCTACTTGTTGCAGTGTTATAGTTAATGCTGACTGAACTGAAAATTTACTTGACAAGTGCCTTGGTCTTTGCTTCTCTGTTTGTTTATTGTTGTCCTCAAACATTCTCCAAACTAAGCTTTAGAGTGTATGTTATGCATGTGTAGTTTTTATGTCTTCTGTCGACAGCATTGTTGTTGCCTATCTACTGATCTGTCTCTGAGACTGTTATTGACTTATTTAATCTATGGTGATAATTACAAAGAAATGAGTTAAATAAACCCTGTGTTCAATGTTTTCTGATTTTAATTTAAGCCTTACTCTAATCATATCACCTGACAATCAAGTTTCCTGGCCATGGACTGCTCTTGTTTTTGAGTTGCTTTGAATAAAATTGAAACTCTAGTAATACTCAGCTCGGGTGTTTCTGACTATTAGCATTATATAGGCTGTACATTGATCTGTGACAGTGTTGTTGTATTTCTGTAAATTCACTTATCTAGCATCCATTAAATTCATAATTACAAAAAGTTGTTTTCAAGGACTTTGTTTATAATTTCTAATAGTTAAACTTAAATGACCATCTTCATGAATGTGGGAAAAAAATTATTGTCCCTATTAGATATTTATCAATGTCATATGAGAATATTGATACTTGACCACGTAAAACAAAACATCAATTATCTATAACACATAATTATACTTCTACCTTCAAAATCAATTCATGATTCAAATCGTGGGTAAAGCTTGGTTTTAACTTTTTCTACGTGAACAAAGTATGATTTTTACAAATCTCTGCAAGATGCGATAATAGGTTTTGTTTTATTTGGTCAAGATTATTTGTTTGCTTATTTTTAAAA
This sequence comes from Mactra quadrangularis, assembly GCA_025267735.1. NCBI lineage: Eukaryota > Metazoa > Mollusca > Bivalvia > Venerida > Mactridae > Mactra > Mactra quadrangularis. The sequence goes on from CM046304.1 coordinate 14,353,928, forward strand.
GATATATTCATTAATCATAGTAATAATTTTATGATATATATGTAACTGCAGTGGTAATACCATAGCCAGCCCCAGACCTGTTCAACCATTTGTTCCCTAGCCATTGACCCTGGAAGGGGCTATGCATTGATTCCATGCCAATCAACCAATGCCACTTGTGGAGATGTAGATTGACGACTGTTACACTTGCCTGTCACAAGTCTGAGCCTCAGACATACTCCACCTGTGGTCTGCCACCCCATGAGTATACTGCACAGCCTGCCTCCTTAAAAGAGACTTTGGAGTGTTGAACCTGAACGTGTACATGCCATGCCATACCATAAGTATTGAATATTGGTGAGCTTCCCATTGTTTCCAAGCTACCATGGAAACGAAAACAAGTTGAGCCATTCATGCCACACCAAGAGGAGTTTGCCAAAAAGCCATGCCAATATTTCACTGCAGACCATTTATGATATTGTAACCCAATCCAATTGTACCATGACCTCAGCGTGCCATCAACTTGTTCCAAAACAAATGAGTAGGTGCTTGTGATATAACTTTTGATTTTATTATTATATAATGTTTTGGTATTTTACTTCATGTATTTTTTATACCCCCGCTTCGAAGAAGAGGGGGGTATACTGTTTTACCCTTGTCCGTGCGTGCGTCCGTCCGTCCGTTACAAAATTTCCGTCACAGTTTTCTCAGCAACTATAACATGCAGCAGCCTAATACTTTGCATATTGCTTCATCCCATAGTCCCATGTGGTGTAAAGCGATTTCATGCTCCTTGCTCTTCTACTTCCTGTTTGTCGCATATTTTTAGATTTTTGCGGGGGTATCACTAGTGAGCATTAGCTCACAGATTTACTTGTTTATCAAGAATAATTAATTGTATTGTAGATGCATACATATCATTCTCTTAATTCTAAGTATATATGGAAGGTGTTTGGCATTAGTCTATTAATATATGTTATGTAACTTTAAGTATAAATTATGGTGAGAATTTTTATTAAATAATTTTACTGCAAAACTTGTTGTATTGTTTTGTTGTTAGATTCTATCAGTATTAGAAATTGCTGTTATAATGATAAATTTTGGTTCAGCAATACATGGAACAACCAATAACCAAACATTTATTTACTTTGGATTTGATGTTTCCCATTCACAGTATTGATTTGTAGTTTGTTTTACATTTTATTATTCAGTGTTTAGTAAAACTTACTTTCATTCTCATGGTTTAGGATGCTATAAGATATGAAAATGGAAGAGAAGTTGCTGGGTCATCTATTATTGTAGAATGGTCTAAAGGAGCTCCTAGAAGGTCCTCTAGGGACGTTAGAGACACTGGTAGAAACAGGGTGAGTAGTTTATTGCTGCAGCCAAATTGGCAGGCTGTTGTCTGGTTGCCTAAGATAACCCAGTTTTAGTCCTAAAATTCTGAAAGAAACAATAGTCTTAATTTCTAACACTGTTTAAAACAAAGTCTTGTGTTTAAAAAATCCTCAAAATATGTAATTAAGCTCATAAAACTATTATTGATCATAAATATTCAATATTCAATAAAAGTATCCCCCTTTTTTAAACAAATGGGCTTTTTTTTGTAAATTATCGCTAGATAACAAAATAGTTTCAACTGTTATATTTTGATAATATCATGGTTGTAAGATAGTTTCATGTTTCATTAACTTTGAATGATTGAAAGGTTTTACATTGTTTATATAGGGAGCTGATGAATGCTATAGATGTCATAGATCTGGTCATTGGGCTAGAGATTGCCCTGATGATAGACATTATGGTTTTAGACGACCAAGTAGAAGATCAAGGTCACCTAGGAGACGAAGGTGCGTTTACATATTATCATGAATACCTTGTTTTAAATGTAGGAGACTGGCACAGTTCTGGGTCAAATCACTATACATATAAATATTCATGTTTAAATGGAGAAACAGGTTCATATTGAAATCTGTCAGTTTTTGTTTAATATGCCTTATATGTATATCATCTGAGGGCTTAAGGAAACACTATTGTAACACCCTTTATTTTCAAATGGAGTTGCAATAGTGTTTTGTTAAGCCCTCAAATTTATTTTAATCATAGTGTGTTTGACTCAGAACCATGTGGGCTGCCTATGGTTTTGAGTGTCAAAAATCACTTACTTTTTTTCACAACGATGGAAAAGTTTCTCATGCTTTCAAACTGAAGCAGTCACCGCAAAAGACAAGGGAATGTATGAACCTGTTTGGTAAAATAAACAGGTTTGTTTACTGTCCTGTAAAAGTTTGCGATGAATATCAATACATAGGAACATCCTAACTTAATGCTAAGTTCTCCATCAGAGATCTTTTATACTGACTGTCTCAAATGTTGAATTTGTACTCCCTTCTGCTTATACTTGGAGAACATTTTTGTTCTGGATCAAAATGCCTTTGTCCAAAAGTGCAATACTGAATGTTTACAGATAAAAATATTACATGTCCATAGACAAGTAGGTGAAAATAATGACTTGTCCACAGATATAAATGTATGAGTCAGACACATTTGGCATAGGAATTCATCACCCTTGCCTTATAAAGCTATGATGAATTTTAAACTCAAGAGCAAAATATGTCTTTTAAGGTCAAGGTCAAGATCTCGTGACCGAAGTAGGAGTTATGATAGAAGAAGGCGTGGTGGTAGAAGGTCAAGGTCACGCAGCAGAAGTAAGAGTGAAGAACAAAAACCAAGATCAAGGTCACCCAGTAGATCAAGGTCAGATATATGTTTAATGAAGCTATGATTATTAGAATTTTAAATTTCATACTTTTTAGGTACATTTAGTAGAAAATTCTGAATATTTTGATGGTCAAATGTGCGGCCCATCTAGCTCAACCCGTAGCATACAAGTCTACTGATCAACAGGGTCATAGATTAAATATCTGGGTGGGGCATACATTCGTGAAGTTTGGTCATAAAATAATTTCTACAGCCATTCTTCATTTACCACTAATTTCATATTATATAAGGGACAGTTGCCAGTAACTGATGGACTGGTTACATCTAACAGCTTAATCTTGAATTATAGGTTTTCTAGGAATAATGAGTAGGTTCACTGACTGTGGTAATATGACAATTACTATGTGTTGCTTAGGAGTAAAAACCAACAGGAAAAAAATGTGAAATGAGATTTGTCAATAGAAACAAAATAAGTCATCTTACCTACATGTATCAAATTGAAATGCATTTAATTCTTATAAAATATGTGTATTATTGATTCATTTACGCTAGTAAACTAAACATTATCATGGGTGAAAGTTTTCAGTAATAATTCTGATTTCAGTACATTGGGAATAAATTACATTGTGTAGTTTATATGAAATCTGTCAATTCCAGTATTTTGAAAGTGGGCTTTCAGTATTTTCAAAACTTTTAACTTCCTCTGATGTTTTTGTAATGTTTCTGTTTTTCTTTTATCAGATCTGTAGAAGGCCCAGATGTCAATGGAGATGTTGAAGGTTCTAGAAGTGCGTCACGTAGCCCCTCAGCTGAGAGAGAAAAGTCACCATCACCTTCTTAATATTATACATTATATCATCATATTCTATATTCATGTCTCTTTACAATCATGTCATTATAATTAGGATATTTATCCATTTTTGGTGTGAGGTCCAGGGGTGTGGAATTTCTATACTGACTTGTACAACTCGTACATTTACAAAAACTTGAAATTCCATGTCCCTGAGGTCCATTTTTATATCCCAAAGTGAGCTTGGAAAGCATATTTTACTGCATGCATAAGTAAGCATAAGTAACTGCATACGAAAACATTTTTCTAGGCTCTGGGAGTAGAATGGACGCTTATATCAAAAGTGATGAATATCATGTTTCTTTCATGTTTTCTGAGATTTGTGACATTTATCATGTTTTATATTTCCACTGCAGTGATAATTTATCATATTTTATATTTTCACTGTATATTTTCATCCAATACATAACATTTTATCATGATATATAATTAAGAATGAAGGAAATTATTGTAATCAATCTAGATTGATGTTAATTTTAGAAGCATCACATTGGTTGTTTTGTACTAGTATCATCTTCAGTGCTCATATTTGATATTATGAACTGCAGGCATGATAAAAGTAATACATGGGTGAAAGTTTTTAGTATTAAATTTTGAGAACAATTTACTCTATGTTATTTTTACAAAATTTGTCTAATTCAGTATTTTGTTAGTTACTAAGTATGTTTCCAGTTTTTCAAAACTTTCCACCCATGGTATTGACTATGCTAGTGTAGGTTTTATCACATGTTTATTGTTACACATATATGTTATGAAGATATGTCTGGTTGATTAGAGAACTATTTACGTTTTTAGACAATTTATTATTCATACTATGTTTTTTTCATCATATAATTTTTATGTTGGTACATTTTCTTTTGTATTAGTGTGTCATTATACTTCAATAGATCTTACAGGAAATATTACATTTATTTTTAATCATGCATTTTAACATGTTTTTTTCTATTCATCAAAGGGTTTACTGGAAACTGTTGTAATTTTCTTTTTTTCAAAAGTAATACTAAAGCTAACTTTTTTTTAAAAAGACCCAATACATGTAGGTGGATCAGTGCAGACTAATCTGTAGTCATCTTTATTAACATGTAGTTAGACTAGTTTTGCTCAAACCTATCAGTTTACCTACAAAATACCATCAAACTATTGATAAAGATTTACTCAGTGCAAGAAAATACTAACTTTTAGAGCTTCTAAAAAATAAAAGAGCTTGAGTATGAACAGTTTTTAGTTCAGCCTTCTTCATGCTCATAAGTTAAATTACCTTTCTAGTAATTTGTTTCTCGTCCATTTTGTAATGTTATACATGTTTTCGATTGATTAGGGTAAATTTGTTAATTGATTTATTTTGATAGATAGTTGATTGTTTCACGCTAGGTTGATTTGTATTTTATATAGGGCAATAATAACCAGGGATCTGTATAAGCATTTATCTTTATGTGATTTTCATCCTATAGCAGTTTTTTATTACTTTGTAATATTACTAGTTGGAAAGTTGGTGATAAAAATAAATTTAACACTATGAAAATCCATGGTCTGAGCTGGGATGGAACCAAATACCTTTCCAGCCGTAAGTGGATTTTACCACATTGCTGTTAAGGTGAGCTTGAAAACAAGAGATTATAAGTGTGGTAATATATCTCTGCTCCACAGGTTATTCTCACTGATATTTCACACTTTAAGTCCCTTTATTGTAAAAAATGTCACAAACACTCTGAATTGTTAACAATGTATATTTTTAAACCAGTGAAATATGTGCCTGTCAGTGTTTGAAAGTTTTATTAGAAATAATTAACATCATTTTTTAACTTGTGTATTTCTAACACACAATGCATATTATATGAGTAAAAAACATGAGTATGTTTTTGTATAACAATTTAAACCTAGTGTTTTGTTTCTCTAGTGACATGACATAAATGTTTTTTTAGTAGTTCGGAAGACCCTTCTGGATGCCTGATATAAAATAAATAGTCTATATCTGGAATTCTAATATTAGGGTTTTTCCCTGTGGTACAAATAACACTTGCACCAGTACAATGAAAATATGTTTACAAAGAATGATAGGATTTAATTAGTGTTTTAATATTTTCGGCTATGTTTTACAATTTTTTTGTACTACCTGTGCGAGGATGGAAAAACCCATAAATTGGTCTATTTATACAGGACCTTGCTTTAATTTTTTTTCAAAAACTAGGTATTTGTACCCTTATAGCATTATAGATTTCACAACATATACCATGTCACATTATTTAGATATGTACATTCAATGTTTTACAGTCTCCATGTCAGATAAAATATTTGTAAATAAAAAAAACTATTAGAAAATAATACCATTTGTTGTTTAGCTATGTTGTGTTTTGTCTAATTGAAAATAAGGTCAAATTTTGTTGAGGTATAGAGGGACAATAACAACCTGAGCTTGAACAACCTTATTATAATAATTACACATTTCACTTACAATTATCGTAAGTTTCCGTATGCGAGTAAATGAGTGTACACTTGTTTATAACAACCTATGTGACTATAAATCAATTTTGTAAAAATGGCATGTTACTGTTTTTTAATTTTGGGTGTCCATTCATGGATAAAAACGTAAGTCCGCAATATTGTGGCACTGTTTCAAAGTCTTTATTCTTATGTAAACAAAATTAATTGTTCAATGCATGTATTTAGCTGAAAGCTCCCAATAAAACGCATTTACAGCCGAGGATAAAAATAGAAAAATACCAAGTTTAATGTATTCTTGCATAAAGGTCAAGCTTAGGTTAATTTTGTTAGACTATACCTCCCAATTGTGGTTACAGGCTAATCTGTGTGATACTATGCTAAGCATCATGGGTAAAAATATTTATTTATCTGAAACCATGCGGCAGTTTAAGCATTCTAATCATTGCCTAATTCAGCTGCACTAAACAAATTGAATTCAGCTGCACTAAACAATTTGAATTTGGCTGCACTAAACAAATTAAATTTGTTTTTGTGGCTTCTCAAAATAGTATTGCTATCTATTAAAGTATGCACTTTCTATAAAACATTTAAGCACTTATTTTACCCCCATGCTTGAACGTGTTTACATATAGCATACCTTACATAGACATTTGAAAAAAAGAATATAGAATTCACAGTGGGTCCATTGATAAAACCAATTGGGTTATAAAAAATACTTCGTAGCTTTGAATTATTACATTTATTAAAAATAGAATATTTTCTCACTATCAAAACTTGAAAGTCAGACTAAAACTATGTATTTATTAAGTTATTAAAGTATTGTTTCAGTAGTAGGGCGGCAGCCATGATGTCGTTTGAAGAGTGTAAATCTGTAGTAATGACTGGTCTAAGCTGTGAATTGGTGTTTCCGGCATCGTACATCTTCACTATCTGATTGGTTTCATTGATTGCTCGCTGTAGAGTCTGTGATAGTTGGTCTAATCCTTGACCCTCTGTGTTCAATGTATTAGGTAGATTGTGGAGCATGATGTTTAATACATCTAATACCAACATCAAATCCTGAAATTGAAGAAATATGTTGTGTTTATGTTGAGATATGTTGGATAGACCTCCTAACAGATGGAACATTGCATGTCGACAGGATGTTGATTTTTTTTAAACGTCTTATTTAACACATATTTAGGTCATATATGACGGCCAGCTCTTCCTACTATAGGTTTCCTGGACACTTCTATCACCAATGCTAACTTACCCTACCACGAGGCCGACAACTCATGTATAGGGTATGACCTACCGCGACTGGGCTTGAACCCGCGATCTCCGGATTTCGAAGTCAGACATGCTAACCACTACGACACAGCCGAGGCTAGGATCTGTTGATGTGGTAATACCCCAATCTGATCACTTGAGGCTAATGCGTTAAATAAATTAAGTTAATAGACAATACAATATCGTAATTGGGGTTTTAAAATAATGCTTTTAATGGCCATTATCTAGACCCACTCCTGTAAACTGCAATCATTTATCATTGATTTTACAATTGTTAATTGATATAATGGACAATAACCTGTGTTCAAATATGATTTCATTACACAACTAGATAATATACTGGTACAAACAATGTTATCTATCAAATTGACCGATCCTGTTTCACAATATACAATATGTAAAACAAGAAATAGAACAAGAACAATAGATTAGTCATACAATCATGATATTAAGTAGGCTTCGTTAACGCTATTAATTAAAATACATTTGGGTAGTCTTTTAGTAAGAACAGCTAGAGTTTTACTAACTTTCACAAATTACAATTATATGTAAGTAGTTTCAGACAATTGAAGTATAAATACATGGTACTTATACATCTAAAACATATATTATCCCTGCTTTATAGTTTAATAATTATGATAAAATGTACATTAATGCATCATGTTGAGGAAGATAAAACAAATGACAATGGATATTAGGAGTAATTTCCATTTAAAGACATTAGTAGGCAACATTTTCAGCTCCGATTTTGCTGTTGTTTTTTTTCATTTTATTATTATAGACGTGATTGCAACTGACACTCAGATACATTGCTTTTTCAAAATATGTTTTTAATTTCGTCTAATATTTGGGGTGTTTTCTAATTTGACCCACGTGAGTCTGGTTTGCTAAAAATAAATTATGTGTTAAAATGAGCATTTAGTGATATGTAGCTACAAGTGTTTATTATGGTGCAGCATACACATAATTATGCCGCAAGTATATCCAAACCGTCCATGAATGATAAAAGGACAAAAATCGACCAATGAAATTGTCTTAGGTTATGAAATGATACAAATATAACACATCTATAAATAGCTTGGGAATTCCCTCGGTATCCTACTTTCGTTTTCAAAACAGTGTTAGCCATGTGTAATTATAATTAAAAGTTCAGTCATGTGTAATTAGTCACCAAGTCTATTTAAAAATGGCTTTCTTTATATTAGAGTAATCAGAATGGATAAAATATTTTATTGCCATTTGCCTATTAATCCCTTTAAGAGAGAAGAAATTGATTCAGATGATGGTAAAGAAAAATAAGGAATAGAAAATGAGGGATTATTTCATCAAAATTGATTCAAAATTATCTTAATTTTTAAGTTGAGTATAACAATGATTTAAAAGTGCTTAAAATGGGTGACATTCTCATTAATAATTGAGTACAATAGTGTCCTTACCTGAGGGTCGTTCTTCTGTAATCTATCATAAAGTAAATGTAACCGCATGCTAGCAAATGATACATTTATTGTGATATTTTGTCCAAGGTCCCAATACAAAACCTGTAACAAGAAAAAATGCCAATGGGTTTCCACAAACAAACGATGGCGTACGCACATATCTCAATATAACTACTAATTATTTATGCATTAATCTTGGACGCATTAATACATGGCCTATGTCTAAGGGATTTACAAAGTGCTTTTCCTTGTCACATCAAGTATTTGTGATGCTAATCATTCTATTGTAAGATTGCAATTTGTCATCTAGTCGTTGGGTGAGCGACTACTGTTGCTGCTGTCCTTTCAGGAACGCAGAATGTGCTAAAAATTTCTATACAATGTATGTATGGCTTTTTTCTTTTTAATTTATTTGTAGTATCGGACAGTCAACAAGGTCAAAGTGTATAAAACCGTAAAACTATTTACTAGTACATTTACATGTATGTAACCTGCTCATGGTGGTATTTTTTTTTTATTTGTGATTGAATGAAAAGTTTCAAAAAGCAAGGCTCAGATATAACAAAACGAGGGGTCCGCTTGTATTACTCATACATAACATTAAGTAACATTTTCGGGTCATTGAGGAATGGCTGGTAAAACAAACTAAAAACCTAAACTGATTCTTAAAGGCAAAGTGGCTCTGTAGTGAAGATTTTGTCATTTTTTGTTCAGTAAACCATATTTTTAAAGGCTATAAACTTGTGATGTAATGATATACTGCGCCGCATTTATTCAGTCATCCTCACTGTCTCTAAAGAGGCATAGATTCAATTAAAGCGAAATCATTAGTAAGCACAAACCTTCGCAAATGGAAGGCAATTATACTCTGTTCCTTGATAAAGTGTTAGGAGAGAAAATGGTGAGAATGACCGTAGCAAGTATTTCAGTACCGAACTCCGCGGTATGAAGGTATACTGCTCGAGTATTGACCACCATAAATCTAGAGTCGCAACTGCCCTTCATGATTAAGGATCAGTGATAGGAGGGATAATGGTCCAGGAAAAGGTAGATGGGGTAAATAAGGTTGTATACTTACATATGTTTTCACAAAATGTTCCAATTGTGCCTCTACATCTATCAAAAGATAGGAGAATATAGAATGATCTCCCATGGACATAGATCTCTGATATAAGTTTCTTTGATTATTAATATCCATCTCTGATGCAGACATCGAATAACTTCGTCTATAGTTTGCCATTGTTAAATTGTTAGTAATTTAATCTTGTTAAAACAAAGTGTTGTGGTCAGGTATTTAACACACAACTAATTATCACTTCACAGTATCTATATAATACACATGGCTTATCGGTCGCGGTATTTACAGTGTAAATTCACATCAAATTTCCCGGGTTTGGAAAAAAACTTTTTTTTGAAATCTTGAAATGTACGTATGTGTTAAATTACGTCGCATCACCGACCTTTTTTATTCATCACCTGATAGATGAAGTGCAGACTGCTGACATGACTTGTTCGAACATTATATCCTCACAGCGCGTAGAAGCTAGGGCAGCAGGGGCCGCGGCCCAAATATTCTGGCAAGCAGCAGCGATGGGACCGCGATTTATATTTCATGACACAATGAAAATCTTGAGGTCAAATACAAAGATTTGTTCTTAAACAGGAGGTACTGAAAGGGCTGGAAATCTAGTTTCAGAGGCTTAACTTCACAAAAAAATCGACCGGCGCGAGGGACACCCCTCCCGTACCTATCATATCTGCGGCCCCAATATTCAGGTACTTCCTACGCGCCTGACTTAGTAGACTATACGACTCAGTTGACAAATTGCAGATGATGAGAGGTCCAACTTGTTGTGTCTACAACGTGACCCTTTGTGGAAGACCAGATTCTCTTTATATGACTATGACCGTATTCGATATACATGTACTGTAGTTTATTACTGAAGTGATATTTCATACTAATTTAGTTTGGCTCAATTGTGAAACAAGTTCATATAACTAAGATTAATCATTTTTAAGTCAATTTCCTGGTACCCCAGTCCTGAGCTAGTAGGATAAAGTCTCTTGCTCAAGGAAACAACGGGAAAGATTGTGGATGGGATTCGAACCAACGCTGAGCTGGCTATCCAATGATAACCAGTCCAACGTCGTAACCGCTCGGCCGCGCCACTGAATTTTAAGTGATATCAATATTACATGTTATTTTACTTGTTAAATACATTGTACATGTATATGTACACTTGTAAGTACGTAAGTAAAATACATATCAACGTTGTACGCTGATATATCATACCATAACTGAAATAGTTTTCTCATTTAATCAGTAAATGAGTAACATCTAAATATGAAATATTTGATACTCTGTACACTTGCTTTTGATAAATATTTTTATATTCGATTTTGTAAACATTAAATACATCAATAAACATGTTAAGTGTATATACATGTATTGTAAATGATAATTTATGTCAGTTTGGATTAAAGTATAATTCAGATCATATTCAAAAACCCTACATTTAGTTAATAGTATTCACTGTAAATCTTTTACTTTGAACCGTGCCGACAGCTTACGATTTAGATCTAAGTACGTCAAGTGACTTGTTGGCTTGTGAATCTTGCGTCAATGTGGTCATTGATAAATGATTATTTAAAAATAGACCTAATTCGAAACTCCAATTTATGGGGGTTTTCATCCGTGCACAGGCGGTAAAAACAAAATGTTTCACACATTATTGCTGAAAAGCATGAAACACGGTCTAAATCTTTTTTTTCTTATTACACATACATGTATTTTAATTGTAACGGTTTATTTGAATTCCGAACATAATCTTTTGCCCATAGTTCATGTATATCAGAGCTATCTCCTCTCAGCGATCACGTCATGCGTTTCTACTTTAATGCTACGTTATTGATATAACAAAGGGAAATCACCGCTGCGGGAGTTTGGTATCGGAGTTTTCCAATTCTCGATTACGTCACGCGTTTCTACTTTAATGCTACGTAATTGATACAACAAAGGGAAATCACCGCTGCGGGAGTTTGGTATCGGAGTTTTCCAATTCTCGATTACGTCACGCGTTTCTACTTTAATGCTACGTAATTGATACAACAAAGGGAAATCACCGCTGCGGGGAGTTTTGTATCGGAGTTTCCAATTCTCGATTAGTCACGCGTTTCTACTTTAATGCTACGTAATTGATACAACAAAGGGAAATCGCCGCTGCGGGAGTTTGGTATCGGAGTTTTCCAATTCTCGATTGCGTCACGCGTTTCTACTTTAATGCTACGTTTTTGATTCAACAAAAGGGGAAATTACTGTTTAGTTGCGGGGAGTTTGGTATCGGAGTCAATATATATCGGCTACGTTCATAGTCTCATAATAAGAATCTGGTCTTCCACAAAGGGTCACGTTGCAGGCACTACAAGTTGGACCACTCATCATCTGCAATTTGTCAACCGAGTCGTACAGTCTACTTAGTGAGGATATAAGGTTCGAACAGATCATGTCAGCTTGACAATTTTCCAATTATCGATTACGTCTCGCGTTTCTACTTCAATGCTACGTTAGTAAACCAACAAAAGGAAATTACCGCTGCGGGGAGTTTGGTATCGGAGTTTTTCAATTCTTGATTACGTCACGCGTTTCTACTCAATGCTACGTTAGTAATTCATCAAAGGGGAATTACCGCTGCGGGGAGTTTGGTATCAGAATTTTCCCATTCTCGAGCAAAATTGTAGTCAATACTCGCAAGTTTAAATAGTGATCACTTTCAAATAAACATACATGTACTTATACATCTAGTTAGCGTATTTATGTCAGATTTTGAAAGTGATATCGATATCTAAACTGTTTAAACTCGCGAGCTATAAATAGTGTCTATCTGTTGGGTTATTTTATCCTTTGAAACTTTGAAAAGGCTATTTTAATTACTATATAAGTTGGTTTCGTTCACAAAAAATGAAAATGAAACTTTCCATTCCGCAAATACACGTACATTGTCCATGTATTCTGGATTTCCCATTGAGAGTACAATAAAATTTCGAAATTTTAGGAAATTGTAAAATTTCTTAACCATCTAAACTGTATTTTCCTTTTTATGTACACCCATCACGTCCTCCGACATGAATAATTGCAGACATTTAGACACGTAGTAAAGCCCTGTGCATTTATAGATCATATGGAGGCAAACTGTTGTTACCCAGGGTTTTATAGGGACCAATTAAGCACACGTTCATTCTATTTCTCGACCTGAGTAATCTTTTTTTCCTAGAAGTCAAATCTTCATCGCATGTTTTCACAGGTTGAATATGGATTGTTTTTCGTCAAGAAAAAGCGCAGTCAGAGCATAGTGTTATCAACGCTTGAATTAAAAACACACGAAAGGATGATGAAGTCAGTAAATAAAATAAAAGCAGTTCAACGGTAACACGCTCGATTTTTAAATGTTGTTCATGGCAAGGCTTATCGTTAACCAAAGTGCTTTTAAAACAGGACTTAATTTTTCATAGGAAAAATCAGTCAAATAACCAAGCTATGTTTGTAAAATATAAAAGGGGCATATCTCCTAAAACATACATCCAAAGTAAAATCCCTTCATAGCTGAGTAGACGTAGTATCAATAAATAAGCATACCTACTTTCTTTTTAATATCTTTATAAGAAAAAAAAATTCAATTTGAACAAGTTTTATCATTAAGGTAAAAGGAGATAATTCCAAAAAATAATCAACAGTTACATCCCTTTGTAGTCGTATAAGTAGTACATCTAAATTGGGTATGTCTTTTACTCCGTAGAAGCAGAAGTTCTCGGATCTTCTTTGAAGGGTGAGCTAGTACAGAATATGTCCACGAAAGCTGGTTATATGAGCGACCTCCGTACTTTACACCACGTTTGTGTAAACGACGTAAAAGTAAATCATTTAACTAACTATGTATGTATGACTATAGTTAACAACAGTGTACGCACAAATCATGCATTACGAGTCTGTTGTCATCTAACTAAAGACAGTTTTATCAACTTTAGTCAACTCGTTGATATTTCAACGAATTAAGGGATTTTTCTGACAACTGACATAATGAGGTAATATAATATTTACCAAAATAACCAAGCCCGACGAATTAGAAATTTCATTTACAAAGTATATAAACAACTCTATTGATATTTTATAAATGGATAAGTTTACATAATAATTGATTTAAAAGTAAATGATTTAAAAATCTTAAATGGTAACTTAAGACGTATACTGTTCCATTCCACGAAATTGTAAAGGAAGTAATTCATTTTCCTAAAAAGGAACTGGTTGATCAATCAAGGGTCAATTATCGACAAAATAGTGGTCTATATTCAATAAAGACATTATCATAATTTAAGCGAATCACGGAGAAATCTACGAAAACTAAACGTTTAGATAAAATAGATAATGAAATAAAAGAAATACAAAAATGTATAAATTGGTTCAATGTCAATAGACAAATATACTTTTAACGTGCAGACATTAATCTCTGGTTCAATATTCAATTTTCTATAACACTTCCACTGCATGTACTACAATAAATGAATAAGATTTTTAACATATTAAAAGAATTAAATAGATTTAAAGCTATATCTAATTACTTAACATAAAAGAATTGAATTGTAAGCAACAAATTATGGGTTGATCAGATAAGGTAATTACACACAACTGTAAGTCTATTCATAAAACAATCTTTTAATAAAACCACTGTGTCATGATTAGAAAACATTAATTAATTATTCAACTCTTTCTGTCCATTACGGAACATTACGCACCATTCGAATACCTTTAACATTTATATAATATATATAATCTAAAAATGAAACTACCGATGGATTTCAATGTAAGACTGTGGACGGACCTTTACACCATGCGTGGTTTACAAAATACATCATTTGGTCCCATTCTAATTGTTATATTTAAGGCATAAGTTGATGTCTTCGACAAGTGTATAGAACCTAACATTAAACGTGAAAAGTGATGATTAGATTCACATGAATATAAATTCTAGGGTACACAATTGATAATGCAAGACTTCTGTAGCCAGTTCAAGTAATAACCATTAATTGCTTATCCAATCACCTATTTACTGGTTGAAGTAATATTCACATATAGTTTTATTTTAATGGCTACATAGCCACCACGTTGATGGCAGTATAAATCTGTAACTAATTTGGACTTTCTCTCGCACCTTACTACTGTGTCACAATGCTTGTTACCTGCAATAATAGAATAAATTTACAAGTTAACAAAGGATATAATGGTACAAGTAGTAGATAGTTAATTTAGTTTATCATAATTAAATTTATCTAGCTTGTTAAACAAGTTCTGTAAATTCATATCTACCATTGGAAAAACCAATTATGATGTGATTTGACTCAACGCATAGATGGCTATCCTGTGATTGCCAGACTAGCGTCGTAACCATTTAACCACGCCCGCCAATATAGACAAAAAGACAAACAGACTGTTAAGTACAGACAGATACACTAACAGACTAACAGACGATACGCAGGCAAAAACTCAAGCATCCAGATACACAAACAGGATTGACCAAACAAGAACAGAACAACTTAAAACAGACCAGAATGGAGCAGACCAGAACAAACCAGAGCATACCAATAGAGAACACAATACATCAGTACAGAATATACCATATCAGAATAGACCTGGAACCGACCAGAATAGATCAGAATATTCTAAATAGTTGCAATAAAGGTTAACGTGTAGTATAGAAAACTTTGACTTACCCATTGATAAAATTTGTAAACGTCAATATTTACTCCTCGTATTTGGTCCTCCTTAACATTGGACAAGATTGACTTAACTTTTTTAATCTTTTCAGATGGTACATCTGTTGATTTCAGTCTGGACATTTTTTCTACCAGAAACATTCTATTTTTTCTAAGATAGTAAAGCATATTGTTCCAGTCCTAAAATAAATAAACTGCATGTACAACTCTGTGTGTAGGTATGCACAATTATAAAGATGATTTAAGAATAGTGATATTAGATTAGACTCATTTATTATGAAATACTTGAAGTTACCCGTTCATGGCCCACTAGAAATCGACTACCACTATCCTATATAGGTCAAGCAACTACCACTATCCTATATAGGTCAAGCAACTTCCACTATCCTATATAGGTCAAGCAACTACCACTATCCTATATAGGTCAAGCAACTACCACTATCCTATATAGGTCAAGCACAAACGTACATAGAAAGTATAAAACAAACAATTGTACGACTAATATTATATCTACTTACATAATTAGCTGATTTTGAATCGCCAGTCAGTTCAAATACAGCTTGTAATATTCCTTTAACATCACCTGAGCTATGTAAAAGATTAGCAATTCTTTGTGATGCAACTTTAAGACTTGGTACAGTAGAACATCCATGTAGTTGAATTAACTCTTGTTCTAATCTTTGTACAGCTTCGATCTCCTTTTGCAGTAATGACTTATTCTTGTATTTGTATATATTGTCTAATGTTTTTCTTGTCCAACCGAGATGTCTTCTCAACATACACTGTCGTAGTACTGAAATTATGGCAAAACCAAATACTGATATCAACATAGATCTCGATGTAGAAGTCATAGTGTTTACATAAATTTGACTTCCTCATAAGATGTATTGACAAATAACTACACAATGAAAACTTGTATTACTTTTATCTTCACTATTGAAACCCCCACCCTCTATCAATTATCTCTGAAAAACCTCATCCAATAGTAACATTTTTTCGTTGAAAATAAATAGTTAGGTACTGAAAGCAGTAAAGGTCTTATTGTGATGGTAAGTGGTCCTACTCACGGACGTTGAATAGAAAGCATAGTTCTTCAAATCAAACAGCCACCTAAGCCAATGGCTAACACTTTTTTGCACTTGATACAAAAGTAAGCGGAAAGAAGTCGTAGAAAATGTTTAAGACGCAACAACTCAAGGGTATGTAGTCCTTACCGGGAATCAAATCCACGACCAATGGAATCGTTGGCTTTCACGCTACTGACTGGGCTAACCGGGATAGAACAAAGATATTTGTAAATGGGATCAAAACACAAAAAAATCTAGTCATAAGGTGACACTTAAAAGTATTCAAATATTTTACATGTGGCATTCTACATTCCTATAGTGAATCGAGCAATAATAATAATAATAAAAGTGCAACAAACAGGGCTAAATGAAAACAATAAAGATGCTTGCTTACGGTATCGACATTTCAGATGATTAAGCTCGTTATATGCAGCCCTGATATCTTCGTCGGAGTCCGGTATCTTCTGCTTTTTACATTTGTCAATGCATTCTTCAATACCTTCAATTTTTGTTTTCCATCTTTCTTCTGGAACATTTTCTGCAACTTTATCGTGTAGTTTTTGTTTCGCAATCTTTACATTTGCCTACAAACATACATGGTATAAAAATTTAAAACTGACTACCGTAGGAACTGCATAACGATACACTTGTACTCGTATATTCGAAGATCCTAGTATAAATTAATGCAGTAAATAATTTTCTAACAGCAATTGTGATTTGTTCTAAGCTGTTGTGAAATGATCGCAATAACCTAACGAAAGAATAATTGAAATGAAAATGGTCAACAGAGCTGCTAAATTTTATCAATGCAAGACAAGAAATGACTCATTCAATGAAGTTATAAGGATCTCACCTTTTGGAACTTGAATGCGTATGTTGATTGAAATGAAAATGGTCAACAGAGCTGCTAAATTTTATCAATACAAGAAAAGAAATGACTCATTCAATGAAGTTATAAGGATCTCACCTTTTGGAACTTGAATGCGTATGTTGAAAGAAGATAGTTGCACACATTTGTCGTATTTTTTCCAGTCTCAACATTAATTGTGACACCAAATTCACCTTCACCAGGGATTGAAACAATTATGGTTATCAGCTTGTCTTTTTCAGATTTATTGACATTGATGTTGTCATTAAGAACTTTAACTTTTCCGTCAACTTCACCGTGAACTTGGGCTGAATATTTTGTTTTAGTATCCTCCAGATGAAACTTTATATCTGCTTTCTTCTCCGTCTTGGACACCCCAATTAATCCGTTTATCTTGGATGGCATATGTAGTCCTGCTTCTCTTGAGATTGGACCGGGTCCCCATCCAACTCTAGGACAGCTTAGAGGGAGCAAATTACGGCCTTTCAATTCCTTATCACAGACAATTTTTGTTTCAAATAAACGTAAAGCGGGAGACTTATGCGGTCCGCCGTAAACGACCAATTTGTAAATGCCGGTTTTCAAAAATCGAAGTTCAAAGTTTAAAATGTCCTCACACCTTTGATTAAAAACCATTCGGTATTGATCCTCGTCATTCAAAGAGTTTGAATCGTCGTCTTTCATAAAAAGTTCATACCGTAACACTAACATATGTGCATTTGCTGCTTTTCCTTTCATTTCTATTTTACTAAAGCCAGCTTCACTTTTCAATTCGCAGCTCTGTTCACTCAAAAGAGTCAACCCTACACCGAAAAATGGTGGAAGCAGATATGGTAACTTTGCAAATTCCTCTTTTGATTTTACAGGCTTCTCCACCAATTGCCAACCTGGATCTTTTGCGCAACACTCGTAAACGAATTCTTGTGGGTCAGGCATGAAATATCTATCTTGAAAAGTATTTCTAACGATTCCATCAGATGCCCTCTCTTTTGTTCTCATACTTTGCCCATCTTTCTCAACTTTTACCCATCCACCAAGGTTATGGCCGTACAAAGCTCGGCATATCCAATATGGATGGACTATTTCCCAGCCTGTCTCCACATGTACAGCATTCCATGCTGTTTCTGGGATATCAGTATCCCCAGGCTCATAGCCTGCTGCTTTAACATATCCATTCACTCTTACACATTGTAGTCCAGCCTTCCTGCAATACAGAATAGTATAACATGAACAACTGACAGTTCAAATACAAATGCGACCAATCCCTTTTTATTCATTGGCTCCACAGATGGTAGACTCGGTTCTGATGCAGTATATGCAGCTTTACTAGTATAATTATAGTGTCTTTGCTGAATGTGGACAGTATCGGCATCCTTTGTTCATTGAGGCTTAGAAAGCATGACTCTAGATCGAATATGAATGCGCAAGCTAAATACTCGGACGAAATGTTTTTGCGTTAATTGCAGAGTTAGATATACATGTAGTAAAAAGAGAACATACCTGCATAGTATCGCATAGCATGCTGCATATGTCATTGTTTTGTTTTTCAAAGACTGCAAAAGACCATTTGGCGAGTCACGACTTGGTGTGCCATAGTCTTCATTATCAATAGATTGTACGCTCAACCAGACAATTATGGCTCTGGCAAGCAGTGCCTTTCTTTGTCCATCTTCTTTTACTTTTATCGATAAGTATTCATTTAGTTTTTCGAATGAACTTCTGTGCTCAGCATCAGCCTAAGGAAAGAAATAGAAAATTGAATTCGTAATGTTCGAATGCACAATCTCGAATGTACGCGGCATGATGTGGGTAATATTTGTTATGGCAAACTGTGACATTTAAGTGATGTTTGGTTGTTATAAGAATTTGCAAGACTTTTGGTACTTGTTTTCCAATTTCTCTAATTGAAGCTGTCTTAAACTGTCGTAATACTTTGTTAATGTACAAGTAAAATTGAATGTTTTTGCAATGTGAAAAGTGCGTACAGAAAAAAAACGAGTATATCTTATTTAATTTCAACGGCAATTTTCCCATCTACCTTAAAATCAAGAAGGACAGTTGTTCGCAACTAAGTGCTTAGGTTTGTGCATATAGTACATGACTAAGAATTTGAACCAAAAGAACTAGACGTGTCGATAAACTGTGAATAGGACGACTTATCCACGCAAATGTTCATTAAATTGTTAAATGCGGCGTCGAGCGACATTAATGACAATAAAAGTTTTAAATATAAAAGTACTTACTAATTTAGCGTGTTCATCAATGAATTCATACCCAATGGCTGGACGTGCACCTCTTCTTGTTATCTGTGATGGTGCAATAGATGTATCATCGTTGTAATCTAGATCATCATCGCCATCTTGACCAGTCTCAATATTAAATATATCCGCATCATCACTTCCATAATTAAACTCATCATCTTCAAACCATATATTCTTTCTTTTCTGTTGGTTGCCATCAACTTGATTTGGTGGTTCAGGTTTGGGATATCCTTTCAAGTTATCTTCGATTTTTATCTGACAAAAATAGAATGCTATTGGTTGATAACCTTGAACTGTCTTGCATTTTATAAGGATTGTTAGCCTGGTAAAAATCAATTTAAGCTGTGATCATGAACTTATGAGCTGCAAAAGAACGACGACTAAGTCACCAATGCTAGTATCATAACACATTCGACAAAGCGTTTTCTTAAACTTACATAATGAAAATCTGAATAAATAGCTTTGCGAAGTAGTACATCGAGGCTATAATTATGAGATTACAACATAATGGAACTTTATACATGTGGTAACATGAAAGCTTAATAAATTAGATTTTACTACAATGTACGTGGGTAAGGGCAAATAAAATATCAACCACTGGTAGGTAGAAATAAAATGATGAAATAACTCACTCTGGAGTGCATTATTTTAAGTTCGCACGTGTAATCTGAACAATAATTTGAGGTTCGGAGCATCTCCAAACTACCCATCCAGATTACATCTGAAGTTCGAATAAAAAATTAGGTTTGTCGTACCTCATCGCTAGCTTTGTCTATCTTAACATCAACGTGATCAGATGAAAAATCTTCAGTGGTCTCTCTTTTAGGTGGCGGAGGTGTCGGCGGAGGTGTCGGCGTTGGTGTTGGTGTTGGCGGTGGTGGTGTTTGTTTTGGCGGTGGTGGTGTTGGTGTTGGTGTTGGTGGAGTTGGTTTCGGTATACAGGTTCCCATGACTATAATAAAAATACATCGATCAGTATTACCTTATGTAAAAACAACCCAGATAAATAAATTTTAATGTTGTGACGCCAAGTAATTTAAGATTAAGCAATTATAAACAAGTTGCAGAAAACCTTTTTTAAAACATTGTAACAACAGTCCTCTATCCTGGACGTTAAAACATGTTATTTTTGTATGTATAAAACAAATTTTTTGTTCAACTGCAGAAACCAACCTTTTAAAAATCAAAGCACTGCAGTGCTGGAGGAACGATGTCCTGACCTGATTTAGTAAATAAAGATTATAATTATGTAAAAATCAAACTTACTGCCATTCCATCGATTGGAAAAACATCGATATTTGAAATTATTGCATATGTACAGTACTCCATGTCAAATGAACAACATTTATGTCCTCAATATCTGTACAGTCACTCAAACAATGTGAAATTTAATTATATTTGTCTCTAATACGACTAGAACTATTTGTTCTTCTTTCTACAAATATTTAACGAACTGGGTTTAAAGAGACGGACGGGCACAGAATAAACGAAAAGTCGTCAAAAGCCTGATCGGTTAGAGACACGAACATAAAGTCCGTGGTCTGATATAGGCAAATAGCCATATTTTCGTCGAGTGCGCCCAACAGGCCCAATAGACGTTTGGCATTGTGCCATTTGCGTACTTAAGGGTGCATTTGCGCAATGGCGCGCTTTAGATTGAACACTGGATTTATACCGTTAAATCTCCGATTCGCCAATGTCTGTTCTATTTCGTCCATTTGCGCAAAATTCTCCATTGCGTGTTTAAGTCATATCCTGTTGTTTTATTGCTGATAGTATAATAACGCACAAAAAGTTATTTAACAATTAAAACTTCATTTCGCAACTGACTGCTCCATTTCGTCCATTTTGCCCAAAATTCTCAATTGCGTGTTTAAGTCATACCCAAAGTAAACCAGTCGATGTCTGTTCCAATTAGCATTCTATAAATACAAGGTGAAGAAATCACCGTTTGTGTACAGAATGTTCCAATTAGTCGATTTGAACAAAATTGTCCATTGCGTGTTTAAGTCGTATCATGTTGCTCTATTGCCGGATGAACAATAAAATCTATGGAAATAAGTCGCAAGCAATTATCAGGATAATATACTAACCGGAAACACCCGAATCAAATTTTGCAGTATTGATATGCGGAGTGGATCGGGTTTTTTGCTTAGATTCAATGCTTGGAGCTGAAATTACGGTTTGTTAACTCTGGAACGATTAGACATCGTTCCAAAAATGTAAAATGGCTAGTCTTAAGGTTCAAAATAAGGAATCAGCCTTTTGAAAATGTAAAATAACTCATCTAAGGGCCCAGTGCCAGAAACCAGCCATTTGAAAATGTGAAATAACTCATCTAAGGGCCCAGTGCCAGAAACCAACCATTTTAAAAATGTGAGATAACTCATCTCAAGGCCCAGAGTAGGAAACCAGCCTTTTGAAAATGTGAAATAACTCATCTAAGGGCCCAGTGTCAGAAACCAGCCTTTTAAAAATGTGAATTAACTTATCTAAGGGTCCAGTGCCAGAAACCAGCCTTTTGAAAATGTGAAATAATAATTCATATCATTATCACGGCGCACTGTCAGATATCCGGCGTTTTTAAAATACTTCGATGATTCATATTTCATTGATATATAAAGGGTTATCAGATTGTCTTTTAGCCGTCATAACATGATATGAAATTTACAGATGTCAAGAAAACTGTCTTAAACCCCAAGAAGTGAATAAAATACTTTATTGTGGAATAGATTAAGTTAGAGTGTATTATAGCTTTGCTTAACAACGTGGCAATTTCTTAAAATGTAAGTGTCTTAAATGAGTTTATCGCAATCAATGTTTAGATATTTACAAAATACAAATGTAGTATGATTAGTATCGTTCTAAACCATTGATTTTCTTTATCAGAGAAATCACGTACGCTTTTCAATTCTTAGTAAGATTCATATTTCATCACATGAAGCAGGGTTTAACACTAACTGTTTTAACAGGGATCCTAAAGGAATCCCTAGGCAGTTATTCAGAGGTTCTTATTTAATATCAGGGATTCCTTCTATAATAGACTCAAAACAGATCCATATTTGCATAAATTGTGATGAACAATTCATAGGAACTCTCATAGGAAATTCAGGTAATAACGACACTTTAAAGGGATCCTCACGGAATCCCTATCGAAGCATTACTGGAATTCCTCCAAAGTTTTTGGGATCCTCGGAATCCCAGAATACTGGAGGGAGTAAGAAGGGATAACGTAAAGAATGACCTTTTACCTACGTATGCAAGAAGACATTTCATTGTAAACGTCAGGGGAGGGGTCAGTTTCGCACAGTGTTCTCATTCTAAGTACTTTATTGTCTCCAAGTCATGAGTAATCGACGAATTGTAACAGTTATTTTCGGCGCAGCTGTCTAAGCCAAGATTCAACTATATTTTTAACCAATACAATTTACTCTACCATACATTTTTGTCCTATGAAATCTCTTTCCGGTATAAAAAATGGGTACAATATATAGTACCATTGGTTATTTGTGATAAACAGGGGCGTCGCACGGATAGTAATTGCTGACTACTACTCTGTGTATTATGGGTCATACATCCATCAAGGCACGCTCCTGGAGGTATGACCGACTGATCAGTGAATGTGACTATTTAAACTTTAAACAAAACGAACCCTGCATAGCGCCGAGTATCGTTTTAAAGATATTCCTTGTTCAAGTTTATCACATGAAAAAGACGTTCCTATGCCAATTCTACTTGAAGCAATATCCATTTTAACTCCCTGGATCTCGCTTACTATGATTGTTTACCAGCGACGAGCGTCATTTATGTATACATTTATGTATGTCATAAGTCCAGCAGATCTGTCAATAATTATTTCATTGAGTATTATCAATGCTTTGATTATTTATTAACAACATAACTATTTATATTGTTATAGATCTAAATCATAAACAGAGACAAAGGATATAATTTTATAAGTAATATACTCTTTCAAATAATAATTATAAATAAAATATATCAAACGCCACTTCAAAACACACAAATCATGTATACTCACCTTATGTTTAAAAATACCACTAACATATATTTAAATTTGTACAATTGTCATTTAAAGACATTATACAATTTAACAAAACTTTGTAATGCTTCATTTAAAAGTTTCCAACTGTCTGTAAAATTAAACAATAAATATATATATATTGAATGTATACTACGCGGAAGTAATTTAGTATTCGATCGATATGATCGATTTTGAACATTCACCCTTTCAATGAACGTTAAAACATTATAATTATACTCTATCGTCCAATCAACGAGTTAGATTTAGGTTGTTAAGCGTATACCGAAATCATTGTATTACTATGCGGCTTTGACACGAAGTCAATTCAATAACTTGGCTGTTTTTTATTATGTCAATAGAATATCAATATGCAAATCTTCATACTCTGAAGAATTTGATATCTTGGATTTAATTACAAGTACAAATGAACTAAATAAGAACTAAATGTAAAGTAATAAATACATGTAATTAACATGACATGACATTTATTGTCATGAATAAGAAATACCTATGCAATGTCTTAACGGTACAGAACTGTATTTTCTTAGTATTCTTTGTATATATATACTGTATGTTTGAAAATCAAAGGAAGGTCATATGGCATATCTCTGTGATCAACATTATTAATTTATCTGGAATTGTATAAATGTGCATATTCAATTGAAACAAAAGCATGATACAAATAATTGCCAATATAGGGTCTCTTATAGTCACTGGAGGGATGGCAAAATCTCTCTTCTTAAAATAAACCTCACGTACAAAATTCCATTCCAAACAACTTGAAAATTCATTGAATGAATAATCTCGGGAAGATAAGTGGGGGTCCACCATGACTATTTGGTTGCTGCTAAGTACGTGATGCCAAGCACATGCGCAAAGCCCGTAACAGTTATGCTGAATAATCAGTTTTGTCGTATGTTTATGTTAAAAATATGTTGACATGTCGTATGTAATTGTATATATATGTATATTGTATTTATTTGGGTGATGAGCATTGCTCAAGCCCTTTAATAAAGTATATGTTCTGTTCTGTTCTGTTCTGTTCTGTTCTGTTCTGTTCCGTAACACACATACAACCTTTGCAAAACCATTTTGTATAGTATTCATGTGACTTACTTATATTGTTCAACCTTATCATTGAATCGCATTTTTTTTACAAATGTTTGGACTATATACGAGACATAAATCATCGCCTAAATGATCGTGGATTTGTTTACTTTAACACCGGTTTAAGCATTTCATGTGGACATGTGACGCAAAGGTAGTTCCAAAATGGCGTCATAATACATCCGAGTTTATTCAATGTGTATGGCCGACGAGTTCAGACCGACATAATTCAAGGGCTTTAATCACGTACCCACTGAAAGAATATTCCGCGCTTTTACAAAACATTCTAACTCGATCAAGTTTATAAATGTCGAAGCGGACAAAAATACGAAGGTGTTTCTATCGCCTCCCTACATGTAATAAGTAAACCCAACACCAGCATTGATACTATAGTCACCCTAAATATTGTGTTACATGATAAGTTTTTACCTCCTACGGTTTATTGTAAATAACATTTCGTCTCCAGTATCATATTACACAATATACCACTTTCTTCCTTCCTTCGGCCATTGTTATATAGAACATCGTCCTCCTACTCAATGAATTGATAAATTATTCGAAGTGGCTTTTGCATCAATCTGATTAAAACCCGATCTAAATTTTTCCGCTTGCATACTCGCTAATGTACGGCAACGCTCTACAAGATATCTGTTTACGGAGATTGCTTTTGCATCATTCAACATGATACAAATAAAACTAAGTTAATAGCAGCTCATCATTGATGTTGTGATTTTTGTCAGAAAACCTTAAGCTTTAATCTATACAGCCGCCCGAATAACTCATTCGGTAGCGCACAAGTCTACTAATCAAGGGGTAGTAGATTCGAAAACCGAGCAGTGCATTCTTTCATGAAGCTTGGTCATGAAATAATTTATACGGCCATTTTCCCTCCTACCACTGATTCTTAATCTTGATAACCGCTGGGTACGAGAATGTCAGCATCTAGCCCTATAATAAATGTTTAATGCTAAAATGTTCTAAATGTGTTATGATCGTTTTTTTGCAGTTAGCTCACCTTACTAAGCCTTCATGGACCTTTGTCTGTAACAAGTCCTCATCTCCCCTTTCACAAGGCCCATAATTTCTCCATATACTTTTTAATGAAAGCAAATCGACATAATTTCGAATTTTTATGGGACTGTATAATCAGCTAAGGTGATACTCAAACTAGCAAACTTTCGGGACACTAGATTCAAAATCCTGTGGAAAGTCTACTATGCTATTAGCCCGGGTGACAGATTTTGTTTAAATAGAATAGGGAGCCAAAGAGGCAAAGCCTCCCACGTAACTTCGTACATTAACGGAGACACAAAACAGTTACATTATATATAGAATTAAAAATGTTTTGTTAATCAGGTTTTTTAACATTTTAGGAAGTGGACAATGATAGTTCATTTCTTGAATTTTGATAGTATTTAATTAAAGTATATTGTATTAACATCATGGTATTAAATGCCATATTGTGATATTTTTGCGTGGTGAAGTTCCCGTAGTGAAAGGTATAAAGGGGTTTCAATGTGATATCAAGTTCTTACTAAGTTAAAGGTTTCAAATACTAATGGCTTACGAAGCAAAACTTGATATGTTTTCGTAGCGGATGACACGCGATGATGAAATTGAAAGCCAATTGGTACATCTTATAGATTCGTCCACTGGAACGAAAGTCCCACGCAAATCTTAAAATTCACTTACATACAGTTGCTATGAAGTCCACGCCAAACTGTTGTTATCAAGTTAGCCTTTTGGTATATAGCTTTAAAACCGAAAGGCCATAGTTAATTTAACTTTAACTTTAAGGCAATGGTGTTTCTGAGAAGTATTCTCTCTGGACTGATTTTGTTTTTGTGTGTTTGTCGTGTTCATTCACATGGATATTTGATAAACCCACCTTCAAGGCAAGTGGCTTATAAGACAGGGTTATCAACAGCTGTGAATTATGACCCCGCTTCTTTAAACTGCGCTGGAACACGGGTATGTGTATTTTTATTTTTAAAAAAAGACGGAATTTTAAAAACAGAGATTTTATTTAAAACTTGTTAAAATTAATGCTGCATTTGTGATTGATGACTTACGGACTGTGACGCAATGAAACCCCATACTTTCGTGGAGTTTGGTCATTGAATAATTCTATGGCTATATAATCCTACCACTGATGCTAAATCATGTAGGAAAGTTGTCAGTCACTGACGGACGTATGAGCCTAGTAACGGGTTAACTGCTAAATCTAGAGAGTTAGCCGTTCCTGAAATGGTGAGAAGGTCGATAGCCAACAAATGACGAGTCTAACTTTTACAAACAGGGATACAAATGTAAATGAATTTATTTAGTAATATTTCATTATTAACTTTATAAAACAAATGAGTATTCTCAATACACTGTTTGTTTTCATAAGAATAAAATTGTGGGTGGCACTGTACATTAGTCTTCGAATAATTTAGCCAGAGAATTATGAATAAATTCCACCGACTATTAAAATGTGAGTAGTCATATGGCCCTGTGACAGAAACCATTTTCCATATTCAGATAAAAGTTGTTATTTGTTGTTATTGTTTATTTGATTTTATGATATATTAGGCTTTGTCATTAAAATGAACTTAATTTTTTACAAATCACTGAAGTAACTTTTCATTCAGTTCAGTAAAAAAACAATGTTGCTGAACCGAATGATCAGTGTTGATGAAAGTTTGTCGTAAATACTGTTGTAGATTTGTCAACATCTCTTGTTTCAGACAGAGGATGGTGAAAACACGTATTACGAGGCAAATGATGTGAAAAAGGAAAACCCTCTCTACAAATGTGGAATCTGTGGGGACAACCCGAAATCAAGCAGCAAACCTCACCAGGACCTGAATGGAAAATATTTAATGAACAGCGACAAGGTGGCAGCGTATTCAAACTACCCAGAAGGTGGAATCATTAAAGCTGAAATATTGATGACAGCTTACCATAAGGGAAAGTTTCTCTTCAGGTACGTCAGATAGAGATTTTTGGTCTGTTTCCTTTGGACATCGCTACCTATATAAGATGGTCTCCTTGTACATTTCTTATGAAACCATCCCTGACGTAAAAAGAAAATGACACCTCCTTAACTTTAACATTTTACTTGAGTTTGATGGTGTTTGTATTTTCATAGGTTTAAATGCAGATTCAATAAGTGTGTTCATTTTCCGATGTCCAGTTCACCTATCCTTGCTTTCGTTGTCCATTTTCTGTATCCATTTGTGTTGCTTTTTCATGCAAGGGTATAACAAACACGAGTGAGGCTCGAACGAGCGGCTTCTTCTGGATTCTAAATTCGAAATCATTCTAAGCCACAAACCCGGATGTGATTGGAGTTATCATGTAGCACTGTAAATATCTAAATAAGGGTATATAGTCACGTGATCTCAAGAAAAAAATCTTGTTTTTCGCCAAATTCTTACAGCAACCAAAACAACAACCAATATTAAAAAGTGCATAAAATAACTATTACATTTCTAGATGTCCGAAAATGTCCATGTGTTTGCCCGCAGATTGTATTTCTATATTGTATCCTCTGTCCATATTTTCTTTGTAAACAACCTAGTTTAACGTTCGATTTAATTTTTGTGTTGAGGATTTGGAGCTCACGGTTAAAATTCACGAGACCAATTAAGAATTTTGAGAGAAGAAAAGTAGTTGTAGTAGTTATATATAATTTCGCTATTTGATGTCATTCAATTATTTGTCTAGAGAAAGAAATCGACGAAAAACATTTAACTGTTTATGTTAGAAGCTTTTGTTGTAAATCCGTCCGGCTAGCTCAATTGGTAGCACACAAGTCTTCTGATCGAGGGGTTGTGGGTTCGATTGCCTGGCCGGGCATACTTTCGTGGAGCTTGGTCATGAAACTATTTCTGCGGCCATTCTCCCTCCTAACAATGATTCTTAATTATGTAGTGCAGTTGTCAGTCACTGATGAAAGTATGCGCCAAGTAGTTGACTAACAGTCAAATCCATAGATTTAGCCTTTCTAGGAAGAATGAGTAGGTTGACTGACCGCCGTTATATGACCTATACAATGTGTTGCAACGGCATTAAACCCAACAAAAAATGTTTTTGTTGTAGATCACATTACTATAGACCATGTAAATGCTTAAAACGATCTTCTTTATTAAATCAAGTGAACACACAAGTAAATAATTTATTTTTGTTGCTTTCTTGTTTTTTATTGTTGCTGTTCAAGTAAAAGTACTGCTTTGAAGATTCTCATTCTGTACTCATACTTTTCTCGATGATGTATCATTATTCAAAGATTACATTCTTGTTCATATATATTCCTTATGATGTATTGTCATAACTAGTTATTAACATGTATGTATGTATGGATTGTTGTTTCCGCCAACTGACGGCAGAAAAGCGAATGTGTGTTTAATTGCTGAAATAAATATATTTGTATTTGTATTGTTTTTGCTTTCATTTAAACAGGATTTGTGCATTGCCAAATTCATATACAGAGGTGACACAGGAATGTTTGGACAAGACAAGGCTGAAAGATGTCGCTACTGGTGAAGAATGGATTAACTCAGAAATAATGACACCAGTGAATAGAGTATACACTGTGGAGCTACAACTTCCACCTGGCTTAACCTGTAAACATTGTGTTTTACAATGGTGGTACTATACAGGTAAGCAATTAACCTTAGCTAAAATGTTCAAATATTCGAGGAATTCACCATTCGGAACTCCTTGGCCATTCATAAGGAATAACTAATGATTATTCATTCAATGGATGGTCGAGGTGTTCCGAATGGGAGTCCACTCGATGATTCGAAACACCTCGATCACTCTTTGAATGAAGATCTTGGAGATCCGCCAAGGGTATTGGATTTTTGCTACATATACGAGGCGAGGCACCGGTGAAGAACTATTGAAACAGTCCTTGACGCAAACAAACAAAGCTTTGTAAATCGTGTAAATGTTTTAGACCAATATCATGGTTATTTCATATAAACATCGATTATAAACCAACTTGTTACGGTTTCAATCGGAAATTACATGTAATTGAGTGCCAGTTACTACAGTTGGACAATACACACATTTTTGTTGTTAAATATTTTTAGCGATATCATTGAATTGTGTGTAATTAATACTCACCTATCCTTCCACACGACCGACAACTTTTCTATTTACCTTATTAATGGAAGAACATTTACACTATTGTCAAATTTTCATGAAATTGTATAACTGCCCTTTGCGAGTATTGGAACTCGTACCCCGTTCGAAACACTATTGATTCGAATCGTGGTCCCGATACCAATTGCGCTTGAGATTCGCGTTCTCTTAAAATCTAAGTCTTACTATCCCTATTTTTTCGTCGTTCCAGGTAACAGTTATGGCAAATCAACGACCACATGTATATCTTGTGTAGGCTGTGGGGGTCAAGAGACGTTCGTTAACTGTGCTGATATAAGCGTTGGTCATTCGGATTCAAATAATGGATCACCAGACGAACAAACACCTAAACCTAACACCCCTGCACCTGTTACCCAGGCACCATGGACTCCTGCACCATGGACTCCTGCACCATGGACTCCTGCCCCGGCAACCTTAGCTCCGTATAAACCCCCTAAGAAAAAACCAAAGAAGCCGAAAAAGCCAAAGAAGCCGAAAAAGCCGAAGAAGCCAAAGAAGCCTAAAAAGCCTAAAAGGCCGAAAAGGCCAAAAAGGCCGAAAAAGAAGAAACCTAAGAAAAACAACGAAGTGACAACTGTTACTTCTAAACAAACGTGGAGAAATGGGAATGGATACTGCACACATAACGAAACTACAATTGCCATTGTATGCAACCAAGGGGGTAGTTATACATCCTGTACAACACCTAAAGGTTCTGATTTTGTTGAGTTCGGTCAATGGTGCTGCACTAATTGCAATTATATCTCTTCATATTGCCCTGCTTCCCATTGCTGCTGTTCAACTAACTAGTTCACTACTATTGCATCTAAATGTCAGTGGTAATTATTTGATATACTCGCATGTATTCCCACAGTGCACGTAAAGGATGCACGTCTTATTTTGTTGAATTGACCATGTTAGGCCATGCCATATCGGAATTTTGTTAAGCGTCCGCGTAGGTTTTAGTGTGCTCAATCAAAATAAAAAACAAAATTGTTGGTAAAATTTTCTTAAATAATTTTGATGTTCCGGAATTCAATGCGACAATTTAATTCAGGGAAAATAGTGTTCGGCAACGACGTTATTCGTCGTAAGCAATTTATCATAACCGCGTCATTAATACAATATATATTTTACGTAAAAAAAAACACTATTCAAAACACTTTATGTTATATTCAGACCATTGTTTCATATTACGAGGATGTTTTTCCATTTAAAGAAATATATATAATGCATTGTTTTTGTCTTAAATTTTTTTGTGTTTTCGTTTTCGGTTTGTTTGGGTTTTTTTGTGAATAGGTGCCTAGGTTTGTCAAATTTGAGTTGACGCTTAACAGAATTCTGATTTGGCATGGCCTTACTATTATTCTTAATGTTTTACAGCGTGTTAAAAATCAATCACGCTGACCTAAATCGTAATAATTAATAAATGTAATAAGTTCTCTAAACTCACTCATTTCGCAATGCAATAAAAATATTCAGTTTCGAACACCGTATTCTTAGGAAACTTAAAAAACGAAAATTGTCCAACGATCACGAATATTGACGGAATAAAAATATATTTGTTATAAATGGGTGGTATTTGTCAGGAATGTTGTAAATGGTTAAAGGTATTGGTAATACCTTTTTATGCCAAAGCAAAGATGTATGTATGTATATCGTACAAATAGATATATGGAGGAATTATTAGATATAGACGCATGTATGTGTTTGAATAGAGTTGATTCGAAACTCAAGTTGGAGGGGTTTCCAGCTGAAAAACTTTGTTAGTACTGGATGTACCTGTGCGAGACAAAGCTGTAACAAAGATGTGTGCCCACTGAAGAATTTGATTTAGTCTGCATAGACACATAAGTTTCAGCACTTTGAATTTACTTCGTTCTGCACCAATGCATCCGGTACAAATATACAGCAGCTGAAATACGGCTGAAATACCATAAACTCGAGTTCCGAATATTAGCTATAAATAGTTATACTTTTGAAATTTATTTAACTTTGCATTAAAACAGACGAAAGAAATACATGTACTCATAACTATGACACTTTTATAAATGCAATTTTAAACATTAATAAAGACAATATAATCCACAAATATGTTTTAGTTTCTTTTTCCACGGTGACAATAGCACGTAAAATTGACATTACAAATGCTGCGGTTTCAAGAGGAATATAGTAAAATTCCTCGTCGACTCAGAGTTTCTAAGAGCTGTAAGCATTTCAATTCTTTTTAGATTTACATGATACCAAGTTGAGGCTAAGCAGAAAAGTGTATACTATTTGCTGCATATCACATGGTATGATGATATTGTCCGTTTTTTCTCAACTGTCAAAGCTTGAATAATTTCACGGTGACTGAATGCATTGTTTTTGTACTGGCGGCCTAATTGTTATTAAAAATATCTCGACTAAAACATATCATACGGCATAAACAGCTTAACTTGATCATAATACACGCTTTCGAAAACTCATGGATGTATTACAACAATGATTTTAATAAACGCATTCACCGTGAAATTATTCATGTTCTGACAGTTGAGAAAAAACGAACAATATCATATCTATATATTTTTTTTCGTAAACACAAAAGAAGGACGACATCTTGTCCGTATGGCAGGCTGGAAAGGAATATTTTTCAAGGGTGAAATTTGATATTAGAGATATAATGCCTAGCAAATAGTATATACTTTACGGCTAAGCCTCGAGTAGGTATCATTGAAATCTAACAAGAATTAAAAGACATTTTATTAAAACTTTGAGTCGAGGCTGATTTGTCACTGCTGTCTTCTTTAAACCGTATAGCATTTTTGACGTCATTGTCACGTAGAATTGCCACCGTGTTTACATTAAATTTTATTTAGTCGGAACATCCGCAGACCTTTTTAATACACAGTTATAGAAATATGATTTGAACTCCCATTAAAATTATACATTTTTGGGGATGCATTTATGTTTGTAGCAATTTCAATAACTACACATCATGGTTATTTTTATTCCATATATTATTCAGTTATGAACGTCAAAAACCCGTCCCGCTAGCTCAGTAACACACAAACCTACTGATCGAGGGGTCGTGAGCTCGATTTCCAAGCAATGCATATATACTTTCGTAGAGTTTGGTCATGGAATAATTTCTATGGTCATTCTCCCTCCAACCGCTGATTGTTGTTCATGTTGGACAGTTGTCAGACACTGCCTGAAGTATGCGCCTGGTTAACAGAATAATCCAGTGATTTAGCCTTTCCATGAACGTATACAATGTGTTGCTACGGTATTAAATCCAACTTTTAGAAAGAAACGACTAGTACATATATGTCATCTATCAGAAAAAGATCTTATAACGTATATCTTATCTGGGCCGTATTCGTTTCGCTGCCCAAGCATTCGAAATATATTCTAAGTCAATGGAGTATTTCAGAACACGGTGCAACGTCTTCAAAACTTGTTCTGACTGCTCTTATTCAATCGAGGTGAAGTGCACCTTTTGATGGGCACGTCGTATTCTTTTCGTCACCCCAAAACCATGGAACATATGTTAAGTCAATAATGTATTTCAGAATGCGTCGCAACGTTCTTTAGAACATGTTTTGTCTGCTCTTATTAAATCGAGGTTCAATAGTCATACTTGATATTGATTAGAACGGTGTTCTGAAACTAATCCATTCAGAACGCAATTCGAGATCACTGCTCTTGTTCTGAAATTGAATTCCTTTGATTATTCTAAAACAGTACACTCTTGTTCTGGAATATACCTATCGCACGCTTGAGAAGATCATTCCGGAACAGAGAACATTGTAACGGGTGAATGGAATACAATGTATGGCCCTCATATAATTATCTCATCTGATTGGCAGTATCAAACATTCTCATTGGAATTCAATGTATGGCCCTCATATAATTATCTCATCTGATTGGCAGTATCAAACATTCTCATTGAATTGAGATCAGGACTTTTTACAGATAATGGAAGGATGCTACGCAAATTGAGCATGTGTGGACTGTGTAAAGAGAAAGATAACAGCACAACCTCAGCAATAAAACCTTCATAATTTGCTGTATGTCCTTGACAGAATCTTCCCCAAATTTTATCATGAACCTTACCTTCAATTGAATGCCTATGTCATGATGTAGTAAGAGACATTAGCGAGTTAATTCCCCTTGTTTACTCTCCAAATAGGTAGGTCGCATAGACATACTACTTAATATATGTCTATGGTAGGTCGGGTTATTGTTGTATTACTCAAATTTTACCCTTACTCTTTCAATGTCTGTTTGCTACAGTCAATCTTGAATTCTTGAAAAATATTTTGAACGTTTCGATGGCCATAGACTATTATATGGTGCGCATTCTTTTAATGTATAGGGCGGGAAAATCGATTCGTTGGTAACTTGAGCAACAATCATCATACACGAAATCTTTAAGCTCGTTCTTGAAGCTTCTTGGCGTTGCTTTCTAAGCAAAATGCATAGCTAGTGAACAAAATTTAAAATTAGATAGGATTCAATTTGGTTAGATTTTTGCCATTCCTTTTAACTATATTAAATTGGTTACCATTTTTTACAAATACTGTTTATATGCTTTAAGCCTTATCAAAATTTAAGCTGTAGTCTATATCACCTTTCTTCCTCTGCTAAAATAGTACGTACAAACTGATATTTCTATTTTTAGACAGATACACATTAACATTTAAATCGCATGACTGTCACGTGGTTTTGAAAAATATATGCAAACATTTCTTACGCCTGTAATTTCAAAATGTCGAATTGCAAAGATGTTGGACAGTTTTGCATTAGTTAGATAATGGAAAATTAACAAAATAAAAGTAAATCTTGATCTTTTTAAACGTGTATCACTGATCTTTTAACTGTAAACATAGAGAGCAACTTATTGAACTTAAATACAAAGTGCAGCCACGCTATATATGACGTCATACGATGTTGCATTCGTCACTAGTATGATCATACCACACAAGGCGTTGTTTACCCGTTCAACCAATGAAAATGCGTATAAAGTTTTTCAGCTAAATTGGAATTTGGTAAACTTTCATTGGTTGTTCAAAGGTTCATAGTAAAGGTCAATATCATAAATCGACACGTTTTAAGGCAGCGGGTGAATGTAATGTATTCACTGAGCTGCGAGGGGAGTACACGTAGAATATTGGGTTTTGAATATGATACGTATGCCAAGAGACATGTCTCTGCTTATGCCTTTAAGCGATGACCTGAAACTTATCTGGATTTGTTTGAATTTTGTAAAATCTAAAATCAATTAGTAAGTTGCTTTCTTTTTTATGACACTTATATATTATATATAACTTCTATAAGATCATGTGATTGGATTAAATGTTGTTATCTGAATGATTAAGCCATGCCAAATTGGAATTTTGTTAAGCTTCAAATTAAATTTGACAAACTAGGTACCTATTCACAAAAACACACAAACCGAAAACGAAAACACAAGTCCATTCTAGCTTGTATTCACACAAATAAGTACTTGGTAGTACATGAATGTTTATAACATTAATGTGAGATTAAAGTACATGTAATTGTATAAAAAAAGAATAAACATACACATGTACATTATCATTCATCAAATACACAGAAACAATGAATTATCAGTATTTCCTGAGGGAAATCAGTCATTCATCGAATCCCGGAACAACATAATTATTTAAGAAAATTTCACCAACAATTTCGTGTTTTTATTAGATTGGGGACTCTTAAACCTACTCGCACGCGGACGCTTAACAAAATTCCAGTATGGCATAGCCTTATATAAACATGTTATATGTACCCTCCTGCCAATTATATTGATAAATCAGTACCATGAAGTTAAACCACAGCTGTGACGTCATTCCATTGTATTCACAGTACCGTATATCTAATAATGTACAGGTAGCCGTCCAATATTAAGATTACTCGTCCAATATCTGATGTGTTAGGACAATATCTAACGTGTAAGTCTAATATTGTACTACACGCTTGATATTGTCCAACACATCAGATAATGTACGCATAACCTTAATAGTGAACGATTACCTGTTCAATGAAAAAACCAAACGAACGAGTGAAGTTATTTATTGATTCATTTATAGACCAAAAATTGACAAATAAAATCAAAATTGTAAATTCTGTACTCGTTCTCCTTCGAAATGAAGACGTTAATAATAATAATGTTATTCCTGTTCACATTTAGTCGACGTGGCACTGTCGTTCTGAAAATGAAAAAAAAGATATGTTTAAGTATAGCAAATACCAAGACCCAAAGTAGATTTTAAGCACATTTTAACTCATACTCTGCCAAAAACGGTTAACCATTTCTTGCGTAAGGTTAATAAGATAAAAATAAAAGAGCGTTCTTTAGAATTAGTTGCAGAACGGAACATGTCATTCGTCATCAACGTAAAGAAGATTTATTTTAAATAAAAGTGACTGTGCATTTAGCATGCTGTGACCTTGGCGTCAAGTGAATGTTTTATTGAGCAATGGCACAGGCAATATTACAACAGAAATAATATATTCATGCACTGGGCAACATATATAAACTTTGAAAATATTTCATTAACACTCAGCGTAACCAAAATGATATAGAAACATCGCTAGAACTATATTTATTTGAAAAATATGACCAATAGACAATATCAAATACAAAAGGTACAGATTTTAGTTAAAAATCAGATCTTATGCACAACGGCCTCTCTCCGTGATCAAATAATCATAGGTTTGAGCCTT
Source organism: Mactra quadrangularis (assembly GCA_025267735.1). NCBI lineage: Eukaryota > Metazoa > Mollusca > Bivalvia > Venerida > Mactridae > Mactra > Mactra quadrangularis. Next base: position 14,390,594 of record CM046304.1, read on the forward strand.
GAAGCGACTATAGATTAGAATGTAAAAAGAAGGGCAGACAATATGCTTACGAAAGATGTATGTAATATACATATATCATTAACTGGGACTTTGAACGTTTTGTCAGTGAAACATTTTTACGGGGTATTTGGTGCACACGGGGCTCAGGTTCAGGTCTCCATGTGACCATTGTTTACATAATATATTTTGCAAATATAAACTTACCAATGACCTGTTGCTCCAATATAAGCTTCTTATCAAGCTAACAATAAATCAGCATTGTTTTTCAGGCTGTGACTGACATCGCTTCTTAGACATGACTGGAATCAGTTGATAATCCACGTTTTCTATGCATGTCAAGCGTTGTAATGAATATATATCCAACAGAAAGATTTCCGAAGTTTATCCATGAGAAAAATACACTTTAATTCCAGTGATCAATTAGGTCTATCAAAAATTGTTACACTTGTATAATGTACCCGACTAAATGAAGAACAGAAACGAAATGAAAAACTACAGTCATAACTACACAAAAGTTTACATGTGAAAAGATCTGCACGAAAATCTCGCGAACAGAAAATTCATTAAATTGTCGGACTTAAGGGGCACCATACGGGAAACAATAAATAGTTTCTATATTTATTTAAATTCTATAAATAAATGATTTAAAAGTATAATTTTTAAATCGTTATTTGTATAGGTGTAAATTATAATTGAGTTTGTATCATAATAATAATAATCTGTAGGTAAGCTGTGGTTTAAGTAAGATATACCCCTCGAGCTGCCCAATATGTTAGACATTGGATACGCTTCGGCGCTAACGCGCCTCAGCTATCCAATATCTAACATATTGTACAGCTCTCGTGGTATATCCCTTACATAAACCCACACGTATCTATTTCTCTGATTAATTACAATGTGCTTTTGAAAAAATGTCAATAATGAAAGCATACAATAGTTAACGATTTTAGAGGTAATAATAATTATAAAATAAAAAATAATAATATCAATAATAATAATGATAAATAATAATGATAATAATGTATTGATATAGTCCGTTTTTCTTAACTGTCAAAGCTTGAAAAATTTCACGGTGACTGAATGCATTGTATTTGTACTGGCGGACTAATTGTTTTTAAAAATATCTTGATTAAAACAGATCATACGTCATAAGCTGCTTTACTTGATCACAATACACACTTTCGGAAACTCATGGATGTATTAAGACAATGATTTTAAGAAACGCATTCACCGTGAAATTATTTATTTTTTTTGACAGTCGAGAAAAAACGAACTATAATATTAGAAAATGAAGTAAAAGTTAAAAATGGCGAGTTTTAAAGCCGGAATTTAGAAACTGGTATCCGGCAAATAAACATACGTTGATTGTATTGCTCTTTAGAACGCTCAGTGGTAAGACTTAAAGGTTATTCTCTTAGCAAGCGCTTTATGACATAGACTAAATCGAAAAAAAAATTGTAAAGAAATAAGAATTTTAAGGATAAAAAAGTCACGATGGCGACCAGTATGGAAGTTGACACTGTGAAATCAAACGTAATGGCTTCTACTGGAACATCGGGAAGCGTCTCTGTGTCACTTCATCCTTTAGTGATCATGAATATATCAGAACATTGGACCCGTGTTCGAGCCCAGGAAGGCAAATCTGTGCAGGGTAAGTTTTCTTGAACATTTTACCATGTTACTATTTCAGTGGATGTTTATTCATGTGAGATAACTGTTGTCAGTGAGTTAATAAATCAAACACTGCTGGACTTATAAGTTGCTTTGTGTAGTGTGTGGTTTTTCGTGAGGCCGTGGGTTAACTAGTCCTAAATATAAGACCCTACGTAACTTTTTTATCATTTGGACATTTTTCTGTTACGTAGGGTCTTAACGGATTGCTTCAAAAACGCATAGCAAAATATTTTTTTCTAAAAGTAAATAAATGTGGGTCAAATTAGCACCAATCGATAAAAGTTTAATTCTAGCCGGTAAATAAAGTGTCTCTTCGCTTAAACGAAAAATTTTTCTCTCCAGAGTAGTCGTTCTTACTGTCTGTCGACAGTCAATAGTATACACGGAACGGTCCGGATACTGGCTTTTATATTCGTTCAAAATCAATTCTTACAAATTGCAAATTGCGTGACCCAATTTGAATTCGGATTGCCTTGGCTATTATTGCACGGTTATTGTGACAAACTGAAAGTACTCGTGGGTTAACTAGCATTAATCAATAATATGACAAAGGTCATCTATAATATATCATTACATGTGTAATAATTTTTAAACAAACAACACTCTGTATTTTTAAAATGGCAGTGGCTAGAGTTCCGGTACCGTAACTCCAGTCTAGACCGAGGTTCTAGAGTTACGGAACACTTTGAAGACAACAATGTCATATCACCGTATATTTAACATCCGGTAAGTTTATTAGTATTATCCAAAATGGCGCATGTAATAACGATAGGATATGTCACGTCTGTAAATATTTTTTTATTTCGAGTGATAATGAATATAAACAAGTTTCCCAATGTTTAAAAGTTGAATCATATGCATGTGGTGTAGTTTCTCAAAGTTGTTTCTGGCTAGACTTCTGAGTAAGTACTGGTTAGACTTCTTAGTTGGTACTGGTTAGACTTCCAAGTTGGTACTGGTTAAATTTTGAAGTTAATTGTTACTGATTAGACTTAACTCCTTCTACCCGAAGATAAATACGCCTATATTAACCTATCGCTGTTATACCGGTCTTTACCTAGTACATAAACTCCTTATCTTCCTCTGTACACCGAGACAGGTTTAACGTATACACATTGCTATGACGGTGTTAAATCAGAACTATTGCGGCGTATCAAAGCTTTGTTTTACATGAAAAAACAGCGGCATCAAAAAATCGGAAACGTACATAATGTGCATATTTTAATTGATTTTCTTATGTTGAAAACAGAATTAAAATATTCGCATCCAGAAAAAAGTTACATGTGTATTTGTTATGCAAGGTAAAAAATCCAATTTTATCTGTTACCTTTAAAGTTTATCCCCACATTTAACACGGACATCATTACCCATGACAAACAAAACTAATTTCAATTAAATTTAAACTTATTACTTCCTAACATGATAATTAATACATTCCTCTCCAATTGATTTCCTGTCTGACTATAAACGAAGATAAGCGGCGGCTATTTTCTTTTGATCAGTAAAGCACCGCACCATATGACGTATTTAGCGCGTGCCATATTGAATACTTAAAAAAAACACCACAATACAAGTATAAGATTGGGACCAAAAGTATTATTATAGAAAATGTATTCGTCGGCGACAATTTATTTTAAGAAGGTTACGTATCAACACTACCCGCGTTGACATGTCCCATTTATCTCTCCTCGTGTTGATATATTTTAACAGCATACATAAATAAATTAATAATTAAAAAATAATCTTCGGTCATAAAGTTTGTTCTTTATCATAAGTTCTTTTTTAACGTATTTGCGCGTAGTTTTAATCAGTCATTTTTTAATAAAATTTAATAGCGTTTTTTTTTCAAGAAACAATTTATTTGCATTATTCGCTTGTGTTGTCGCGTCATTGACTTATCATAATCTTGTTTATGATAGTTAATTTAACGTGTTGTGAAGTGAAACCAGATTTATAATCTTGTACGCGCAAAGTCATTTTCACGAAAAAATCGTTTTGTAATAGATAAAAGGTGTTACAAATATTAATAATACGAATAACAATTACAACAATTATCAACGAAACATTCAATAAAAGACACGCTAATATATGTCAATTATGAATTGCAAACAAATGCACTTGAATGGAAAAGTGATACAAATATAATAAAGAAAAAAACATGAAATAATAAATTAACTTTCATAATAATTTCTAGGCAGTGACCTAGCTTTAAATTGTTAATAACTTGCTCCATTTAACACCAAATCATCTTATCTTTACCCGCTGTGCTTATCGCTGCGCTTATCGATAAAAAGATTGTCTGTATACACATGACGGATATACGCGTCACGCGGCTATCAGAGGTTTAAATTTCTTGACGGATATACGAGTCAGTCGGCGTCCCGATTGAAGTTTAATTGACGCATATATACGACACTCGGTGTAGAAAGCAGCAAAATCATGACGCATATATAAGTCATTCGGAAAGAATGGGTTAATATATATATGCAAAGGTGCTCTTGATAAATACATATTACCATAAACATTTTTACATTCAACAATTAACTTCTTCAAAATATTTGTACCAATTAAAATTGGAATATTTGAGTTGTAATTTGTATCTGGGACAACTAAAAATAAACTGTGTAACTTAACATTACCAATACCAACAGATGAAAATTCACACTCTATGTAGCCTAGGTATGGTAAAGAATTACCATCAGCACACTCAATGTTGATAAAATTTCTAACAGGTAATAACTCTGTATCTTTAAAATTATTGTTATAAAAGGATTCAGAAATAGTGCTGACACAACTCCCAGTATCTATAAGAGCATTTGCTGAAATATTGTTAAGCAATACGGTACATTCATTAGAATCACCTATCAATTTAGGGTCACTATTAATTGTGTCATCAGTAGACCCAGTAACTGACGCACTTATAAGTTTTTTGGACAGTTACGAGCTATATGCCCTTTTTCATTACAATTATAACACGTAACTAAACTTGATAATTATCTGAAGTATTATTATCATCAGCAGGTTTAAAATTGTTATGACTAATAGGTCTCCTAACAGTATACCTACCTCTTCCTCCAGATGGTCTTCTGTTGCCTCTATGATGTCGCTGGCCTCTGTAACCAGTACTAAACACTTCCTGGTTGTTGTCTCTATCTAATTCAAGTTTAGTGATTCTTTCATTGATTTGTGAAAGCATATCTTTTAGTTCACTGAAATCATTGTTATTTTGAACAGGTTGGCATTGGGGCATTTTAGAGTTATTATTTAACATGCATGTCATTTCACTTTCAACCTTACGACATTCAACCTTTAAACGATCATAGTCATAAATGGTATTAAATTGATATTGACAAAGTGCCTTTAAAGGTTGTTTCATACCATTATAAAAAACAGTTTTTAATTCATATTCTGTACTGCCATCAATGGCATCTAAATCAACAGCTTGTGCATATATAATCTTCAACTCTAGCACTGTAAGATAACAATGACTCACCTTCTTTTTGTTCACAAGCATAGAAATGTTTCAAAATAGTTTCATTGGTATCTATAGTACCATAAGTAGTTTTAAATTTTTTCAATATATCATATAATTTAGCACCTATACCCATTCTTCTTAGTATATTGGCAGCTTCACCTTTAATGGACCTGCATATACCTAAAAGCAACTGCTCTTCACTAAATGATTTTTCTTCTATGAGACATTTGATTTCATAGTTCCAAGTCTCATAAGAAACCTCCCCTTTACCTGTTTCACCATAAAATAAAGAAATTCTTGGAAATTTTGAAGTATCTTTACCTATTGATACTGAAGGTGGGGTAAAACTTTTCATATATTCAACCAATTCAGATGCACTTTCAATTTTAGGTGGTGAAGGGAGAGAATGAAATGCATCTAAAAGTTTGGCATCTTCCAGAGATAAATCACTTTTGGAAGCCATGATTTAAATTTACAATGGAACAGTTACTATGTCAAAGTGTTACCAACTTGAATCAATAGTCTATATCAAAATAATATATATCGCTGGTTTTTCTACATCCACATGCATATTTAACTAACACAAGTTGACACTTTACATTACTTTATTTTAAGTACTTTTTGTATTAACATAAAATTAAATCTGAATAACAACAAATTGTTTCCGATATGTATTAAAACTTAAATTCGTCTAACCCCGTTTATACGGGTAACAGAGTTTTTATACCCAGAGGGATCCGTCGGATCCTATTCTATCGGATTTTGATTTCACCGGATCGGGATCCGGTAACTTTTAACCTTGAGTCCAGTACACCGGACTTAGCAAATATTCGCAATTTGCGACAATGCATGTCATTTGACTTCCCTAACTCTAGCCTACCCTTGCAAGTGTTGTCTACAGTTACGGTACCGTAACTCTAGCCACTGCCTTTTAAAATACTACCATCCTAAACTTCCTGAATTATAAACCCAAACAGTTAACTAGACGTTAAAAATCATATTTAGCCCTGCATTTGTATCTAACACATCCCAGTTAGATATGGCAGTTGGTAGCGTGTTGGGAATTAGAATCTTGTGTCCCATAAAGGTAGGGGTTCTAATCCCTCCTGTGGTGGTTATATCCTCTCATGAAAATTTGACAAGTCTAGGAATATGGAAGTTCTGTATTCCTTGTCAATGATACCTGGCTAGTAGACTACAGTTACAAAAGTTTTATAAGATGAATAACTTTTAAATAAGTGTTGTGATTTAACAATATATATTTTCAATAACACTCAACTAAGCCATCTTAAACCTTACAAAACAAAGCAGATAAATAACACCAGCTTTTTTGCAAACTACACGTTGTACACTAGTGTTGTACCGATGATCGGGAATAATCGATTAACAACTAGTTGGAAGCTTCCGATTCTGATAATCGATTAAACTTTATCATAATCGATCATCGGTTAGAAAGGAGGATAGGCTATTTAAGGACAATAACATAATTTTATGTATCTGAACTGTTATTAAAAATGTTTTAAATACATGTCATTTGTGTCTGACATGTATTGGACACTGATATATCTAGTTCAAGTTCCAAAAATACGGCTACTTTACTAGTGAAGGGAACAAGGCAACTGATCATGTATTTTTATCAGTTTCTTTGATTTTTAATTTATATTAGGTTTTTGACATATTTGACATAATAAAAAATATTTCCTAATCCGTAGTACATGAATTTTATAAGGATTCACAGTAAAACATGCATGCAAAAACAAACTTATCAGGAACCGATTATAATCGGAAGAATCGAATCGACAACAGAAACCGATTCCAACTGATGATAGATTACGATTTTCAGCCGATGTCCCACCACTATTGTACACTTATTCACTTGGACTAAAAATTATGAAGGTTGAAGTTAGATGATGACAGTGTTAATATTTTGCTGACAGTGTACTAGACTTACTAGTGTGCTTATTTATTTTTGTTTCAGTACTGGGAGCATTGATTGGTAAACAGACTGGAAGAAATATTGAAGTTATGAATTCATTTGAACTTTTATTTGATATTGTTGATGGCCAGATTGTTATTGACATGGACTATTATAACACAAAAGAAGAACAATGTAAGTATGAAGTGTATGTGCAAAGCTGCCTAACTAGCTCAGTTGGTCATGCACAAGTCTACTGGTTGTCAGTTCTATTCGTAGGGCTGTAGGTGTAATTATTGATACACCATGAACTGGATAATACTCAGTTGAATATGTTGAAAATAAATTTCAATGCAACATGATAATCCAGCACTATTCACCGTAAAAATATATCCTAATTGCGCTCTCTGACACTCCAAATCCAATTGCAGCATTAACTAAAGCAACAGAATTGAAACTTGGTATTGAACAAGTTTTAATCACCATGTTCACTTATAAAGTATGGAAATTTATGTTGCTTTATGTTTCTTTTTACCAAAAATTTTTAACAGTCATATTGCTGCTGTCAGCTGAAGTACTAATATCATGGACAGCTTAATATCTTTAGTTCTTAGCACATACCTTTCATCAGTCCCTGACTAATGCTTTACTAGGTACAGAAAGAAAGAGTTTAATGACCTAACTAAAGGAAAAACATGTAGGCTAGGTCTAAGAATCAGGCCTTCAACCTTTGTACTTATAGATGGAAATGTCCCCAATTGGCTAACAGTAATCATTTTAGTTTTTAGTAAAAGGATAGAATGTTAGAAAATAAGACAGAATACATCAGTGTAATGTATTAAGAAAACCATCCTTTCATAGAATCTTTTAAATGTTTGTAGTAAACTAATATTCCACATTATTGAATATTCATTTGCACCATACTCCAATGGATAGTAATATCATTTTAAAACATATATTATTTACTAATTATATAATTACATTACGTTTTCTTTTTCTTACTAAAAGCACAGGGTTGTTTTTATTTTTTACAGTTAAGCAGGTATTTAGTGAGATGGATTTTCTAGGATGGTATACTACAGGTGATGGTCCCACAGATTCTGATATACATGTACATAGACAGGTAAACTTGTACTCTTTATATACATGTACATTGTTGAAAGTTTTCAGTATTAATACTGATTTTAATATTTTGAGAATAGTCTGTACTACCTAATTTGTATGAAATCTGTCTATTTCAGTTTTTTGAGGTTTCAGTATTTTCAAAACTTTCTACTTCCACCCATGCATGTACATACTTAGTTTAGCTTGATTGTGTCAAAGTTTTCATTACTCAGATTAATCACTTTTGAATCCACTTCCTGGTCACCCAGTACTGAGCTAGTGAAAATAAAATTTTGTGCTCAAGGAAACAAGGGTATGGTTTTTTTGATGACATCGAACCAACACAGAGCTAGCTATCCAGTCGTAAAACATTGGGTAAAACATGGAGTCAAAATCAATGAGTTGTGTGTTTTGGTATAAAGATGATAAGTTCTTGAACTTGTTGTTGTCTATGAAATAAATGCTCTGTTTCTATTATTTAGTTAAGTCATTCAATACTTACATGGTTTATCAGTGCTCCAGCTAGCCCTGTTAGTCCTGTAATTGTGTGTTTGTAACAGACAGTAAAATATTAAAGTATGAACATTAAGGTATAAACATGTTAATTAATTTGGTTTTATTTACAGATTTGCAGTATAAATGAAAGTCCAATATTACTAAAAATGAATCCCATGGCTCGACACCAAGATGTAAGTAAAGTCTATAATATTTTTATGAAAGAATCCTTGTTCACCATAGATATCAATTTATTAATATGGGTTATTATAGAACTAAAAAGGGCAGGAAGGCTGAAAATAGAGGCATGTTTCATTAATGTCATATACCTTGATTGGGTACCACTCAACCCGTGGACATCTCAACCCAAAGTAGGGATTGATCTAACTGTCAGAAGAGACTACTCAACCTGTGGACAGTAACAATCAGGGACCAGGAAATCGCCGGTTTTTCGGTTTTCGGACCGATTTTTTCAGTTTGGACCGATTGAGATTTCAAAATCCTTAAAAAATCGGTCTGGGAAAAATTCGCTAATTTTGACCTCAAACCATTAATTTCCATAATTTTCAAGAAAACGTATCGATAAAATATTATCAAACAACTATCAGTTGCTAAAACCCACTGTTTACTGATGTAATATCCTGCTTAATTGTCCACAGGTTACACACCAAGGACCCTGTATAACGTATCCATGGTTACAGGTATCATGTGGGGTTGAGGCAGTGATATTTTTTGATCGAGCACAGCGAGGTACGCTTGATTTGCACTCGATTAATTTGAAGAACAGCAGAAGAATATGTTCTTACTTAATCGTGTCCATCGAACCGATTACGTTTTTCAATCGGTCTGTTTGAAACCTGTTAACTTGTAAAAAACAATAATCTTTTATGAAGAATGTTTTATGTATAATTAAAGAAAACAATTTAACTGCTTTTGTTGTCAATTCCTGATTGATGTATTCGTTTAATCTTTAATTTGTTTGACTTGATTCATGATTTATTTTTACGTCTTAAATTGAGGTGTGAATAATAAGAAATTATCTTAGGACATGTATCTACGGGAGTTCTTATTAATCGAAGGTACAGTTGTTGATGATCAAAATTCAACCCTCTCTTCTCCCTTAAAATTTCTTTGGTGAACAAAATTAATGATTACTATTAAATTCCAAATTCGACGAAAATAATTTTCAAAACGAAGTTTTGTCATTAAACTATCTATAAATGGTGTACTATGCACGATTTGATAATCTTTTGTGTTAAAAGAAACCGCTTGAACCATTGTGATGAGTTGTCATACATTTTCGAGACCCACGCTAGATCGTCACTTTGTATGAGAAACGTTTTAATCTATGTGTGTAATTAAAAAAGCTTATCATTATTTTACGTTTTCTTTCTTAATTTAGTGAACGACGCTTAAATGCGAGACATTTACTTTGGACTCGTTTTTCTGCGCATGCGCAGTTAAAATAATTTCCCCACATGACGGAGTTTTCCAACAACATTATAACTAGATGAAAGTTCTGTTTATTGAACGACCGACGAATGCAGGGAGTAATTTCGGAAATCACGCTTTTATGCTAGATAGAAGTTAAGTTTTGTAAAAAATTAAACAAACAATGCCAATGTATAGTATGCCTTCCTAATAAAAGGGAGCAAAAAATAAGTACTAACATGGTCGTGAATGAAGTACAGTAAACGGTCGGGTCCGTATGGTACACGTTAAAACCCGTATCCAGTACTCGGACGGCTTTGGACCGATTGACTTTGGCGAATTTCCTGGTCCCTGGTAACAATGTATTATACATTAATTATTTGATGAGTTGGGACAACTTACATACGTAGTATGTAGAATGTAAGCTATGGCAACACTTTAAACTTTCAAATCTCTAATTTATACTCAAAAGAAAATAGCTACAGCTGTGGGTCAGTGCTGCAGAAAATATATTTTTAAGCAGTATCATTAGCTGTTGTAGGTATTTTTAATTTTAGTTAAATTTAGTTTTCTATTCTTGAATGAGATCTAAATAAATGAAAATGAGGCAACAAATTTAATTTTGTAATTCATTTATTATTGTTTCAGTTACCAGTATCAGTATTTGAATCTGTGATAGATCTTGTTAATGGAGAGGTAAGTGATTTTTGTCATGATAAATGATTTAGCCCAGAAGTTGACAGTACATTGTTACCTGAGAAATCTTAACTCCTCTTGGAGAGACCTATCATGTAGTAGCTGTGGTTCTGTAATTCGGGTCTGCTTAGGTATTGAGAGGTTTTGGGTTCAAGCTCCACTGGTGACACTGCTAATTTCCCTGAGCAATAAATTTACATATAGTTGTTCCACTCCATTCAGATTGAAATAGGTATTGTGCAGTATCACCTGCCTGAAGGTAATTTGAATGCTCATGAGTTATCGTACAAAATCTTAGTTAACTGACCATGTATGAGGAAGCAGAAGTAATGTATTGAGCATTTAACGTTATGAGGTTAATTCATGTGTCAATGACAGTTGAATTAAATATTAACAATTTGTGGGTATAGTGCAAAACAGGCGTTACAATTGTTTTGCGCTAAACCCGCGAATTGCGTATAAAAATTGTCTTTCCTGAGATTTATTGATATTTTTAAGTTCATAGTTCTTGATATGTCAATGCAAAAAGTACTGCATGAAGACATTAATGATCTATCACATCATGAAGTACTTCCTATAGTACTTCCTAGCCCGGAAAAATCCTGTATTTACCCATTGTAAAATATTGTGTTTTATTTTAACATATTTTACTATTATTAGGCTACTATGTTATTTGTGGAACTACAATATACATTAGCAACAGAAGAAGCAGAAAGGATTGGTGTAGATCATGTTGCTAGGATGTCTACTGCTGACACAGGAGAAGCTTCTAGTGGTAGTTATATTTCCAGATTTGTTATTTGTGATTATTCCAAAGCAGAATAGCAGGGCACTGCACCCTGCCCTTTTCTCTGCCATTTTTAGCTTCTTTCTATGCAGTGATAGTACATTTGAGGCATTTACCCTCAGATATGCCCTGTCCCTTTTTTCTGCCTCCCTGCCCTTTTCTGAGTACTGAAATAATCACTAGTTATTGTTTCTATATGGAAAACATTCTCAGAATGCTTGATTGGCTTTATATGTAGTTCAAGACTCAGTTATACCATGTCTAAATATGTAAATATTATTCTGCAGGTCTTTTTATACTGGGTTTATTGCCCTGTCAATGCAATTTAGTTTATTTTACATCAACCAGTACACCTTACCTAGCTTTTCTTGACTCTTGTCTATAGTTAGTACTCATTTACCCCTCCACAAGACTGAAAACTTCTCCATATACCTTATTAATGGAGGAAAATTAACATTATTGTCAAAAATTCTTGGAAAAGTATAACTGTCCCAGGTTTGATCCAAACCTGTACCCTTTCAGGTTAATCTTAAATGATAAAAAGTTGGTGCATTGATTTCAAAAGTGTGTTTAAATACAAACATATTAAGAAAGTTTTGTAGTACAATCTTTTGGAGGGCAATGTATATTATCAAAATCTTGCTCCATTAAGATGCTGATATTTAACATTTTAGTTAAAATACGGTCTTAATAATGTGTGCTATTCATTGTAATGTATTATTTTTGTGTTATTTCAGTTGCTGAACAGTTAATTGCCCAACACAGTGCTATCAAAATGTTACATAGTCGAGTTAAATTAATACTGGAATATATCAAAGCAGTTGAAGCAGGTATTTATTTTATCTATGTTTTTACTTACAATTATATTTAAGCTTTAAATAATTTCTCAAAAACTGGTAGTAATAAAGTAGTTAAGGTCGCTGACTTCCCTCTGAATTGAAGGCATTGCCAATCTGGGTCATGTTTTAAATATTAAGATTCCAACTTTGGCTTCTTTGGTTAGGAAGTAGGTAGTTGTTTACAGTGGATCAAGGGTGATATTCTTCCGGAATAAACCGGAATTCCGTTATTTTTTATTCTCAAAAAATCGTTTTCGAGATTGATGCAAATCGGATTATAAAAGAAGTAAAAATAATTAAATGCTTATTTTTTTGTTCAGATAAATCTTTTTCACCAAAAATCTGCCTATCTAAAGTACCAAATTTGAATTGAGTAATTTCTCAATTTTACTTGCAATGCGGCACGTTACATGATGTGTGAAAAAAACACTGTGGATGGAAGTCTAATTCTGGTAGTCTCATGTGTAATGATTAGATGAACTGTCTTGTCATTTATGACTTGATTTTTTAAATGTGAAGTTGAATAAACAAAGGACTGCTCCTGAATTTTATATTCAGGATTTTGGAACTTGTTTTTTTATGTAAAAAATGTTGAAATATTGTTAATTGGAAATTTCCTTGTTTGTTAATTTTTCAATTATCTTAGATGACCAATTTATCATTTCAATGCTATATTTACCGTGTTATTATTAGATGTATACTTGTTCCAGGTGAGATACCAAGAAATTTAGATGTGTTACGTGAAGCTTACAGTCTATGTTATAGATTACCTGTATTAAATACTGATAAATTTAAAGAAGATTTTTATAATGTAAGTTTATTATGTTTCAAATTGTATGTATTATTTTAAAACAGTTTGACATTTCCTGTCTGTATTATTTCAGTCATTGCATTCAATTTTCTTGAGCACTAGCATTATTTATTATGGCATACAATAAAGAGCAAACTTATCAATTAGTTGATAAGCATGAGATAAGGAACTTTCACTAGCCTCGGTCATTAGATTAGTAGTTAAGGCAATGGCTTTAATTTGAAAATATTCTCATATGTACATTTTATCATGTGGACATTTTATCATAATTTAGAACTTTGTATTTGTTTCAATGTTGATGGATTCGTGCAAAACTAGTATAGATCCTTCCTTGTTTACAAGTTATTAGACTAGCTTTGCCCTAGCCTATCGATGTGCTGCTACATAATATAGATGTATGGACAAAATGAATGTAAAAATGGCAACTAAACCTTCAATGAATAATATTGAACTTTAACTCATGATATTTATATATATATTACAGCAATGTAATGATGTATGTTTAATGGCTTATCTTGGTACTATCACTAAAGGATGTAATACTATAAATCAGGTTGGTAATTTATATTTTGTATCATAATCATTTCTATTTATGTTTAATTTCCTTGTATTCAATGAGGATTCATTCAGCTTTGTGCCCTCAATTTGTTAATACAATCTGTAGGTTGTCTCTGTAAGTGAAGATTACTATTGTTCATATAATTATTCAATAATTTTTCACTTGCGAGGCTTGAATCATATACTTATATTTAATTCTAACATAGTTTGTGCCTTTGAACAGTAGTCCAGCGGTAGGACCTGCACTTGGAGATTGAAAGGTCCTGACTTCAAATCCCACTAGGGGTACTGCTAATTTCCTTAAGCAAAAAATTGCATACAATTGTTTCACTCCATACAGGTTAAAATGAGTACTGTGAGGGTCACCTGCCTGATATCAATGATCAGGGGTTATTGTACAAATTTGTCATGTCATCTGAACATGTATGTGGAAGCAAACTCTAATCTGCACTTTTAACTTTACCTTCTTGTTAAGATTGTCCTATGCTGTATAAATATTAAAATGTTTCAGTCTCAATCTTCTAAATCTTGAACATATTTTCATTATACCCCTTTGTAAAAGTGAATGCTACCTGCATAAAATTGCAGGTAAATGATTTTTTCACCTTGGTGTGTCAGTCTAACAAAAGAAGTGTCTAATTGTCAAAAACAGGGATGAATGAATTTATTCAGAAATGTTCTATTGTTATACATATAAGAACAAATAAGTAATATCAACACTCTTTTTTCCTGAGCCACTTATACTGAGCAGTTGATTTTGTTTACACAAGAATAAACACTTAGAAACTGCTCCACAATATAGCAGACTTATGTGTTTTCACCATAAAGGGATAAGTCCAAAATTGAAAGTTCTATAACATGCCATGTTTATAAATTTGATTTATACAACTATATAATTACAACCTAAATGAAATAATAAAATTTGATTGGTCAAAAGTGAACACTTGACTTGAAAAAATGTGTTTTCATTTCCGTATAAACGCAGTTGCCAACAAGAATTAATTAATATTCATGACTTTAAATTACGTCATGCCGGAACTAATTTCATGAATGAAAAATCTCTTTTAGCGCTGTCACACGCAAAACAAAAGCTATGCATGTCAATAAAAAATAATGCGTTTTGATTCAAATGTCTTACACCAGTTCAAAGTAGCTATCACCAAAAGTGACATTTATTTTTCGATGAAAGTCAGTTTCTATGAATTCATTCCTTAAATGAATTTAAATTATGAGTTTTATTGTATATTTCAGTTTGTAAACAAGTTTAATGTGATACATGATAGACACAGTATGGGAAGACGGATGAGAGGATTATTTTTCTGATTTTACTTAGTTATACATGCACTCATCACCTTAACCAACCAGCATGAAGCTTGGAGCTTGTGAAAACCGACCCAGGCTTACGAAGATAACTGATTTCATATAGTTGGGCTTGTTGATCATTTTGTCCAATACTATATCGCATTATAAATCAGGCTAGTGCTTGTGAAAATTTAAGGTGATGATTGTACTTGTTCTTATGACATTTTACTATAAATATCAGCATGTTCCCTGAATAGATGACATATCGTGACATCTTGAGATGATATTAGGGACTACATGAAATATGGGACTGCTGAATAATAGTTGAAGATATTTTATCGTAATTCAAGAGATTTGAACTTCATGAAATTTGTGCTTCAATCTAGGAAAGTGTTTTATGTATTTATGACTTGTTCATTCTTTTTCCTATTCAGTAATGTACAATGGTCTTGTATTAAGTTGATTATTTTCTTTGGTGTTAATATAAAGCTAATATTTTGAAAATGTTTCCCGGATTTTTTGTTTCAATTTAATATGATGTAAATTGTGTATCTAAAATATTTGTCTTTTATATGAGGGATCGTTAATGTTAAGGAGGGATCTCTGAATAACTGATTAGGGATTTCTTTGGGGTTCCTTGTAAAAATAGCAAGTGATGTACTGATTTAGATTATAGTACACCTCTACCCTACTGATCTGACTATTCAATTCCAGTGTAGTGATACATGTACTTATATTCTATAAGATGTATATATATTTGTCAGTCATTATATTGTGATTACATGTTGTATATAGTATTGTTATGTACATTTTGATATAAACATGATGACAACTTACTTCTCGTGTCTGTTTTTTTTTTCTTTACTTCAAGTTTCCTTGTGCAACTGTTGTTATCAGTCATTTTTATTGACTGTGTGTCTATTTTTCTAATGTGCAGTCTACGAAATTATGATATAAAAGTGGTTGTCCAAACAGATCATTTTTAGAGCAAGCAATATATCTCATTTGGGAATGTAGCATTTGTGATGTCATAGTCACATGGTATTGCCACTGTGATATTTGGTAACCTTGGTGTAAAATAAGTACAGTACAACCTCTTGCAAACAACAACCACTGGGAGGAACACAAGTATGTTGCTTTTCAGAGGTTAATTGTTGCTCTGTGGAGGTTAGATTCAATTGAAATTATGCCTAAGAGAAATATCAAACACTGTTTTTGCACTGAGGATTTGTAATGTAGAGGGCTGCTCTGCTGAGGTTATAATGTAGACATCACATGTAACTTACTTTCAGACTATTATAAGAGTTAAGTAATAAATTGAAACTATCGTTCTTCAAGGTAAGTGTTCAATGTACATGGTATTAACATTCAGTAGACAATATCTCCCTAGACAGGCTAGATCTCTCCAAGCATTAACCTATTACAAAGCATATATTTTCTCACATGACTGATATATGTCCTATTTTATTCAGACGTTTTTTTTTGCTGAATTGTCCTTGAAAGTTCTATGACCAAACTCCTCAGCGTCAATCTAATCAGTCAATCATAAATGATCTTTTAAATTCACTGACTTCCCATTTTATGTGTAATATGTTTGGTTTCCATGTTACCTGGGTGAGATGTGACTCATGGGACCAAATTAACAAGGGTCAAAATCACATATTTTACGATATTGTGCATCAAAACCTCATGAGCTCAGGTCAAATAAGAGCCTATATTAAATATGTTACGCAGAAATTTATGATTTTGTTTATGACTTAATAAGAGCTTCATAGTGCGATTGTTGCACATATGCACCGAAAATGTGCGCTTTTTCAAAATATTAGCATGAATCCCGCAATGGCGCATCCTGAACACTGTGTAATTGCTTGGCATATCTTTTTCATTCCTGTCACAGTGTTCTTGCTGGTTTAACTTCAGGGGCTTGGGTCTCTGTAATATCATTATTAACTTGCATTCTAACTTGATGATACTATTTGTTTAAGGTTTTCGTATTTTTGCATTAATTTTTTATCTTTTGTGCTTGCCATATTGTTGAATGAAGTTTTTTCACTAAGATACTGTGATATTGTTTATTCTTACATGAACCTGTCAGCTAAGTATAGAGTTAGTGCACCCTTTAAAACCTGTTTTAAAACCTCAAGTGGCTATTGTTTTGCCCCAGCTCGTTCCAAGCAGAACCCCTTTTGGTAATTGTTTTCATTATCTGCTAGCAGCATCCTATTATAACTTAAGTCTAAAATCTACTTAAGTTTAAAATCTAAAAACATCTCCCTCTTCAATTTATGTCTGTATGACAGGTTGGCATTTTTATTGCTGCTGTTCCTGGTATGTTTTCAAACTCCCTTGTTTTCTTCTCTAAAACACTGAGATCTTAAGCTCCCATTTTGTGTGTGTGGCATTACCTTAAGGTCGACTACAAAGATATTACCCCTGGGGTGAAATTGGCCCAACTCCAGGGGTCATAGTTTTTATACAGCTAAATATGAGTGTTCAAAGATATTGCATCAGATATCCTCAGAATCAAGATAGGGTCCATGTGGGGTCAAGGTCTCAGGCGAGTGGTTCAGGGTTCTCAGAACCCTCTTGTGTCAAACTGTTATCTGTGTCACATGTATTTTCAGCTTAAAACGGGAAAAAATTAACATTTCACGATATATTTTGGAACCAATTGAAAAATCAAATAAAAACAAGACAATAATATTTTGTGTTGTAATTTATTCATCCAAGCAAAGTTGTGAGTCAATAGCAAATATTGTCAAACATTATCACACATGAATTTTTATAATTGATACATTTATTAGTGGTTAATTGCACTAGTCACAGCACTAATGTTAAATATTAAATGTATACACTGATCACAAGCTATTTTGTCATTATTGTTAGACAGACAAATGATAGATTATTTTAACTGTGTTTTTTTGGGGGTATTGGGTTTAACACCGTAGCAACACATTAAAAAGTCTTATCACAACAGTCAGTCAACCTACTCACTGTTCCTGGAAAGGCCAAATCTCTTAATTTATCTATTAACTAGTCACTAGGCGCATACTTTCGTCAGTGACTGACAACTGCCCTACATGATTTTAGAATCAGTGGTAGGAGGGAGAATGGCCATAGAAATTATCTTATGACCAAACTCCATGAAAGTATGTCCTTCCCAAGAATCGAACCCATGATTCCTCAATCAGTAGACTTGGGTGCTACGGACTGAGCTAGCCAAGCAGGATAAATGTATACCAGGTCATTTGATAGATTTAACAAACATAAATTATAATAATTAAGTCTTCAAGTAGACTACCAGTTTATATTTCAGTAAAACTCTTATTACTCTGGTAATAATGCATTTAACCACAATAATGTTATAATAAGTAAATGACAAAACAAACATACATTCAAACAACCTCTAGATTATTGATACATCAAAAAATGTCATCATGAGGGAAACATGTACAAAGTGGGATTGCATATAAGATGAAAAGATTTTAGCAAGATTACATTCAACATATACCAAAAAAAACATGGAACAAAATGTACAAGTAAAAAAAGCTGGGTTATTAGATGTTATACTATCATTGGGGATGAACGTAAATCTTGTTAGTTCCACTGACAGACATTTTGCTAAAAAAAACTTCTAAAAAGACTAGGTGACTAATTACCTATTGGACAGATGCTAAACTCACTAAAACCTAAGGGATTACCCGGTAATCTCTTTTTGGATGGATGTCATTTTGGGTTATTCAGTTAAAATCAAAGACATTTACTTTTTAAATTCCCCAATGCATATATCTTAATTAAGAGTTTCCTCAAACATGTAAACTAATACAGCTTAATAGTTTGGTCTTAAAAACACGATCCCACAAAGTGCTGGACCCTTAAATAATGTAAACTGTACTTCATCAAATATTGTACCTTTAATACAAGTATAAATACAAACAAGTATAAACTGCTCTTTTAAGTGGAGGTAGATTTAACAAGCATTATGCCATTAATTTTGTTCTTATAAATATAAGTAGAAAAAAGTTACACATTTGTACAAAGCATGGTATTTATGTACATACATGTATAGTTGCAATTTCTTTAAGCAAGCAGCGAAGTAAAAAAAAGCAATACAAACAAAAGTCAAGCAGAATTTATTGGATATAGCTTAAAATTATTACAAATTAAGCTTTATTGGAAACAAAACATGCCATACAATAAAACAACTGCATTTTGTTTAAATAGCTTTGGATTAAAACTTATAACATACATGTATAACTTGATATGTTTACATAAATTATACACAATTATGTATACTATCTTGGAAAAATATTGTAAGAGACCATTTTTAAAAAAAGCATGTATTCACTTTATTTTTCAACTGCCAGTAGCACATACATTAACCCCACTAAACTTAACACACTCAACAGTGCTTCTATACTCAAGATTAATTTAAATAAGAGGGGTAACGTAAGAGCCAGTGATAAATAAAATTTAACGGTAACAATAAATACAACCATGGTGTTAAAGTAAAAGTTTCAATTAAGGACTGTTTAGATACCCTGGATGTATCTATGATTAAACATGTTATTTGTTTAATCGTAAGATGATCAAGTTGTATCTTATTTTAGATACACAATATTATATCTAAGCTCAAGTCACAAGTTGGCAACCAAAGGCTCTCAACATCTTGTAAAACTAGCAAGGATCAAAATGTTTCTGTACTAAAATATACAGCTACTTCAAAAGATGGTGTTAATAAAAATGAACTAATATCATAAAAACGTTATGAAACATATACATGTACAGTATACACAGTTTAACATGAAACAAGTAAATCTGTGAGCTAATGCTCACTAGTGATACCCCCGCAAAAATCTAAAAATATGCGACAAACAGGAAGTAGATGAGCAAGGAGCATGAAATCGCTTTACACCACATGGGACTATGGGATGAAGCAATATGCAAAGTATTAGGCTGCTACATGTTATAGTTGCTGAGAAAACTGCCACGGAAATTTTGTAACGGACGGACGGACGGATGGACGGACGGACACACGCACGGACAAGGGTAAAACAGTATACCCCCCTCTTCTTCGAAGCGGGGGTATAAAAATGAATTCATTAACATTCAATGGACTAAATTAACAAACTGTTCTAAAGTAATAGAGTATTTCTAATGCCAAACAACTACATAACAACTTTTTTACATATAATCTAAAATCTATAAAAATAAACTATGATATCTAAAAGTTATGAGATTCATTATACTAATATAAATGGACAAGAAATCTGAGATTACTTTACAAATATGTTATGTGCAAAAAATACTTGATATTGTGTGATCCTCATCTGGATATCCCCTCCTAGCACTGGTACCCTTCTTGCACCACTAGGAATAAGTATGTGATATCGAATCCAACGGTACCAGGAGGCAAAAACACTAGCTAGTGATATGCTTAAGAAACTGGCCACTAATCACAAGGGCATACTCCAATTGCTATTTTAGAACATGGTTCTTGATTCTGGAACTTCAACCAATATTACATTCAAAGGGTTAACTTTAAGTATATGTATTTTGAGTAGCACTAAGTTCATTTCTAGAGCACTTTTTTGGTCAAGTACATGTTACTAACAGCAGATGAAATTCAAACCCAAATGGGTCAGGCCAAAGGACAAAATTTGAAAGCAAAAACAAATCAGTTATAAAAGTTGTCAGATAAAAGCATTTGTAAAAACATGAATCAAACAAACACAATGAGATTCCAGAACAAAATAAGTAAAACATGGAATACGACCAAGGGTCAGAATTGAATAAGCGAGAGTGAGGTCAAGAAAAAAGCCATTTTGAGTAATTAAGGGTAAAATAAAACAAAAACAACACATAAGTAATTTATGGCAACATGGAACTAAAGGGAAAAAATACAACAACAAAAAAAGTACAAGAGATTCAATATCAGAAGTTCAGCATTATTTTTAAAATTAACCAGTATCTTATCATTCAAAATAAAATGCCATAGAGAATGCCAATCAGTAATGGTACTGCCATTAAAAATAAATTGACTAGTTAATTATAAAGAGACAATAAACATTTTTTTAAGAACTATCCATTTACATGGTAATATATATACATGTATATGTATACACATGAAAATAACACAATCAACACAAGCCTAAGACGTAAGCATATGCAATTCTAACAACAGTTTGTCATTTAAAGAAAAACAACAGTGCTATTAAAGAAAGTTTTTGTTATGTTGATAACCAAATTGACAAATGTTGCAATTAACATGTTGAAAATTAATAGTTTAGAGATTAATTCAAAGGAATCATATGTAACAGAAATTAAATTTTCCATAAACAAAATGACTGAAGGGCAGTATTAACATACAATTAAATTAGACATATGGTTTGTTAGGATGCTTAATACATGTCCAACAAAATACATAGTATCACAGGATAAAAGTGATATTTTAATTCTTTTTCAAATAATTTAGATTAAAGATTTCATTACCTCTAAATAAAAGAATCACCTACATGTATCAATTTGACATTAGATGAATTTATACATAAAGAAAAAACATAAAGAGCCATCCAAAATTACCTGTACACTTGTAAAAAAGCAGATTTTTCATCACTAAATTAAATTTTAGATGTGTTAGTGATTATGACAGTTAAATTGTGACATTTGAAAGTGGTGTTATACTTTGTACAATTGTAATTGTTATTAATGTATACATGTATGTATCATAAGATACATGTAAGTTTTTAATTTCTCAAGTTTTGTTAAAATTCTAAGAAAAAATCTAACATGAAGAAAAGTGTAAAGGTAATTATGGATGGTACAGTGGACTTTATAACCAGTTTGGCAATAGTGGTGCAAATGTGAAGTCATGGATTAAAGGACTAAACAAAATAGAAAAGATACACATGAATGCCATTATCAGACGTCAAGATGATATAACATGTATACGAGTATAAAGGCATAAAACACACATATATATATCAAACAATAGCAGGCTAACAGAAACATAAAAAAGTTGCCATAAATTCACAGAGGTTTCAAAATAGATAACTAAACTTTAGTGTACACAAAAAAACATAATAAGAGTAAAATATCAAACAAAAATTATCTAAAATCATTTAAAAACATAACAGAAGTTAGATGTCAACAAATTTAAAAAAAATGGTGACATAATTGTTTTTTGAAAAATTGACATATATTGACTAAATACTCGTGATTGTGCATAGGTTAATAAAATACTGAATTTGATTATAAGTATACATAGTGTCATGCTATTTAATACGAAATATTGTCATCAGACTAGAATAAGTGCTGCATGTATACCTTTTTATGATTATCTAAGCATTACACATTTCTCTAATTTATGAATATTTACTCACATATTAACACAGCAATGTCAACGGAATTGCTAAGCAGTGCTTGACTAATATCGAAAAAGGTAATAATTCTTGAATACCTAGCCAGCACTATATTAATAAAAATATTCTAACATGTTTTATCTATCAAGTTAAGTAATATTATTCGCTGTCGTAAATAAATAATCTTAAAAAGTTTATAAAATTTTAAAGCAAATAAACAGGTATTAGAATACCCTTCAAAAACTATTAAGATGGTTGGACTAATGCATCAATTTTTGTTGAGAACATTATCTTGTTTCACTTAGTTATTAATTTCAGGATAAAAACTAAAATAGTGGAATCACTGCCTCAATGTTTACTAAAAATATTCTAAGAACAGTTACATAAAATCTATCTATCAACTATACTAGAAAATTCTTGCACAAGTCAGGGCTTGACTCTTGTGTTACAATGGATCCCAGAGGAATCCCTAGTCAGTAATTCAGAGATTACTCCTTAGCATTGGGGATTCCTCCAATAAAAGATAATGGATACAGTTTTGAAATTCCAAATTGTGATAAACAATTCAGCGAAACTCATATACAAATCAGGCTTAAGCGCAATGCAGTTTTTCAGGAATCCTTACGGAATCCCCAGCTAAAATCATTGGGTTCCTCCCAAGTTTTTGGGATCCTTGGAATCCTGCGACACTGTTAGTGTCAAATCGTGACTAGTGTAATATATTACATTTATACAAAGTTGTATAAAATTTAGTCAGAAATATGACCACGTTGATATATAATTGATATAATGAGGGATATTAGTCAGTTATCCTTCCTTGATAAAATCTGAAGCATTCCAATTGGCAAGTAGGTCCTAGTATTTGGAATCCTCAGACTTTATCATTGAGGTCCTATGTAAGGATAATAAAATATTTCATCAATTATCTTTCTTGTTGATTAAAATATTAACAAGAGAAATGAAATTTATATAGTTCTTCAACAAAACAATACTTTGCTTGATTTTCAAATAAATTAAATGATTTACAAAAAAGGTATTTGAGATTGATTGTGTCAAATTGACATTGAAAAATAAGGGTAAAATCCGAGTAATCCAACTGACTGGACCTAGCTATTTGAAAAGTATGCAAAGGGAGATAACTGTCTAAAATCCCTTATAAACCTGTGCTTATATATCATTAAACTGTCATTGTGAATACATTACACAGTGATTGAAAGCAGATGGTAGGGAGTCCCTTAAAAATTATTGACAATCCCTGCTAAAGTGATCAGATGACATTTTCGTACACCAAAATTTGAAACAAACGGTATACATCTATTTTACCACTGTGAAATGTATTCATAGTAATATAGGTAAAGCAAATTACAGGCTGTGCTTAACAATTCACGGCATAAAATTTACCAACATTGATGTTATTACATAATTACATGATAAAATGAACATGATAAAATTAATTTTCTGTAATCAGTCAAACATAGATATTAGTCCAAGTATTCTACCCAATCACTAGGTGTCCTTCCATACTGAAAAAAGATAATTAAAACATTATTCAATACAAAAATAGAAATAATCATTAATTCAAATTTTCTTTAATAAATTGTAACATAACAATCTTTTTTGTGATAGCTTATCATTATCGTAATTGTTTTATCTATACAACTTTTGTTTTTACAATATTGAAATACCTGCTTAGTAATATATAATATAGTGTTTATTTACCATATATGTGTTTGTAATAAATATATGGTCTTTGCCATGAATATCCTAAAATGGCAAAAGGCATATTTAATGGTGTTTTTGTCAAATAACGAAGATGCAATGATGATTGGAACTCAAATTTGTGTTTTTTTCTGTCCCTGCACAGTCAGTACAAAAAAAGGTTGTTACACATTACTGCTGAAAAGCACTAGAAACGGATTAAATCCTATTGTTCTTAGTACACATATTTTCATTGTAGAAGTGAAAGCTTGTTTGTACCGCAAGAGGAAACCCAAATATTTGATTTCAGAGTATAGTATATTGCCGGTACATCTAAACTCATACCCCCCCCCCAAAAAAAACATAGACAAGTATTTCCTAATATAAACACATACCTGTATATCTAATAATTCCTTCATACATCTGTTAGCAATCTCTGGATTCTTCATGGTTGGTATTTGTAACATTTTATCATTATATAATATACCTTCTATAGGACTTACAACACAGGCTGTACCAGCACCAAACATCTCTAGTAACTATAATAATAACAATATTACACAGTTATTTCATATGTGATTTGGGAACAGTCAAACTGTTGGCCCGAAGTGGAGGGAATAGTGTTTTGAACTGTTTCCCAAGGCTGTAGGTCGAGGTAAACAGTTTAAAACACTATTCCTGACACCGAGGGACAACAGCATGTAATACATGCATACCTTTTAAGTCTCATACATTCAGTTTGAGACGCACAGAATTCAACTTCTCACGCAATTTAATAAAATTTCAGATACGCAATTTAATAAAATTTCAGATAACTTTTTTTAAATCGGAACAACTGTAGTTATACCAATGTGACCAATTTTGTGCACCTGCTTGTTGTGAATGCAAACTCTTAATAATCTTGAAGATTGACGACTAGATATAAGACAACTAGTTCCAATACAGATTTTAATATAAAATGCATCTGATCATTCACCGTTGGGTCTACCTTTTGACCACCGATCAGGGATTATTTCAATCAAACAACAGATTAGTTATTTCATTATTAAAGTGTGTCTTACTGACATAATAAATCTACATTAAAATTGCATTTTTTGTCTAAAGTCAAGGTGAATAAGATATAAACAACTTACTCTGTTTTCATTCAAAGCTTTTACTATTTCATTCATTGTATAATCTCTTTCTGTAACTTTAAACTCTCCCTGAAAAGATACACAAATGACAATCAGTTTTCTAGGAAAGGCTGATAAAACAATTGGGTTGCAAAAGAATATCTTATACACCCAGTAAGGGGACGTGATATATGCTTTCAACTATATGCTGGTATGATTCCAAAACTTAAACACTATATGTACATAATCAAAGGTATAATACTTAGAAAGTGTTTTCATTATCCGAAGATCAATTAGTGGCCAGTTTTTTTCCGTTAAAAGTATTCTTTTTCACATCTTACATGTATTTATACATGCATGCATAGCTAAGGCTTTAAGGTTTGAAATCATTCTACGAATTAATATTTTGGTGATTGCAATTTAAGATGAAAACTAGAAAACATACCCATTTCTTTCCAAGTTCTAATAAACTTTTCCTTGTTATTCCTGGTAGAACTAAACCATTCAATGGAGCTGTGACTAATTCTTTATCTAAATAAATAATTAAATACCAATATTATTACAGTAAAAAATGCCAGAGCGACCCAATGAAATCAATCACTCTGTCTTATTTGATTGTATTTGAGACCGCAAACATAAATGCCAAGGTAAAGTCCCTGTATTTAGTGACACATTGTCTGATGAGACTACCAACCTTAATTGATTTATAAGACTAATGACAATTATTTATCTTAAATAAGAGACTTTTCAAGCCTCATTTGACCTAAACATATTTTTTACACCTTAAAACTCAGTATTGTATTGTATAAATTGGTTAACTAATCCACAGGCTGGATACAAAAGCTTCTTAAAGCTAAAAGTTATTTGATTAAACCCTTATTTCTGGTAATCCAGTACTGATCAATCATACAAAATATTCTGGCTCCAGAGAATATCTAGAAGGGTTTAAAATGACAATAGAACCAACGTGAACCCCATCCTCCATAGCTCAGGATATTATAATTCGTCAACGATAATATTCAAAACGTACGAGTACTGTGAGTTTCCGTCGATGCGTGAATCCAGACTATCGATTGATTTTAAGTCAAATATCATGCACTGTAATTGCTCAACAATCATATACCAACCAAAAGTCGCCCCGCTAGCTCAGTTGGTAGCAAGCAAGTCTACTCATCGAGGGGTCATGGGTTCAATTCCAGGGCAAGGCATATTTCAAGGAGCTTGGTCATGAAATTATTTCTAGAGCCATTCTCCCTCCTACCAATGACTCTTAATCATGTAGGGCAGAACTTTGTCAATCACTAACAAAAGTATGCGCCTAGTAGTTGGTTAACAGCTAAATCTAGAGATTTAGCTTCCCATGAACAGTGAGTAGGTTGACTGACTGACGTTATATGTCCTATACAATGTGTTGCTACGGCATTAAACCCAACAACAACAACAAAACATATCACCTAATGTATACATGTATAATACTAACCTCCTTGTTCATTGATCCAGAATGTAAAAAGATTCATTGCTCCAACTTCAGTTAATTGATGATTTTCACCAAATAACCATAGAACTTGTTGACATCCATGTTTCTCGGCCACTGCTTGTATGGCTAGTGTTGGTGCATAGTTACTGTGTAAATATAACAAAGAGCAACATAGATTACAATACTTGGTAGATACAGTACAACCTCTCTTGAACAACAACTACTGAGAGGGACATGTGTTGTTGTTCAGATGTTGTTGCTCTGCAGAGGTTAAATTCAATTAAAATTATGCCTAAGGGAATTATGATAAGATGTTGTTGTACAGAGAATTTGTTCTGAAGAGGGCCAAAGGTTATACTGTATCAGTTGAATTTGGTGTAAGGTCAATTTTAACCAATTTTTACTTCACTGAGTGAGCTCAGAGAACATTTTATCACAGGTGGCATAGCGGTAAGTGAAAATGTGGTTTTTTGAGCTCAAGAGTTAAAATAAAAAAGACCTTATTTCAATACTGATGAATATACTGTTTCTCTCACCCTTATTCTGTATTTTGTTAGAGATTTTTTACACAAATAAAATGTGACATCATTTCTACTATAAGCAGACATCATTTTGACAATGAAAATATAAGATTATATAAGACATGTGGGTTTTCACTTTATATTAACTAGATATCATCTATATTCTAATACTGACACATACACCATTGTTATCAATTATAATTTACAACATCATTTATATATCTTACCATTCAAAATATTTATTTTTCTATTTTGAATCCAAATAACATAAGTTTTTATCTATAGAACAATGAAACTCATTTTGATACAAAAACTATTATCACAGATAAAAAATGTACTCACCACCCCATTTTAAAGTTACCTGATCCACCAGGCCAGGCTCGTACAAATTTAGGATCAGCCATTAGCTTAACAGGTGCCATTCCAGTTGGATAATATGGTCCTACAGGCCCTATTAAAACATATAGCAAGGCTTGCATAGCCCTGTTTACACCCAATGTAGGCTGGAAACAGAAAAACAACACTTTAAAATATAAGTAAGCAAAAAAAGTTTAAAATACAGTCCAACTTGTGCTAACGGCCACCTCCGAGTAGCGGGCACCTGCCGACAGCAGCCATTTCGATTTCCCCCCGACCAAAAACGCTCTTAAAAAGGCCGTGAATAACGGCCACCTGTCGACTGCGACCAGCGGCCAGTCAAAACCATCCCCGCGGCCAGTTTAGAACTGTGAACAACGGCCAGACGATTGTTTGAAGACAGTATTTCGTATAAAGGCGATTTCGAAAGCAGGCCGCCATTTTTGTTGAAGTTAAGCTAAAAACCCGTAATCCGATTTTTTCGTAAACAAACCATCTCGAGTACGATTTTATTAGTTATAATCAAGCTGTAGACAATTTTCTCGTCACCTTATTATAAAAATATGTTAATGTATCCTTTTATTGGTAAATTTATTTGTAAATCGGGAGAAAATTACGTCATGTGATGACACTTTGTTAATTAGTTTTGAATGTTTGGAGACTCCACTAGGTTTGTTTTTCACACGTCCGGCAGTTAGATAAATGTTTGTGACACACCGTTAATTCCTAAATTCGTTCAACTGTGACCGCTGTATACAGGTAATTTGACAACTGGGATAAGATAGAAATACTATACAAAAGGTCAGAGTAGTGAGAATTTGTAGAGTGCATTTGTTAATGTTGAGGGCATAGCATGAAATGTAGCTGCAAACAAAAAATCACTGATTTCTTTGTTTTAGTCATTCTTTGTTCAAAGTTTTGTTTTATTCATTTATAGTCACAACTTCAATAATGATAATGTGAATAATGAATTAAGGTTGAAAATAAAAACAATTTTAATTATTAATTCATGCTAAATTCGTTCAACTGTGACCGCTGTATACAGGTAATTTGACAACTGGGATAAGATAAAAATACTATACAAAGGTCAGAGTAGTGAGAATTTGCAGAGTACATTTGTTAATGTTGAGGGCATAGCATGAAATGTAGCTGCAAACAAAAAATCACCGATTTCTTTGTTTTAGACATTCTTTGTTCAAAGTTTTGTTTTATTCATTTATAGTCACAACTTCAATAATGATAATGTGAATAATAAATTAAGGTTGAAAATAAAAACAATTTTAATTATTAATTCATGTTAATTATGAACTATGTCTCTCAAGTCTGACGAAACATGGCCCGTTTGTTCCTCCCTCCGAACAAAGGCCACCTGTGAACAAAGGCCACTTTTCTCTTTTCCCTTGACTGGCCGTTGTTCACAGGTTGGACTGTACTTGATTAGCAGTCTTGAAATGATAAAAATATAAAAAAGTCTAAAGCCTCAGTCCCATAAAATCGTGACTTGTTGCGGACCCGTACGTGCAAACAGCCGTAGGCCGTGGGAAGCCTTGCGTGTGTACGGTCTCTCTACGGGTTTGTGGTCACATAAATTTTAGAGCCCTGCGGTCAATCGTAAGAGCGGCAGTACGGGCATCGTACGGGCTATTTACGGATGTAGAAGACCCCCGTGCGGCCACCGCAATGACTATGGGCGTATACATTTTGACTAAGAAGATGATGACGTAAAGCCTGTTAAGAAAACAAAGAGAAACGGAATACGTATCGTATGACCCGTACGAATGCCGCACGGGACCCTTACGAATGCCGCACGGGACCTGTACGTCGCTCGTAATAACCGTACGACTGAAAGCGATTTCATTACAGGCTGTAAGCCGTAAGACCGCAAGAATGTGGTCACAATAGCGAAATAATGTTGTTTACGGACATGTAAGGGCTAGAATCGTTGATGACCGTGCGGGCTATCGTGCGGGTAACGTACGGGTCCGTAAGAAGAATTGAATAAAAACGAGTCGTAAAGACCCGTGTCTGGAAGATGAGTATGCACATCTTCCAGACACGATCACGCACGGCACTTACCCGTAAATAGAGTCGTGAACAATCGTACGGAGATCTTGCGGGCCACTTGCGGGGTACGCACGATACATTAGCGCACGACGGCACATTAATTTCGTAGGTTTCATGATTGTATGATATTTATTGTTGACTAGTTGAGTTAAAAATGACACGAATACGTACACTACGCTTGTTTGTTTTGTTGGATGTTCAAATAGGAAAAGTTGAGAAAAGGAATAGAGCAGTTCTATTTTGTCTGATTAGGTGGAGATTCCTGTAATACTGGTGTTTAAGGTTCTGTCCCCCCACCTTGCACGTTGTACTGAGTAGAAGACTCAGTAATGATAGTTTTTGCAGCTCGCATTCCCTTTCTTTGGCCCATTATTTAATTATAAACGACTCTACATCTTTAACATTTCTAAAAGCAATAATAGAAACGTTGACAATCTTCTCATTTATGTCAGCGAATGGCATAGAACCGGTTATATGCTACTTTTCATGAAGGGTGAAATAGAAGTTGCGCATCGTCCATGTCTCAATACATCATGACCAAGATAAGTGATCAGTGCTCATTCCTGCCATAAATAACGCGTGCAATCCCTTCATCTAACTGCAATTTACTGTCATCAAGAATTTTGTCGCAATCCTTAGGTACTTAAATAAGTGATGGCTTCTTGCTTGACTCACAGATAACAGACCCAAATTTTCCTTATTATAGTATATATAGAGAAATTTGGGTCTGTCACCTGTGGTTTGACTACCTTGAGGATGATCCCTTAAGTGAACAACACAACCCTTTTTACCAACATGGAACTTCTCACCAATTTGTAAATTGCGTTGTTAATATCTTGAACCAGGAATTTGCTGCAAAATGGATTGGACGAAGAGGTTCAGTGGAGTTGCCACTATTGGATAATTTTGATAAAGGCAGTAATCTGTTGGTTGGTTGATAAGCTGTGTTACCTTTTTGTAGGAATGTTCCAAAAATCTATAAATACAAAAGTGCAGTCACGGCTCACCGGATAAAACCGGACTATACATGTACTTCGTTTTTCATTCAGTTGAGAAAGTAAAAACATATACCAATTCACTAATTTGAGAGGTATAAGTTATAAGTACATGTATACAAAACGTTACATTTTACTTAATTTTGACCATTAGCTTCGGTCCCTTAGAAGAAACAGATATTTATATTTTAGTATAGGACTGTACATAATAAATGTATCATATGATACGAAATGTCGAGCGCTTAAAATCATCTTTTACTTGTTGCGACATGGGCAAGAATAGCACATTTTTTTTCACATTAACGCGACAGGGCCTTTTCAAGATGTTCTTTTTTCACTACTAAGTGACTGACAGATATACAGCATAGCAAGATTCTTCTCTTTTCAGTTCAAAATTTGCATTTCATACATGCATTTTCCCAAAATGATGTGTAAAGTGCCAGTACTTCGAAGCTGAAAACATATTTACTCATCACCATTTTGCGCCATTCTTCTGCACTCAATAGCCCCGATTTTTTTCTGGCGATGAAGGGCGCTGTGCATTTTAAACCCCAGTGACAAAGTGGAGAATTCTAATAGATGCATGTATAGTGCCTGTAATCTTGACGCAATTGTAAAAATTGTCGTTTTAATTCAAATGCAGTAGTTTTTCATAAAATGCTTTAATGAGACATTTACCAGTAGCTCTTTTATACAATCACATTTATTCATGCATGCGACGATAAACGGTCATTTTATTCAAAATCAGCTGTTGCACGCGTGTATCCTATACATCGCACGAAATTTAATTATACGTAATCATGTCGCACATGATCATTAAGGTGACCGTACAAACATGGCTTAAAACAACACACCCGTATGGAGCCGTAGCTGGAAGATATGCAATTTTATTCCATGCTTTGCCACGATTTTGTTCACGATTTGACTTTAAAACTGATATGTGTATCCACGGCTCATCGCACGGACACTCGTAAAAACGTAGCAGTCCGTACGGGTACGCAAGAGTTCGTACGGGGCCTTACGATGCTTGGTCGCACGGCGTCCGTACGGTGCCCTTTCGGCTATTTTTATGTTTATGGGACTGTAGCTTAAGATAAACATATATCAAGGGTTCAGAAAACCCTTTTTCTCTCCAAAATATCAAGTTGCAATATAGATCAGACACTTAAAATGTCCCATTTCAATAAACGTCTTATCAATTCTGAATTTAGAGTGAATATCTAAGTTAGATAAATACTATGACTGTTAAATTCTTGGTAGCTAATCCCTGGTACACTAAACAGTCACACTCAATGCCATATTTATACTACATAACTAGACCTAAAATTGTATAGAAACATTTTTGAAGAAGGAAATTAGTGCTTGGATAATGACAATTTAATGCAAATTGTCAAACAGCTGCAAATATTTGGTGTTTCAAGTAGTAACAATCTACCCCATGAGTCACAGTATAGACACTTTAGTGCATTTTGTGACTTTTATTGTATATTTCTTGCAACTTATTGGTCAGTTTGTCTTAAAATATAATTTTTTTTTTTTTCACACTATCATAGACACTGATCGGTATTTTAAAAATATAGAAAAATCTTTGTGAACTAGTACCTTTAAAGTCATTGATAAATAAATGTACATAAATACAATAACATACCTCTGTACCAATCATGGTTGGTCTAATATACAAAGAACTTGGTTGTTCTTTTGATGCTCTTGGTACCCAGTCAGCATCTATAGCAACCAATTGTTTTATAAGTTCAACTAATTCCCTTCCTTCAAATAACTGAAGAAAAACAAGAAATGTAATGTGGAAACCACCTTAAAGCCAGATTTAAAAACTTTAACGCAAAATTTACAAAGGGAAATAATCTTTAATAAAGCCAGGTAGAGTTGTGGCTACTGTCTAATTCTGTTCATCACATGGTATGTTATCATTGTATGAAGTTTCATAAAGATCTGACAATAAATGGCAGAGATATACGCTAAATTGAAAACTTTAACGCAATTGTTAAGGACCCCGGACGCCTGCCTGCCCGCCTGACTATCCGCGGCCCTCCTTTCACTAAACTATTAGCCGAGTTCTAGAATAATCACTAAATAATTTTTAAAATAATCCAGTGAACAAAAACAATGTCTGCTTAGTTCATGTTACTCAAAATGATCTAAGCAGCTTAATTTACTCATCCTCTTTGCAAGATAATTTGATGGTATATGTTAAAACTAAACTTACAGGTAAACATGATCTTTCAGCGGTTGATAGCATTCTTTTCATGTTTTCCATAGGTCTAAACATACGAATTTTATCATCATCACCACGATACGCTTTCATACCCTCAAACAACTGTAAAAAATAAAACATTTTATCCTGTATAATCAATTAATCACTTTGTATAGCAGGGCTTGACTTTAATTTTAAAACTAGATTGTTCGGTTGAACAACCAGTGATACCACTCAACCAGCTATATGTTTTACCTGCCCAAACCAAATGTTTATTAGCAGTAACAGGTTGTCCGGTCCCGAATATATGTTACCGAAAATAATTACAATAAACATGTATTTAGTAAAATACTCTTTATTGAAATTTTCGGCTAAAAAAAGCCTTCATCAGCAATTTTGAAAATGAAAAATTTTGACGTTGCTAACGAGAGCTTTTTTAAGCCTAAAATTTTAATAAAGAGTATTTTACTAAATATATGTATA
Source organism: Mactra quadrangularis (assembly GCA_025267735.1). Lineage (NCBI taxonomy): Eukaryota > Metazoa > Mollusca > Bivalvia > Venerida > Mactridae > Mactra > Mactra quadrangularis. Next base: position 14,423,961 of record CM046304.1, read on the forward strand.
AGATCTTTCTTCCCTTCAGATGAATATTACGATAAACATGGTTTGGGAGGCTTCATGATATCAGATGCTGAATCTTATAGATGTGTTGCATTCATGAAATTTGTTTTCAATTTATCATAAGCTATACTTAAATATTTATCATCAAAATTCAGGAATTGTAGTAAATATCTTTTTCCCCAAACTTTTGGTGGGTTTTGTATATCATACCTCTGTAGCATAATGAAAACACTTGGCCCCGGGATGTATGTCAAAATTATGTACAGGACATATTTTTGGTTGTTTCCAGCCACTGCTTTCAGTCCATTCTATTTCTAACATATGGTCAGTAAAGTGATGACCAAATTTCAGTTTACTAACGTCTGGCTTTGGTGCTAGTGAATTTGACTTTGTCACTTCAACATCTTTAGCCTGCAAAGTAATTATATTTTTATGAGTTACGTGAATTAATATGCTGCAGGCCTTTTTTTCATGTGTTGGGGAAGTAGCCTGTAGCCTTTTACAAGGGGAAAAATGGCGCCCGATAATTGGAAAATGGGGAAAAATAAAACTAGACTATTTAGATCTATATTTAATTCTTGTAATCATATTTCATTTAAACTGTTATTGTTTATGTTTGTTGGGTGGAGATTTAGAAGCTTTAAAGGTATCATCAATGGGTGTTGACTAATTCCATGTTCAACCAAAAGGGCATCAATTTAAGTTCTTCATTCAAAGGTTCCTAGTTGTCACTGGCAGGGGTACTGTTAGTTCCTTTGTCATTGAAATCATTACTTGGTTTTTCAAACTAAATGTGTTGTGTTTTCAACTGATTAATACCTGACTAGGACTCATACCGATGTTTTGACGTTTTTAAGAAAACAAATTCAGGGTACAATTATTTCTTATGTCATTTTTCGTATTTTTTGTATAATTGCGCCAATTCCGTAAGTAACCCAATGATTGCAACATGCTCGGAAAGACATACCACGTGTGTCGGGAAAAAAAACAATTTTTTTTAATTCGATGCCGGTTTGGGTGCGAATAATGTAGGGGCGAATGTGATTGAGGACGAATTATTAGCAAGAAATTACCAAACTGGTAATTTGAAGGACTCGCAGACTTGATTACTTATATTTTTGATAAACTTATTTAACGAAATGACCATGTTCCGTTCGTGTAATAGAATATTGGTATATAACCATTTCGATAATTAAATCCTGCGAGATTTCCGGTTTCTCTTTTGCCGTATTTTCGATGTTTATACATAGTTTTAAGATATTTTTAAAGGGGAAAATGGTTGTTGAGGGGAAAAATTGGTTTGTTTTGGGGAAAAAAAGATACTTATTTTGCTTGGGGAAGACGCCGTTTAACGGCGTCTCGTAAAGAAGGAAAAAAAGGCCTGTGCTGTTACTAGATAATAAATTCTTGATAACCAAATTACCAGTATAAATTATGAGCAGATGATAATGATCGAAGCAACATCATCAGAACAAACTGTATGTTATTAATTATTTCCGAAAGAAGTCCAAAAAGAACCGTCAGTAAAATTTACCAGTTTATTCTTAGCAATTTTAGGGTAAAAAAGAAATAAATACCACAATTGCACTTTTTACATACCAAATAAAAAAGCACCATTTCACCACATTAAATCACATCTATAACAAGAAATTCTTTCTCAAAAATCAACTTCTGTTATTTTGTTGAAGTTTAAAGATGCAGAACCGAAGATGCAGAACCGAAACATATTAGCAAAACAATTAAGCTCACTATTCAAGCAAGTCCTTTAGGGTCAGCTCTTCAAGGTTACAATAATATACAGGGGTCCTAGGTTTGCGTCTCGACCAGGCTGCATATTTTTCTCACCCTGTAACAAAATGCGCCCAACGTGGGACCATAACTTAATAACTTGGTCAGTTGAGAAACACTAGTAATAATTAATCTCTACTTAAACTGTCTTAGATTCTAAAATTCAACATTTTCAATTTTTTGTGGAGTATGTCACAGTACATGATGTATACATAGAAAGATGGTTCTGTAAGGAGACGAAGAAGCTCATTTATGAAAGCACTTTTCGTGCAAACCATGCAAGGGTCCACAGTTCAAGTCCTGGTCACTGGTCAGTCTGCATATTCTTTACCCTGTGGTTGGGCATAGTCAAGTGGTAACCAGGTTGAACATCATTGGATAGCCAGCTCCATCCAAAACCTATCCCTTGTTTCCTTGTGCAAGAAACTTTATCGTACTAGCTCAGTGCTTTGGGACTTGTAAGCAGATTCAAACAAGATTAATGTAAGTTGTTAGAATGTGTTATACAATTTGCTAAATGAACTATTGTAAACCAACAAAATAATCTGTGAGCAGTAAAAGAAACAGTGTCAGTGTTACCTTGAATGAAGAAACCGTTCCACCAGTGGCATAACTTCTGTATAGTTGCTTTCTTATACAGCTCTGCAAGATTGCCTTGGATGCTTTCTGAAATGATATAAGTAACAAACAAGAGTATAACACGAGTAAAACAAGTAAAGTATAAGTGGATCGTCACAAGTAAATATCGAATCATTTATCAAAATGTCCAAGGGCAAATTATTACAATGGGGGAAATAAATTTGAACATTTTGCAGCCACAATATTAATACTGCATAGATCCTTTGATTTCCAAACACTGTCATAATATTAATTGTAACATAATCTCGATGCAATGATAGTTGTCAGGCCTTTAAACTGTTATAATCAAACAAAACATTTCTTTCATACTAACGTAAATATTTACAGACGCCATTTTGTCAAGGGACTCAACTCTTATGATTACGTCATTTGGGTCACTTCGGATATTTGCGCAGTAATTGAGGCAAACAGAAAACTTGCCTCATGCAACGCGAAATCATTAAATTATAAGTGCATTATTATATTTTTGCAGTTTTTGGGGTTTTTTTTGTAATTTATGACCCAAACAAAATAAGTCCGCGTAGGTAAAATTGTGAACGGGAAATCAAGGGAAATACCAGAAGGTGCCCGAATAAAATAATCCGAACAGCAGTTACTTCCCCTAGCAATTACATATTTTCCAAACAAGCTCATTGATATACAAACTTTAATATAATCAACATACATGTATATAGATTTTATAGCACCCGTTCAAGAGACACACTATTCATTAAAAGTTTCTGGGAAAAAGTCTTAAACGGGTGCTCGCTCTATTTCATCTAGTTGGTTGAAAGACACAAGTGAAATTGCACAAAGTGGACATAATAATATTACTTTATTTTTTGTAGCTACAAGTTATCTATCATACATAACATTGTAAGACATTCAAAATGGATCACAATATTCTTGTTTATAAACTTTTACAGATGTCACCAATGCTATTGTTTATTTTAAAGATTTTTTTTTAGAAAAACTATATTTATTATTTCACAGTATCACTATAATGGAATGACAATTCTAGTGAATTTACATTCCTTTTTACTTTAAAAACTCTGAAGAATGATTATAATTTGTTTTTATTTGTTACTTGCAGTTAATCATTTTGCATGGATTATAATAACAACACAACACTATGATGCAAAGTTATCAATTACATTTTTAACATGAATTATTATCTCCCTTTGATATGAAAACTGTGTGTTGTTTTAAATTACTATGATTGTGAAATCTCTAGAAATGCAGAATACACTAAGATACCAATTTACAGGAAAAAAATCAGTGTACATAAACTGTTTTGTATTAGGACAAGTTCACTTAAAAACAAAGGGAACTGGTATTAAATTAATTACTGAATGCCTGAATATTAATAATGTTCCTTACATCATATATTGGTACATTAAATTCCAAACCAAGCATCATTTTGGCCATCTAGATGCTCATGTTCATGAATAAATTAAAAAAATCTCAAATGGATTATAAAGCAATTTGTTCAATGATGGCTTCAAAAATGTTAACATGAATAAAAAACTAGAGACATAGATAACATCTACATGTATGTAACTGCCAAAACAAAATCTGTATTGGAAAAATCAATCAATGAAAAACTGTTTCTTGAAGCTTTTTGTATAGAAATTTTGTATCTAAAGGTATACATTCCTTATTGCTGCCACTCACAGTTTAAAATTAATTTTGTGAAAGTATGATAAAGGTTAAAAAACATGATATTTTTCATTCATTAAAATATTTTACTCACATTGCAGGGATAAGATTTCTCACATAACATGCAATTTCAAAAATATTGGACAAAAACTTTGAAAAATGACTTATAAATTACCTCCCTTGCATTTGAAAAAGAAAATTTTAAATGTGTCCGTAAAAGTCTATGTTGACATTATTGAAATATCTAACAAGAATAAAAGTATAGACACACTATGTACAAACAAATAAAACTATGTCTAGATTTTTTTCAGCTGCCATAAAACATTGTTTTTAGTAAGGGATTTTATACCTTAAAACTTGTAATTGAATCATTATAATAATAACATTAGTAGACTTTATACCAAGTTAATTTTATTTGTTTGGCTCTATCAGCAGTTTATCTGCCATAATTTCAGACTCCACAGGTACGAAATCTGCAAATAGTTCCAGCAGTATATAAATAGCAATTTAAACCTATTGCCTGTTTGAACAGGCACAATAATTTCTAAAACTGAACTATTTCCTGCATGGAGCCAAATCTCAGATAAGTGTGATCAGTTGTGCGTCTTAATACAGAGATGTTTACATTGTCTATGCATAGAAAAGTTTCAGCCATTCCTCCTTTTGGGGTTAGATGTAAATATAAGTGTATACTAACAGTAAAAATCTGGGTCAGAGCTGATGACTACAATTAGAATCTAAATAGCTGTGTTATGTCTGATATTAATGCCAGCATACACATGAAGTAGAATAAAAGTACATGTAAATGGTAACTTTAAACATTAGGGTTAGAGAATAGTAATAAGTAATAACCATATTAGGTATAGGTTACCAGCAATCAAAGTCAACTGCCACTTCTTTTAAATCAACAGAAAAAAATATAATCTTTTAAAATCGCTATTTTTATAACCCAAACAGATTAGTGTGTCAGTGCTTTGATTTCATTTAAAGGCCACATAGAAGAACAGATATATCCAAATGTTGTTATGGTTTGTATTATTACCATGTTTTCTATTTGTGTTGTTTAAATTTGTATTCTTCAAAATATTGATAAGCTTACCTTTTTATTTATGATGTCTCACACATTCTTCAATATATAACCATGAGATCTTCAATTATATAGTCAGTATAAAATTAACATTGCAGCATTACAACATAGGCACTTCATACATCCCTGGAAAATGGGCCCCCATGGCTCCTTGAAGAGCCTCAGGTATCAGTTGAGGCACATTTCCTGACTTGCAGTAATATCAATCGTACTGCCTACTGCCAGCAAAATGATGAAAGCTATAGCCAAAAGACAATACTCCAATGTTCTATTTCAGAAGATCCAAAAGTTATGATCTTAATCCAAAGGTCAATAATACAAGCATTATTACAGGATAACATCAAGCATAACATCATTTTCCATTAATTTGATCTCACTGCCGTTCCTGATCTCACAACTCACTTAACATTTTTATAAAACCATTTTCATCACAATTGAATTCAATACTCCATGTACATGTTAATACACACGTTTTTACTTCTAAATGACACTATATCTAAGCAGATACAGTGTCATCTCTCAAGTTTTTATCTATAACAAGGACTATGTGAGGAAGATAACAAAAATTAGTTTTAAAGTATAGATACAACCATGAGATGTGACCTCGCATACTGATAAAACAAAGTGAACTAGATTATTTGTATCTCTGTTTAAATGATAGATAAATCTTTCAGGTCAACTTATCATGAGCAACATGAATGTTTTTTTTATACTGGGTTAAACGCTGAGTCAAAATAAAGGTTATTTTACAGAGACCAGTGCACATAACCTAGCATAAGAATAAAAAAAAACCACTCAATTACACAATATAACCGAACATTCAGATGTAAGTCACATAGCTGTGGTCTACCATATACGTAACTCATGACAACTTGAAGCACCCTGGTCTGTAGCAGAGTTGGCAGCATGCCAGAATTTTGAATCTAGCATCCTGAAGGGGGTACAACTTTAAATCCCATCAGGGTAATTATACTCTTTCATGAACATTTGACAAATATGGCAATATTTCTCCATTAATAAGATATATGGAGAAGTTGCTAGCCTATTAGAAGAGTAGGTGAGTACTGGTTATAGACAAGGGTCCAGGAAAGCATTTTTTCAGTTTATGTGACCAGTTCACCAAACCTGCTTTTTTGAATTATATCAGTGATTTCACACCCTTTACAACAGCAGCCAATTATTTCTACCTTACAGTCAGTGGAAGATAAACAGCATAAAGGGCACAATTTTGTGTTAAATTTGCATAGCTGGTGATAACCTGCCAAGAAAATCTCCTAAATCCATTTCATTCTAACCTGGTAACAGCTACGTAACGAGGCATGACAAAATTATAGAAACTACAGACATAGTACTCTAAAAATAGTGTTTATTTTCAACATATGAAGTACATTATACAAACAACTATCAAAATCATACTTACACAGTAAGTTACTATCATACAAGTGTTTTCCCCAAAATGATCAATTTAGTAAACTGATCAACTTAAAAATCAAGAAAATCTTGCACCACTATATAAGACTAGTTAATTCATAGCACTTACAAAACAAATAAGAACACAAGGGAGCTGACGTCATGGATAGGAAAATACCTAACTTTGTTTAGCATTTAAAATAGAAGTTTCCTTACACAAAACTAAGTGTATGAACACAGAATATAAAAGAAATTCACAATTTGAATTAATAAGGGACCTTAGTCAGTTATTTTCCCTTGTATACTGTTCAAATAGGTAGGTCCAATTAGTAGGATTACTCGGATTTTACCCTTACTTTTCAATGTCAATTTGCCAAAATTAATCTTAAATAACTTTTTTGTAAATCATTTAATTTGTTTGAAATTCAAGTTAAGTATTTTTAGGGTAAACAACTATCAAAATCCCACCAGTTATGTGAATATCCTCATTAACAAGAAAGATATTAGATGAAATATTTTGTTATCCTTACAAAGGAATTCAATGATAAAATCCGAGGATTCCAACTGAAAGGTTACCTACTTACCAATCGGATTGCTTCAGATTTTATCAGGGAAAGATAACTGACTAAAGTCTCTCATTAATCATACAATTAACATGATTAACCATACAGATTTAAATCACTGAATGAGTAACTTTAAACTACTACTAAAACATTAATAATTATTGCACTTAGATTCATACTGGCTTAATTATGACAACACTATTTCTAATAATTATGCTGATCTTAATTGAAACATCAAATCTAGCACAATAACAATCACTTTTTAACCAATCAAACTTTTACATATTGTGCCTCGAACTGACCTTTCACATTTGTATCTAATAATTATCTACACATATCCCGACAAAAAATCAGTACCACGCCTATTCTACACAGTGTAATAGACACTCATTGTACGCTTTAATATACAAACTGTATAATAAAAATTAATCCCAGTGTAATAATTTCATTTGAGCTTTGATGAATGATGATATACCCCAATATTGGTATTGTGCATTTATACTACATTCATATTCAATGTAATGAATTTTCTTGCATAAAGGTCAGATCGGGGTCAAACTTTAGGCACTATACAAGTACATCATTCTTAACAATCAAACCATGCAAGTGACAACTGAAGTGTAGAGACAAAGAAGAGACATTCTTATATTCTTAAATTTCATTCAACTGTCAGTAGGGCATACATTATCCTCACATATTTAAATACTGAAATGTTTGTTGGATCATTCTTGTACATAAACATGGATATATTGTTTTTGATATTTACATACTCAATATTTGTTTGATAATTCCCTGAACATAAATGCAGATATCTATTTTTAATGACTGTGAGTACAGCAGTACTGTTGTGAGTATTGAAATAAGCAGGTTTACTATATGTGCCACTGACAGTTGAATACAATTTATCAATTTCTCATTGAAACAGCATCATGACATGAATAATACAAAGCATTGGTCCCACTGAATATGTCATAAATATATATTAGATAATACAAATGCCAAATTAGCACTAGTACAGTATATATCATAATACAGGACGAGTGGGAACTTTAGTTCCCAAAGTGATGCATTAAAGTAAAGTATACCTATCAGTATGGTTGAATTTTGGTTCATCAAGCAATATCAGCAAAACAGCAGAGCAAGATTAAGTCCTACACATAATTTTTTTTTAAATTGGGTTTTAATGTTGTATTCAACACATATTAAGGTCATATAAACGATGGCCAGCTCTTCCTACAATAGGTTTCCTGGACACTTTTCTATCACCAGTGCTAACTTACCCTACCTAGAGGCCAACAACTTGTGTATAGGATATGACCTATCACAACCGGGCTCGAACCTGCAATCTCGGGATTCGAAGTAAGACATGCTAACCACTATGCCACAGCCGCAGCATATATACAAAATAGGTCCAAGTCATGGATATTCCTACTGACCATAAGATCAATCCATGGACAGAGCATTTGGCTATTCAGAGTGCTTGTGCAAACAATATTAATCTTTGGTATGCAATCCTAGTGCGATCAGTGAAAAATAATGAGAAAATTTTCATTGGTTAAATTTATAATATTCGCATGCAAAAATGTTAAGTAATAATAGGCCATAATTCAGTAAAAACATTCAAGCTAAAAACAAGCATTCCAGAGCGTTCCAGACACATAGTAAGAATTCCTATAAACAACCACGACATTACACATACATACAGACCAGAAGCAGGGACTTACAAATTTCATCAACATATAAATAAATGGCATACAAATAAATTGACTAAAACAATACTACAAACATATGTATTCATAAATCATTCTATAATTCCGATTTCTCATTATTTAAATCCTCGGTTATAATTTCATCTATTTTATCATATTGTCCGGTGTATCTGTAGTAGCTTAGTAAGGCTATATTTTTAGCACTAATTGCACTCATCTCCATTGCTGAGCCACTCATTTCTATAGCATTAACATGGTACATTTGTTCATGCAATGTAAAAGATGGTAAATTCACACTAGATGAATACTCAGGATAAGCCATCCAGTTAATCATTCGTAAATCTTTCATATCTGGCACGAATTGTTTTAATTCATCGAGGCTCGGAACTTTATTAGAAAACATACGATAAACAGGAACTTCTGATTCTTCTCCTGACACAGATTTCTGTTTAGTAAATGAATTAAACAACACTTTAGTACTCGTAGTCAATATAGCCTCAGGCATATCAGCAACTGAATCTAATTTAAAATATGAACTATTGGGACTTCCTTCCATAAATGTTGCAACAGTTAAATGAAAATCATTATCGACAGGTGTTATGGTATTTTGGAATTCTTCAAACTGTATGTTAGTCATTCCTTTATACAGTGGTGTAGCAATGATAATGATATCATATTCTTTAGAGTTAGTATTCTCAGGATCTGTGGAGGTACCTGGTAGATAATCTAACTGATAAACTGGTGGTGAACCATCACTAGATAATGATATTGTGGTTACCTGAAAAAAAAGAGTAAATGTAGCTTATATTATATAATAATATCATATAAATTTTTTTTGGTAGGATATAATGCTGCAGCAACACATTGTATACCTCAACTCACAAGGGTCAGTCCAACAACTCACAGTTAACTAGTCACATATTGCACACTTCCTCTAGTGACTGACAACTGCCGTACACCAATTAGAATCAATGGTAGGATAGAAAATGTATGTTTCATGACCAAGCTCCACTAAAGTATGCCTCGTCTGGTAATGGATCACATGATCCCTTGGCCAGTAAACTTGCATGCTATCAACTAAGCTAGTTAGGCAGGCTAGTTTTTAGATTAAAGATACAGTAACAACAAAGGATAAATCTAAGGACAGACATACATGTACACAAACACCCATAGTTACCCTGATTCATTTATTTCCGCAATAAAGATTAACAGGAAAGGTAAAAGGACTGTTACATGAATGAACTGAACAAATGACAAATATTACAGCTGGCAAATTTGACTTACCTCCCCTTTGATTAAATTAGCTCCAGATTTTTTCAATAAACCTTGAGGAACTAACTGGTTACCTCCAACAACATTCCATAAACCAGGCTCTACACCAGCCAAAGATATAGCTCCTGTAAATAAGAAATGCATTACAAGTAAGACAGATGTATAATGTGTAAGATATTAGTCTCAGCACAATTTAACCGCCAATACTTATTCTTGGTCCATCTGTTTATCAGTTTCTAGTATATTATACATCAGTTTTTGATAATTATTATTCTATTGAAACGATTTTTCAAATAAGTCCTGAAGTAGGACCATATTGAAAATTGGTTTTAGCCATATATGTTATCAACATTAAATAATGTCATTTTTATTATTAGTATTAAGTCACTAAAGTCAGATTAAATATCAGACAATTTCTAAGGTTTTTGTAGAGTCTGGTAAAGATTAATATTAAAGCAACAATATTCACATAGAAAAATAATCATTTTATTAACAAATAATAAGAAATTGTTTATCTATATCATAATTACATAACAAATATTTATTTTGTTTGCATGTCTTAAATTTGTCTTGACAAACTTCTCAAGTATATGCCTGACCATGGACAGACCACTAAGGCTTATTTTAGATTTATCATTTTATAATGAGCAAGAATATTTGGACGGCCCTGTTTACACATATAAAGTACAATATAATGTATACTACAATAGTAAATTTATAAAAATTAAATTTCTTAAATCTTATTTAAATTAACATACCAACAAGCCCTTGTATATCATTTGTTTGACCATAGTTGACACGCATTGCACCCATAACAAACTCATCAATAAATTTGTCAGAAAATCCTTCTTCTTTAAGCAAAGTTTTAATTGATTTTTTGGAGTACTGTATGAATGCTGGATCTATTGCATTCATTAAATCCTCAACAGTAGAGAAAGCATGCCCATCTTTCTGGAACTCATACAATCTGTAATAAAAGTCATAAATGATAAACTAGTAATCATTCAATTTACTGAAAATGAATAGAGAGGCACTATGCTCTACCTTTCTCTCCCCTTCCTTGTAAAACAAAAGTTAGAATGAGGTTTAAAATCTTCTTTCATAAACATGTTCAGCCAACTTAACAATTTTGTACGATAACCCATGATAATTGAAATCACATTCGGGAAGTTACCTACCTACAGTAGCCATTTACACCTGGGGAAGTAGAACAACTGTATGTAAATTTCTTGGCCAAGGAAACTAACAATGCCCCTAGTGGAGTTTGAACCTGGGATCTCTTCATCCTTAAGAGTGTGTTCTACCACTGGACCACAGCTCCTACAAATCATTCAAGCCATAAACATGGAGCCTAGGATATTTTCAGAAAACAACACCATTCTACTCTGTATTTAAGCACATTCAGAAGTAAATTATTTTGTTCAATTAAATATCTTTTTTTCATAATCATTATTTCATATATTCATGTGTCTGGTCTATTGCATTTACATGAAAAGAAAAAAAAGCACTGAACTCAAATTGATATTTTTTTTTCATCAGAAAAATTGTTTGTACATGTACCAGATGTACTCATTTGGGACAAATTTGAAATAAATTTGTATGTAAACAGTACAATAGGATTTAATCTGTGTTGCATACTGTGTTGAGTTCTGATTATAAACAATTTAAAATGTATAATACTCACCTTGTTAAAGGTTTCAGTATTTTATCTTTCACCCAATTTTTAATGTTATATATATCCATACCATATCTCCAGAATAGTTTAGCTACAGTGACAGCACTATAATCACTTGTAGTAAATAATAAATCTTCACCATCATAGAGACCCAGACGTCCAGATTCTGGATTCAAATTTCTATCTAGTTCTGAAGTAAATCATTATATATAAGGAATAGGTCTTGCCAAGATAGCTTCATTATTTTGCACATGAAAAATTGGAATATTGCATATGAAATCACTTGAGTGAGTCAAAGATGCTACCAGTAACCATGTTCAATTCATTTCACAATAATTTAAGAATAAGTCAGAGAATAAGTCATGACTGTGACTGACAACTGCCTTGCATAATTTAGATTCAGCAGCAGATAGGTGAATGGCCTAAGAAATTATTGACCAAACTTGAACAAACACCAATAAAGTAGGCCCCACACAGGAATCGAACCCATGACCCCTAAATTAGTAGGCTTGCATGCTACTGACTAGGCTTCCCTAGCATATTTTGAACAATATATTGCAGTCCAGAGTGCATATCATGTTAAATAATATATTTCTAGACAGTGGACATAACATGTTAAATTAGTAAAACAATATTACCTAGGATTTCAGTAAAGTTAACCATATATAAGTTAGCAGGATGTATGATAGTTCCACCAGCGTTATATTTCTGTCCACCAATTAATATAGGAGCTAATCTTCCACCAACATTCTTCTTCTCAAATATATCAATGTCTACATTCTCACCAAACAGTTCTCTAAGAAAATAAGCAGCTGATGTCCCACCTATACCAGCACCCACAATACCTTGTAAAACATATAATATATTAATTACATTACAGTCATCCCATTAACACGTACTCTGCAAAAAATAGTAAAATCAATTTGGGCTAGGTAAATTACTTATTTTAAAGTTGGGCTGGTTGCTAGTTTTGCCCTTTACTGTAAAATTATAAACAAGACCAGAGCTTAAAGAAAAATTGAAGCAATGACTGAAATTAGACATTCCGCAGTAAATCCAGCACCAGGCATCAAATCAGTCTATAAGTCTTACTTTTTTATTTTGTCAATTGTTGTCATTTAAGGTTTTAAACAGTTGAAATGCCATTTTTCGGGACTTTATTTTATGTCTAATCCCATATTTCTGACCGGTATCTGTGTCATCAAGATAACACTTCGCAAACCATAGGAAAATAATTCCCCATAATAATAATATAGGTAATTTTATCCGAAATCCAGACTGTCCGAAAAGTGTATATAATTCTTCATTGCATAAAATCGACCTTTGGCAGATAAAACAAAACAGATTTATACTTACCAACCCTTGGTTTTTCTTCATAAGCTTCCAGTGGCAAAAATAACGCTATATATGCGAGAACAAAACAGAAAAAGGGCCCCATAATTAACATGGACTTAGCACTAAACGTCGTGAGAATCGTCTACGTGTGAGAATTACTAAGAGTCTTACTCAGTTATGTCCCTTTTATTTTTTGTTTAGTACTGGTTCCTTTGATCTGTTTAAATAAACTTCTAACTGCCATATGTAAAATAAAGGAAATGATAAAAAATTAATTATTGATAAAATCAGAAACATGGATTTACTAGTTTGATTTTAGAATATTATTTTTTCAACACCGATTAGATTGAATATTTATGTAGACTCATTTAAATAGTTTTACTGGACTATTTTCTTTAACTGGATTTTACCTACCCTTCCTGAAAGAGTAAAATACTAACAGGAATGTGCATAGTTTTTCTGATAAAGTATAGAAGCAACGATGGCTGAGTGATTATGATTAGTAATCATTGGATAGCCAGCTCTGCATTGGTTCGAATCACATCTAAAACCTGCCCTAGAGCAAGTAACTTTATCCAACGAGCTCAGTACTAAGTATAATAATCAAATGATAATGTGACTAAAAATAATGTTGCAAGCTACATAAAGAGTGTTTTTATTCTTAAGAAACAAACAAACTTTAAATAAGAATGCAGAATGCATGACTTTTTTACTATTAAACCTAGCACATGTAACTGGCAAGAATCTTAATTGCAAATACATGTCTTTATAATTATAGACTTATCTAATCTCAGACATTCAAAAGACAATAACAAGTAATCCTATAATCAGTAAGTATATTTTAATGCTTTAATAAAAATCTGTAACATATATATATATATTTATTGCTGTTTTTATACCTGGTTAATGTTAACCAAAGAAAAATTAATTGTATAATACATATATAAAATGTATGTATATAAAAATAGGGTCTGTTGCCTTAGCATATCAGCATATATCTCTTCACCCCCTGGTACCCTCAATTTGAAATCACATACATGATTTTTATTCCTTCTGGTGTAAGAAGGGTACCAGGGCACAAAGAGCTACAGAGTGATATGCTTAGGCAAAAAATGCTGTCTCTTTTCACCCTTCCACACTAAGTAGGAACAGATTACTTTTTACATAATTTGCCTATAATCATGTGTTACAAAATTTTATCTGTTCTCCTCTGTATACATACATTTCATTGTCACAGTGCATGTTTGATTGTACATGTACCACATATAAAAATTCACAAATCTGAATAAAACATATTTAGAATTGTCTCTGAATACAACCTTACAGATTATATAACAACAATTATGTTTTTGAGATCATGTTGTTTTGCATACTCAATGTAATTGGATTGTAGTTTTTTTCTATACTGTGCCATCCATAATTACATTTACACATTTATAATACCAACACTTTGAAATTTGTGCATTATATAGATTTTACTTCTACATCTCTTTACTTTTTTACATACATGTAAAAGTATAACTTGTATGACAGTAATTGTATAAAGTATCATTACTCCCTTTTTAAATGTTATGATCTATCATCACTATCCTTTAATATGTGTAAAAATACTTCTACAATAAAAAATTGTATCATATTAATGAAAAACTAGCTATATTTCAAGAGTAAAGGTAATTCTGGATGGCACTGTATTTTCACTTGCTTGTTGACACAAACCATTTGTACTGCTTCATCATCCATAGTTATGTCATTATTAACAAATCAACAACAAGAATACACTTATCATTATTATCACAAATGTCACCATCACAATCATGACATAAACATGGTTCATAACAAATCATCATCATCTTTATCAATGATAACGACAACAACAATGTAATCATCACCACCATCATCATCATTATCATCATCATCAAATATTGCATCTAGCTATTGAATCGCCCATTACACTGTTGTTGCCTTCTTACTGCCTTCATTATTGGTCTGAATATCTAATTCACTTGTTTGGTCCACACTTAAACTTGTACATTTTTCACTTTGACAACCATTGGTACTACCAGCCCTTAAATCTGCTGAGTTATCCTGAACCTTAGACCAAGAGCTCATGTCAGCCATATTATTCACACTTGCAGAACTCCCAGATTGTACACTTTCTGTATGGTCAGATGCATTGTCACACTTAGCATCCTTATTATCAGGCAATGTGCTAAAAGATGTATCGGAATTATTATTACTGATGGTACTGTTTCCATATGATAAAACATTTTCAGAATGCTTTTTAAGGCCATCTCCTACAGCATGCAATGAATCACTAACCAAAGCATTGTCTTCTCCAGAACTTATCATTTCAGTTAGAAATTGTGATTTATATGAGCAATCTTTGCCATCTTTTTTTGCTGATGTATTTTCATCATTATCACGACAGGAATTTACAACTACTTGGTCAACCAACAACAATTCAGAAGCATTGAAATCACTTGTTTTTCTGATTGTGGTTAAAAAGTTTTTAGCAGGACTTTTGTCTCTAACTTCTGATTTAGCTAATTTGCTGTCACTTAATGGTAATGAAATGTTAACATTATCATCAACTTTTTTATTGACTTCATGGAATTGGAATGGTTTGTCTAAAACTAGATCAGTTGCATGATCCCTACTTTCATCAAGTTGGTCAAAATTATGTGCATTAGGGTCCATAACATTATCTACCCCTCTTCCACTAGTCAAACCATCAGAATGTCCTGTATTATCTCCCTTTAAAATAGCTGACTTATCATTATTATCTCCCTTTGAATTAGCAGAGTTATCTGTATCATCTCCCTTTGAAATAGCAGAGTTATCAGATTTATCACCCTTTAAAGTAGCAGAGTTATCAGTATAAGTATAAGTTACTGATGATGAATCAATTTCACCATTACAACCTTTACTTTCATCAATATTTGTTGATGACGAATCAATGTCATCATTACAACCACTACTTTCATCATTATTCTCATGTATTTGTATCATACAAGCATCAACATCTGTTTCTCTACCATCCTTGCTCAAACCATCAGTATACATTGTCTCATCTTTGACTTGATCTGATGAATCAATTCTATTTCTTCCAGAATTATCTGGATTTGAGTCAACATATTCATAGGTACTGAAAAGCTCTGCTCTATCATTATATGTGTTCACTGGTGGACTAACATGTAGTTTATGTTTTTCCTGTAGGTTCAGATAGACTCTGTACATATGTTCTCTCTCCCCTTCATCTTTTATAGCTGCAATCCAATGATACATACATCCACCATTTAAATTAGGTAACACTCTGTGTACTATAGCTTCTTCCATGAGCAACTTAATCCACGGAGCTTGGTACCTCTCAAATCCTAATTCCCCAAGTGATATTAGAATTCTTGTTATACGTCGATTGTTATGAGAAGATCTAAAATTTAAAAAAATTTATATCAAAACCCTGTACTTTAAACCATTTAGCAGAATAACGGTTATTGCTGTTAAGGTGGAATTCCCATTCATTATGACAATTTACAGTTATTTATATTTTTGAAAACTGATAAATGATAATAAAAGATAATAACTTTCATTATATCATTTTGAATGGGTTAGATTTATAAAATATAATATTTTTTTTATCTACAGTACCCACCAAAAGTTTGGAGACATTTTCAGATTGAAGGCCTATTGAATAGCTTTTAGCTAAAATTTGATAACTGTTTATTTTGAAATGCATTGCAGTTTTGCATTATTTTTTGGTGATCATTATTTAATTTATTATAACTGAGACTACAAAAATAGCATAAAAACTTTGTTATGGAAAATTATTACAATAAACATGATTTTAGAGGCTTTACGATGTCAGATGTTGAATTTTATAAAGTGTGCATTCATGAAATTTGTTTTCATTTGATCACAAACCATACTTAAATGTATTAAAAAAATGAATCTACAAAAAAATAATCATTAAAATTCAAGAATTGTAGTTATTTTCTTTTGTCTCCAAACTTTTGGTGGGTACTGTATTATCTCCCTATGATATGAAAATAGTGAAATTTTTAATTTTTTTATACAAATTTATACTGGGTTTAATGCTGTGTCAATACAGGCCAGAAACTTCTCCATATACCTTATTAATGGAGGAAAAATGACATATAAAAGATAAATGATAAAGATAATAATGTTAGCCAATATAAATCCATGATCCGAAATGAGATTCCAACCCACGACCTCTCAAGTCGTAAGCCAACACTCTACCATGCCGCAATTAAAGGTAGCTTGAAGGCAAGGGATGACAAGTGCTGTATTATACCTCTGCTACAATATAATTCTACTTCATTTGCAGAGTTTATTTGGATTTTAGGGGGGGAGGGGGAAACATTCCAATGCCCTCCTTAGGAAGCCTCCACAAACAGAATAACATTGTAAATGGAATATTTCTTCTTATTAAAATTTCAGTTGTTGAAGCAATATATTCCTCTGATATTTCTTAATGATAAGTAAGAAATTGGCAACATTGAATGAATAAATAGTACAAAACTTTAAGGACAGGTGAATTTCACTTTTACTAGGTCGGGAAAAATACATACCTTTTGGGTGCTGGCAATAGGGCCCAATTTTGGAGTGACAAAATCTTGAAAAAGACCACTAACCTGTTTAAATTTTCATATCTTTTTTCATAACCGTGTTTGCATCTAACAACTGTCCCATTTTCTACATTGAGTAAGTACATACCATAAAAATCAAGCATCATATCATATGCTTTTATCACTCGCACATAAGTAATTTTGTCATCACGAATAGCCTGTAAAAATAAGTATTTCAATTCATACATTTATTAAGACCTTGATAGCAACATTAATACTTTAAAAATCATTTAACTTGCATTACAACAATCAAGGGTAAACCTACAAAAAATCTCTTCAGCCTCATAGGCAGATCTAGTGAGGCATTGGGGGGGGGGGGGGGGGTCAGGACCCCCAGATGAAATTTCCAAAATATACCTGTCCATTAGTGTATTTTTTAAAATTTGAACCATCTTTAACTAGCATGAAGTAATTTTACTCAGGCATCTTTGAGTTTAACACATAGATCTAATTGTTATGTAGTTTTTATTATCAATATGTTGCATTATTCTGCAAACAGTATATAATGTAGTTGAGGTTCAAAAGTTGGACCCCCCTGGGAAAAAACCTGGATCTGCCCCTGAGCATCCCATTGCACCATTTTCTGTATCTACACTTGACATATGAATTGGCGAGTAAAACTGCTATAATTGAATTATCATGAGAATTTTCCGAAACTTCAGTTTATACTTATTTATTTTTGCTCAGTTGTGAAACAAAGTCTTACAACTAAGATGAATCTCTATTAAGTCCACTTCCTTGTCTCCCAGTACTGAGCTAGTAGAATAGTATCTTGCTCAAGAAAACAAAGGGGTGAGTTTTGGATAGTATTTGAACAAACTCAGAGCATAAGTTTCCTGAATTTGATGTATAATCACGAGGTAGTACTGAATAATGCATTTTCATGGTAATTATGATTTCCTTAGAAATTTTATCAAGTTAAGATGCAATCACCAGCTGTAAATCAAGGGAGATCACTCTGTTTGTAACAATGCAATGTTAAAACCTATTACATGTATCTCCCTTTGTGAATTATGAAATATACAAACCCTCGCTTCCTCTTCATACAATGGCTGTGCAGAAGAATTCATACCACTACTACCAGGTATAGGAAATAACCTGAAATACCAACACTGGCATATTATTAAAGGGAGTTAACTCTCGAAAAAAGAAACAAACAAAACTCTAATGCAGTTACTTCCCTTAGTAAGATTGGAAGTTTTATATAGAATAGTGTATAACTCAAAAATTTTATTATTACCTTGACCTAAGATAGTAGATTAAAATTCAATTTTTATCTATTTTCAGTTAATAATCTATTGAAGTGTTAGATATATACTAACATGGTGCGATAATAAACACATGCATCTCTTCATTAGTACATGCCCTTTAGCACATAATTCATTTTTACCTAACCTTACCCAAAGAGGTATGAGGAAACACCTAAATCATTAAGAGAAATTTTATAAATATTTTGACAAGTAATGTATCAATGTGTCTGTTACACTTATAATGAAACTAATGGCATGCAAAATCTGGAAAAGGAAAAGTGAAAATTTTGCAAATCAACTTCTTCCAAAAAATAAGCAAGTAAGGCCATGCCATATCGGAATATTGTTAAGCGTCCGCGTGCGCGTAGGTTTTAGAGCAATCAACCAAAATAAAAAACAAAACTGTTGGTAAAGTTTTCTTAAATAATTCCGATGCTCTGGGATTCGATACGACATTTCAATTCAGGGAAAATTGTGTTTGGCAACGACGTTATTCATCGTAAGTAATTTTCCATTACCGCATCATTAATACAATGTATATTTTACGTGAAATAAACACTAGTCATTTTATATTAAATTCAGAGCATTGTTTCATATTATGAGGATGTTATTCCATTTAAAAATATATATAATGCATTGTTTTTTGTCGTAAAAATATTTGTGTTTTCGTTATCGCTTTGTGTGTTTTTGTGAATAGGTACCTAGGTTTGTCAAATTTGAGTTGACGCTTAACAGAATTCCAATTTGGCATGGCCTAAGCATGCAAACAAATAAATGAAGATAAAAAGATGATAATGATGACGATAGTTATGATAAATAATAATAATAATGACTTTCAGTAGCAACACAGTGAAGTTACATGTATTTATTTATTTATACTGGGTTTAATGCCATGTCAACACAGTTTGGTTATTTTACTGCGTCCAACACACCTAACCTAGCATTCCTGGACCCTTGTCTATAACTAGTACTCACCTTACCCTTCCACAAGGCTGGAAACTTCTCCATATACCTTATTAATGGAGGAAAATTGACATTATTGTCAAATTTACATAGAAGGGTTATAACCTCTCAGACTGGAATTTAAACCTGTACGCCCTTCGAGACACTAGATATAATATCAAACTGAGCTACAGACCTGGGTTAACTTGGTAAAGGCAATACCAAATCATCCCTGAACATAGAATGAACAGTTTTTAGAATAGTATGAAGAAAGATAAAATATATCTTACCATTGTATGTAATCATGTTTATCTTCAAGTTTCTGATATTTACCACGCCATGAAAGCATTTCATCTATTGTATAACCTAAAAAAATAAGACAACATTGAATATAATATAACCATAGGAGCTCCACAATTCTGTATAAGAAGGGATATTGATTGACCTGTTGATTACAGGTCTGGAATAGGCTGTACAGCCCATCATTAAACACCACACCATAGATGAGAGAGCCTGTTTTCATCCTGTTTTTATACCATAAGCTGAACTTTTTTATTAGTGTTTTAAACTTATACTTTTGCGCTCCTCTCATTGACCTATGTAAATAAACCTGTGCGATGATGCCCCAGAGGGGATTCAGCACTATACAGGGAAAAGAAGAAGAGACCATTTCACATCACTTTCTGTTTTACTATTGTGGAAGTAGAAGATTTTTCCATACTTCATTGAATTCTGATATAAAAATGTTTACACTTTTACTATTTACGCTGGTTTCTAGTAAGGAATTCCAGGCATTAATGGATCTTAGAATGAAACTGTGAATAGTGTTTTTAGTTGAATTGCCTTTTCTCAATTCTTTTCTCTATGTATGTATACATACCTCCCCAGTAACTAGATGATTTTATTTCATTCCTATAAAACCTCAAATTTCTGTCTCTCACATTGTCTGAATTATCATCCTTGAAATAAAAACATTGAAAATAATCAAAAATACTTAAGGTGGAAGGAAGAAATGTGCTTCAATTGAGTAACATGAAAGTGTTTTACTGTTGACAGAACTTAATAAACAAGGAACAAAAAATGTGGTATGACATTAATACTATTAGAATGCAACTGCTAACTCAGTTCTCAAATTCTCATCATCAATCATCATATATGTCATCTCTTCCTACTCCTATGTATAAGATCGGACCTACAATTTAGATGTTAATGTTTCGTATCCACGATTCAATTACACGAGATTTTAAGTCAAAACTACTAAAACAGTTTAATAATTTACAATCAAAACTAACGTACCCTAAAATCACAACTACTTAAACAGTTTAATAATTTACAAACAAAACTTACGTACCCTAAAATCACAACTAGGAGATGCTCCCATTTTTGACAAACCTTCAAGGCTTCAGTCGTCCTAATTCTACTTTCGTTTTCAAACTTCCGGGTGTAAAGTTGAAACAAAATTATTTCAAAGTTATCCTATAATCTAGACACATCATACATTTCATACAAAGTATTATTTGTAAGTAAAATGTCACTTATCAATTATGTATGAGTATATACACTATTGCTGTTCGTAAAATATATGATCTACTTTCGGTTTCAAAATTTGTAATCAAAGCACTGTAAGTACTTATTCGCATTTGAACGCATATCCTTCATCAGAGTATTAACGCTGAAATAGCAATTTTGTATAAATATCATTGAATTTTAGGTTTATCAAATATAGTTTATATTGAAATCTTTTCAGAACTAAATTATAGATGGGAACAAATTCAAATTTCACGTACATAAAAATTAATTTAAGGTATTTATAATTGTATGGAGAGAGAAGAGAGGGATGAGAAACTGGATATGACTCTTGGTTCTATCCACTAATATAATATAATATAATCCACTATATAATGAATTAAATAAATGGAAAGAACAAAAACTTACATACATTCGTTTCAATACAGTTTATTTTCACAAAATTTATATTCTGTTCTTCTAGCCAAACACAAAACTTCGTTCAAATAAAAAATATATAATTATTTATGTTGATTCTCAGCTGACATTTCATCATTTACGAATTTTGTTTGTATTTTTATCATACTTTTGAAATAAAATCAGTTTAAATTTATTAAAAATTTCAATTTATTCAATAAACTAAGTGTCATCTTTTTTATGATTTAAATGCACAGCTTTAAGTTCATAGAACTTTTCAAAATTCTGAATTTCTAGCTTTTGGCGGCTTTAATACAGGAAAAACCCTTTCATTGGAGCCAAATCCTTCAATTCAGAACCAGTCTTGAAAACTTTCATCCATGAAAAATAAGTAAAATATAGCACAGTAAATAAAAGTCTACAAACTTTTCCTGGCCATGGTTTCCTTGTTAGTTTTCAATCTATGTGAGTGTAGCAACCTTTAAAGATTTTGTTGGTGTAATAAGTTCATGTTGAAAACCTTACACCAAACAAGTAGACTGTTTACTGCTTTGATGTGTTAATATGCAGGCTACAAGATGATCTATCATTACACAGTAATCTTAATATTTTTTAATTATATTGAAACAAGAAAAGTCCATGGTCATTGCTGGGATATGAACCCACGACCTACAGAGTAGACCGTCTTGCAATAAAGCTTGTGTGAAGACCAGAGTACTGTTGAGGTACATGTATTATACATTATTCCTCTGATATATTTTATAAACCATGCTTATAGAAACTTTCAATCACATTTTGAACAACTTGGTTTTATCTTGTTCTCATCCACCCCCCCCCCAGATCAGTCATATGACAATGGACAGTTCACCTAACCATGTTTCCTGTGAAACCAGATTCTCAATTTCTGAGATATGGTAAATAGCTTGACTCTAACCTTCAATAACGGACTTTAGTCAGTTATTTCCTCTTATATACTCTACAAATAGTAGGTCCAATTAGTTGGATTACTCGGATTTGAAATTCAAGCTAAGTATTTTTATGGTAAAGAACTATCTAAATTTCATCAGTCCTGTTAAAATCTTCATTAACAAGAAAGATATTTGATGAAATCAGGGAATAGATCTATGTCTCTGATGAAATATTTTGTTATCCTTACATAGGACTTCAATGATAAAATCTGATGATTCCAACTAATAAGACCTACTTACCAATTGGATTTCTTCAGATTTTATCAGGGAAAGGTAACTGACTAAAGTCCCTAATTAGTAAGAGATCATAGCCAGCATATCAATATCTATTACAAGAAGCTTTTACTTCATTACTTACTGAATGACAGATCTATATGTAACTTTACTGAGTTATTTCCTAGTTGATTCTTTTTCAGAAAATGCCATTGGAACCTTGATCACATAGCAGAGCAAAAAGGGCAAAATGCAACTCCAATTACTAGAGGCTTCACAAAATTGTCCTTTAATAATATACAGGTGAGGCAATATGGCAAAGATAAAACAAATAAAACAAACGTATGACATTGAAATACATGAGTTCATAAAAATCTTTTATTAATGTAAACTCAACATGCTTCAAAACATTCAGCACATGAAATAATGAACAAATGAAATCATATTTACAGTAATGTAAGCACATTGATATGCATGTACACACAGAGACCAAGAAGGCAAAGATATGGACCATTCTCAGCCAAGGGCGACTGACAGGTGGATTTTACGTTGTAGGAAAATTGAACAACAAGTAAATCTGTGAGCTAATGCTCACTAGTGATACCCCCGCCAAAATCTAAAAATATGCGACAAACAGGAAGTAGATGAGCAAGGAGCATGAAATCGCTTTACACCACATGGGACTATGGGATGAAGCAATATGCAAAGTATTAGGCTGCTGCATGTTATAGTTGCTGAGAAAACTGCGACGGAAATTTTGTAACGGACGGATGGACGGCCGGATGGACGGCCGGATGCACGCACGCACGGACAAGGGTTAAACAGTATACCCCCCTCTTCTTCGAAGCGGGGGTATAAAAATTAAACACCAATGACTACATCATATAAATTTTACAGGCAAATTGAGAAGTTTTTTTATCTCCATCTTATACATAAATTACTTTTCTTTTGGTCCTTTATTTATAAAACGCATAATCTGACTCGATCTATAATTACAGGCAATTTTTTTTTCAAAACAACTGCATTGAGGTAGAGCAATAAATGAGATACCGGGTAACAACTAGAAATTCATTCAGGTTGAAAAGGGATATAACAGAATTCTAATACATTTTTTTGTTTCAATTTTTCAGAATTCAATATTATAACAATTTAGACGAAGACGGTGTGTATAAAACATTGTCCCTGAATAATTGGAAATTAAAAAAAAGATATCTGAACACATATATTAAATAAGGATTTTCTGACCAAGTACAATAAAATGTAAGTATGAGCCATGGAGCCAGTTGCATAAGGAAAACTCTACCAAGCGCTTTTTTGTATCAACAGAACTATGCAACTGTGTAGCTTCAATATAGCAAAACCAATGCCCAGTTTCCTACCATATTGCTAGCTAAAGCTTCTTCTTCTGGTACCCTTCTTACATCAAAGGTGATAAGTATGTCATATCCACTCAAGAGTACATTACCAGCGGGTGAAGCACTAGCTGGATATATCTTCAGGAAACTGGCCAAAAGATAGCAGCCTCTGGAAATGCTGGTGTGATCACTATGTCATGTATTTAGCTTGCAAACAATTTTGGTAGCTTGCATACAGCACATTGTAGTGACCCGTGCATAGAAAATCTCTATATAGTCCTAGGTAGCAATATCCTTACACAGTTGGCTTATATTGATAGTCACTATAGCAACTATATAAACTAAGAGAGAAAAATCAATATGATTTACCACTAACTTACTTCACATATGCATGGGTGGAAGTTGAAAGTTTTGAAAATAATTAAATTAATTAATTTCAAAATTCTGAAATAGACCGATTTCATACAAATTATGTTGAGTAAATTTATACTCATAATACTGAAATCAGTATAAATTCTGAAAACTTTCACTCATGCATATGTTGGAACGTAAATACAGTTACACCTTTAAACAAGGTTTTAAACAACATACTGTAGGGTAAAAGTAACACTGCTTCAACTTTATCCGATTTTAAATATTCAAAAGGCATAATTAATATCAAATGCCTTTTACTTAAAGCAAAATGCCGACATTTTCTAAGATATACACCACTGAATGTATTTACAAGCTAGATTTTCATCAAGATCTGACCATAAATGACAGAGATATCCAACATATTAAAAACTTTAACGCAAAAATTACTAGGGGAAATAATCCATAGTAAAGCCAGGTATACTCTCTAATTCAGTTCATTTCATGGTATGTTATAATTGTATGAAGTTTCATAAAGATCTGACAATAAATGGCAGAATTGGTAAAGAAAAAGATTTAACGCAATTGGTAACGACACTGGATGCCTGCCCGTATTTCGTCAAACTATAAGCCAAATTTTTTGACAATCCTGCTAAAATTTGTAAAATAAGAAGTTTTGAAAATAAATCAAATCTGAGCAGTGTTGCATTCAGCCCACCAAATGCATCAACACACCATTGTTGAAATTTCTACCCTAAACAAAAGTTGGTTGCTATGGCAACAAAATGTGACTAGAGTTAAGTCCACTTGAATATTTTTAATTGTTTATCAGTCAGTATAGCTAGATATGTAATATTGTTTATAATAAATGAACACATATCAACTGCAGCACCACCAATCAGCAATCTTTGACTTAATTGTCCACTACCAGAGTCCCAAATATGAACCTGAAAATATATACAATATGATCATTATTAAACAATTATACACGGTGGCAATACCATGTGACTATAACATCAAAAATACTACGGTTTGAAACAAAAAACAGTGAAAAATCTGCCTCAACTCAAAGTTTTAAAGAGTAGTTAGTATTTCGATTCTTGTCAGATTAGAATGCTACCAAGGCATGGCTAAGCAAAAAAGTGTACACAATTTGCTGCGCATCACATCTCCAATGCCAGTTTTATACTCTTTGCTAAGGATGGGAAAACTGTTCGTTTTAAGCATGCTACATCCTTTTTATTTTTTGAATAGGAAAAACTTCGGTAGGTTTTCCATGGTGTTTTCAAAAAGGAAATCTTGGATATCATCTTCAATATAATCTGAAATCCGCTTCATCCGAAATCATGGATTATCGGAATCATTTATTCAGTCCCAACAAATTTGGATAATCAAGATTAAACTGTATGTGATTTTTTTATACAATATGATGATTTATAAACAATTATAGTACAGTCTTCATGACAAACTTTCATCAGAACTGGACATTCAGTCAAACAAATTGGAATTTTTTACTAGACTTATGGAAGTTCACTGAAAAAATTCTTAGCGATAACCAAAAATATACAGTACATTTTAATGACTTGTGTGATATATACTTAAATCAACAATATACCAACAAATAATGATTATAAATTGAATTTGGAAAATGGTAGCAGTAAAACGTTGGTGGATCATTAGATCACTCAACATTTAGAGGTCTGATCTCCAAAAGATGACAATTTCAGTGGACTCTGTCTACAGCCCACAGGCTAAATTTGAAGGCTGGTATAGTTCAACAGAATTAACCTGAGCTTGATCTTTATGCAAGAATATATTAAAGTCAGTATTTACAGTCTATTTTTGCCTTCATTTGTAAATCACGCTTTATCGGAAGCTTTCGGCAAAATACAGGTACTGCACAATTAATGTTGTTTTTATACTATATAAATACTTTTAAACTGTGCCATAATATTAATGACTTACTTGTTTCCCCAAAAACTAATGTGTCCAAAATTATAAATTGATTTATAGTCATATCAGTTGTTATAAACACGTGTATAACCGTTTACACACATACGGAAACTCACGATTTAATGTAATTGAAGTGTGTAATTATTGTAATTTGGTAGTTCAAGCTCAGGTTAATTCTGTTGGACTATAGTATAAGAGATTTATTTTTATGTACTGTATGCATGTTTAATTTGGTGTTTCTTTTCAGCTGTACATTTAATGAAAATATAAGAGCTTTTATCAGACAAAAACAGTTTAATCTCAGACTCAATTAATCTTAACTGTTTTACGATTGAGCTAAAATAAATTTGTACATCAATACATACATGTATTATAAAAATTACATAGAAACTATATACAGTAAAACTCGGGTATAATATACTCGCTGGGCCATAGAAAAAATGTATGTAATAACCGAGGTATGTTATATCCATATAGCATACTAAGTATATTATATATCAGGATGAAAAACGGGCTAGAAAAAATGGTATGTTGTAACCGAGTGTATGTTATAACCGAGTATTTTATATCCGAGTTTTACTGTATATATAGAATAGAAATTTTATCTTAACTGCTCAGTACTGGGAGAACAGGAATGAGGTTCTGAAGTGATTAATATAAGTAGCAAGAAATTGTTTGATATCAAAGATAAAATAAATTTGTATAAAACAATACATACACTATTAGTAGTCTCCTCGCTACCACACACCAATAATCTACTGGAATCAGCAGGATGAGGAATAAATGTACTTTTAGATAATACAGTCTGTGTACGTCCACCATGGAACGTATGTATCACATTACAACTACATACATTGTCTATCACAGTAGGATCTACACTTATATTACGTGTAATAAGTTCACACAGTTGATGTCGTATCGTTGGATGTTTCGCCGTTGGACGATAACTGGCAAGAAGGTGACGAGTACAAGAATCAATATGTAAACTGGTTAAATTACCACTTAATGGTAAGTAATGAAGTGTTTTAGAATTGTTAGGTAACCATTCATTAAATGAAACTTGATCTAATTTTCCAATCAGTAAACCACCTGATCTGAAAAAGAGATTAACTCCTTGCATACAACTATCCAAAGTAATATAGTCAAATTTAAACCCATCACTTTAGCTAGAAACAGAACGTAAATTTTATTTATAAAAGAATACATAATTGATAAAACAATAAATACTTGTTTGTATTTGACTTGGTCATATTACTACATTCAGCCTGCCTACTCACCGCACAAGGAAAGGCAAAAACCTCTGGATTTAGCTGTTAACCAGTTATTAGTCACTAATAATTCTGTTAGTGACTGACAAATGCCCTTCATGACATAAAAACGGTAGTGGAAGGGAGAAAAGCTGTAGAAATTATTTCATGACCAAGCTCCAAATAAGTAGGCCCTGTCTAGGAATTAAACCTAGGACAGTCACCCTCAATCAGACACAAACTCAGATATATTCCCTTCACCTTAATGCATAACTGATAATCAACCAAGTGAATATTAACCAGCATCTTATTATTAAATTCAGTCAGGTGATACTGTTATTTATAAATTTACTGATTAATTCAGTCTTCAGGAATAAATTTTCAACGCGCAAGACATTCGGACTGGTAAACGCCAAAATTTTACCAGACCGAAAAGACTTTTACCGAACCGAAGGCTTACCAATCATATCTTTTTAAATGTTATTTTAGACTATACTGCTTATGTTTCTACCTCATATATGATATTATAATGTAATAAACATTGAATAAAGAATTGCTTGACTTACTTGCAACTGCAAGTTTTATATTCAATTATGCATTTTTAGTAATATTGCTATCGAAATTTCCACCAGACAGTCGGTCTTGTGATCTGTATATTTTAACCGGACCGTCAGTGTTTTAGATGGACTCGGTCTTCAGTCTTGTGGCTAAATTCGAAGACTGTTAATTTCATTCAGCTACCTGTGGCACAGACATTAATTCAGCTGATTTAAATGTATTTTTATTGACCCTGAGTACAGACATATTGTAGTGAATATTCAAATCAGGCGGGTCAATGTATGTGCCATCAACAGATAAATAAACTTAACAATGAAACATAACAAATTCCTTAGATTGTTAGAAATATACAAACCTAAAATCAGCAGATGCATCTTTCTTCATAAAACATAGTGATGCTACAGGTGACCTACTACCTTCAACATTTATTTCTTGTACAGCCTCATCTGTGTTACGTATATCATACTCTAATACAAGACCATTCTGTAAACCAGCATAGAAATAATTCCTATCTTCAGCATGCCAGACACAACTCCATGCCGGTACTGGTGTATCATACCTAGAGTAAGAAATAGAAAACTTAAGTAAGGCAATGCAAACTGTGATTATTAGATTCTTCATCTGATTTTGAATTCTGTTTATGTGATTATTAGATTCTTCATCTGATTTTGAATTCTGTTTATTCAACCTTGTATAATATTCAAGTGTGTAAGAACAACATATGGCGAAACAAGAGCAGTCCAAGGACAGCGCGCTCGACTTTTCAAGTGTTTTGTTCATGGCAAGGCTTATCTTTAAACAAAAATGATTTCAAGACAGGACTTAATTTGTTAAAGGAAATAAATCAGTCAAACAATAATTACCATTTCATATTTGTAAAATATAAAAAGGGCATAACTGCTAAAACATTCATCCATAGTAAGTCCCTTCAAAGTAGACATAGTATCAAAGAATAAGCATACCTACTTTCATTTAAAATTCTTTATAAGGAACTATTAATATTTCAATTTAAACAAGTTTCATCATTTATGTAAAGGGAAATAACTCCAAAAAATAATCAATATTTATGTCCCTGTGTAGATGTAGTACTAACGAATAAGCATACTAACTGTCATACTAACGCCGATGCCGACGCAAAAGCGATAGCAATAGCTCTCATTTTCTTCGAAAAGTCGAGCTAAAAAAATGTGCAAATTGTGATAAAGCATCAAACTCATAAAATCAACACCAAGGTGAAAACCTCCGTAAAAAGCCAAGAGACATCCTTGAGAGGCTTTATAAACAAAAGAATTGGGCCCTAAAGGGTGAATCACCCGTTCAGCAAATAAAATCAGTGAACATTTTGGTAAAGTTCTTTAATCTATTATCACAAAACATTTGAGTTTTATTTCACACATAATAAATCTGTGAGCTAATGCTCACTAGTGATACCCCCGCCAAAATCTAAAAATATGCGACAAACAGGAAGTAGATGAGCAAGGAGGATGAAATCGCTTTACACCACATGGGACTATGGGATGAAGCAATATGCAAAGTATTAGGCTGCTGCATGATATAGTTGCTGAGAAAACTGCGACGGAAATTTCGTAACGGACGGACGGACAAGGGTAAAACAGTATACCCCCCTCTTCTTCGAAGCGGGGGTATAATGAGTACAAATATGACTTCTGAGTCATTTGAGCAGTTTCCATATTCAACAATAATTACAAATTTATCAACATATGATTTAAACTATTTTACATGAATGGGTAATACTACTAGTGGTATGGATTATAATCTATTTTACAAAATTTCACTAGTCCAAGAACTTTGGATAGCACTAAATATACAACTTCCATACTTACGATTGTACAACAGCGTTGCTAAGAAGACTTGTCATTTTAACTTTTTTATCCAGACCACAAGACAGTAACATACCATCATCAACAGAGGGATGAAAGGCTAGGTCTCTTATAGCTTTAGAATGTATTGTTAAATATTGTGATGTCTTAAAATCCATTGTGCTGATCTATAAACAAAAATAATAAACATCTATGAAATAAATATCGAAATACACATGTATGACAATAATATTAAAATATACAAAAATATACCTAGAGTCATAAAACATGTCCAGAATAAGAATAACAAGGCCTATATCAAATCACTTACTTAATGACATTTTTTTCTGTAGTGACAAAATAATAAAGGCAAAAAACGACCCAAACCAGAAATGCATGTCAAAGATAATGAATGCTACCAGGCTCTTGAGAGAAGAATTTATAGTAAACTGTGTTTGAATGCATTAAAAAAATGGATTAAAGGTGAAATTTATCGTTGGACACAAAAAACGATTAAACATCAAAATATTACGTATTTCTATTGTATCTCAGCAGACACTCACGCTTAACGCATGTAAACAATGTGTATATCGAGATATTTAACTCTGATTTAAACCTGTATCAATTTAGCCGATATTACAACATCGCTTATCTACCGTGTGTGACGTCATCGTAGTCCTATCGATTAAAACCTGTTGTAACAGTCAATGGATTGTAATTTATACACGCCTGTCAATTAGTCAGTCGCAAAAACATTTTGAAATTAAATTTGCATTTTTTTATTAATAATTACATTTCCTACATGATTTTTTATATTTTATATAAACCAGTTTAATAACTAGGCTTATATGTTGTATATTTGATTGCATTCATCGACAATTCCATGATATTAAGTAGTTTTTTTGTGATGTACTTTTTATTTGCGTGAAAAAAGGTTCAAAAAGAAATTAAATCGAATACGTCATTACATTAAATGAGTCTGAAACTGGTTAAGAGCAAGCGCGTTTTTTTATTTCTATATGATGACCAAGTGAAAGTGGAAAAAGACTGAAAAAACTCGGCAGAAATAACTTAGACTACGTAAAGTTATGATTTCGTCATATTTTGACAGATACTTGCCAAAAATATAATCTTCGTGCAGAAAACGCTATTTAATTTCCTTTTTGAAAAGAAAATAGTGTACCTCGTGTTTTTTTCTCCAGGAACCAAAGATGAAAAAAGGAAAATCAGGTGACAGAAATGTTGTGCAGAAAATACTACTCAAATTGTTTCGTAATGTTGGGTGCAGTAAATATTAGTTTGAAAAATAAGCATAAAAATTAATTTATCTAAAAATCGCATTTAAAAATCATGGAATGAAAATTGATTAAACATTAAAATATATATATCTTTATATCGCTGGTTGTGTGATTATATTAATTGATGAGACCGGCATTCTAAACCTCGCTATTTTGCACAAAAAATATTTAAATGCGTAATATGAACTTGATCGCCTGAACGGTCATCTACTATCATTTACCTTATCTCCAATATATCGCGTAACATATGTCAGCGGACTAAAAATTTCTTTTGAATTCACAGCATGACGTCTGTTAGACAATGTTGAAATTGATTGAGGGTGCGGTACGTACTTTGTATATTAATGTCGACGGCAGAGTGATAGCCAACACGTGTCAGGATTTGAGAGTCTGTGTCCATGGAAACATACCCAATAGTATCAATAATTTGATGACACAAAAGAGTAGTTGATAAATTATTTTGATGTACCCCTAACTTTAAATGTGTTAATTAAGTTTGTGAGGTTCCCCACGGGAAACAATAAAATTCGTACAAGATGACAAAAAGTCCCGCGGTGAGCCTCTATATATTGGGGTCCTTAATGTAGATTAAGATATCATCGCCAACAAATTGCATTTGTTACACATGACCTGTCAAAAGGCTGTCGCCAATTATGTACTTTTTAATTGTAGTTAATATTGGTCTGAATAATGATGTTAGAAAATAATCTTTTGAATCGGAGTTGAAATTGTTTTTCACGGAAGTCAATTCGCGCTAATAAATCTTTGTTTTTACTAGTTTGTTAGACAAATATATTAACAGTTGAATTTATCAAGCAGTTATTTGTGATTTTATTAAAACTTAAATTCTCATATGGAATTACGGAAAAGCATATAAATACAACAAAGGGAATTATTAAGAACTATTCGAAACACGATGAAGATACGATTTGAAATTATTTACTTCGTCGCCGAGTTGTCGTCGTTTTGAACAAGTTCTCTTAATCTATTTGAAACCACTGTGAGTGCAGTCCCTCGAACAAAGATGAAATTCTTATAAACCATTACAGTGTAAAGTTTTTTTTAAAACATAAGTTGCATCGGAATTAATGTTTTAACTTTCTGTGATGGTAATTCAAAACTGGTGCTGAAGAAATCTGAAACACCATGATCAACGGTAAGTAATAAATTCTCATCTTCATGAGAATATGGGCTACGAACTAATACTTCAAATTTACTTAAATTGATATCATGAAAGAATTACAAACTAAGTTGTAAATAGCAATTATTTAATTAGCATTTATTTCTAATTACAAGCACAAGACACAAGTTTTCCTTACTATAATATATACTTATACTCTCAAAAAAGTCTCAAACACCTGTTTCACGGTCATAATCACCACATTCACAAATAATGCACAATCGTCAAAATTCTTTCGCTATTCGACCTAGAAAGGATTATTCTACATAAAATACTTTTTATTTGAAGAAAATCGATCTATATCTTCTCTATATATTCTATAATAGGGAAACATAGTATCTTGCACCACTGTTTCTAATAACCGCTTTCAGGATGTAGGACTACGATGACGTCATACCGATTCCGGTCACGAACGATAACTCATGCATAACTTGATGCAGGTGTGTCACGCCCAAGAGTTAAAATTCGTATTGCGCCGTTGTTTGATGACCAAATTTCGCGAAATTTTGGATAATATTTTATAATTATCTATAGTTTTTGAAAATTAAAGAATTACAACCAGAAAATTTGAACTTTAAAATTTTTTTTGAGCGATAATCATAACTGATATTGATACACTTCTATCAACATGAGAGAGCAGAAGTTAGCTATTGGACAGGGGCAAATAAGTGTAATTGGCCCTGTAACAGATTTCAGTAATGATTTCTGTTTTATTAAGCAGGTTTTGCAGCATTGTGCAGTGAATTTTCCACTTTACAGAGCAAATAACATACAGTTATTTAGAAGAAGTATAATAAACAAAGCTACCTTTTTTACACCAAAACCAGGAAATAAAGTACTAGAAGATGGTTGAGAAACAACAAGTGTTGCCAGTGATGGACAATATGCCATAACTCTACAATTACCTCCCTGTAAAGATAATATAAACAAAAATATAATGTGGAAACAACATTTAAGCTGGATTTTAAAGATCTTACAATAAATAGCAGAGATATCCAATATTGATTGTTGATTTTTCGTTGAAATATCAGGCTAAAAAGTAAACATGCAGTTTAAATCTGCTTTTATATACATGTTAAACTGACTTTACAATGTTGTACAATAACCCATGATTATTGAAATCATCTTTAGGCAAGTGAACCTCACAGTATCCATTTACAACTGGGTAAAAAGTACCTATAGGTATAGTAAAACAACTGTAGGTTGTGCTTATCCATAATACATATTTTAGACATCACTATTTCATAACAAGAATAAACTAAAAATAAATAGAAAAACAGCGCTTCCTGCCCAAAGTTAATGTCATACAAAATATTATATAAATAGATAAAGTTATTCATAAAATCAGTACATACATCATATATCTTAATTGTTTTATCCAATGAAAACTGTCCCATAACTTGTGATGAAAAACTGGTAGATTTTGTACTTGTACTAGAACTGGTACTTGATATTACACTGAAATACATTAAACAGATGAAATTGTATGCATAAGAATGATACATGTATATTGTAATTCCTAAACAATTAATCTACAATACATAGAACTCGAACTCACATCAGATCCAGACAGGATCAAATCATACCTCAAAACCACTCGCTTGTTTCAATGTACATGAAACTTTATGTAAATGTAACTTCTCAGTTCTAGAGGAAGAGGCAGAGTATTGGAGAAGGATAAATTCCAAGTATCAATTTGTTGTTAAACAAAATAATTTAAGTACATGAAAGTTCAACCAATAAGACAAACAAAGTCAATGGTATTAATAGAGGATCAGTTTTAGTACATGGACCTTTATTTTGTAAATTAAGCATAAGAGACTTAAAACTTTTCAAAAGTTCATGATTTTGTAATAAGATTAAGAAAGATGATCTTTAAAGTTGAATGTTGCAAGTTAGTCACTAAATAAAAATGAAAACAAAACTTCAATGAAAAATTTAGAATAATTGCAAATTCAACATGTTTCACAACGGTCCACCTACCTTCCAGAGTTTCTAACTTGAGCCTTTAATTTTTCTATTTCTAATTTAAATCTATTATTTTCTTCTACAGTTAATTGATACTGTAGACGTAGTTGAGCATAATCCATCTCTACTTTACGTTTACCTTCTCTCTCTTTCTCTAAATCTTTTATTGCACGATCTCTCTCACTTGTGTCTACAGCCTAGTCACAAAATGATACAAAAACAATTTAGTATAAATCATTGGCCAGCTTCCTAAAGATATTGCTACCTAGTGTTTTGTCCCCAAGTACCTTTTAAACACCAATAAGAATAAGCATGTGATAACAAATTGGGGGTACGAGGGGGAAAACTGCAAGCTAGTGATAAGCTTGCCACAAAACTTCTGCTTTTTTTCTGTAATACAAATACATACATATAGTAATAAGTTGGAGGGAAATGTTAAAAATCTGGACAGCACATCAATATACGGTAGAAGGATTTAAGACTGAAATCAGTTGCAAGACCTTTGATAATTCTTACTGCTGATGAGGAAATCAAACTTAAAGTTCCTATATCTAACTCTGTCAATGGACTGCAAAGAAAAAAACAACTATCTGGTATAAATGTGTACATATTCATTTCAAAAACCACTAAAAAAATTATAAATGAAAATTTCTCTAACAATGTTTATGTTATTTTTGCATTTCAAAAAAGAAAGATTGAAACAGACAGTAGAATTTGGTTGTCAATACTTTAGACAAGTTTATATGTTCAAGATTAAGTCTAAACACTTCCCCTAATTACAAAATTAAGCTCAAAAATGCTTTTGAATCTTTGAAAATTAACAAAACAATTAATATAGTGTGGTCATACAAGAAGGATTCCCATTTTTTAAGGATAGGACATGCTGTAAAACTTAAAATATCCTACCTTTATAGACTTGGCATATAATACTCTTACATCTTGTCTTTTAGCTTTAGCATTACAATGTGGACATTTACCTCCTTGTCCTTTTAACCATTTCTCTATACAGCTACAAATATATTAATTAACATCATCAAATAAATAAATGATCTTCAGTCAGTAATAGTCAGTAAAGAGTCACCGCTAAACTCAACAGTTTATTACTAGACAGTAGATCCTGTGAAGATCAAAATTTTACAGGACCAAATTCAAGTCTTACAGGACCACAGACATTTTACATATTTTGATGAACTGAAAACTATGTGGATGAGATCAAAAAAATTGCCAAACAGCCAGTGGTGCTTTTCACAAAAATTCTTGCGAATAAAATCTTTGTAAGTCAGTTTCATATAATTAAAGCCCTTCAATGTCAGACCAATAATAGGCATAACTATGATATGATATTCAAAAGGTATACAACATTTTACACAATTCTATAATATTTGGAAATGATAAGCCAAAAAATGAGCGTATTATTAATGTTTCTTGCTTTTGAATTTGTGAAAAGCACCACAGTTCTGTAAACCTGCAGATCTAGACAGACTTTCTATTTTTTTCAGGAATTGTCTGTCAGTAGCCAATGTTACATGGTGACTGGATAAAATGTGATGTAACTTTATGAAAAATAGTGACCAAATGAAGGTCGTTAAACACGGGAAAACTTGAAAGAAAACTTAATCAGTTTGAATGGTTCGATATATTCATTGTGTATATAATGCATGTTATATATTAAAGACTTCACTGTTTTAAGGCAGTTTTCAGGGATCATACAAACATTGAGCAAACAAACAATCGTCACTTTTATGAAGACAAAATTATATAAAATAACCTTTTTTATTTCTTCATTGGCTTAAAATAATAAATAATTCATACCTTTGACCAAACAAGTGTCCACATTTTAGAGAACTTAATCTATGTATTCCTGAAGTTGTCCATGGCTCAAAACATATTGGACAGCACTGTAAAAAAAATACACCAGATACTAAATATAGTACCAAACTTTGTGTGTATAAATGACGGTCATGAGTCTTATCATTTCTATTCCGTCTCGTTTAAAGGGTATAATTGAGCATAATCTTCACCACTCAATGACATTTTGCACAAAAGTGATGAAACAGTTTTGCTCTCTCTCTGGATTTTAATGGCAGGAAACATTTTTTTCAGAAAATTCAATTCATAAGTATGTCCATTAGATGCAGAATGACCTCACTAAGAACTTGCCTGTTTTGTTCGGAAATAAGAAAGTTATGGCCATTTTCCTGCCACTAAATATTGATGCAATAAAATATTTTATGAATTACATGCCATGACAACAAATCATCACAGCTTTGAATGACATCATGAATGCCAAAATTTAGGCGAAAATTTTGATAGAGAATTAAATGTAAATTAGTTTAAAGACTATTTTACTAAGTGTATGACGAAGCTAAAATGATTGAATCTTTTTAAACAAGGGTATTAAAGATATTAATACAGAGCACAGTTGAGTCTGAAGTCAATAGTTGTCCCTATATGATTTAAATAGAATATCTACATGGTAGATCTCACATTCTAAAAATAGGACGACAATTTTGTTGAACTTGGACAAGAGACTAAATCCATAGACTTAAAATAATTGACCTTACGCCAGAATTTGATTGACAGCTCCTATTAGCCAATCAGCGTCCGGCATTTGATACCCTGATGCTTAGCTAAGATAAGCGGCTTATCGGCCGACATCTGGTCTTGACGGACATTGAATTTCTTATGTGTTAGCATGGACCCTATGTACATTTATATAGGGTTCTCAGTGAAAGTTACAAAATAAACTCAATAAAACAAATTAGAATGGTCAAAATATGTACACATGGGGTCTATAAATACTGTGATATAAGTATAAACTACATAATAATCTGACGACAATAAATACAAGTATGTAATAAATCGGGTTGAAAATTACATTTTTCATGCATGTTTACCCTCAATATGTACCACAAAGATCTATGGACCCACCCCTTAACTTTTTATTTCTCAGCATATTTTATCACCTATACACCATTTTAAGGATTACATGTATATAAAGTTGTTTTCGTGTGTATCCAACAATTTTCTGATTTATAAAGGATTTCTACAAACGTTCAATGTGAGATGCGTTATTTGATAATTTTTGCGCATATAATGTTTTTTGTTGGAGCAAATGAACCTACCTTTATTTTTAATATATATCAATGGATATTATAAAAAAGGGAATCATTTGAAAGTTATGACAATGCCATTTTCAGACAAATTAATCTTTAGGAAATACGATATCTCGTAAATGATATGCATGTATTTGAACACAACTCCGTCTAGATAGCCCCTAATACCTACCCCTTAACTTTTTTATTTCTCGACATATTTTAATTAACTCTACATCATTTGATAGCTAACGTAATGTAATATTTTTTGCATGTTTTACTGTTTAAAATCCGTACATCCAAACGATTATCACCAGCGTTCAAATTTAAGTGTATTCTTTCAACTTGCTCATTCTTTGTGCGTATATTTTTTCGTTGGAGCAAATGGACTCACATTTAATTTAAATATTTACGAAAGGATATTCATAAATAATGTATCATTTGATAGATGAGACAATGCCCTTTTCAAAAATATTAAGTTTATCAAAATCGGATGACAAGTAAGTAAATAGCATGCATTTGAACCTGTTACTTTCAAAACATAGATAATGGTTAGGGACATAGATTAATCCCTGATAATGTCGGACAATGTACCACGTGTATCGGTGGGCGGAGCATAGGTATTCTGGTGTAAGGTCAATTCAGTGACTGGGGGAGAAACACTACTCTTTCACAACAAATAAATTCATAGACTTGCCCCGGATCATTTAAATAGGTTTTTCACATCATAATGTAACAACTTACATCTCCATCATCACCATCGTCATCATCTGGTACGGAAGGTTTCTTCTCAGGGGAAACAACTCTCTTTCGCTTTGCTTGCCGAAATTCACCTGGGGAATCCCCTACATCAAGTGTTTGAAGAGTAACTGGATTCTCCTGATTTGATCTTACAGTGGGCGGAGCAACTAATGTAGAGGTTGATGGTGTAACTGGAAGTGGTTGGATTATAACAGATCCTATATTCAATGGTTGAGGTTGATTGTGAGATGTTGTTGCTATGGCAACATTGTCTCCTCCAGAAGTAATCACTGCAATGTCATATATTGTATATCATTATTCATATCAAACTTAGATATTATAAACATTCGATAACATAAGCCTAAGTTGTATATAAAACAAATTGCTGAGTGACTCTTCTAAACTTGTCAGTTGTGGGTTAAACTTTGCAGGGGTATGATAGGGTTCTAGTATACACATTCAGTTGACTTTTTAATTTTGTAGGATAAACCTGATCATTGAAATCACCTTCAAGCAGACGACTCTCACAGTACCCGATTTCACCTTGGTAGAGAAGAACAACAGTTGTTAAATTTCTTGCTCAAGAAAATTAATAGTGCCTCTGATGGGGTTCAAACCCTTGACTTCACAAACACTCATCACGTCATACCATTAGACCACTGCCCCTACAAAATATTGTACCTGGATTCTAGGTTAGAATGTTTAAAATCCTACTTTATGTGATAACACAGTAAACAAAATATACCTGAGGTAACATTTGTTGGTTCATTTACTGGATTTACAGGACTTGGTGGTTGTATTGTATCATTACTGTCATCATCATCATCATCATTTTCATCATTATCAGAGCTAACCTATAATACCATAGACAAAGAAAGGTAATATCAAGGGATGAATGAAATGCTATTGTAACTTCCTTTATTTTCAAATGGATTTACAATAGTACTTCATTCAGCCCTTCATATAATGTTAAAGTAATGTATGGTGCTTCACTCTGCTTTCAACAATTTTTCAGTCATACAACTATGGACAGTCTTATCCACTTTCCTTTGGCAAACCTTGATCTCTGAACACAGGCTCTTAACCATATACTAAGAGCACACCCTAGCCAGAGACAAATTTTACATTTTAATTAAACTATTATAAATTGTCCAAATTGAATATTGGCCCAAGACAACCTGGTGTCTTATAATTTCATTGGCTGTGCCTGAGATTGTGAAAATAGTTTCATGGTCATTTATTCCAATTCATCTTAATCTTAATTACATGATTTAGTATCAGTGGTATGGAGAATGTGCGTAGAAATTGTAACGTTTCATGACTAAGCTCTGCTAAAGTAATGGCTGGCCCTGGAATTACACCTATGACCCCTTGATCAGTAGACTAGTCTTCAACCTACTCAGCTAGCGAGGTCACTTTACTATAAAAGGACTGGTAAAAATCAAACCATTCAGGCATGATGATATAAGGGAAACAAACTTACAATAACTTGTACATCAGAGGAGTCTTCATCAACATCAATAACATCACGGTGCACAGAACTTACATCTGATTGTGTCTGAAAATATTTTTGTTTATACTAATTTATTATTGCTTGATTGTGAAACAAGTTCATACAATTTAGATTAATCACTTTTGAGTCTGCTTCCTGGAACTGAACTAGTAAAATGAAGTTTCTTGCTCAAGGAAACAATAGAGTAGGTTTTGGATGGGATTCGAACCAATGCCAAGCTGGCTATCCAATGATTACCAGTCCAATGTTGTAACCACTCGGCCAAAAATATGTGAAATGTAAGAATTATTTTCAAATTTGGAAAGGGGAGGATTTTTTAGGGCAGATTTGTCAGTCGGGAAATAAACAATGATTTACATAATCTTGTATGGTTTAAATAACATTTAAATAAAAAAAAACGTTCCTATGGGCATGCATATGAAAACAGGTTGCCAGCACAATTCTGAGACAAAAAACTATATATACACATAAGGTATATATCATAAAAAAAATGGTAGATTTTTTACAAATGTTTGATTAGTGATTAGCATGCATCGCTTAGTCCTTGCTCTTTTGAATGACACCAAGATATTTTGTTAACAATGAAAAACAATTCGGAGGACAATTTCAAACATACTATCAACACAGATTTAGTTTGGTTGACACAGAAGTTGCAAAATCAAACAAAACAACCATTATTTTTGGTTGTATAAACAGAAATAGATTTTTTAGACAACTGTTTCAACAAAATCTTTTTAGAGTATTAAGTTTTGGGAAGTACTTGACTGATTTGTTATCTTACATGTATATAGTAAAATGCAAATGACGGAAAATTGTATCGACAACCCTGATTTTATGAAATAAGTTTGTTTTTGTTGGGTTTAATGCCGTAGCAACACATTGTATAGGTCATATAACCACAGTCAGTCAACCTACTCACTGTTCCGGGAAAGGCTAAATCTCTGGATTTACCTGGTAACCAACTACTAAGCCCAGACTTGTGTCAGTGATTGACGACAGCCCTACATAATTAAAAATCATTGGTAGGAGGGAGAATGACCGTAGAAATAATTTCATGACCAAGCTTCACAAAAGTAAGACCCCACCCTGGAATGGAACCTACAACCTCTCGATCAGTAGACTTGTGTGCTACCAACTGAGCTAGCCTGGCGGCTATGAAATAAGTTATTGTGACCAGTCTGAATTAACTATCACTAGTCCAGGGCTTCAGTCTAAAGGGTTAAACTGTTGACTATATTAGATTTTATAATTTATTACTATGTTTTACCTCACTGGTGATTATATTCTCAGCAGCTTGTCTAAAGTTTAGTCGTCTAAAAAAAAAAAAAAATTGGATAAAATTATATATAAGGGAATAAGTATTCATTCATCTATTCATTAATAGACATTATCTTTTTTAAGAACCAGTTACATAATTTACTTGCCCAAAACAAAAGTTCACTACTATTAGCAGTCACAAGATGCCCAAACTTAAGTATATATAAGTCATCAGATGCAACAGGAGGCCCTTTAATTAATGTAATCTAATTAAACACTCATCTAAAATGCCCTGCTTGTGTATTTGCTTACTGTTCTACCTGATAAACTTGCAGTATGGGTCAGGTTCATCTGACCTTTATGATATATAATATTTATACTGCAACTCCCAACAAATCATCTAATCGCAGCCTGTGATAACATGCACCATCAAATAATTTTTAATACCTGATCTAAAAATAGACATTATGAAATTCCAATGCTATTAATTGTGTTCCTTCTTCCTGTACTGTTACAAAAATCCTCTCTAGGGCATGGTCTAGATAAAAGCTATGCATTGATATTTGGCAATGTGGCTCCCTTATAGGGTTCTGCGAGTATCAGAGTACTCAGATATTTGCGATCTCGACCAGAAAATTGAGTACGAATTATCAATATTCGTATTGTCCGAAATCGTCTGATCGCGATCTATTTTTGGAAAACAATAAAAGAATATTTTTAACTAAAATACCACAGAAAACGAGCCGCACTACCAATGAAAACTTTAATTTATGTGGGGACCCCATTATCTTGTGTCAAAATTTCGATTGTTACATTTAAACAAAAATGTATCACTAAAAATATCCATAAATTGTCTGGTAATAGAAATGTTTAGAGATCATGGTTTTCCATATAGTAAAAGCATCTGTAATTCTTCACGTA
The DNA here is from genome assembly GCA_025267735.1 of Mactra quadrangularis. NCBI lineage: Eukaryota > Metazoa > Mollusca > Bivalvia > Venerida > Mactridae > Mactra > Mactra quadrangularis. The sequence goes on from CM046304.1 coordinate 14,466,273, forward strand.
TTAAAATTGTTATTACATGAATTCCTGTATGCTTCTCCATTAACAAGTGATTCGTGGTTTGATTCATGAATCGCTACACATGAATTGTGGTTTGGATCGTATCACCACTAGCTCAACGATCCACAGCCCTACTCCCCAAGGAATGTCTGGAAAACCTATAACAGAGGTATGTAGTATACTATAAGATATCTGTTAGCATAGATTGATAGTGTAAAAAACTGCATTAAAATAAAGCAGTTTTACCTGACTGCATTAGTAGGTCTCACACCAAGCTCATCTGAAATGTATAAATGGCATCAAATGCAGTTAATCTATTTTAATTACAAATTACCACAATTCATGCATTTTTTTCAAGGTTTATAAATATCTAAATTTATCTTATTTCTATTGTTATTGTGTATACACATTGTACAATACAAAAGAATGAATACTCTAGAAAAGTAAAGAGAAAACTAATACAAACTTAAAAAAGAATACTATTTAGATCAATACTGATAGGGGAATACTGCACCCAGCTGTTAGTAGAAGGTTTGAACTTGTGGACAGACCTCACTGACATTTTGTATTACCTGTTAACTTGTATCTAGTGCATATATTCATAGCATATTGTGTATATTGCCAACAAAATTACAAAGAACATTCATGATAACAGGTCAATATATAAAAGAAAGAAATACTTTTACCATCAATTATTCCACGTAAATCAGGTAGTCTGGGCAAAGGGGGAATAACTTCTCCAAAACTTTGCGAGAAAGAAAAATTGCGTACTCCGATACGATCATCTATTTGGGTAGATGTTGCCACAGGGGATGGAGGTACAAACTCTACCCCCAGATCTTCCTCATCCATGGCATTATGTCAATGCAGGTGATAATGATAATAACATCTTAACTTTGTGACAGCAATCCAAGAATTTTCTGCAAACTAAAAGAAAGTATATTTTTGATGAATAAAAGAGTCAAGTGATTATAATGGTATGTTTCAAAACACTCTCCGTAGAAAAGCTGAATACAGACCAAACAAACACTTTTTTCCCAGTTTGGTCCTTGAAACTTCCAATGTTGATTGTTGAACCATAATTCACATAGAAAGAGAAATATATATTCAAGCTTTCTTCAACACACCATCTTGGTTGTTTGTTTACCGAATTATTGAAATAATTTACTGGATTATCTCATTGATATTGCAATAAACAGGTTCCATTTTCACCAAATAAGGGAAAAGTGGCATAATTTTCCGAAAGAAAAAGTTTGAGACCCCTTCCGCAAAAGTGCTGTTTTGGCCCTGCTGCTAATTATATCTACTTTTACTTCTACGAGAATACTGCACTCCCTCATTACTTTGAGTGCTGGCACTGGCAAAATTAAAATTTGGGTAAAAATTAAAAACAGATTTAGTGATCACTTATTTACAGTGATAAACAAGAAATATAATATAATACAGAGTTACTTTAAAACTTAGTACATAATGTAACTGATTAACTAATGTTCATGGTTGATAGTATGACAGGGACAGTGACAATCAGTTTAAACCTATCAAGTGTGGTTGCTTTATGTGCAGCAGCTTGCAACTTGTTCCACTGAATTACAGTTCTTGGAAAGTAAGAATATTTAATAAATTTATACGAGTCTTTGGACATGCTGGTATGTTTAAAGGATGGAGATGGCTGCTGTTGCCTTGTCTTTGATGAGTTGGGTATAAGTAAGGTAGGATTTGGGTGTATAGTAATAATATTAAAGACAATTTTATAAAATGTTACAATGCAACCTGCAGAAACTATCACAGAATTAGATGATATCTCTGTCTCTCAACACTACTCATGCCGTCACGGTTAATGATTATTGAAGTCAACTGACAGGGTTAGAGGCACACTCAGTTTGGCAAAAAGTGATTAATTATAACAAAATATACACGAGGAATGTATTTCATTGGTTCAAACAGACGTATGCACTAGATTTTCAAAGAAGAAAAAGTATGTCCGAAAATGACACTGTCCGAAAATGACATCACTAAACTTGAGCGCGTGAAATAAATGCTACAATGCATGCATGATGAAATTTTAAGCATTGTGATATACTTAGCAATTAAAAAACAAAAATAGATTGATAACATGTAACAGTGACTCACAAAATAAGATTATCGTCTAAAGATTGCGTTTTAACTTCTTGCGCCAACAGTTGATGCTAAATCTCCAAACCCGTTTCTCGTTCCTAACTATAGTTACCTCCCTTTATTGAAATCCGTTACATTTATTAGGCCTGCCACTTAGATATATACGGCATCTCTAATCTAATACTTTTTCGCATACATAGGGCAAATTGAGACAAATGTGAAGATAATACATTTCAGCTGAAATTTTGAAAAAAATATTGGCTATCCATACTTTGTAAAAATCATTATATCCAGGGGCGGCGCATGATTTCTCTATGGGGGGGGGGGGGGTTCGAGTTGATGATTTTTAGGCAGTAGGATTATGGGAAAGGGGCTCCTGGAAAATATTGAAATGTGAACAACTGTGAAAACCATTTCCTGACAATGTCAGTCCAAGTACGCTCATGTGCTTTTATATGTTTTGCTACAAATATAAGATCTCCCATCACCAAAGCGTGACAACTGGGGAAGTAGATGCAAGACATAAAGACAAGGATGGGGGACCCTGGAAGGTGATGGTTCATTTGGGGGAAATGGTTCCTCAGAAGGGATATTATAAATTGGACTGAAGTAGGGTTACATGATTTTGTCACAGTCATCCATGTTCTTAACATATACCATTTGAAAACAATGATATGCGTTAAGGCTATGTACATTGCCAGAACTATTTTATCATAAATTGCTTAACGATGCTGATTTAAACACTCGATATTTGTTCGATAATTCTCGTACATAAACATCTACAGATGTACAATGTACTGTTATGAATATTTAAATCAGCGGATTCAATGTATGCGACATTTGAATGAATTTGAACTCGAGTGAACATTAAAATAAATATCAAACTTAAGGTACTTCGTAATTTAAAGTTATTGGGTGAATATTTCAGACAGCAATATTGCTGGTCAATTTTGATGCAGAATTCATTTAATGCCCTATTACAGTCATTAACATTGAAAACCATTACAAGTGAGTACAACATAGGTCATTTTAATTCAATACATCATTATATTAAATATTTCCATGAATGAGATTGATAAAACATCAGTTCGTTGTAAACTGAACCTTTTATTTTTAGAAAAAAGTGAGTTATTACCCCCCTTTGTTTTGAAAATAGTATAATTTGTAATTTGTCTATACACAATACATGTTATAATAAGTATAAATATAATCTAAAAAATCTGACATGGTACGTGAAAATGTTAAAAATGCAGTGTACAATTCCATACCAGTTTTCTGAGAAAATTGCTGTGGTAATAAATATTGTTTGAGGAAATCTACATTAAAAGTCGATAGGTAGCTTGCGTACAAAATCACGAAAATAACACTGAACACATAGTCAGAAATCAAAGTCACTAAGTGTAAAACATTGTACTAATGTCCAATTATCAACATCATTAGTTCAGTCATTATATTTTGAACTCAAAATTTTTAATTCAACTTGAACGTAATTTGGGAAGTCGTATAAAGTAGCAATCACACACTTAATAACAAAGCGGATTGTCATAAACCTCTCAGTATATTAATTTTCTTGCGAGCTTCACTCAATTAAATATACAAAATTGGAAAATTAAACTACAGTGGTCTGAAGTACTAGACATTGAATTGTATTGTGGCAAGATATAAAATTGTTTTTGTCTCAAACACATTTTTGAAGAATTACGTATTAATGTTTAAGCTATGAAAATCTAAGTACAAATAAATCTCTATAGTATGGCGAACTGACTCAACTTTTCCTACCACGTTTTATTGCATGCCAAATGTTGTAATCAGGAAGTGTTTCGATCCTTTAGTCCTGGTATACTCTCTGGAGGGAGGGTCCGCTGTGGGAATTATTTAACTACATGTTAATTGCTGGCTTCAAGCTTTCTTTCTATCTTTGCATTCATAACCAACTGATGCCTCCTAAGTTGATTGCTTCAGTCTGCCAGCAGCTATCTTTCTCTCATAGCCAGTGAGTCCTATACGAAGCACTTCTTAGAAATAATATCCAGCGACCGTGCAAAGCAACATTTTAGAACACATATTGTAATTGTAATATAATGACTAGAGCCATCTTTCCAACAGCCGCTTGTTTAACTATGCTCTGTACTTGTCGTGGATGTTGTTGCCAGGTTCATATACTTTAAGGTAAGCATGAGAAGGGTAAATTTTGAGTAAGATGTATGCTGGTTTGGTACATGGTCCATGAGACTGCTTCTAGACATTTGGTAGTCATATATTGCGTTTAATTGAATTGAGAGGTGACTGGTATAGCGATGTGGTCGTGTGGGAGAAATCACCCAACACGTACATAGTCTGGTTTTTATATAGTAAGGCTTGATCAATAATAATTTGTTTATATTTTATAAGTGATAATCAACACAAATGTTATAAATCTCATTAACGTCGTTTTTATCATCTATATACGATTGATTCAATTACGTTATGTTCAGAATTATAAACTTTTATTTAGCATCACTGATTACTGATGAATAAATATTTGATGACATTGTTTATTGTATTATTGTTTCTACTTGCGGTAAATCAATAGCAATATAATCATTTATGTTAGCCCGTTTGGATTTTTTACGATATGAATTAATAAATTTGTCAAACAGCTTCAGAAATTACATTATGATAATGAAATAACTGTTTGTTTATTGATTTTTATTTACGCCATTTATCAACTATTAATAGTTGATACCCAGTGTGTGCAAAAGGAAATTGAAATTCTCGTGAAGTCAAATATAATCGTAATTCTTAAGAGCCAATCTTATGAGAAACATAGGGATTAATGTAGAAGATCAATTTGATTAATGATCAAAATAAAGACCGACTAAGCAACCTGCTACCGGTTTATTCCATACTGTAATGCCCTTCCACAAGGCCGGAAACTTCTCCATATTATCTAATCAATGGAGGATAATCGACATTATTGTCAAATTTTCAGGTTATACCCTTCCATGAAAATTTGACAATAATGTCGATTTTCCTACATTGATTAGATAATATGGAGAAGTTTCCGGCCTTGTGAAAGGGTAGGTGAGTACTGGTTATAGACAATGGTCCAGGAAAGCTAGGTTAGGTGCGCTGGACGCCGTAAAATGACCTAAATTGTGTTGACACGGCGTTAACTCCAATAAATAAAGTAATGTGAAGAAATATAAATACTGTCACGCAAGGGAGACCTTAAAAGTTCCGTATTACTGCATGCTCGTTAAAACAAAAACCAAACAAAAACAACAACAAAACCTCATAACATATAACTCTTTCTTAACTGTGATACTTTTTTGTTCGGTTTAACGTCAGAGAAACACAGTGTAAAGGCCATATTATGGCGATCAGTCAACCTACTCACCGTTCCTGGAAAGGCTGAATATCTGGATTTAGCTGTTACTAGGCACATACTTCCGTCAGTGAATGACACCTACCCAACATAATTAAGAATCAGTGGTAGGAGGAAGAATGGCCGTAGTCATGATCAAGCTCCACGAAAGTATGCCCTGACCGAGATTCGTACCCACACTCCCTCAATCAGTAGACTTGCGTGCTACAAATTAACTAGCCGAGGCTTGTGATACTTTCATAAAAAATTCGATGCAAAGTAGTAAATGCAGACGAAAAATTCTCAGACAGATAGCAATATTGAATTTTTGTTGTATTTTCAATTATCTCTTATTGTATTAAAATGCTCTTCGTCTTCAAAGGTTTACTTACAAAGTTGGTTTACTAGTGCCTTTCAGATCTGTTGAAATCATACTTCGTATTATCAGTTATACAGCATATTAGTATGATTAATGAAAATATGATAAAGTTAGGCTCTGTATACTAACATCTCCCTAGAGATAGTTATATATAGTAGCTACACTCTATTATATTGATATTTCAGTTTTAATTAGTTGAACAAAGGACTGGCCACAGACTCACTCTATCATGTATCGTTATGATATTTTGAGTCTAAAATACGAAACTCCCAATTATAATATTGTTAACATACGACGTCTAGTCATACAAATGTTCGTTTTTAAAAGTTGCTTTGTTATACTTAGCCCACGTAATATGTCCACAGCTATAATTTACTTTCGGAATATTAGAAAGTTACTTGATGAGAAATTAAAATGACGTTCATGAATCTAAGACAATAATTAAAGTCTGAATCTTAAAAAGTGGATAATTTTAACCTATACTCAGATGAGTACATTGTATATGACTTAGGTCGTCCAGGTACAACATCACAAAACTAAAGAATGAATTTAATTTTCTCATTTGCACTGACTTGTCACAGACTGAGACGTATCTAAAATGAACATAAATTGTCTTAATTTGGGGAAATATAAAAATACAACCTGCATCAACTTTTTATCAAATTACTATAATACTAAAATTGTAATGGAATAAAATACGATGTTTTCAACTGTCTCCACACAATTTCAACAACATACACTTTATTTTAACCCATTGCTGATAGTTGTAGAAATTTGCAATGAACTTTCGTTTCCAATATCCATTCATTTATCATAATGTGAAAACTAAAACATATTTGTTACAAAACATTATCTATAAACGCTAAAATCAATAATATTACGAATATTATACTCAATTTTGACTGTTAATGTCTTTCCCCCTTTTTTATACATCACATTTAAAATTGGAATACTATTACATAATGTGCATTGATCTATTACAAATCTTATACACATTTTTGTAATGTAGTTTGTATCAATAAAATTATATGACATAAATCATAATAGCAACTTATATGTTACAATAATCTTAAATAGCGTTCTTAAAGTATAATATCTTGCTGTCGATTATTTTGTATAGTCTTCAACAAAAGTAATAACATAAATCATAAACCGATGTGCTAAACACACATCAACGCCTATTTATCAAAGATCAATGTCATAACTCAGCCAAATTGTTCCATTTTGGCATATCGGATATTAGAAATATTTGGCTGAGCTATTCTTCATTGCCAGACAATGTTCTTATAAAATATGATATTACAGATAACATTCATAAAACATATAAAATCATTAAGTGTTCAAGTAAGGAGGTCCGCTCTTTTAGAAACTTTGATACGTCAACATTTGTAATGCGCATCAATCGAAACAATCGTTTCTAATATCCATTCAAAACATTGTATCATATTTTGAAAACTAAGACAATATTGGCCACATAAAATTATCTATAAACGTCAAAATCAATCATATCATAATTATTATACACAATATTGTCTGTAAATGTCTTTTGTATCGTTTTTATATATCCCATTTCGAGCTGAAATATTAATGCTTCATGAGTATTGATCAATAACAAATCTCACTCACGATTAGGAATGCATTATGTATCAATATAATTATATGACTTAAACATAAGATCAAACGAATAATCTAAAACAGCGTCCTTTAGGCATTATGTCTTGCTGTCGAATGCTTTGTATTGTATGAAACAATCACTAAGTCGATGTGCTAAACACACATCAACGTCCATTTATTAGATATCAATGCCTTAACTCAACACAATTATTTTTTTTGACATATCGATAATAAGAAATATTAGTTTGAGCTATTTTTATTGCCAGACAATGTTCCTATAAAATATGATTATGTACGTTACATCAAATCATTCAATGTTTAATTAGAATGTAAGGTAGGTGGCTCATAAAGAAATTTTGATACGTCAAGAAATATGTATCGTGTTGTTGCTATCAAGTAACTTGAAACAATTACAGAAGCAATTTTCGTATCATTGGTATTTACGATGTATTAAAGTTTAGCTGTTTACCATGAATAACCCAATCAAACAGAATAAGAATAAATGAAGCTAGAGTGAAGCACATGCCTCTAGATTAGAATATATAATCTCAAGTTACTAGATGATAGACAAATCATACAGATATAAGCTCTCCAGAGATAGAAAATACTCTCTCAAGTTTTGTGAAAATACTGTCTATAATCACAAACAATACTGGATTGATAGGTCTTATAGCCTTGATAATATTATACTACACAAATATACAGCAGTAAAAGCTTCTAAAATAATATGAAATATCCGAATCTGTAACAATAAATTGCTACATTTGAGTTCAACGAGTATTTATTTAAATCCATTTCTGATAGTTGTAGAAATTTTGCAATGTACACCAATCGAGACAATCGTTTCCAATATCCATTTATATATCATATTGTGAAAACTAAGACGATATTTGCCACATAAAATTATATATAAACGTCAAAATCAATCATATTTTAAATATTATCCACAATATTGTCTGTAAATGTATTTTTTATCGTTTTTATTTGTCACATTTCAAGCTGAAATATTAATGCTTAATGAACATTGATAAATTACAAATCTCAATTACGATTAGGGATGCATTTTGTATCAATAGAATTATATGACTTAAAGCATAAGAGCAACGTAAATATTACAATGGTCTTATATACATATATATATGTATATATATATATAATCTCAAGTTACTGGATGGCAGACAAATCTTATAGATATAATCTCTCTTGGGATAGATAATACTCTCTCAAGTTCTGTTAACATACTGTGTATAATCACAGGCAATACTGGATTGATAGGTCTAATAGACTTAATATTATTCAACTATACATATATACAACAGTAAAAGCTTTTAGACTAATGTGAAACATCCGATTCTGTAACAATAAATTGTTACATTTGTGTTCAACGAGCATTCGTTTATTTTGATAAGAAATGACAAATGCGGTTTTAAATTCAGATACAATAACATGCTATGCGTTCATTCTAACATACACTGTATTTCTTTTTGTCATTCATATAAAATACCTTCTGACAATGAAAACAAATATCAGTTTTCAAGCCTAAATTTTTTCTTGTATCTTCGTTACCCGATGTATCTGTTGTTAGACGTCATAAAGACTTCGCTAAACGGACGGGCTGTTGTCAAGCTACCAGAACTTAGTAATAACATACGAAAGTCGTTCCATATGGTGAATGTTTATGTTTAATAGCGTTGATTTGATACAAACGATAATTGTAAACCATATCATTTGAACTCACTTGTTAATTATTAAATTAATAAAATAAACTATCAACATTAAACCATTTGTAATTTTGTCTTCCATAAAGTACAAAACAATTAACATAATATATTTGGTCATTTATCATTGCATATACATGTATGCTTTGATTATTAACCGTTCCCTGTTGGGTTATTCTAGAGTCCCCGTGTAATCAGAGAGAGAGAGATGTAATTTGTTTTTAAAACAATCAATGATTACCAATGGACCAAAACAATCTCTGATATGACCTTTATTGTCACTTGTACCATACTATATTATGATAACATTATTATTGTATATGAATTTCTGTATTGTATTTTATGATTGATGTGATCTAACAAACATATTATAGTGAACATAAAATACAATACAGAAATATACGGCGAACATAACCGAAGTACACAGTACATTTCGTCTCACAATTTGCCATAAAGTAGTTTCAATAATAAAACAACGGTTGTATATATGATACCAACATAATGTATGACCGAAGAATATGATGGCTGAAATTACAAAATGGTTTTAGTAACGTTATATAAATCAAACAGAGTATACTATTTCAGTTTCATCTCTATTTTCTCGCATGCAATGTTCGTAGACTGTCTCTAATTCATATTGAACCATCATGTAAATCCTACTTTCAAGAGTACATTTTTGGATAAGATTGACAAATTAAACAATTGATCGAATAAAAAATGTTTTCAAATATCACTGGATATCATTTTCAAAAACAGCCACTTGTATCAGATAAAGCGATTCGTCCGCAGGGAAATCACAACAAACTGACCAGAACTCTAACAATCATGCGATAGAATAGATTTAGTTATTTCAATATACATGCTAATGTGTTATGTCTAGAAATCGTAAAAATCATACGTTAATTTGAGCAGGGGAGTTGGTAAAACACACGTCAAAGTTTGTTTGTTTGTTTGGGTTTTACGGCGCACCAACACAAAAAGGTCATATCGCGCCTCAAACGTCAAACACATGTACAATCATTTATAATACAGCTGTTTACCTTTTGTAAAGAGTGTTCGGACTTTATACGCCAGTCTATCGTCAACTTCATTATAGTGATATGAGTACGGTTGTTTATAACAACACCAACTTCAAAATTATCAAATACTCAAGAACTCGACATATAATTGTCACAAAGAACAATTGAATGTTTCAAGAGTCTTGTAATAAATAAATAAAGCTATACGCATTGTTATCAAATGTCACCCCTGTTTTCTGTTATATTAGAAAAGTATTGCACGTAGAATATAAATAATAAACATTTTTACAGTACACTGTTAGATAGTTACCGAAGAGCTTAACGTTTTAATCTTTCTTAGGCCTAAACGAGTCAATGCATAATCTTTTGCTATTTAGATCCACCAAATCCGGTATTTCATGCAATAATTACACAATCTTCACAAATCTGGAGAGTTTTATGTACCTCTTGGGAGGTTACAAGCTCTATCTGTTATCCTGATACATTAAGACATTTCATGTTTGATGATTTTTTGTGATAATGTATTGCTGTGTTACCCAATTTACCACAAAACTATGACATGAACTATAGTGTTGAATGCATGCTAATATAGTAATGTTCATTTCACGTACATAACAACATTACTGAAAATACCAAATGGATGTTTGAATGAGTAAATGGCTACTAAAGTAATTGCATTATCTATTATGTCAGTCAACAGTGATTTAGTGCTAATCAATATTATAATTGACATTTTTTTGTAACTTGTTTAAAAATATGACTTCCGTATTTTTTCATGGCCTCAGTAGAAATGGATAAAACTCCTTTAAATGACATAATGTAATTTTTTGAAACAAAAAAGGGAAATAAATCATGATTAATAATAATGGGAATTTACATCTTAGAAAGCTTCAATGCGACGTATTTTTTTCTAAAGCTAAGCAAAAACGTACATAAAAGGTGCCGTTATCAATACTAAAAGATAATATAAAGGTTACATGATAATCTGCAAATGTTTCAAACGTATGACGAATTTAAGTTAGATGAACTAATCTTCTTCAGAAACGCATTCATTTCAAATATGGCAAACTACCAGCTTTTAATAGATTTATATCCTCATTAGGATAATAAACTCATGACTAAAACTTAGTAATTCGGTTTTATTTTACTTAATGAGCAATCAATTGAACTTACAGCAAATCATCGAGATAAATAAGAAGTTTTTGCAAATTTAAGAGACAAGAACTATTTTCTAGTCATGTTTCTGAAGACTGTGATGGTGAACTCTAAATGTCAATACATTTACATAGATGTTTGTGTTGGTATTATGTTTGTGACGATTTTTCAGTTTTGTGAAATTGGTGCCTTTTAACCTCGCAAAATTTTCTGCAAAATATGTCTTTTCAATTTATTTATGCACAGAGTAAATAGGATTATTCCTATCGAGAACTTTATGAGGACAAAATTCCTTATCATTATGTGTCAGATGTTAAGTCTATTTGAACAAATATAGAAAACAATTTATAAGACAATTTCAAATAATCCAATATTTGATTATAAATAATGGTACGTAAATCAAAAGTAAAATTTCTGATAATATCATATGTTTATTCTTTCTACCTGAGCTAACAAAGATTATTCAAATGTTAAAACTTTTAATGTCCTATATTTATCTATATGTTTGTGAACATTTCTGATCACTGATTATATTTCCAGAAAATGATTTGATTGAATGTCTAAAAGACATATGTTAGAATGCACGAAGATTATTTTGTTGTTTACTACATTTGTCATTTCTTATTTTAAGAACATAGGAAAACTATTTGAAAAACTGCAACAGATTATTGTTACAGAATTGGATATTGCACATTATCAAAAAAAGCTTTTACTGTTGTATGTGCATGGCATTGAAAAATGTCATGTCTATTAGACCTATTAATCTAGTATTTCCCCCCTGGTTAGACAGTAGTTTCACAGAACGTGAGATAGTATTATCTATCCCAAGAGAGATTATATTTATAAGATTTGTCTGTCATCCAGTAACTTCAGATTACATAAATTCTGAGCTAGAGGCAATTGCTGTTTTGTAATTTCATTTATCCTTAAACTATTAGAGTAAATTAAGTAAAATCAATTCACCGTAAATAACAATGATACCAAAGTTGCCTACGTAAATTAATCAACAAACTCTATAGCTATAACTCGATACAATTGCTCAACGCATGCGAGTGTTTACAGGAGCGAAACCCCCAACATTCTATTTAAAAACTGAGTGATGTAATTTTATAAATTATATGTATAATCCCAACTTATAGTAATATTGTCTGGAAATGAGGAATATTTCAGCTAAATATTTCTTGTATCCGATATGTCAAAATGGAACAATTTATTTGTCTTGGTATGACTTTATGATAAATGGCCGTTGGTATGTGTTTAGCACATCTTAAGAAATATGTTATAGCGTTTGTTTATAACTATACAAAGCTACATACATTGTGACAGAAATGTCTGATGGACGCTATTTAAGATTATGTGTTCATTCAAATAGTTATTATGCCATATAAGCCATATAAACGGCAAGTGACATTTGTCTATGATCAATGTTAAGCAGTAAATAAATTTAGGAAATAAAGTAGTAATAGTTATATACATTCATATATGAAACATAAAAATTGTCCTTTTGTTTAATGCTTTTAATTGGGATATTTTGCCCACTAAGACTACTGTATCGTGAATAATGTAAAAAAGTAGCCAGAAGTGTTACTTTAGATATTGTCACGAGACGGTACTCATAAACATGTACATATATGTTTTTGTGGTATCTTATAACTCTATTACAAATGATGCAAAATGTATTCCATATTGTACGCACGTGCTTTGATAAATGAATGCACACCAAGCATTAATATATAAGGTCATTAGCTTGAAATGTAATATATGAAAACGATATAAAAACATTCACAGACAAAACTGGGTAAATTATTCATAACATGATCGTTTTTTGATGTTTATTCATAATGGTATGTGACAAATATTGCCTCAATTTTTCCATCGTGATAAATCAATGGATATTAGAAACAAAAGTTTTTGATTGATGTACATTGCAACATTTCTACAACAATCAGCAATGAACCGAAGTAATTGTCTGTTGTTGAAAATGTTTATCTTATAGTGAGGCGACAATTGAAGTGTTCAGTATTTCATTATAGTTTTGATAATTGTATAAAATAAAACAAATGTTTCCCGTAGTAATACCTTTCTGTCTGTGACAAGACAGTGGAAAATACAATTTTTTAATTCATTCTCACATTTAGTGATGTGTAAAGAAGACCTTAGTCAGCTAAGAATTTGTTCAAATGATCGCCACTTGTAGATTCTGACTTCAATGTGTCTCCGATTCATGAACGTCATTTCAATTCCATATTTAATTACTTTCCGATGTACTGAAAGTTAATTATGCCTGTGAACAAACGTGGGCGCAGTTAGACAAAGTAATATTTAAAAACGAATTGTATTATACATAGACGTCGTATTTTATAATTTGGAGTTAAGTATTTTAGATTGAAAATATCATAGTGATACAATTAGATATTCCGTAGCCAGTCTTTTGTATTATTAATCAAGCGTGATGTTACTTAAATAAAATGTAGTTCTAATAACTTTCTAATTAACGTGACATTATAAGTGAATGGTATACAATCATCTCTATGAAATTGTTATTTCATATAGCCTTTACTTTATCATATTTTCAATACTTACATTTTTTCTATTTAAGTGATCGTAAAACTTGATTGAGCTAACCATGCAAATCTTATTCATTGTGAAATAATTATTAAAACGGAAATTGCTACATTTTATGAATGTCTGTGTTTATATATCATGTATTGATGAAAATATTAAATGTGAATTATTTTATTGGATTTCTCATGTCAATTATTTCAAACGGTTTATTAAACCATGTGTAATTTTACCATTCAAGTGCAAAACCATTAACATTCACCGTAATTAATCAATGAATAGACGCTTTGGTTACTAAAAACGGACATGTTAAAACTGATAGAAATCGTGTCACCAGGGTGTGATTCTTATTTGCCCGACTTTTCCGACTCGTACATGTATGTCCATGAACATGTAAATATATCCATCACACTTGTCCATGGGCAATTATTTTTAGCAGTAAACATACAATATTTTACGTTTGGACAAGGTCATATTTATTCCGAACGAGTTGATATTTAGATGCCATTTGTCCGTGGACAAGCAGAAAAAACGTGTAATTCTACACCCCTGTGAGTGTACAATAAGGGACCTTTGTCAGTTATTTCCCCTTGTATACTCTTCAAATAGATAGTTTCAGTTACTTGGATTACTCGGATTTTACCCTTACTTTTCAATGTCAATTTACCACAATTAATCTTAAAAACGTTTTTTGTAAATCATTTAATTTGTTTGAAATTCAAGTTAAGTAATTTTAGTATAAAGAACTATCTAAATTTCATCACTTCTGTTAATATCGTCAGTAACAAGAAAGATATTAGATGAAATATTTTGTTATGCTTACATAAAACTTCAATGATAAAATCCGAAGATTCCAACTGTAAGAACTTACTAACCAATTGGATTGCTTCAGATTTTATCAAAGAAAGAAAACTGACTAAAATCCCTTATTACATACCAGTTTTCTGAGAAAATATCCGTGGTCATAAAAATTGTTTTGTCTAAGGAATAATCTACCTTAAAATTCGATATGTAGCTTGCGTACAGAAGCACGACAATAACACTGAACAATAGTCAGAAATCAAGGTCACTAAGCTAAGTGTAATACTAATGCTCTATTATCACCATCGTTCAATCATTATACTTGAACTAAAAATTCTGAATTCTACTACAGCATAATTTAAGAAGACTTATTGAGTAATGATCACACACTTTAAAACAAATGGATTGTTATAAACCTTACAGTATATTAATTTTCCTTTGAGCTTCACTCAATTAAATAGACAAACATGGAAAATTAAACTACAGTGGTCTGAAGTATTAGACATTAAATTGTCTTGTGGCAAGATATTAAACTGCTTTTGTCTCCAACACATTTTAAAGAATTACGTATTCATGCTTTAGCTATGAAAATCTCAGTTCGAGTTAAATCTCTATAACACGGCAAACTGACTCAACTTTTCCTACCACGTTTTATTGCATGTCAAATACTGTAATCAGCAAGTGTTTCGCTCTTTTAGTCCTGGTATACTCTCTGGGGGGAATCCGCTGTGGGAATCATTTAACTACATATTAGTTGCTGGTTTCCAGCTATCCTTTTATCTTTGCATCCATAACCAACTGACGCCTCTTCAGTTTATTGCTTCAGTCTGCCAGCAGCTATCTTTCTCCCATAGCCAGTGAGACATATACAAAGCACATTATACTTCGTAGAAATAATATCCAGCAACCGATGATAATTGATAATAATTTGTCTATATTTTATAAGTGATAACACAAATGTTATAGATCTCATTAATGTCTTTTTATCATCTATTTACGATTGATTCAATAACGTTTTATTCAGAATTATAAACTTTTATTTAGCATCACTGGTTATTGCTAAATAAATATTTAATAGCATCGTTCATCATATTATTGTATTAATGTTTTTACTCGTTGTAAATCAATAGCAATATAATCATTTGTGTTTTTTGATTATATTTATGATATGAATTAATGATTTTATCAAACAGCTTCAAAATTACATTATGATAATGAAATAACTGTATGTTTATTGATTGTGTTATTTACGCCATTCAATATGTGCAAAAGGAAATTTAAATACTCATGAAGTCAAATGTGTTCGTAATTCTTATGAGCCAGTCTTATGAGAAACTTAATGATCAATGTAGAAGATCAATTTGATTAATGATCAAAATAAAGACCGATTAAACAACCTGCCACCAGTTTTCCCACACTGTGATGTGAAAAAATACTATGATTTGTTTGCTATTTCAACAGTTCTCAGCTTTGTTTGGCATTGTCATTTTTGTAAAGTTTTACTAGAAATCGATTGTCATGGTACCTTTACTTTATAACATCCGATCGTTGGAAATTACATTTTTTGAAACAAATCATTTGTATGACAATTTTTTCTATTCATTTCCCTTTTTGTTATAAAACTGACGACTTTATTTTGAAATTAGTATTGACGTTTGTCTCTAAGTTTCACACCAACATGGTTAAAATCTGAAATATTAATTTAAAAAACCAAATGGAAATTGACAGCAAAATACAATACTGTCACGCAAGTTTCAATCGTATTAGAAATACCACAAGGGAGACCGTAAAAGAAGACAGTTCCGTATTACTGCTCGTGAAAAAAACACACAAAAAACAAAGCAAAAAAAACGACGTCAAAACATAATAGTTCTTTCTTAACTGTGATACATTTTTTTCGGTTTAACGCCAGAGAAACACATTGTACAGCCCATATCATGGCGATCAGTCAACCTACTCACCTTTCTTGGAAAGCTGCATATCTGGATATAGCCGTTAACCAGTTACTAGGCACATATTTTCGTCAGTAACTGACAACTGCCCCACATAATTAAGAATCAGTGGTAGGAGGAAGAATGGTCGTAGAATGTCATGACCAAGCTCCACGAAAGTATGCCCTTGCGGGAATCGTACGCACTACTATTCTAACAGTAGACTTGTGCGCTTCCAGCTAAGCTAGCCGAGGCTTGTGATACTTTTATGAAAATTCGATGCAAAATAGTAAATGCAGATGAAAAATTCTCAGACAGATAGTAATCTTGAATTTCTGTTTTATTTTCAATTACGTCTTATTGTATTAAAATGCTTTTTGTCTTCAAAAGCTATAATTAAACTTGGTTTACTAATGCCTTTCTGATCTATTGAAATCATATTCTGTATAATCAGTTATACAGCATATCAGTATGATTATTGAAAATATGATAAAACAAGGCTCTGTGTACTAACATCTCCCTAGAGATAGTTATATATGATAGCTACACCCTATTATAGTGATATTTCAGTTTTAATTAGTTGTACAAAAGACTGACCACAGACTATCTATATCGCTATGATATTTTTAATCTAAAATACTAAACTCCTAATTATAAAAATGTTAACATACGACGTCTATTCATAATACAACTGTTTTTTACGACTTCGCCCACGTAATATGTCCGCATCTATAATTTACTTTCAGAATATTATAAAGTTATTAGATGAGTATATGCCTTAAGTCGTCCGCGAACAACATCATAAAACATAAACATTAGATTGAATTTATTTTTTCACGCCAACTTGTCACAGACTGTTGAGTTGTAGAAATTTTACAATGTGCACCAATCATAACACTCGTTTCCAATATCCATTCATATATCATAATGTAAATACTGAGACAATATTTGTCACATAATATTATCCATAAACGTCCAAAGAAATTCTAATTGTTATAACTGTTATACTTAATATTGTCTGTAAATGTCTTTTATATATCACATTTCAAGCCCGAATACTAATACCTAATGTGCATTGATTTATTACAAATCTCACACACGATTTGGAATGCAGTTTGTATCAATAGATTTATATGACTTAAAACGTAAGAGCAACTTAAATGCTGCCATAATCTTACAAGCGTCTTTTATGCATTATGTCCTGCTGTCAGTTGCTTTGTACGGTCTAAACAAACGCTAAACATATTTCATAAGTCGATGTGCTAAACACACATCATTGCCCATTTATCAAAGCCATAACTCAGCCAAATTGTTGACTATCTTTGATGATTATGTATATTACGTCAAATCATTCAGTGTTCAAGTAACTTAAAACAATTAAAAAGGCACTTTTCAAATCATTGTTATTTACGATGAATTATTTTTTTATCTGTTAAGTATGTATAATCCAATCGAACAGAGTAAGGGTAAATGAAGGTACAAAGAAGCACACTCTAGCTTAGAATATATGTAATCTCAAGTTACTGGATGGCAGACAAAACATCTAGATATGAGCTCTTCAGGGATAGAAAAGACTCTCTCAAGTTTTGTGAATATACTGTCTATAATCACAAACAATACTGGATTGATAGGTCCAATAGGCTTGATATTATTCAACTACATCTGTATACAACAATTTAAGCTTTTAGAATAACGTAAAATGTCCGATTCTGTAACAATAAATTGTAACATTTGTGTTACATACGTATATTTTGATAAGGAATGCCAAATGCTGTATCAAATTCTGTAAATAATAAAATTCTATTCGTTCATTCTGACATATCAATATATCTTTTTGGCACTTAACATCTTATGACAATGCAATCAAATTTCAGAAATCAAGTTTAATTATTTGAAAAAATCTTCGTTATCCTATGTATTTGTTGTAAGACATCCTAACGACTTTGTTAAACGAACAGACTGTTGTTAGATTATCAGAATTTAGTGATAAAACGGAAATTGTTCCATATGATGTGTGCAAATGTTTTAATGCTTTGTGTAGATACAAATGATAATTGTAAACCTGATCATTGAAATTCACTTGTCAATAAAAAAATAATCAAAATAAATTATTAATATAAAACCATTTGTAATTTTGTCTTCCATAAAGTACAAAACAATTAACATAATATATTTGGTATACATGTATGCTTTGATTATGAACCGTTCCCTATTGGGTTATTCTAGAGTCCCCGTGTAATCAGAGAGAGAGAGAGAGAGAGATGTAATTTGTTTGTAAAGCAATCAATGATTACCAATGGACTTCAACAATCTCTGATATGACTTTTATTGTCAATTGTACCATACTATAGTATGATTACATTATTATTGTATATAAATTTCTGTATTGTATTTTATGATTGATGTGATCTAATAACTTATTTTAGTGAACATAAAATACAATACAGAAATATACGATGAACATTACCGTAGTACACAGTAACTTTTCGTAACACAATTTGCCATAAAGTAAGTTCAGTAATAAAACAACGGTTGTATATATAATACCAACATAATGTATGACCGACGAATATAATGGCTGAAATTACAAAATGGTTTTAGTAACGTTATATAAATCAAACAGAGTATACTATTTCAGTTTCAACTCTATTTTCTCGCATGCAATGTTCGTAGACTGTCTCTAATTCATATTGAACTATAATGTAAATCCTACCTTTAAGAGTACAATTTTGGATACGATTGACAAATTAAACAATTGATCGAATAAAAAAGTGTTTTCAAATATTAATGAATATAATTTTCAAAAACAGCCACTTGTATCAGATAAAGCGATTCGCCCGCAGGGAAATCACAACAAACTCACCAGAACTCTAACAATTATGCGATAGAATAGATTTAGTTATTTTCAATATTAATGCTAATGTGTTATGGCTAAAAATCGTAAAAAATCATACGTTAATTTGAGCAGGGCAGTTGGTAAAACACACGTCAAAGTTTGTTTGATTGTTTGTTTGGGTTTTACGGCGCACGAACACGAAAAGGTCATATCGTGCCTCAAACGTCAAACACATGTACATCATTTATAATACAGCTGTCTACCTTTTGTAAAGAATGTTCGGACTATATACGCCAGTCGATCGTCAACTTCATTATAGTGATATAAGTACGGTTGTTTATAACAACACCAACTTCAAAATTATCAAATACTCAAGAACTCGACATATAATTGTCACAAAGAACAATTGAATGTTTAAAGAGTCTTAAATGAAACTATACAAATTGTTATCAAATGTCACCCCTGTTTTCTGTAATATTAGAAATGTATTGCACGTAGAATATAAATAATAAACATTTTTACAGTACACTGTTGGATAGTTTCCGAATACCTTAACGTTTTAATCTTTCTTAGGCCAAAAGGCGTCATTATTCTTTTGCTATTTAGATCCACTAAATCCAGTATTTAATGTAATGATTACACAATCTTCACAAATCTTGAGAGTTTTATGTACCCCTCGGGAAGTTACAAGCTCTATCTGTTTTCCTGATACATTAAGACATTTCATGTTTGATGATTTTTTGTGATAACGTATTGCTGTGTTACCCCATTTACAACAAAAGTATGACATGAACTATAGTGTTGAATGCATGCTAATATAGTTATGTTCATTTCACGTACATAACGACATTACTGAAAATACCAAATGGATGTTTGAATGAGTAAATGGCTACTAAAGTAAATGCATTATCTATTATGTCTGTCAACAGTAATATAGTGCTAATCAATATTTTAATTGGCTTTTTTGTAACTTAATTAGAAATGGTTTCCGGTTTTTTTTCATGCCCTAAGTGGAAAAGAATAAATACTTCTTAAAATGACATAATGTAATTATAGAAAACAACAAAAGAAATGAATCATGACTAATTTTAATGGGAATTTACATCTAAGAAAGCTAAAAATGCGACGTAATTTTCTAAATCTAAGCAAAAACGTACATAAAAGATGCCATTACACTCATAAGAATTTAGGTTAGATGATTTCATCATCTTCAAAAACGCACTCATTTCAATAGATGGCAAACTACCAGCTTTTAATAGATTTATATCTTTATTAAGATTATAAACTCATGGCTTAAACGTAGCAACTCTCTTTTATTTGACCTAATGTGCAATCAATTGAAAATACAGCAAATCATCGAGACAAATAAGAATTTTTGCAAATTTTAAAGACAATCACTATTTTCTAGTCATGTTTCTGAAGATTTTGATGGTGAACTCTAAATGTCAATACATTTACATAGATGTTTGTGTTGGTATTACAGAGAAATGGTTGTGACGATTTTTCAGTTTTGTGAAATTGGTGCTTTATAACCTCGCACAATTTTCTGCAAAATATTTCTTTTCAATTTATTTATACACAGAGAAAATAGGATTATTCCTATTGAGAACTTTATGAGGACGAAATTCCTTATCATTATGTGTCAGATGTTAAGTCTATTTGAACAAATATAGAAAACAATTTATAAGACATATTTCATTTAATCCTATATTTGATTATAAATAATGGTACGTAAATCAAAAGTAAAATTTCTGATAATATCATATGTTTATTCTTTCTCCCTGAGCTAACAAAAATTATTTGAATGTTAAAACTTTATATGTCCTATATTTATATGTTTGTGAACATAATTTCTGATCACTGATTATATTTCCAGAAAATGTTTAGATTAAATGTCTAAAAGATATATGTTAGAATGCACGAAGATCATTTTGTTGTTTACTGCATTTGTCATTTCTTATTTTTAGAATATAAGAATACTCGTTGAAAAACTGCAACAGATTATTGTTACAAAATTGGATATTGCACTTTATTAACAAAGCTTTTACTGTTGTATGTGCATGGCATTGAATAATGTCAGGTCTACAAAACCTATTAATCTAGTATTTTTCCTGTGGTTAGACAGTAGTTTCACAGAACGTGAGATAGTATTATCTATCCCATGAGAGATTATATTTATAAGATTTGTCTGATTACATAAATTCTAAGCTAGAGGCAATGATGTACTGCTTGTAACTTTATTTATCCCTGAACTATAAGAGTAAATAGAGCAAAATCAATTCATCGTAAATAACAATGATACCAAAGTTGCCTACTTAAAAGAATCAACAAACTCGATAGCAATAACTCGATACAATTGCTCAACGTATCCGAAAGTTAACAGGAGGAGCAAAAACCCAACATTCTGCTTTAAAACTGAATGGTGTGATATGATATATTATTTGTATAATCAAATCTTATAATAACATTGTCTGGAAAAAAGAAATATTTCAGCAAAATATTTCTTATATCCGATATGTCAAAATAGATCAATTTATCTGACTTTTGGAAATAATCTATGATAAATTCAGCGTTTGTATGTGTTAAGCACATCTTATGAAGTAAATTATAGCGTTTGTTTATAACTATACAAAGCTGCATACATTTTGACATAAATGTCGAATGAACGCCATTTAAGCTGTTTTATGTTTTCATTTAAATAATTATTATGCCATTTAAGTCATTAAAGCGGCAAGAGACATTTGTCTATGATGATTTTTCGTAAGTAAATAAATTTAGTAGATAAATAATGATATAAATATACATTTATATACATGTATGAAACATAAAAATTGTTCTCCTGAGTAATGCTTTTAATTGCGTAATTTTAGTAGCCAAAAGTGTTACTTAAGATATTGTCACGAGACGGTACTCATAAACATGTACATTTATTTTTTGTGGTATCTTATAACTCTATGACAAATGATGCAGAATGTATTCCAAATTGTACGCAAGTGTTTTGACAAATAAACGCATACCAAGCATTAATACTTCATTTTGAAATGTGATATGTGAAAACGATATAAAAAACATTTACAGACAAAATTGAGTATATTATTTATAATATTGTTGTTTTTAATGTTTATTCATAATGGTATGTGACAAATATTGTCTCAAGTTTTCAATCGTGATAAACGAATGGATATTAGAAACAAAATTGTTTAATTGATGTACATTGCAACATTTCTACAACAATCAGCAATGAACCGAAGTAATTGTCAGTTGTTGAAAATGTTTATCTTATAGTGAGGAGACAATTGAAGAGTTCAGTATTTCATTATAGTTTTGATACTTTTATGAAAAAAACCAAATGTTTCCCGTAGTAACATTTCCCATTTTAGATACCTTTTTGTCTGTGACAAGACAGTGGAAAATACAAATTTTTAATTCATTCTCAAATTTAGTGATGATGTGTAAAGAAGACCTTAGTCAGCTAAGTATATGTACAAATGATCGTCACTTGTAGATTCTGACTTCAATGTGTTTCCGATTCAAAAACGTCATTTTAATTCCATTAAATTACTTTCCGATGTACTAAAAGTAAATTATTCCTGTAAACATACGTGAGCGCAGTAAAACAAATTAATGTTTAAAAACGAATTGTATTATGTATAGACGTCGTATTTTATGATTTGGAGTTAAGTATTTTAGATTGAAAAAAATATTACAATGATACAATTAGATATTATGTAGCCAGTCTTTTGTATAATTAATTAAACGTAATGTTACCATATTAAAATGTAGATCTAATAACTTTCCAATTAACGTGACATGATAAATGAATGGTATACAACCATCTCTATGGAACTTTTAATTTATAGAGCCTGTACTTAATCATATTTTCAATACCTATATTTTTCTATTTAAGTGATCGTATAAAACTTGATTGAGCTAACCATGCAAATTATTATTCATTGTGAAATAATAATAAAAACGGAAATTGCTACATTTTATGAATGTCTGTGTTTATATATTATGTATTGATGCAAATAATAATTGTGAATTATTTTATTGGATTTCCCTTGTCAATTATTTCAAACGGATTATTAAACCATGTGTAATTTCGACATTCAAGTGCAAACCCATTAACATACTAGGTAATTAATCATTGAATGAATGCTTTAATTACTAAACCCCTGTTGGGTCATTCTAGAGCTCAGATGTAAATGATCAATTCCATTTCTTTCCTTATTATATTGTAAATAGACAGCATTTACATATTGAAATTATTGTATTAAAAACATATTTCCTAAAAATGCAGTTTATCATGAATAAAGTACATACGTTTTGATAAGATAAAGGACACAATGTAGTTTTTAGATACAATTTGACTGGCGTAAATAGTTCTGAAAACTCTATACAAAAGTCAAATTTGATTTTACATGTATATGACGTTATATATATAATGGTTTACAAACTCCCCTGCTCAAATCAGCGTATAACATGTACGAATTCTAACCATAATGCGTTTGTATGTATATGGATATGACAAAATCTATATTATCGCATAATTGAACAAGAGTTTTGGTCATTTTCTTGTGATTTCCCTGTGGACAAATCACTTTTCCTGACATGTTAGCTAACTATTCAACAATAGCGAAGTCGCCTATACAAAATACTGTACATAGTCGATACAATAAGCTGTTTTTTGAAAATTGTATCCAATGGTTTTTGAAAACAAATTATTTCTATTTATTTTATTAGATCAGTTGTTTTATTTGTCAATCTTCTCTAATTCTTCATCGTAGTTAAATATGCATCACAATAGACTGCATACATTGCAGAAAAAAGAATTAAAACTGAAATAGTATACTCCGTCTTTTTTTAACGCCGTATTCAACACATATTTAGGTCATACATACGACGGTCAGCTCTTCCTACTATAGGTTTCCTGGACACTTTTCTATCACCAGTACTAACTTTTCCTACCACGAGTCTGACAACTCATGTATAGGGTATGACCTACCGCGATCGGGCTCGAACCCGCGATCTCCGGATTCGAAGTCAGACATGCTTACCACTACGCCACGGCCGCGGCTATACACTCTGTCTGATTTATATATTGTTACTAAAACCATTTTGAAATATCAGACATTATGTTATATTATACGAGATTTTGTTAGTTTATTATATACGACTGTTGTTTTATTACCAAAACTACATTGTAGCAAATTGTGAGACGAAATGTTATAGTGTATTTCAGTAATATTCGCTATAATTTGTTAGTTAGATCACATCCATCATAAAATACAATACAGAAATTCATAAATAAGAAAAATGTAATCATAATATAGAATGGTACAATTGACAATAAAAGCCATATCAGAGATTACTTGAGTCCATTGTGTATTTGGTAATCATTGATAGTTTTTAAACAAATTACATCTCCTACTGATCATTCACAACGGGGCTCTCGAATGACACAACAAGGAACTCTTAATAATCAAATCATACATTAAATGATAAATGACAAAGTGTATTAATTGTTTTGTACTTTACGGAAGGCAACATTACAAATGGTTTAATACTAATAATTCATTTTGATTATTAAATAATTTACTAGACAATTCCTATGATATGGTTCACAATTATCATTTGTTTCAATACAAACATTTAAACATTTACACTCATCATATTGAACGGAACTATTTCCGTTTTTATTTCTTAATTCTGATTACTTAACAACAGCCCGTTCATTTATCTAAGTCGTTAGAACGTTTTACTACAAATACATTGGAAACTATACATTATTCTAAAAGGTTTTACTGTTGTAGATAGGTGTAATTGAATAATATCAAGACTAGTAGACCTATCAATCCAGTATTGTTTGTGATTATAGACAGTATTTCCATAAAACTTGAGAGAGTATTATCTATCCCAAGAGAGGTTATATCCATGCGATTTTATATATATTCTAATCTAGAGGCAATGGGCCTCTCTGTAACTTCATTTATTCTTATTCTGTTTGATTGGGTTAATCATGGTAAACATATAAAATTTAATACATCGTAAATAACAATGATACGAAAATTGCTTTTGTAATTGTTTCAAGTTACTTGATAGCAACAACACGATACATATTTCTTGACGTATCAAAGTTTTCTATATGAGCCACCTCCATTACATTCTTATTAAACATTGAACGATTTGATGTAATGTACATGATCATATTTTATAAGAACATTGTCTGGCAATGAAGAATAGCTCAGACAAATATTTCTAATATCCGATATGTCAAAATGGAACAATTTGGCTGAGTTATGGCATTGATCTTTGATAAATAGGCGTTGATGTGTGTTTAGCACATCGATTAATGATTTATGTTATAGCGTTTGGTTAAGACTATACAAAGCAACTGACGGCAGGATATAATGCCTAAAAGACGCTTTTTAGGATTATGGTAACATATAAGTTGCTCTTATTTTTTATGTCATACAAACGGGGTAGAGACCTTTGAATATGATGATTTTTAAGAAGTGAATAATTTAACAAAAAAAATGATGTGATATCAATATAACTGCATATATGAAAACTTAAAAACTGCCCTTTTTGTGATACATTTAATTGAGATATTTTTGCCTATTTAGGCTACTACTCATTCATTATGATTATGCCAAAAGTAACCAAAAGTGTTTTTTTGAATGGATATCACTAGGTGCTACTCATGTACTCCTATATACATCGTTAGTATAGTATATTTAATTATAATATTACAGTAAATCATATCACAAATGTCTATTGATACAAACTGCATTCTAAATCATGGGTGAGATTTATAATTGATCAATGCACATTAAACATTAGTATTCCAGCTTAAAATGTGATATATAATTATGAAAACGACGAAAAAAGACATTTATACAGACGAAACTGAAAATAATATTCATAATATGATTGATTTCGACGTTTATAGATAATGTTATGTGACAAATATTGTCTCCATTTTTATATCATGATAAATAAATGTATATTGGAAACAAAACGTTTTGATTGATATACAATATTTTCACAACTATCAGCGATTAATCTAAATAAAGTATATGTTGTTGAAATTGTGTGGCAGCAGTTTGATACAGGTAGTACTTTTATAATCCATAAAACATATAGAAAATTGATGTTAATTTTAGATACGTTCCAGTCTGTGACAAGTCAGTGCGATTGAAAAAAATTAAATTCATTCTTTAGTTTGTGATTTTGTTCGTGTACTCATCTTAGTATAAGTTCTAAGGATCCACTATTTCAGATTCAGACTTTAATTAGTGTTTTAGATTCATGAACGTCATTTTTTTCTAATCAAGTAACTTTCTAATATTCTGAAAGTAAATTATAGCCGAGGACATATTACGTGGGCGAAGTATTACAAAGCAACTTTTAAAAACGAACATTTGTATGACTAGACGTCGTATGTTAACAATATTATAATTGGGAGTTTCGTATTTTAGACTCAAAATATCATGATGATACATGATAGAGTGAGTCTGTGGTCAGTCTTTTGTATAATTAATTAAAACTGAAATATCACTATAATAGAGTGTAGCTCTGATAACTTTCTAATTAACGTAAAATGATAAGTTAAGAATATATAACTATCTCAAGGGAGTTGTTAGTATATAGAGCCTTACTTTATCATATTTTCAATAATCATACTGATATGCTGTATAACTGATTATACGGAATATGATTTTAATATATTTTAATGGCACTAGTAAGAAAGTTTGTAAGTATAGCTTTTGAAGACGAAGAGCATTTCAATACAATAAGATATAATAGAAAATACAACAGAAATTCAATTTTGCCATCTGTTTGAGATTTTTGTCCGGTTTTACTACTTTGCATTGCATTTTTTAATATAAGTATCACAAGGTAGCTCAGTAGGTAGTCTACTTATCGAACGGTAGTGGGTTTCCCTGGCGGGGCATACTTTCGTGGAGCATGGTCTTGACATTCTACGGTCATTGTTCCTCCTACCACTGATTCTTAATCATGTTGGGCAGGTGTCAGTCACTGACGGAAGTATGTGCCTAGTAACTGTTTAACAGCTAAATCCAGATATTCAGCTTTTCCAGAAACGATGAGTAGGTTGACTGATCGCCATAAAATGGCCTTTACACTGTGCTTTTTCGGCGTTAAAGCGAACAAAAAAAATGTCACAGTTAATAAGAGTTATATGTTTTGACGTTTTATATTGTTTTTTTGTGTCTTCTTGTACGGTCTCCCTTGTGGTTTTCTAATACAATTGTTTCTTGCGTGACAGTATTTTATTTTGTTGTCGATTTCCATTTGGTTTTTTAAATTAATATTTCAGATTTTAACAATGTTGGTGTGAAACTTAGGGACAGACGTCAATACTAATTTCACAATTAAGTCACCAGTTTTATAACAAAAAGGAAATGAATAGAAAAAATTGTCATACAAATGATTTGTTTCAAAAAATCTAATTTCCAATGATCGGATGTTATTAAATAAAAGTACCATGACAATCGATTTCTCGTAGAACTTTACAAAAATGACAATGCCAATGACTTTATCTGAGAACTGTTGAGTTAGCAAACAAATCAAAGTATTTATTTTTCTTCACATCACAGTGTGGAAAAAACTGGTAGCTGGTTGTTTAATCGGTCTTTATTTTATCATTTATCAAATTGATCTTTTAAATTGAACCTTATGTTTCTCATAAGGCTGGCTCTTAAGAATTATAAACATGTTTGACTTCACGAGAATTTCAATTTCCTTTTGAACATACCGAGTAGCAACTATTAATAGTTGATAAATAGCGTAAATAACACAATAAACAAACAGTTATTTCATTACCATAATGTAATTTCTGAAGCTGTTTAATAAATTCAATTACTCATATCATAAATAAAATCCAAAACGGGCTAACATAAATGATTATATTACTATTGATTACCGCAAGTAGAAATATTAATACAATAAACAATGTCATCAAATAATAATTCAGCATTAATCAGTGATGCTAAATAAAAGTTTATAATTCTGAACATAGCGTTATTGAATCAATCGTATATTGATGATAAAAACGACGTTAATGAGATTTATAACATTTGTGTTGATTATCACTTATAAAATATAGACACATTATTACCAGGCCTCACCAGATGTAAAACCGGACTTTTACGTGTTAAGTGCTTTCTCCTTCAAGACCTCCTCACTATATCAATCACCTTTCTTTTCAGTTAAACACAATAAATGACTACAAATAATCAATAAGCAGTATCACGGACCATGTACCAAACCACTATACATCTGTTTTAAAAGTTACCCTTGTCATGCTTACCTTAAAGTATATGAACCTGACAACAACATCCACAACAAGTATTGAACATAGTTTAACAAGCGGCTGTTGGAAAGATGGCTCTAGTCATTACATTACAATATGTGTTCTAAACTATTGCGTTGCACAATCGCTGGATATTATTCCTACGAAGTATGATGTGCTTAGTATAGGACTCACTGGCTATGAGAGAAAGATAGCTGCTGGCAGACTGAAGCAATCAACTGAAGAGGCAACAGTTGGTTATGAATGCAAAGATAAAAGGAAAGCTGGAAGCCAGCAATTAACATGTAGTTAAATGATTCCCACAGCGGACCCGCCCCCCAGAGAGTATACCAGGACAAAAGGATCGAAACTCTTGCTAAATACAGTATTTGACGAGCAATAAAACGTGGTAGAAAAAGTTCATTCAGTTTGCCATGTTATGGAGATTATATTCGACTATAACAGCTATGGGGTGACATAATTTACATGGGCGACATTCCTTTTGTTAAACAATAACCTGAAGAATTTCAGGTAGAATGTTTCGTTCATAGAGAAATCACACAATACAGACAAAAAATCTAATAAATCATGCGATAACATAGACTCTGTCACATCAGTAAACATGTAAATTCATTATAGCTACCTGTCATTTAATAATCTCTTGCTATTTATCATCACACTACTTAGTCATACAAAATAAGGTAGACATGACCGTCAACAACATTCTGAACAAATATGTAAAATGCAGTATTAATATTATCGAGAATGATTACCATTTTATATTAACATGTCCAAAATAATATAAACATCTTAGAAAAAACGGTACTACTACACATTCCCCACAATTCAAAAAATTACAAATCTCATGTCAAAACAGTCTAAACAGACAGTATGAAATACATATATCATGCGAATAACCTTGGAAACCAAAAATAATTAAAATGATGTAAAATTCTATTGCTCCTGTTAAATTTCAATAAAACTTACATGTAACCACTGTTTCATACCATGTTTTACATTATATGCTTATTCTTGTTATTTTGCTATAAACATTGCAAATTGTTTTATGTTATAAATTATATTGACTTCTATTGTATTAAGGTCCACCCAATTCGGTATTTCCAGTTATAATTATACAATCTTCTCAAAAATTAAAACTATCATGTACCTCTTGGGAGGTTATACCTCCAAGCTATGTCTGCTTTCCTGTAACATATAAATTACGAGTTTGATTTTTACTTTTAGATATTTAGAAAATGTATGGTTGTGTACCTCCATATCCCATACAACTATGTCATTAACAATAACTTTGAATGCATGCTATTATGATATTATTAATTGAAGCGTACATTTCGTCATTACTTAAATGCCTCATGGAATTTTGAATGATAAAATTATTATTACAGTAAATGCATTATCTATATATTATAGATTGGCCAAACAAATGTCGATTTTAAATAAGACAGTTTCATCTTCTTTAGCATTGAAATCCCATGCAAGATGCCATGCTATAAAGCTTTTATAGATATTTCATGCTTGGGCATCAAGCTGAAGGCTTATACTTGGTCATTCTATTTCCTCTGACTAATTTACGAAACAAGTGAACTAAATGGTCACCAATTGTCGTGTCACAGAACAAGTAGGCTTACTTGCAATTTAAGAAAATAAAACACTCGTTTCCAGCTGTGTCTTTTTAATGTTGAAATATTTCGAAGGTAGTTACATTTCTGAAAATCGTGAAAGCTTTTACGTTTTTAACAAGTATTCAGTTTTATCAAATTGGTGTCTCAAAACATTGCACAATTTCTGAAATTTGATTTCATTTTTATACATAGATGTATATTGTCAGTGAAATGGGATTATTCTCATTGAGTTTGAGTACAACATCCCTGATCAAGATGAGTCAGATAATAAGTCCATTGCAACAAAGATCAGACACTATACGGCATTATTTCATAGATTCCTTTTTTTTGATTATCAGTAAAGGAATGTATAACATATTGTATAATGTTTATTCTTTCTTCCTGAGCTAACAAAGATTACTTCAAATGTTAAAACTGTATAAGTCCTTTCATAAATGTTTGTGAACATAATTTCTAATCATTGTATACATTTTCTGAAAATGGTTTGTTTGAATGCCAAAAGACATATGTCAGAAAGAACGAAAAACTCTATATTGTTTACGGAATCGGATACAGCATTTTCCATTTCTTGTCAAAATGTAACAATTCTGGTTAAACAAAACTGCAACTGTTCATTGTTACATCATTGGATATTTCACATTATTCTAGAAGCATTAACTGTTTGAACGTGGCAATAAATATCAAGTCAATAAGACCTATCAATTCAGAATTTTCAATGCTAAGACAGTATTTTCACAGAACTTGAGAAAGTATTATCTACCCCAAGAGATAGAGATTATATCTAGAAGTTTTGTCTGCCATCCAGTAACTTGATATTATATATTTTAAGCTTGAGGCAATTGTCTGCTCTGTAACATTGAGCATTTTTATTCTGTTTGATAAAATTATAAATGCTTACCAGATAAAACTTAATCTATCATAAATAACAAAGAAACTTCTGGGACCCGTATCTAGCGTCTTAAGAATAAAAATAGTCGTAATTTCTTCTATGTTGTATTCTTAAATTATCGTAAAAGTTCTGATAATATGTTGCCCTGAATAATTGCTTTTGTAATTGCTTCAAGTTACATATTTCTAGGCGTATCAGAGTTTTTTATAGGCGTGAACAGCCTCACATTAATTTCAAACACTGAATGAATTGATGTAACACGCGTATATAGAATCATATTCTATAAAAACATTGTCTGGTAATGATGAATTGCTCAGACAAATATTTCTAATATCCGAAATGTCAAAATAGAACAATTTGTGTGTGGGAGTTGATATGTGTTAACTACACAGACTGATGGATATGTTATGTCGATTGTTTAAGACTAAACAAAGCAGCAGACAGAGTGACGAAAATGCCTAATGGACGCTACTTAAGAATATGGTGGCTGTAAAGTAACCGTAATGTCTTCTAAGTCATATAAACGGCAAGAAGAAAAAGTATTGATACAAATACAAATTCAAGGGTTAAACTCAAAAAAATGTCGTCTTGTGTAATGCTTTAAAGAGTGGTACATTACTCCTTCTCAGAATACTGCTCCTGTCATTAACGCCAATACTAACCAAAATTGTAAGTGTTAATTTTTGGCTTGATATGATGTTTACAAACATATACATTCACGTTGTTTTTGTTATCATACAAAACCTATTTTAAAGTTTACTTCAATAAATACCGGAAAGCCGTAAGCCCAAGCAGCAAAACTAATACACAAAATTGACAAGTCAAATGAATATCGCGTTAATTGCCCAAGACGATAAAAGATATATACTTCCTGACGAAATACACACCGTATCCTTGGGTCATTTTAATAATTAAATAACTTATGTGACATATGTCACATCAAAATGGAAAATGCGCCCGTAGCCCCCCTTTTTATACTACTAATGTGCTTTTTATATTTGTTTCAGTTTGTAACAAGGCAGCGTGAATTATAAAAAATTAAAATCATATTGAGCTTTTGATGTTAATAATGGAAGACCTCTGTCTGATACTTAGCTGCGGTTATGTACAAACTATCCACACTTTCAGATTCTGACTTTAATTAGTGTCTCCAATTCATAAACATCGTTCTAATTAACATCCAATTATTTTCCAATAATCTGAAAGTAAATTATAGCTGCGAACATCCGTGGGCAGAGTATTAAAGAGTAGTTTTCGAAAGTCAATTGTGTTATGACTAGACGTCGTATTTCTATACATGAGAGTTTAGTCTTTTATATTGAAACTATCGTAGTAATACAACTTGATATTCTGTACCCAGTCTTTTGTAATATTAATAAAAAATGAAATATCATTATAGTAGAGAGCAGCTCTGAATACTTTCTAATTAAGGTAAAATGATAAGTTTATCATATATAACTATCTCTGTGGAGATGTTAGTATATAAAGCCTCACTTTATCATATTTATAATGATCATTATTTATATTCTGTTATACGAAATCTGATTTCAATAGATCCTAGAGACACCAGTAAGTTACTTTGTTAATACAAAATTTACAAAGAACATTTAAATACGTCAGAAATACAAAATAACATTTTTATATGTCTGGGAATTTTTTATCCTTTCTTCTGCTTCACAAGTATTTCTTCTATAAGAAGATTATAACATTTTGTGCACTGGAGAATCTAGTTCGCTTCTGAAATTCAAAAGTTTACGTTAAAGAAATCTTATCTAAAATACAAGTTTTATTGATAACGCATTTGCAGCTACCAAATTTTAAGCATTTGTTTTATGTCGTACGTCGCATTAAATAATCAGTTATTTTTATCCCAGTATGCTGTATGCCTACATGTTCTCTTTGTCTAGAGAGTTTAGTAGATTTACTCTATAAAATATATCTTGATATGTCCATA
The DNA here is from genome assembly GCA_025267735.1 of Mactra quadrangularis. Taxonomy (NCBI): domain Eukaryota; kingdom Metazoa; phylum Mollusca; class Bivalvia; order Venerida; family Mactridae; genus Mactra; species Mactra quadrangularis. The sequence goes on from CM046304.1 coordinate 14,499,551, forward strand.
TATTGTAATCTGATACATGTACTATCTAGCAACTAACTATTATACTGTGTATAAGTTAGATCTATTGTATTCTGTTCTGGATTAATAATTCATTATGATCATTTATATTGTACTGACATGCCTTGTATTTGCCGCTTGGGTCTAAGACCTTCCGATGTTAATATGAAAAAAATTGTAAACTTGTAAAACTTGTAAAACTTTCTGCCACGATATTGTAGTTTAAATTGATATAGTCCAATTAATTACGATAATTAGCTAAAATTAAAAGTCCACAATTAAACAAACCAAATGACTGTACTGCTATAGACTCAAGTTACTTAAATATTCATAGAACATGCTTGTATATTGATTATCATTATTTATCAATTAATAACCAATTAAGTATTGCGCGTAAAGTTTGACCCCGATCTGACCTTTCACATTTGCATCTAATAATTGTCTACACATATCTCGGCGAAGATCAATACCACGCCTATTTTTAATACATTTTAAAAATCATTCCTGTGTAATAATTATATTTGAGCTTTGACGATATTCTCCCATCGGTATTGATCATTAATACGATATTCGTATTCAATGTGATGAATAATCTTGCATACAGGTCAGATCGGGGTCAAACTTTACGCACAATAACAACAAGGTGGATGCTTTTTGTTGACATTTTTTTAAATACTTACATCGAAATTTTCACTGGTTAATTTTATTGCCAGACTGAATGCCAGGAATTTCCGATAGACAAAAGGTATCCGATATTTAATGTTAATTTCTGTCAATACCATCGTAGATATTGTCAGTGAAAGGTTTATTCACATGACAAGAGGCGCTCATGAAAATCACTATTGAAATTCTCTTATCAAACTGTAGTTCGAAACGTACGACAACAGTAACATCATAAATACATGATCTTTGGAATCTATTCACTCTTGGACACATAATACAAAACTGAACAACTTAAAGCCGTTTACTTTTCCAAAAACAGCTAAAGGATTTTATTATTATCAATATAATGATATAGAGATATGTGAATAAAATTTTATGACTGTGTGTAAAGTATTACTGTTGTGCAATCAATTACCTATTAGTTTGCACTTAAGGATGTTGTGAATGCCAACTCGAGATTTTAAAGGTAAGAGCAACCGTTTTTTACTAATTGATACATTGTTACAAAATTATTAATTTGATGGAATCAATTGATATTATTGATATTAATTTTTATGAACAAATTTGAAATCAAAATGTAGAGCAATTAGTCAGTTAGAATTGCATACAATTTGTTATTCATAAGTATTGCGATATACTTGATTAACCACATTCACAACTAAGATCTAGTTTACTAGATACGAAATAAACGAAACATGTGTAACCTGTAAGAATATATAAAAATAATTTAACTACAACACGTCTATAAACGCAATAATAGGTGATTTTAAGCCGTTAGATAGTATACGACAAACTTTATAAATTATAAAAAAATAACGTAACTTATTTCAATGGAAAAACGTTTGTTTATCTGAAGAGTAAGGCTAATCAAATTAAAATGTAATCAGAATCGAATTCGAGAACCACAGCAGTTTCTCTTCATACTTCTAAACATCAATTTTTAGTATTTTTTTAAAAACTTAATTGATAAATAAACAATTTGCATAGATATGAATAGTTTAACATTTAAAAGAAATTATGTTGCTAATGGACAATGGAAGTTAATTTGCCTGTGAAGTGATCAAATTCTTCCGGTTTTTATAATGCATGTATTCGAAAGCCGAATAGATCTAATACTTTATTATTTGCATTATCAATAATGCTTCATAATTTCTAAACACTGTTTCATGATTTAATAATCATAATGTTAGTCAATTAAAACCAATTTACTTTCTTCATTTTCAAATAAATCACGATTTTGTTGTGAAAACAAATTAATTTTACCCAGGCATAATTGTACCTGTCGTAGAATGATGTTTTCCCTGTTTGTTAAGCCACAACAAAATTATTTCAACTTTAAGACAAAGATGGAAACCTACTTAAAGGCAAAACTGTAGAACTGCCATAAGAAAACATTGCCACAATCAAATGGAAAAAGTTTTAACACATTAAGCCATTTAAATCACATTTTAACTTTTCTGATATGAATCATTTACTGTTTTTTTCAGTCTCAAACGTTGCACGTACTGTGGAAAAAAGTAACACTTAGCTAATTGAATTTAAAGTCATATTATATACGCTTTTCATGAATAAGAAATGACCAATGCAGAGTATCTTTTGTAACATACGTTTCAAAAATCTAAAAAAGTCTCTTTCTTTGCTTTAAAAGACCCATGGTAGACCTGAGCTTTTGTCTGTTGATCTTCACGTTATGTTTTCTTACGCCTTTTCAAAAATGTAAAACACAACGTATTTACAATCCTACGCGATCGAATTAAATCTTATCGATTGATACGTTGACTGTGTCCTGAAGTAAAATGAGTGACATTTTTGAGATTAGTTCTTATACTTTATGAAGGACGATTCATGTTTGTATTCATTTTAATAATCTTAGAGGGAATACCTCTTAATTAGTTTTCTTTACTTGTTCTTCAAGATTTATAGTTTTACCATGACAACAGGGCGTTCTTTATCTATGTTTTCAATAGAAAACTATTCGTTTTCTTCATCAGTAGCTTAAACAGTATAATATAGTCACACAGAAAAGATAAAAGAATGTTTCAGTACATATATATATTTAAACTGGAAGACAAACAAAACAGACAATACAAAGTGGCAGTCAGACATTCGGTTTCTAAACATTTAAAGGGTATAAATCAATTTTGATACGGAATACAAAATTACTAGTGTAAATCGTTTATCTAATACGTCTATGTATTTCTTCTACAGGGTTTCAATAAACAATGTGTCTAAAACAATACTAGTTTAAATTATCGCTGGTTCATTTGGACGTTTTTGTCTTGGCTGTCTAATACAACTTCAAATATCACAGAGGCTCGGAAATGGTTGGTTTAGAAAATGACGATACTATTAATTTGAAATTATTATTTACAGATACCTGATGTACATAAATGTTGAGAATTTCATAGCTTTGTATGATGAGAAATCATCTTCGAATCAAATATTATTTTTTCCAACAATCTGATTCACGTTAAATATTATGAATTCTTTCATAAAATAATTCTAGCGAAATATCTTGATACGACAGATGCAAACCACCAGAAACAAATATTTTCTTAGTGGGGTTTATCTGTTTCCGAAAGCAGATTAACTATTCAACTGCTAGCCAAATCGTATAGAGCATGCTTTAGACATTTGCTTTGTCTCGCTGTCAGTTACAAGTTCCCCATTGGCGCTTTGTACAATTAAAACACAAATTATGTCATATTATTTTTATGATATAAGATTATCTTGCCTATTCAAATGCCAGACTGCCTAAAATACGATAGTTAATTTAGGAGATGAGAAAAAGTATTTTATTTTTCCAGTTCTTTTATATATAAGTATGTTCAAAGTTTATCATTTGTGGTAGCTGTTCTCTTCTGATTGTGTTTGGTAGTTTTACTCTGGCATCGTAATAAATTTTATTTATCTCGATCAATAAATAGACAATTGTATTACCATAATCAAATTTATGTACCATAAACTAACGAGGGAGTTATAACTAAATAACTTACCACTGATAATAGAAGGATTGAATGTCCATTATCTTATTTCCGATTGCTTTTGTGGCATGCAATTGACCAATGATTACGAGTTAGTCTTCAATCCGATTCTCGATAAGTGAGTCTTTTGTGCGTTTAACGTTTAAATACGTACTTAATAAATGGTACGAATTGTTCTTTTTGTAGAATACATGTATTGTATTTGTTGTCTTAAACAACTAACAAAGAAGTCTCAGGGAACTTGAAAACCTTTAGAAATTAAAATCATACATTAATAAGATATTGTCAATTTAAATCTGATGCATAATTTTAAAAATGCTCGGATTTTATTTTATAAGCAACCCAGTTCTGCATCAGCTACTTTCCCATGATACAATTCATTCAAAAGACAATATAATAATTTTACCCGTCATAATAATGTTCGATAAATGTTCCTTTTCAATTTGCTTGCTCTTTATACATGTAGTTTTTCATAGTTTCAGACTAAGTGATGTTACAAGGCAATACAAGACAATATATTGTATACGGATTAGGCGATTTGTAATTCAATTCTAAGATGGTAACAGTGTAACAGACTCATCCTATTGATATAAATTCCCAACGGATACACTATTCCTTCTCAAGTTACGTGAATATGTTGTCATCATCACAGACAAGAATGGATTGATGAGTATAATAGGCATGAAATTATTCAATGACACGTATATGGTAATAAAAGCTTCTGGAATAAAACAAGTGACAGAGTTGCTAGAAATCTGTATGTCAGAAAATTTCTCTTGATGTCCATTGAGCCAGATTATTTGTTTTAGAAATTGTTGACAGTACTGTAGTTGGATTGAAAAAAACTTTATGGGAGTAAATTATGAATTGATTGTCTACACTTTAAGATGGATTCTGTGTAGAACCTGGATATACATTCATTAAAAATAAATTGAATACGTGATAAACAAAATTTAAAATATACTAAGACTTGAATGAGATACAAAAATGGAACAGGAGGTTGGTTACCCTGATTATAACTATACAATATATTATTATGAGAATTATCCTCAGAACTCTGCCTCTGATTTTATATATAATTGCATTTGTCCAATAATGGCTGCTATTGGTGTATTAGGGAATATTCTGACACTTTCTGTGTTACTTAGACAACCTATGAATGGATTTTCTATATCAATATACCTATCAGCGTACTGTGTTTCCGGATTTCTACAATGGGTTTTTAACATTGGCCCTGACTGGTTTATATACATGACCGGGTCGTCATACTTCCGGAATATGTCTGACGTCAGCTGCAGATTTTGGCAATTTCTCACTCATTTCGTTACATTTTCTGGGCTATGGTTTCTTACTGGTGCCAGCGTTGACAGAATAATTGCATTATGGTTTCCATCAAAATCACAAGTGATGTGTACAATATTTATGGCGAAGAACTCATTAGTGTTCATTCTGATTGGATTAACAGTGGTTAGTATTCATGCCATGTGGTTGTATGCGCTGAAAGAGAACTATTGTGAACAAGAAGGAGATGACAAATACTTGCTACCATACTGGATGTGGGGTTCTACATTAATGTTACAATTACTACCATCATTGTTACTGTTTATATTTGCAAATATGATGTTCATTCGCCTATGTATCAGACAACAATCAATTCAATTACCTAATGCTACAGTATGTGAACTAGATCTAACCAACACTGTTATGGTTATATCTTTTCTAAATTTCTGTTTTGCAATGCCTTTAAGTGTTACTAATTTACTAGCTCTCGGATATTGGTCAAACAATGCAAATGGTCAATACAATGACTTTCTAAGATATTCACTACGAGCTCCACTTGAGTACACGAACTATCTTATGTGGTGTAGTTACACGTGTGCTATATTCGTATTACCTTGCTGTGGGGAGACATTCAGATCTGGTTTGAAAGAAAATTTTAAAGATGTAATTTCATTTTTGTTACGGAAAAATTCAAATAATGAGCAACGATTAAGGAATGGAGAGTACGACCAAGTTCCTTCAACTTCAACAACTGTTTAACTAGGTTGCACTTTAGTGTAGGTAAAGAAAGTTTCACAATTAAATCAATAGTGTTGGTTATACGTAACTCATCAAACTATGTATCAACTCATTCAAAGGTATATAGGCTTATTAAATAGCTCTATAAATGTGCAACTAGGGATCAAACAGTTTCGGCACAGAAGGAGACAAAGAAGCGGATAAAACCACAAAGATAAGACAAAGCAATGCATGACATGGTGTTTTAAGCCACATGCCAACTTTTCTTTCATTTTGTGTCGGTCAGTCGTTCGACTCGTAGCATTTGGACATTCCAAAATCTCTAGGTCAAATAATATACGCTAGTACTAAGTACTAATTATCACCAGTGGATGATAACTATCCTATATGATACAATGGTTATAGAATAACAGCCATTAAAACTTTTTATGATCAAACTCCTGGAACGTAGGTTCACCTATGAATAAAACCAACGACCCCCTACATTTATCGTCAAACTTACATGTAATGTTCAGTTCATTATTGTTTAATTTATTAATGCTATAAGAACATTAATTCATATTCATATATTCATATGTAATCATGTAAAATTATAACACATCGTGTCTTTTTACAACTAGGCACTTGTATGATATCGATTGTAGCCATATATAACTATCAATCGACCTCAGACTTTGCGGATATAATGTTTGTGTCGTCAATACATACCCTGGTACAATGGATTAATGTTAAGACCCATCGTCGATTGTGATATCTCTAGACGGAAGTAACTATACATTACGTACCGGAAGTAACTTGCTACATAGTGTTGTAACCAATGGTAATTAAAGTCTTTTATGATTCATTGAAATTTGTGATAATGAATCTTTGGGCCTGTAATATAATTTTGAAATATGCTGCAAATGATCATTTGTCAGCAAACACAATTATATCGTACTATCAATAGTACGTTAGAGACCAAGGAATGATACAATGTAACGTTAAAAAAGTGTTTGTTGTTATACCTAATGAATACTGCTTGTGTTTGTTTCAAGTGGGTTTAATAGTACGAATTTGTATAATTGTAATGTATATTTTAAAAGCTATATGTCGTCCCCAGTGTAGATACAATGTAAATTGTTATTAAATACTATTTTTTTGTCTTTTGTGTTTGATTATTACACAGAAAGTGTCTGTATATAGTGTTAAATGTATTATTTAAACATGTTTCGATACCATAATATCCTACATAAAGCGCATGTCAAACATTTACAAACTCAACACATATTATATTTTATAAATAATATAGAGATTAATAAGTTTATATTAATGCTCGAAACTGTATGTACTAACATTGTATTTGTTTTTACATATAAGGCCTTTAGTATTACAATAAAGAAATTGAAATTAAAATAAAATCAAAACATTATTAGCGGAAATTTTATTACGTGTCCATATATATGCAGAGTGTACGCATTGTAAGGAAACAGTATTCCATATCTGGGAATGGCAGCAAGATACAAACTATTCTGATCATTTGAATATATCCTGATCGCTTTGCCTTGATATTTTCTTAAGAACTAAATCAATATTTACCTTAACATTTCGGCTTGGAGTTTTCATATTTCGAAATCAACTATCTGAATTCCCTAATTCATCCCACTAGACTTTCATTTAAAAATATTTGTTTATTTTAAAAGATTACAAGCATCTCCTACGTCATGAAATCGAAACAGATTTCCAGGATGCATCAGATAAATGGATACAGTTTAATTGAATTTCGAAAGAAATTGTTGAGTGTATTGATGGAAATGTGCAAAGTAGACGTTTATTTATTGATACGTTGCCTCCAAATATTCACAGAAATGGGAAGTAATGAGTTAGATACGTCAACTGTAGTGGAATTTCATTTGTTTACAAGTGTTCTTAGGCGATCTGATGATTTTAATAAAGCTATCATTGAATGGATTGTTTGATACTCGTGTTTTAATAGAAGGTGTGATAATTACTGATTTGAGGGATGACAGAAGATACAGTTGTATAATCATAATCCTACGTTACATCAATCATCTTGACATAGATTACAATTTCTCTGTCATATTTCCAGACATTTTAGCAATCGGAAACTGGTACTCATCCATAAACTGTAAATGCAGTATCAAAATCGAACATTACAATCTTTCATCTTTAGTTTTACCACTTTAGATTACCACAATCTATTTTGACGATGGAAAAAAACATGTATTATGATATTTGTATTTTGAAAACTTCGTGTTTATTTTCAGACAACACAATTCAGATGTAGTGGTAGAAATTGAAAATCGTTAATGAACTTTTAGCTAGAAGCATATTTTCAAAAACGTAATCATTATTTGGTTTTATACTTGAACTTTTATAAAACTTACACAAAATTGGAGGTGCGCGGTATTACCGGTAAACCGGTAACCGTGGTTTTTTTTATCTCGCGGTACAATACCGCGGTATTTTCGGAAATCAACGGTTGTCCGAGTCCGTGGACAAGTGAAAAGTTCTTTTTCAGTAAATTAAAATAGTAGTTTTACCTCTGCATAACTCTGTGGAAGTTATGAATAGACATGCATAGTAGCAATTGCCGAGCAGACTTGTCATGTATTCTGCGAGAAAGAAATGTTGACTAATTTACGACAGTCGTCATTTTCTGTAAAATGATGCCGTATTTATTCCCCATCAATTTAAGTAATTTTACCATCAACCCCTTTTGATTGCCTCGTATTAACAACATGTATGGGGTCATGACACAATTTTTAGGCGGACCTATTCGTTTTAACCCAGGTTCGTTATTTTCAATTTTGATTACGAAATATCATCAAATTTTCGGTAAAAATTAAAAAATCAGCGGTGATTAAGTTGTTATAGATATTACCCATAAATAAGAGCTTTTATGTTTTCAAAAGTTCATAAATTATCTTCTTAAAAGTGTATTTTCAATTAATTTAGCCCTACTGCACATGGTAAAGGGTTACTTTGTGGTATACCGTGGTATATAGCGTGGTATTTAGTAAAGAACCGCGGTATACCGTGGTATAAAATTCCTGGCGGTACCCAGCTCTACACAAAATCGTGCAAATTGGCAAGACACAAAAATAGAATTGAGCAGTGTTAACCATACTCTTTGATTATATCATACAATTTTACATGGTATGATATGATGTAATTTAACACAATTTTATTAAATCTAAAAATGTAAATACATGTAAGACACAACTGAAAACACACACAAATAAATTAAACACAGAAAGACAAAGTCTAGAAGCTTTCAATCATAACAGAATCCCAACCATAAATCAACTTTGGCCACAATTTAATAATGGTGGTGAAATGTACATAATATATAAGATTGATGAAGTTACTGAAACATTGCAGGTTGATAACCAGTGAATGAGTGTATGTCCGTGAAATTAGATGATGAATGTTCTTTGCAAAAGGATCATACGTAAACACTTTGATCGAACACAACATAGTTTGACTTGTTATCTAAAAGCTGCTAGTCTGATACATCAAGACATTGCACGTATCCTGTGCGATATAAAATACGGCAAGGGGTTTTAACAAAATATAACATTGCGTGACAATTCGATTTCCAGTCGGTTTCTTGAGCTGGTGTTGAAGATTGCATCTTTGGTAGTGTAAAATCTTGTAGTCTGAATTGTGTTTCAGACGTCAATTCTAACGTCACAAATAATTTGGCAGGTTTGGTACAAAATGAAAAAAGAAGTGTCAAGCTGGATAAATAGTATTAACATCCTTAATTCAACAATCGAATCATATTATGTTTTATAACAATAACATTACTAGGAGAAAATAAAACACACTTTTCACTGTTTTAACGTTTCTTTGTAGGAAAATGTATTTTTGTGTAACACTTCAGGGGCGAATCCAGGATTTTTTAATGGCTTACATATAAAAAAATACACTCATGAACGAGTACATTTTGGAAATTTCAGGGGAGGTTTGGAGCCCCCTGACCCCCGCTAGATCAGCCTATGTACTTTGACAATTATGTAGCAAACCACAATGCTCCATTAAAAATGAAAACAGAAATTTCCTAGTAGTGTAGCAAAAGAAAAAATGAATGCAAAAAATATCGTGATACATTAAAACAATCCTTTCGCTAAATTTGAAATTAAATTGTCAACCCTTGACTATTTCACCAGCAAAACATCTATTTCATTACGTCAACTTCTAAAGCTAATTAGATGAGAACCTCGACTTTTTAGCGTATAAATATTACAATTTTGATGCACACAAGATGGAATAAATATCTGATAATGTAAAACTACTAACATGATATAAAAATACAATTATAGAATGCACGACGCAGAAAGAAACATTAAATAAGTGGAGAATATGTTATCTCTACTTTCTCGATGAAAACAATAGTTGAATGTATTGCAGGGATTCTGATTTACACTTTCGTGAGCTGAGCAGAAATATATGAATTATTTACAAATAATATAATAATAAAACGACTATTAGTATTGTGATTGCTTAGATTAATTGCCATGAGTATATCGAGTGAATACAGCTTACCGTTAAGAGTTCCAGGAATCAGATAAAAACATCTAGCCAGATTATTGCTTTAATTTCACAAAAGCAAATGCCAACTGTTGTATTGAGGCGTGATTGCTTCTTTTTGTGCAATCAATCTTCGACTTTGTTCTAGAGAGACTTGTGCGAGATATTTACTTGAAATGCAGAATTGGACGTTTAAAAGGATGTTTTAGCTTTGAAAGTGTTGATTTAAGCATTAGGTTTATTATCTTAACTCTGTATATCTATTTTACGTATCGACTCTTCTGTTAACATGTGCATAGCACAACAGATTAATTTCAATCATTACAAATTGCACATTGAACATTGCTTCCTAGAGTGATTGGTTAGTTTTGATGTTTAAATATGATGCCTTAAAAGGTGTTTTACTGGTTTTAATGTCTACTTTTACTTTTTGTAAATGCATAATACGTTGTTGTAGCAACAGAGATTAAGAAATCTTAGGAATGCAACATTTAATCCATTTAGAAATCCATTTTAAGGAAGGCACGACTCTATTCATAGAATGATGAATGGAGATACAAATTGAACTTCTTGTTGTTTAGTTGAAGACTATGTGAGATAATAAATCACATTGTCAACTTTTGTAAATGCTAACAATACAAATAATAAAAATGGCATCTTTAGATTCAAACTTGTTTTTACACATTGCCTGAACATAAAATAATTAGAACAAAATGTATTTTTTCAATATTTATTATGTTGTTTGTTTCATATTCTATTCATTTAGATATTAATTAATATCCAATTGATATTATCTCATTTTCATGAAAGTAAAATATTATGCATTGCAATACAGTTTTGTAAATGATTTTTGTATCATCTCTCATGGTGGTGAATGTGACATTGAGTAAATTTCTTCTTCATTTAACACATGCTGAAGTTAGCTATTCTGATGCTTGTGTTCACATCACAGCATGGTTTAAGGCTGTACTCAACTAGGTATATCACCTCTATCTGTAAAAAATAAAATAATACTAAATAGATTGACTCAAAAAGGATAAAGCACATCAATCACTAACATGTACTGAATACCCTCATAATCAAAATATAATTATTTGATAATAACAGCACTATATTTATTGTCTTCTTACTTTCCTCAGTAAAGAGTAAACATTTCAGCACTCATTATGACTTATTAAACTACAAATAGATCTGTCAAATTAAGTAAACATTTGTAAAACAATCGGTTAATTATATTTAATAATTAACATTTTCTCATTTGTTAGAAAAATGCATGAAATTTATACCTACCCTATTACTACTGAATCATGACTGGTAGACCTATTGTCAAAACACTGCTGAAGTAAGTCCCAATAGCTGTGTAACGTCTTTATAAAGTACCAAGTTGTTGTGCTTCTCCTGAGCAAAAGAAAAAAGAAAAATCAAAATGCATTAACATTGTCTTTAGGGAAAATACCACCCATTCAGCAAATCTGAGTTTAAAATCCATATGGAAAAATAAAGTTGGGGGATTGTGGTGGGAGGAGCGATGTGGGCGGAGCTTAAAAACGAAATACGATTATGTCATTGAATTTAATGATATATCATAGCAAACTCATCAATTCTTGAAGATTTAGATTCTTAAACGTTCGTATAATCTTAATTTTCATTGAAATAAAATTGCCCCTTGATCGACCTAAAAAATGACTGTCCAAAACAGACAGACGTGATCGATGTCCAGCAGCATTTCACATCTCGTTTTCCCTTACGATAATTTTTATCGTAAGAGTTTTTGTGAAAAGCACCATATGTATATAACTCAAAATATGGTAGTTTACTTGACACAGAAGTCGTAAAATCAATATACCATTGCCTATGTAACTCAAGAAAAAGCCACAGTTATGCAAGAGTGTATAAATTTGCGAGATAGAATAATGATGATAAAGACTGACCACTAATTTAACTTGTGTAAATCTGCATTAATTTTTTTGTTTCAGAATTCTTCCCACCACATATGGGTCTTATTGTTTACAATGAACTTGCTACAGAAAGGCTAACTTTGTTTCTGAACTACTGGACAACTAAATTACCTGATTATATATAAGTTCGAAATGGCAAGGTCAAGAGCAATCCTTATGAAAAAAATAAATTGTCTCTTCTTCGATTGCTTCAGCTATATATTTTCAGATATTACTGCAATACTGCAATTACTGCAAAACTATATCACCAAAAATTAAATGCAACGCCCAGTTGGTTTCATATCACGATTTAATCTCAAGTTTTACAATCACATTTTTGTTAGATGTTTAACGATTCATTGGATTGCAGCTACAAATTGCCAAAATAACTTCGTAATACTATCTTTTTGTACATTAATTTTAAGATTTTCTTTAATATTTAAGACAAAACAAGTCTTAATCTAATCTAAAACGTCGCTTCACTAAATCTGACATTAAGAACTCATTTATTGTCGAGTACATCGCAACACGAAGGAATATAGTGAAAGTATAGCTGAATATTGACATCAAAATACAAAACAATAAGAGCTATTTTGTTAAAAGAAAATAATACTTATAGCAATTGCTTATACCTTTGAAAAATGGTGCTTTGGCAATAACTTGGCTCCTGAAAACAAAATGGAATACTTTCTATTTAAAATGATTTCCAGCGTAAAATGTTAAACATATAAAGGCAATGATGGACTTTTCTCAATCATATACATAAGAAATCATTGGTTTAAATTTCATTTGCATTCATATATGTCATACTAATAGGGAATACAGATAAGACCCATTTAAACTTATTGATGTTTGATCTGATAAGCAATCGTTGATTTATATAAAAAAGTATTTATATATTTGTGTATCGTTCCGATGGGATATAAACATGACAAACGGATAATAAAAGTGACAGATGTTTATCGTAATATTTAGATAAATGAGAAACTTATATGACTGTGAGACTTGTTTATTATATTCACATTAGAAATAATATTCACATTACATTGATTCTGACGGAAAATATATTTATGGATATATAGTTGATTGGTGGAGACACAAACAATCTAAATTTGTCCCTCAATATAGAGCTTTATGTTGTTAACTGTTTGTATTTCTAGTTATTACAGCCAACGACTGGAAAAAAAAGACTTTGATTACCGTTTGACTGAATGTTGTGTAATTATTCTGTCTGGCCAGAGACTGTTCTAGTATTAAAGATATCAAATGATAAATAAAATGACTTTTAAACATGAAATTTCACTTTGTATTTTGAAATATAATATCTCTGAATTGTTTATTTAACTTCAGGTGTTCTTGCTTCGGAATTGTTATTGGATATGTTATGAGTTTGTTTTGTACAGACACTGAATTACTTATCTAATACAGCATATTACTTATATTATTGAGCTTTTATTTTGTGCAACTAATCGTTTATAATTTTTTTATTGACCGCATTAATTCTCATTCAACCATCACGTTTCTTGTATGTATCTTAATAAATAAAGTGACAACTATTTATCTTTTGCATTTCTGGTCTTCAAACCGAATCTAAAAAGTAATAATCAAACATTAACCTTTGTGACAAGACAATTTGAAGCCCATAATTAAATAAGAATTCGTTTCTGTGACATTACATTCAATCATATCATTATATTATAATCTAATATGTATTCAATTGCTCATACGTAGGTTCTTAATAATAATAATGTAATAATAGTTTTTTTTCTTGCTTAAATTGTAGGAAAAAGAAAATGAAGGTATTGACACTGTAAATTTAATTACCGATTTACAATTTGGTACTCCACAATTCAATGTTCTTTGTGTGGTCAAATTACGTTTATTTGTTTCTTCCAGTTTTGCTCGACTCCCATTTGTTTTTTGTATAGGGTTTAACGCCGTAGCAACACATTGAACATATTATATAACGGCGGTCAGTCAACCTACTCAATCCTCCTGGAAAGGCTAAACCTCTGCATTTAGCTGTTAACCAACTACTAAGCGCATACTTTCATCAGTGACTGACAACTGCCCTACATAATTAAAATTAATAGGTAGGAGGGAGAATGGCCACAGAAATAATTTAATGACCAAGCTTCACGAAGGTATGCCACGCCCCGGAATCCAACCCACGACCCCTCGATCAGTAGACTTGCGTGCTATCAACTCTCGATCATCATTTGATTATTGTAGCTATTTTTTTGTTGCTTTGGGTTTTATATATTTGTTTTCTGATGCACAGACAACCACTTCTTCTTCATTTATTAATTTAAAGCATGTTATATTCGGTTCTTTTGCGTTCTTTCACATTTCAAGAGAGATCAAATAACTTTGATATTTACTAAATTGGAAATGTCAGTAATCAACTTGGTCGTTCAGATAGTTTCATTATATTATATATATATAGATATATTCGTTATATTACACGTATGATAATAATTACTTACTTAAAAAGTGTATTGATGTGTTATACACTAGAACTCATTTTCAATGTTTACATCTAAATGAATTAACTGATACTTGTCAATAAATTTGTCAGAAAAAACAACTTGACAGACAAAGCTTTTAAATATCATCTTCCAAGGAATTTATAATACTCTCTCAGGTTGACTCAATATAGTATCATCATTATTAAACAGCTTGGACTTTTAATGTCTGATAGGCAGTTGAGGTGATTCAATGACAATAATTTGAATGTGAAAGCTTTTATAATTAAGTGTCTGTCGAGTGACATTTGTTGGACTTTTGTAGCATAGTTGTTTAAAAATTGGTTTTCGAAATTGTTGACAAGTAAAGAAACCATTAAAAGCATTAGGAAATAATATGGGGTTTAAACGAAATACTGTGCAATTAAATACAAATAGAGCAATGGATACTTGTTAAACGTGGGAAAATTACCATGGAATGATACAAATGGTGGTTTCTCTAGAAATACGTTTTATGTGATATTTTTTATTTAATTCATGGGATTACAGCACAGTATGAGCTAATATAATCATTTACAGAGATTCTGGTCACAGCGCTTGTGTGATTTCCCTACGGATAATTTATTCTTTGTCTCTAATTAAGGTTTTAAGGTTTCTTATTTCATGGTCTTCTATCTGAAAGAATTTTCACAAGTTCTTATTAAAAGACAGTTTCCAATTATAGCTAGCCGACAGCTACTATTTGATATCAGCGAATCAAATTTATCCCAATGGCAAAATATAAAACACAATTAAATTAAACACAGAAAAAACATTTAGTGTAATGACAAACGTGACCAAACTTTACATTAATACTTGAATCATTACTTTTAATCATAAAAAATCGTTAACGAATTAAGAGTTTATAAAGTTGAAATGAGATAGAATCATACAATAATGCTCATTATAACCAAGTATATGGAATACGGAGTGAATATTTCGGGCTGTTATAAAAACAAATTAAATCATAATTGCCTATTATATTAAAATAGTATACAACGAGATATATCTTATATAATATAGAACTTGTGTTTTGAATCGATAACAAAGAATACGTCAAACATATGGTAAATGAGAACTTTTCCTGTTGAGTAATAGAACAAATAAGAAACATGCCGGAAACTTTTAAAGCTTTAGTTTAAAAATACATATATTTAACTAAGTTTGTGGATATCACTTTAAGTGGCGAATCAGTTGGTTTATAAAACAATAGAATTGTATGTGATAATTAGTAGATTTGTTTGTTTATTTGTATGTTTTGGTTTTACGGCGAACCAACACAGAGAGGTCAAATCGCGCCGAAAGCAATTAATGATAAATCGATATTAATGATCTTAAGCCCTATATTTTATTATATACATTTATTTCCCTCAAAAAGTTAAGTATCGCATGTGATGGTACAGACTCAAAAAGTTCTTTAAGTGAGTTAACCTTAAAATGTTTGTCACGGATGTATTTAATTATGATCCTGAATATAATAAGTAGAAAACGAATGTAACAATTTCAAACCGTATTTAAAAAAAAAACAAGAAAAAAAAAAACAAATTATTTTTGGAACGTCAATACAATGCAGTTATAAGAACATAAAACATTCTTCTTTAACAGAATTGTTTCTTGCGTGACATTCCGCTGTCCTTTTCAAATTAAGTTACCAGAAATGATAGTTAGGATTACATCTGTGTTTAGGTGAAATTTTGACAGATGCGTCACAAGCACCAACACTAATTTCAAAATAATTTGGCAGTTTTGCACCAAATAGAAATGGATTGAAAAAACAATTGTTTTGCATTAGATTTGTATCGTGGTATCCAATTTCCAGCAAACGTACACTGATATTGGATATCTCAAAGATTTCACCAATAGTGACATCTTCAAGGACTGGAATCTTGGAGCAGAAGAATTTCCAAACTAATCACACTGTTCCCCATTCTTTGCATATCACTAAACGTGTTCGTTGGTGTACATAATGAAGTTGCGAAGTTGATTGTTAAAACATGTATGTATAATTAGGAAGCATTTCGTATCTGTATTGTATCTGATGTGAACTTAAAAGATTACATTTATAATAATGGAATCATTTGCAATGCATGCTTTTTGCTTCAACATATCTTTCCCGGTGATCAAATCATTTTATTCGAATATTTCTAAATACCAAATTCAAGTAAAGGAGCCTGGAAACATAGCAGAAACAGTAAAATAGTTTGTATCTCGATGTACTTTGAATAACTCTCATTTTTCCCTCAGCGAATGAAAGTTTTATATCTAACGACTGGATTCATTTGTTTCTAGAGCTTTTGCAGGGAAGGTCCCTCGTGGTACGTTTAAGTGACATCTTTACTGAACCCCGGGACAAGTGTTGTTGAAAATTAGTGTTTTCAATTATTACAGACATAAACTTTTTGAAGAAGTCGGGTCTCAATTGCAACACATTGGACATATTCATTAACACTATGACTACAAAGGACATATAATATACACGGTTTGATAATGACAAGCTTCTAAAGTTGGTTAATCAAGTTCAATGATCAATATTGAAAAATTCAATTGTTGACTAGCCTCTACTTGGTTACCAGGTCAACAATGCCTAATGTTTTACTTCATCAAATTACAATCTAATTTAATTGAACGATTTCATGTACAAAGATCTTGAACTTAGCGGGCAAATAATACAGAAAATACAGCCATTTTTAACAAATGCTTCGAACATTAAACAAAACTCTTATAAATAATATTACTAATCAAAGCATAAAATGTCAAAGAGTTTTTGATTTACAGATACTTTATATTGGATATAAAGTTTATTAATCCTCCGTAATTTATACGACAATAAAACAGACTTCTTGGGTTTATTACATTTAAAGTTATAAATCAGTTCAAGATTTAATTCAAAAATAATAATGTCAATAGCTTCTAACATCTTATTTAACATTTCTTTTCAAACTCGAAGATGAGATGTTTCCTTTTTAGACTGTACCTAATTAAGATATAGTTTCATCAAACTGCACTAGCTCCTATAAACAAAACCAAGCCACTCTTATTCAAAATAATGCACAATATCATAAACATTTCTAGAGCGATATCATTATCATCGCACATCTTCGTTGCTTATTTATTTTATTTGAAACATGTATTACAAAGATGTAAAACATATTGTTGCAATAATAATAACATTCTATAAGAATGTTTTGATGCCAAATTCAAGCATCGAGAAACTACATTATTATTCCATTACCTTACATATTGCCAATGGTATCATAGAAATGAATAATTATTGATTCATGATAGCTATAATAACTTTCATGTGTCCAATGTTTCATACCGATGGAATATACATGATGATATACGAATGACAAAATTGACAAGATATTTACTATATTAGAAAATTGAGTATCTTATTTGATTAACATGTTCTTGGATATAGATAACCACATTGATATTAACATTACAGTGATAGGTAAGTGTATAATATGTAACATGAAAAGTGCTTGTATGGACATACTGGGTCGGTAGTAAAATAGTGACAAAGCTAAAATTGTCCCTTAAGATATATGTGGAATGTTATCAACTGCATGCATTCCCATTTGTTATGACCCATGAATCGAAATGAAGTAACTAGTTTACTATTACATTGATATTAAGTAATCATTATCTAGAACGTTCAACTTGTTACGACTAGGCAATAAAACCTAAGGACTTGTGTTTACAGTATAAAACTAAATAATTCGATAGTAACTGCAAATGAAAGCAAGTAGTACAATATAAAAATCAAACACTGGAATAGTTTAGGAATCACAAACGACAGAACGCGACGCATCTTACAATAGTGTCAATATTGGAGTAAGTGTGGGTGGTAATTCCAATGTTGAACGAGTTGCGCAATGACTCGGCAAGTTTGGATACAGCAGCTTATTGATTGTAACCATAAACCTTAACAATGTTTGATTAGTTGTTAGCTGAAGAATAAGAACAAAAATTAATGAATACAGACGTGACTGCTTCATCCTTACCGGAGACATTTCAAAGATATATGTACAAGAATCATGTTAACGATTGACATTGACATAAATTCTTTTTTAATAGCTCCATCATATTGGTCTATCACGAAATTCTTTGCTTGGAAATTTACCTTTATTGACAAAATTGATGAAAATAAAAGTCTATATTGTAAAAGAGTGCAAAGTTTTCTTTGGTTATAATGAAGCCAAATAAAAAATATTGCTTCTTGTTCGATTTTGCTTATTGTTGGTTTCAACGCAATAGCAAAAAATTGTAAAGGTAATATCGTGATTGAGAATCAACCCACTAAAAAGGCTAAATCTCTGGATTTAACTCTGAATCATTTAAATAAGGCTAGGTAAAGATTAAGGGTTTATAATAATCTAATAATTTCATTGTTTTTAATCAAGATTGCAAAGTAATTAAAGGACAAATTCAATGTTCTTATGGGGACAGATTTGCTCGTAATTACTAGTACAAATAATGTTGGTTTATGTTCGCTGACAAGAGTGTTTAATACTGTTTATACAATCAATGGAAGTACAATGTACATGATTCAATTAAATGTTAGGAACAGAATTATTGTAATGACCACACTACAAGAAAGCAGAACAAATACATCGTTAACCATTGTCAACAAGATAGTAATATGGAGATAAAAAATCGAAGGTAATTAAACAATGAATTATAATTTGCCATTTACTTAATATCTAATATCTCTTTGGAATGCATACATTGTTATTTGATACTCACATTTCCTTCATATGAACGGGTACTTTTTCACATATGCTGCAAAAAAGTAAGTAACTATTATTCATTTAAAACATGTGATTAAGGTACTTAAGTTATTTTAATGTATAATAATAACTTAAGAATCCTTTTCAATTAAAGTTTGAAATAATTGTAATTTTAAGTCGATGTTCAGCCTCTTACTTCAAGAGTCCTTAGCACAGAAAGGAATAAGTCAAATAGCCACACATTGAATGTACCAAACATTACTATCAATTACAGTTTATATGTTTACTTCAAATATGAAATGTATGAGATTTAGTTTCTCGGTATTGCCAATATTGTTGTTTAAAAGAAATAAATGATATAAATTATAACGACAGTAAGTCTTAAGAACGTAGAATTGTGAGTACATAAGGTAAGAAATACATTATATTAATAAGATATATCAAAATATGTCTCTCTCACCATTCATTATCCTTTGGTTCTACATTTACTCATACATCAAACACTATTAAAAGAAGATTATGAGAAAATGACTGATGTAAAAATTCAAATAGGCATGATGAAACTTAGCTGGATGCTCTCATGTGTATTATAATATTTGTATAAAAATATGAATTATTTCATGCCTTAGATTTCATCCTTTAGGTAACCATTTATTATGAATACGAGATAATTTATCTTCTATGGAGATGTTAAGGCGATTAAAAAGGAAGTGTCGGTGTAAATAATCAAATGAATGTAAAAAATATTTCAAGGATCCTAGAAATTAAACAAGTGTAAATGGAAAATTACATATATTAGTTACAACAAATTTGTTTTTGCACGTAATTTCAAATGAAAATGACATATCACAACACAAATTTCGGTTATCGTTCTATAGCAAGCACCTTATTATCAACCTACCTTCCAACGTTGAATAATCCCCAATTTTTAGGAAAAGGGATTTTTTATATGGAAAGGTGTCATAGTAAAAGAATTTTACGTAGGGAGTATTGACGTGAAATTAAACATATTGCTAGAAAAGAAGTCTGGGTAAAATATTCTAGAGTTATGCCTATATGTCGATATTGGTTGAAAATATAAACGGAATCAGGTAAGAGATAAAAAAGGAAGTTCGCAAGATTTCCAGATCCACAAATTTTTTCTGGACTGTGTTAAGAATTTTCAATTAGTAAACTGATTTTAAAAATGTAACAATCACCACAATGTCATACACTTCAAACGGCATGTCAAAATGTCGTAATTTTTCAATAGATACGTGGTGTTTATACCAAATTTATTTTCAGATGCATTTCACATTATCTGGACAAGTTATAAAGAAAATATCATTGAAACAAAAGAAACATTTTCCCAATGATGCCTTTAAAGCAAAAAGACCATACATAAAAAGCTCTATAAACCAAAGTAAACCGCTAAATTTCTGAATTCGTGACGTACACTTTATTTCCGTGCTCCAGAAAAGCGAAATAAGTCAGAATTTTCTTTGAAGATGGTTTCTCACCAGTATAAATCTTTAATACATAACTGGAAAATCAGGAAGAGGAGAAATTGGTGAGAAATCAATAAAATAGCATCATTTTGTGGGTCAGTGAATGAACGAATATCATAATAGTAAAATAACAGTACAAGTCCAGTTGAATGTCAAATTGTTGTTTTTATAATCAAATGTTTTGAAAGGCATTGATTTAACTGTGAAAAAGGACATTTCAATCTGTAAATTGCTAAAGGATAGGCAATTTGAGTTATACATAAGTACATGTCTAATTACCGTATGCTTAAAAACAATCATATGCTAATTTATTTCGCTGATAGCCCACAATTGAGATACTCATCACATGATATAGATTTATTCATGAGTAGCAAGGATGTAGTTGTCGACTCAATGATGAAAGGCAAGCAAGGGCTAGAGAAGGAAAAGTCTTCTTAAAGCTGGACAGCTGAGCGACTGAGTACATAACCTTATAATAGAGGGAGTAAACGGTGCAAACTAAAATGATTTATGTCCTAAGCTAGGCATGTCAGTTTGAAAAGTATAATAATGTGTTGATATAACAGAACATAAATCATCTGATAACTGGTGCTAATATTTCTAGCGCGGTAATTTACATCATTAACAAATAAGGTTTGATGTTCTCACAAATCCTTGATAAGTCTACTTTGCTTGTCTGGGTTTTTATTCTCTAAGGAATATATTTCTTAACATCTTAAGTCTTACAAAATAGTAAATTAAAGATAAATAACATGTATCAAGTAAACAAGTCTGTCCTATTTTAAAACATTAATTTTCTAGAAAGGTTCGTTCGGTGGAAGCCACAGTAAAGAATCAAAAGGATGAAAATAGTGATTCTTAATTGTCATCAAAATTCCACTCGCATTCTTTTGTCGTATCATCCATTCCATAGTGTCACAAAGGTTTTACATTGAAAGTTATCTTTCAGTAAGTGAGGTGTTTGATTGAATACATAGTATGATAGTAGCTATTACATTTATTACATGTAGAAGGCTACTTAATCTGGCTGACAAAGTTTTAAAATACATCTGGCTGACAAAGTTTTAAAATGCATCTCTAAATGCTAAAGCAATTATATTATAAGCTTCAATATAACATGTTAATACGTCAGTTTTATGCTGGTTAAAAAATAGTCAAACACACAGTATCATTAAACATAATACTGTGCATTGCAGATACAAACAATTATCTAAATTAACATGTTTCCGTCGCTTTTGGTTTTTGCCTAGGTTTTCAATGTCCATGCTTAAATCAATTATCGGCGACAAAATGCATATAATATAGTTCAAAATACAAGTGTTCCGATGACATACGAGCACTAATTTAAATTAGTAAACACCTCAAGGTTTGAAAATGTAAAAGAAGAAAAACAATTACTTTTTTGTCAGTGAACATATATCATAACCTTGAATTTTTACCAAATGCTTGAAATGGATCTTGTGTAACTAAATTTAATCTCGATTAATTTGATAAACGTTTTGTATGTTTAGTGAGACAAAACGCATTTTGCAATGTAGCTCTAAGTACTGCAACATCTTGTTTAAGTTTTGCCATAAGGTATAATTAACGAAGTTAGAAAAAAGATTTAATTTAGACAATGCTTCCCTTAATTAAACATTTTTTATAATCACTGAAATTTTCAAACAAAACTGATATCTGGCTGTACATTATTTGCAACGTATCAAACGTATATCATATCGAAACATATTTTTGTAATCAAATGAAGAATTATCATATTTTCATATGAATGAGATGTACCTCGTAATATTTTACATCAAACACAAGTACTTTTCTATGTATCCGTACAAAACAATTTACATGTTAAAATAAATGACAATGACCATGTCTTAAAGTAGATTTCAATTATCATTTGGACAACTGGAATTTCACAATGTTAAATGTCTTCTTTAACATGTACAATGCATTAAAATGTAAATAACAGAATACTTCATATCCGATTACATACATTAAAGTTGCGGTAATTACAATCTCATTATAATTTAAGATGTAACTTCTAGGGAATATTATCAACATTGTCATTTATTTTATTTCTTGTATGTTAAACATCAACTCCAGGGAAATCATTTATTCTATTATTGAGATTATATTTGCCAAGACCACTTCCTAAAAAGAATATAAATTTTGACATATCATGCATGACAGACACGTAAATTTCTACTTGTACCTGTCATTTGATAACTAAGTCCTATGAGAAAACTGATTTATGGTATTGTTGCTAAATCTTTGTAGGGAAATTCTGGAAGTGTGACCGTTAAGAACGGTTTAAGCTTCATTTTTTATTATTTAATTTATCGTTTTTTTTTTGTAAATCACGTTATAAAGTTTAAAACAAAGTGTTCAAATGATTTCATGAATAAATTCCAATGTCACATGTTAATGTTGAGTCTCATGATGATTATGCAATAGGTTTAGTGTCGGCAAATAAATTTAAGTTAAAATTAATTAAAATTTACTATGGTCTTAGCTAAGTTGCTAAATAACACGCTATGGTAAATTAAGATTGGTACTGAAATTATCTTAATTAGCTATATCACCTGAATCTCCACTCTTATTTTTATTCGCAATTGTTATGAAAGAACATGGATTTGCTGAACATTTTAACGTACACCAATTTGTGTATCGTAGAGTATTTTCTATTTTCTTAACACAATTAATCAGTTACGTCAGTTCTTATCGTTCTGAACCCACATGATGGACTTGCGCAAATTACAATTGAATTCAACAAATGTAAAGATATTACACGTTCGTTCTGTTCATATTCATCTAAAAGCTTTTATTTAAATTCGTGTCGATGAATATCACTGACAGTATTATCGACACCTCTTAGTTCATTTTTCTATCTTTTTGTCTGATTTTTATAATAAAAAGCGCTGACTACGATAATAGTATCAAAATGGCAACAGTAGAGTAGTTCTAGTCCATTTCAATCCGCTTTCCTGAGAGGTTTTATTATTAAGTTATTGACAGATACTCATACCTACTATAATGTTTACTTTTGATCGGGTTTTACGCGACAGCAACACATTGTATATGTCAATCTCCGGCATTTAGCTGTTAATCAATTACACTTGATTTAAAGTTTAAAGTAACAATTTTATATGAATTATTTCAATATAACAGTTAGTACCATGATAAAATAGAAACTATAAACTTGAAACATTAAAGGAAACACTATATCTCAAAATTTATATGCAAATTAAAATTTGATACATCCATTAATTTCGTTCTCGTGTTTTGATATAAAAAGTCAGTCAAAGACCGTATTTCAATGTTCTATTATTTCCGTTTGAAAAAGACGAATATTCGTTCAAATAGAAATACAAATGATCTAACTAAATCCTATACCTACTTATGTTGCGTGTCTGGGTTTTTAATACCTTGGAGGGCATTATTCTTAACTTCATACATTTTACAAAGTCGGATCTAAACAGTAAATTTAAGCTTTTTAAATGAGGAATTTGACTTTCAAAAAGTCTGACCTAATTAGCCATTTTTGTTAACAGTACATTTAGGTAGACAAACAAGATATTGATAAAGGCTGAAATAAAAGCTCAAAATCATGCATGAGACTTCATTGTCTAATCAACGATACTACAATGTTCAAGAACATGTATTTATTTTCATTATGCTAATCTCTGATTAATAGTTTTTAAAAAGCTACCGCTATTAGTATTAGAGATATGAAAAAAGAATATATAAAACATCATATAATATCACTGGCATCGACAACAAACAATAGATATGGCAATAAGTAATAACGTAAGTATCATGGTATTAATAGAATAATCTTAACAACAACATATCAATTATAATTATTGAAATTGACACTATTGTGAATGTATGAAAATATCATTCTTACTATCATAATGCTTACAATATCAACATTATTAGTATTCCAGATTCCTATCAATATATTTGTTTTAGATTTGATACTTCCCCATTATGCGAAAACTTGACATACAATGTATATACCTTTAGTATCTTACTTAGATATGTGATAGTTTCCATTGATTTTGTAATATAAAACCAAGCATTTTATAAAATATATTTTAATTACAAACAGCACGTGCATGTTTTATAATTGTAAAATGATATTTTCCAATATTTATACTGAAAGTGGAATTAGCATGTGTATTGTCACAGATACGAATTTCTAGAATGCATAACATTCTTACTACAAGTTCTTGTTGATTGACAAATCAATTTTATTTCTCATACTCTCTGATCAAGTAACGCAAAACACAAAAAACGAGAGTTTACAGACGACAATACTGATAACGTCGAACAAACTTTTTTTTATTTCAACATAAATTTTCAAGTAAGCAATGGATTGTATATTTGAAATGTATTCATACTTCTGATTAAAAGTTCTTTTACAATACTGTAAAATAGATATTGTTGAAATGATGGTCATATTTTTCACACTTTGTTTTCTGATCAAGGATTTCATTATCTGTATATACTGTATTATGTAAGATTTCTGAACTATAGCTGCATTAAGCAATTTAAACAGAAGGACTGATAGTGTATTCATTTATGTTCCATACTGTTTATTATTTTTTCTTTATTCCGTATTGAATGTCTATTTGAAGATAAATTATTTGGTCTCTTTGAGCTATCTAAATAAGGAACATGATATATAGCTTTACACACAAAATATGTTACACAAGAGAATACATAGCTTACTATCTGTATTTTAGTTGGGCCTTTTATATGAATCCTGTGCATTATATGTATGTAATGTTGTTTGATTTATTAGTAAATGATAATCAATCTGACACAGGATAGACGTATTTGATGAATAAGTATTACATGTAAGATGTAAGATGGTATATTATCTTCTTGGTAGACTATTACAATAAAATTTGGTATGAAATTTTGTATCGTTGTTTCACGATAGTTTTTGATCAGAGTATGGACAACATCATAATACCATGATGTTATCTGAATACAGATTAGTATACATGTATAAAAACAGCTAGTTGTGAAATAGTGTGACTGGAAATGTCTGCACCACATGAAATGAATCGTCTGTAGGTGTGTTAAATAGTTTAATCATGAAACAAATAATTGATATTAATGTTAGGTACACAAACTGTGTGGTACCAAGAGATTTATTTCTCATGTCATCATCACTATATAGTGAAAGTGAAGTGCACCTACGTCTCTCACGATGTCAAACAAGCACTTACAAACAATACACTGTAATGGATATTAATGTTCTAAGTACACGAACGTTGACAAAATTATGTGTGATACTTTATACTGTGGTAGAAAATATTTTCCAAGGTTAATAATTTAGCAATATCTTCCGTTACGTAAATACCGTTATGTAAAATATCGACAGTTCATTTCAAGAAAAAAAACCAAATCACAATTAAATTATCCGGTTCCAAATCAATCATTTTCAAAATTTTTAATCATATCTTGCCATTATTCCATTTTGGAACAAAATATTGCATTTTGTTGACCAGTTCATGATTTAAAGAACTACAAAAAAAATGCAAATCAGTCCACAATAGTCTTCGATCAATAGAAAATCTAAATAAGTTTGATTGATCGTTATTTCTGAATTCTGTTTATTGACATACCTCTATATACTCGTATTACCAATACCGTTCTCGTCAAGTTTCTTGTTGAAATGTTCATAAAACATTTGATTTCATGTATTTCCAATATAAAGTAATGATCCAATCTAGAAAAATAAATGTTAATAAGTAAATAAATTTAGTAAATAAAGTAGTAATATTAGTATACATTCATATATGAAACATAGCAATTGTCCGTTTGTGTAATGCTTTTATTTGGGATATTTTGCCCACTAAGACAACTGCATCGTGATTAATGTAAAAAAGTAACTAGAAGTGTTACTTTAGATATTGTCACGAGATGGTAGTCATAAACAAGTACATTTATATTTTTGTGGTATCTTATAACTCTATTATAATTGATGCAGAATGTATTCCAAATTGTACGCAATTCAAAACTTTTTCTAGGGTGGTCCAAACTTTCAAACCACAACCACATTATACACTGTTTCCGGAAAATTACAACAATTTAATTATAAAAACTACAGCACCATTATATCTATGTTGAACACAAAAGCGAGCGTAGCGACCACGATAAAATGGCTTCTTGCTACTTAAAAATGAATTTATATAAAAAATAAACTCATGGACGGGTACATTTAATAAAATTTCAGGGGAGGTACGGACCCCCACTTACCCCCCGCTAGATCAGTCTATGCACTTTAACAATTATGTAGAAAACCACAATGCTCCATTAAAAAATGAAAACAGCAATTTCCTAGTAGTGTCGCAAAAGGAAAATGAATGCAAAAAATATCGTGATACATTAATACAATCTTTTCACTAAATTTGAAATTTAATTGTCATCCTTGACAATTTCAGCAGCAAAACATCTATTTCATCATGTCAACTTCTGATGCGATTAGATGAGTACCTTAATTTTCAAAGCGTATAAATAGTACAATTATTACACACAGGATGGCATTAATAACTAAAAATGTTAAAAATACCAACATAATATAAAACTACAATCATAGAATGCACGACGCAGAAATAAACATTGAAATAGTGAAGACTATGTTATCTCTACTTTCTTGATGATAATGAGAGTTGAATGTATTGCAGAAATTCTGACTTACACATCTAAATACTGAGCAGAAATATTTGAATTATTTACAAATAATATAATAATAAAACGACAATTATGATTGTTTAGATTAATTGTGATGGGTATATCGAGTGAATACTGATCATTGTTATGGGTTTCAGGAATTTGATCAAAACATCAAGCCAGATTATTGCTTTAATTTCACAAAAGCGTGTGCCAACTATTGTATTGAGGCGTGATTGCTTCTTTTTGTGCAATCAATCTTCGACGTTGTTCTAGAGAGACTTGTGCGAGATATTAACTTGAAATGCAGAATTGGACGTTTTAAAGATGTTTTAGCTTTGAAAGTGTTGATTTAAGCATTAGGTTTATTATCTTAACTCTGTTTATCTATTTTACGTATCGATTCTTCTGTTAACATGTGCATAGCACGACATATTAATTTTAATCATTACTAATTGCAATGAACATTGTCTCCTAGAGTGATTGGTTAGTTTTGATATTTAAATACGTTGCCTTAAAAGGTGTTTTACTGGTCTTATTGTCTATTTTTACTTTTTAAAATGCATAAAACGTTGTTGTAGCAACAGAGTTTAAGACGTCTTAAGAATGCAAAATTAAATCTATTTAGAAAACTATTTAAGGAAGGCACGACTCTATTCATAGAATAATGAATGGAGATACAAATTGAACTTCTTGTTGTTTAGTTGAAGACTATGTGTGATAATAAATCACATTGTCAACTTTTGTAAATGTCTAAAAATCTGAAACTTAATGAATTATATAATATATATATTATATTAACTTTTATCTGATAACGAGTACTTCCTAATATCTAATATTACAGCTTTTCAGATATCATGGTCATTTTTACAATCGCTTTAGATCCATCATTAAGGTTTTATAACGGCTACCGGCACAGTACAATATATAGAACGTAAAAAGTGAGGTTAATTTTAAGTGACGAGTGTAAGGTAAAATGCAAATCTATACATATTACCGCAATTTTTCACAACAACATTTTACAAAAATTGTCATCGTAAGTCAATTTCATAAATCTTGCAGTTAAAAGTCAGATGGATAATAAACATAACTATGATATAATACTTAAAACGTTTACAACATTTTACATAACTCAATAATATTTGAAATTGATCAGGCAAAAATGACAGTTTTATGAATGTTTTCCGCTTTTCTCTTACGATATTTTTTATCGTAAGAGTTATTGTAAAAAGCATCATAGGTATATAACTCCAAATATGGTAGTTTTTTATCTTAGTTCAGTTAGTGGCCAGTTTTTGTTTACACAGAAGTCGTAAAATCAATATACATTTGCTTATGTCGTTCAAGAAAAGGCCTCAGCTATGTAAAAGTGTATAAATTTGTGAGATAGAATAATGATGATGAAGACTGCCCACTAATTTAACTTGTGTAAATCTACATTATTGTTTTTGTTTCGGGATTCTTCTAACCACATATGGGTCTTATTGTTTACATTGAACTTGCTACAGAAAGGCTAACTTTGTTTCTGAACAACTGGACAACTAAATTACCTGACTATATATAAGTTCGGAATGGCAAGGTCAAGAGCAATCCTTATGAAAAAATAACCTGTCTCAACTTCGATTGCTTCAGCTTTTTTCAGATATTACTGCAATACTGCAATTACTGCAAAACTATATCACCAAAACAAAATATTAAATGCAACGCCCATTTGGATTCAATTCACGATTTAATCTCAAGTTTTAAAATCACATTTTTGTTAGATGTTTAACGATTCATTGGATTGCAGCTACAAATTGCCAAAACTAACTTCGTAATACAATATTTTTTGTTCATTAATATTAAGATTGTCTTTGACATTTAAGACAAAACAAGTCTTAACCTAATCTAAAACGTCGCTTTACTAAATTTGACATTAAAGACTCATTCATTGTCGAGTACATCGCAACACGAAGGAATATAGTGAAAGTATAGCTGTATATTAACATCAAAATACAAAACAATAAGAGGTATTTTGTTAAAAGAAAATAATACTTATAGCAATTGCTTATACCTTTGAAAAAATGATGCTTTGGCAATAACTTGGCTCCTCAAAACAAAATGGAAGATTTTCTATTTAAAATGATTTCCAGCGTAAAATGTTAAACATATAAAGGCAATGTGGACTTTTCCCAATCATATACATAAGAAATCATTGGTTTAAATTTCATTGGCATTCATATATGTCATACCAATAGGGAATACAAATAAGACCAATTTAAACTTATTGATGTTTGATCCGATAGGCAATCGTTGATTTATATAAAAAGTATTCATATATTTGTATATCGTTCCGGTGGGATATAAACATGACAAACGGATAATAAAAGTGACAGATGTTTATCGTAATATTTAGATAAACGAGAAACTTATATGACCGTGAGACTTGTTTGTTATATTTACATTAGAAATAATATTCACATTACATTGATTCTGACGGAAAATATATTTGTGGATATATAGTTGATTGGTGGAGACACACACAATCTAAATTTGTCCCTCAAGATAGAGCTTTATGTTGTTAACTGTTTGAATTTCTAGTTATTACAGCCAACGACTGGAAAAGAAAGACTTTGATTACCGTTTGACTGAATATTGCGTAACTATTCTGTCTGGCCAGAGACTGTTCTAGTATTAAAGATATCAAATGATAAATAAAATGACTTTTAAACATGAAATTTCACTTAGTATTTTGAAATATAATATCTCTGAATTGTTTATTTAACTTCGGGTGTTCTTGCTTCGGAATTGTTATTGGATATGTTATGAGTTTGTTTTGTACAGACACTGAATGACTTATCTAATACAGCATATTGCTTATATTATTGAGCTTTTATTTTGTGCAACTAATCGTTAATCATTTTTTTATTGACCGCATTAATTCCCATTCAACCATCACGTTTCTTTTATGTATCTTAATAAATAAAGTGACAACTATTTACCTTTCGCATTTCTGGTCTTCAAACCGAATCTAAAAAGTAATAATCAAACATTAACCTTTGTGACAAGACAATTTGAAGCCCATAATTAAATAAGAATTCGTTTCTGTGACATTACATTCAATCATATCATTCTATTATAATCTAATATGTATTCAATTGCTCATACGTAGGTTCTTATGTTATAATATTTTTCATTTTTTCCTTGCTTATATTGTAGGAAAAATGGAAATGATGGTATTGACACTGTAAATTAAATTACAGAATAACAATTTGGTATTTCAATGCTCTTTGATAGGTCAAATTACGTTTATTTGCTTCTTCCTGTTTTGCTCGACCCACAATTTGTTTGTTTGTTTGGTTTAACGCCGTAGCAATACATTGTATAGGTCATATAACGGAGGTCAGTCAACCTACTCACTGTTACTGGATAGGCTAAATCTCTGGATTTAGCTGTTAACTAACTACTAAGCGCTTTCTTTTGTCAGTGTCTGACAACTGCCCTACATAAATAAAAAATCATTGGTAGGAGGGAGAATGGCCGTATTAATTAATTTTAATGACCAAGCTCCACGAAAGTACGCCCCGCCCGGGAATCGAACCCACGACCCCTCGATCAGTAGGCTTGCGTGCTATCAACTCTCGACCACCATTAGATTAATGTAGCTTTTATGTTGGTTTGGGTTTTATGTATTTGTTTTCTTATGCACAGACAACCACTTCTTCTCCATTTATTAATTGAAATCATTTTATATTCGGTCATTTTGCGTTCTTCCA
The DNA here is from genome assembly GCA_025267735.1 of Mactra quadrangularis. Lineage (NCBI taxonomy): Eukaryota > Metazoa > Mollusca > Bivalvia > Venerida > Mactridae > Mactra > Mactra quadrangularis. Next base: position 14,530,844 of record CM046304.1, read on the forward strand.
TTTTCGAGGAAGGTATAATAACATTTTCTATTTACTAAATTGGAAACGTCAGTAATCAAATTGATCGTTCAGATATTGTCATTATAATAATTTACAAGAATAGTTATAATTACTTACTTAAGAAGTGTAATATGAGTTATACACTAGAGCTCATTTCTAATGTTTACATCTAAATGAAGTAAATGGTATTTGTCAATAAAATTTGTAAAAAAATCCTGACAGACAAAGCTTTTTAAATATCATCTCCCAAGGAATTTATAATACTCTCTCAGGTTGATTGAATATAGTATCATCGTTATTAAACAGCTTGGATTTTTTGTCTGATAGGCAGTTGAGGTGATTCAATGACAATAATTTGAATGTTAAAGCTTTTATAATTAACTGTCTGTCGAGTGACATTTGTTGGACTTCTGTAGCATAGTTGTTTAAAAATTGGTTTTCGAAATTGTTGACAAGTAAAGAAACCATTAAAAGCATTAGGAAATAATATGGGGTTTAAACGAAATACTGTGCAATTAAATACAAATAGAGCAATGGGTACTTGTTAAACGTGGGAAAACTACCATGGAACGATACAAATGGGGGTTTCTCTAGAAATACATTTTATGTGATATTTTTTATTTAATTTCATGGGATTACAGCACAGTATGAGCTAATATAATCATTTACTGAGATTCTGGTCACAGCGCTTGTGTGATTTCCCTACGGATAATTTATTCTTTGTCTTTAATTAAGGTTTTAAGGTTTCTTATTTCATGGTCTTCTATCTGAAAGAATTTTCACAAGTTCTTATTAAAAGACAGTTTCCAATTATAGCTAGCCGACAGCTACTATTTGATATCAGCGAATCAAATTTATCCCAATGGCAAAATATAAAACACAATTAAATTAAACACAGAAAAACATTTAGTGTAATGACAAACGTGACCAAACTTAACATTAATACTTGAATCATTACTTTTAATCATAAAAAATCGTTAACGATTAAAGAGTTTATAAAGTTGAAATGAGATAGAATCATACAATAATGCTCATTATAACCAAGTATATGGAATACGGAATGAATATTTCGGGCTGTTATAAAAACAAATTAAATCATAATTGCCTATTATATTTAAATAGTATACAACGAGATATATCTTATATAATATAGAACTTGTGTTTTGAATCGATAACAAAGAATACGTCAAACATATGGTAAATGAGAACTTTTCCTGTTGAGTAATAGAACAAATAAGAAACATACAGGAAACTTTTAAAGCTTTAGTTTAAATTACATATATTTAACTAAGTTTGTAGATATCACTTTAAGTGGCGAATCAGTTGGTTTATAAAACAATAGAATTGTATTTGATAATTAGTAGATTTGTTTGTTTGTTTGTTTTGGTTTTACGGCGCACCAACACAGAAAGGTCATATCGCGTCGAAAACAATTAATGATACTATAAATTCAATCGATATTAATGATCTTAAGCCCTATATTTTATTATATACATTTATTTCCTTCAAAAAGTTAAGTATCGCAAGTGATGGTACAGACTCAAAAAGTTCTTTAAGTGAGTTAACCTTAAAATGTTTGTCACGGATGTATTTAAGATCCTGAATATTATAAGTAAAAAACGAATGTCAAACAATTTCAAACCGCATTTAAAAAAAACAAGAAAAAAAACCCAAAACATTTTTGGAACGTCAATACAATGCAGTTATAAGAACATAAAACATTCTTCTTTTACAGAATTGTTTCTTGCGTGACATTCCGCTGTTCTTTTCAAATTAAGTTACCAGAAATGATAGTTAGGATTACATCTGTGTTTAGGTGAATTTTTGACAGATGCGTCACAAGCACCAACACTAATTTCAAAATAATTTGGCAGTTTTGCACCAAATAGAAATGGATTGAAAAAACAATTGTTTTGCATTAGATTTGTATCGTGGTATCCAATTTCCTGCAAACGTACACTGATATTGGATATCTCAAAGATTTCACCAATAGTGACATCTTCAAGGACTGGAATCTTGGAACAGAAGAATTTCCAAACTAATCACACTGTTCCCCATTCTTTGCATATCACTAAACGTGTTCGTTGGTGTACATAATGATGTTGCGAAGTTGATTGTTAAAACATGTATGTATGATTAGGAAGCATTTCGTTTTTGCATTGTATCTGATGTAAACTTAAAAAGATTATATTTATAATAATGGAATCATTTGCAATGCATGCTTTTTGCTTCAACATATCTTTCCCGGTGATCAAATCATTTTATTCGGGTATTTCTAAATACCAAATTCAAGTAAAGGAGCCTGGAAACATAGCAGAAACAGTAAAATAGTTTGTATCTCGATGTACTTTGAATAACTCTCATTTTCCCCCTAACGAATGAAAGTTTTATATCTAACGGCTAGATTCATTTGTTTCTCGAGCTTTTGCAGGGAATGTCCCTCGTGGTACGTTTAAGTGACATCTTCACTGAACCCCGGGACAAATGTTGTTGAAAATTAGTGTTTTCAATTATTACAGACATATACTCTTTGAAGAAGTCGGGTTTCAATTGCAACACATTGCACATATTCATTAACACTATAACTACAAAGGACATATAATATACACGGTTTGATAATGACAAGCTTCTTAAGTTAATCAGCTCAAGGTTAATATAGGTTAATCAAGCTGAATTATCAATATTTAATAATTCTTTTGTTGACCAGCCTCTACTTGGTTACCAGGTCAACAATACCTAATGTTCTACTTCATCAAATTACAATCTAATTTAATTGACCGATTTCATGTACAAAGATCTTGAACTTGGCGGGCAAATAATACAGAAAATACAGCCTTTTTTTAACAAATGATTCGAACATTAAACAAAACTCTTATAAATAATATTACTAATCAAAGCATAAAATGTCAAAGAGTTTTTGATTTACAGATACTTTAAATTGGATATAAAGTTTATTAATCCTCCGAAATTTATACGACAATAAAACAGACTTCTTGGGTTTATTACATTTAAAGTTATAAATCAGTTCAAGATTTAATTCAATAATAATAATGTCAATTGCTTCTAACATCTTATTTAACATGTCTTTTCAAACTCGAAGATGAGATGTTTCCTTTTTAGACTGTACCCAATCAGGATATAGTTTCATCAAACTGCACTAGCTCCTATAAACAAATACAAGCCACTCTAATTCAAAATAGTGCACAATATCATAAACATCTCTAGAGCGATATCATTATAATCGCACATCTTTGTTGCTTGTTTATTTTATTTGAAACATTTATTACAAAGATGTCAAAAATAATAACATTCTATAAGAATGTTTTGATGCCAAATTCAAGCATCAAGAAACTACATTATAATTCCAATACCTTACATATTGCCCGTGGTATCATAGAAATAAATAACCATTTATGATTACTATAATTACTTTCATGAGTCCAATATATCATGCCGATGGAATGAATATACATGATGATGTACGAATGACAAAATTGACAAGATATTTACTATATTAGAAAATTGAGTATCTTATTTGATTAACAGGTTCTGGGATATATATAACCACATTGATATTAATATTACAGTGATAGGTAAGTGTATAATATGAAACACGAAAGTATTTATATAAACAGACTGGGTCAGTAGAAATAGACAAAACTAAAATTGTCCCTCAAGATATATGTGGAATGTTATCAACTGCTTGCATTCCCATTTGTTATGACCCATGAATAAAAATGAAGTAACAAGTTTACTATTACATTAATATTAATCAATCATTATCTAGAACGTTCAACTTGTTACGACTGGACAATAAAACCTCAGAAACTCTGTTTATCGTAAAAAACTAAATAATTCGTACAGTAACTGCAAATGAAACAAGTAGTACAATATAAAAAAACAGTTACATCAAACCCTAGCATAGTTAAGGAATCACAGACGACAGAACGCGATGCATTTCACAAGTGTCACTATTGGAGTAAGTGTGTGTGGTAATTCCAATGTTGAAAGATTTGCGCAATGACTCGGCAAGTTTATTGATTGTAACCATAAACCTTAACAATGTTTGATTAGTTGTTAGCTGAAGAACAAAAACAAAAATTAATGATTACAGACGTGACTGCTTCATCCTTACCGGAGACATTTCAAAGATATATGTACAAGAAACATGTAAACGATTGACATTGACATAAATTCTTTTTTAATAGCTCCATCATATTGGTCTATCACGAAATTCTTTGCTTGGAAGTTTACCTGTATTGACAAAATTGATGAAAATAAAAGTCTATATTGTAAAAGAGTGCAAAGTTTTTTTTGGTTATAATAAAGCCAAATAAAAATTATTGCTTCTTGTTCGATTTTGCTTATTGTTGGTTTCAACGCAATAGCAACAAATTGTAAAGGTAATATCGTGTTTGACAGTCAACCCACTAAAAAGGCTAAATCTCTGGATTTAACTCTGAACCATTTAAATTAGGCTAGGTAAAGATTAAGGGTTTATAATAATCTAATAATTTCATTGTCTTAATTAAGATTGGAAAGTAATTAAAGGACAAATTCAATGTTCTTATGGGGGCAGATTTGCTCGTAATTACTAGTACAAATAATGTTGGTTTATGTTCGCTGACAAGAGTGTTTAATACTGTTTATACAATCATTGGAAGTACAATGTACATGATTCAATTAAATGTTAGGAACAAAATTATTGTAATGACCACACTACAAGAAGCAGAACAAATACATCGTTAACCATTGTCAATAAGATAGTAATATTAGAGATAAAAAATCGAAGGTAATTAAACAATAAATTATAATATGCCATTCACTTAATGTCTCTTTGAAATGCATACATTGTAATTTGATACTCACATTTCCTTCATATGAACGGGTACGTTTTCACATATGCTGCAAAAAAGTAAGTAACTATTATTTATTCAAAATCTGTGATTAAGGTACTTCAGTTATTTTTAATGTATAATAATAACTTAAGAATCATTTTCAAATATAGTTTGAAATAATTGTAATTTAAGTCGATGTTCAGCCTCTTACTTTATCCATCTAGAAGAGTCCTTAGCACAGAAAGGAATAAGTCAAATAGCCACACATTGAATGTACCAAACATTACTATTAATTACAGTTTATATGTTTACTTCAAATATGAAATGTATGAGATTTAGTTTCTCGGTATTGACAATATTGTTGTTCAAAAGAAATAAATGATATAAATTATAACGACAGTAAGTCTTAGGAACGTAGAATTGTGAGTACATATGGTAAGAAATACATTATATTAATAAGATATATGAAAATATGTCTCTCTTACTATTCATTATCATTTGGTTCTACATTTACTCATACATCAAACACTCTTAAAAGAAGATTACGTGAAAATGACTGATGTAAAAATTCAAATAGGCATGATGAAACTTAGCTGGATGCTCTCATGTGTATTATAATACAAATGTATTTGTATAAAAATATGAATTATTTCATGCCTTAGATTTCATCCTTTAGGTAACCATTTATTATGAATACGAGATAATTTATCTTCTATGGAGATGTTAAGGCGATTAAAAAGGAAGTGTCGATGTAAATAATCAAATGAATGTAAATAATATTTCAAGAATCCTAGAAATTAAACAAGTGTAAATGGAAAATTACATATATTAGTTACCACAAATTTGTTTTTGCTCGTAATTTTAAATGAAAATGACATATCACAACACGAGTTTCGGTTATCGTTCTATAGCAAGCACCTTATTATCAACCTACCTTCCAAAGTTGAATAATCCCCAATTTTTAGGAAAAAGGATTTTTATATGGAAAGGTGTCATAGTAAAAGAATTTTACGTAGGGAGTATTGACGTGAAATTAAACATATTGCTAGAAAAGAAGTCTGGGTAAAATATTCTAGAGTTATGCCTATATGTCGATATTAGTTGAAAATATAAACGGAATCAGGTAAGAGATAAAAGAGGAAGTTCGCAAGATTTCCAGATCCACAATTTTTTTCTGGACTGTGTTAAGAATTTTCAATTAGTAAACTGATTTTAAAAATGTAACAATCACCACAATGTCATACACTTCAAACGGCATGTCAAAATGTCGTAATTTTTCAATAAATACGTGGTGTTTATACCAAATTTATTTTCAGATGCATTTCACATTATCTGGACAAGTTATAAAGAAAATATCATTGAAACAAAAGAAACATTTTCCCAATGATGCCTTTAAAGCAAAAAGACCATACATAAAAAGCTCTATAAACCAAAGTAAACCGCTAAATTTCTGAATTCGTGACGTACACTTTATTTCCGTGCTCCAGAAAAGCGAAATAAGTCAGAATTTTCTTTGAAGATGGTTTCTCACCAGTATAAATCTTTAATACATAACTGGAAAATCAGGAAGAGAAGAAATTGGTGAGAAATCAATAAAATAGCATCATTTTGTGGGTCAGTGAATGAACGAATATCATAATAGTAAAATAACAGTACAAGTCCAGTTGAATGTCAAATTGTTGTTTTTATAATCAAATGTTTTGAAAGGCATTGATTTAACTGTGAAAAAGGACATTTCAATCTGTAAATTGCAAAAGGATAGGCAATTTGAGTTATACATAAGTACATGTCTAATTACCGTATGCTTAAAAACAATCATATGCTAATTTATTTCGCTGATAGCCCACAATTGAGATACTCATCACATGATATAGATTTATTCATGAGTAGCAAGGATGTAGTTGTCGACTCAATGATGAAAGACAAGCAAGGGCTAGAGAAGGAAAAGTCTTCTTAAAGCTGGACAGCTGAGCGACTGAGTACATAACCTTATAATAGAGGGAGTAAACGGTGCAAACTAAAATGATTTATGTCCTAAGCTAGGCATGTCAGTTTGAAAAGTAAAATAATGTGTTGATATAACAGAACATAAATCATCTGATAACTGGTGCTAATATTTCTAGCGCGGTAATTTACATCATTAACAAATAAGGTTTGATGTTCTCACAAATCCTTGATAAGTCTACTTTGCTTGTCTGGGTTTTTATTCTCTAAGGAATATATTTCTTAACATCTTAAGTCTTACAAAATAGTAAATTAAAGATAAATAACATGTATGAAGTAAACAAGTCTGTCCTATTTTAAAACATTAATTTTCTAGAAAGGTTCGTTCGGTGGAAGCCACAGTAAAGAATCAAAAGGATGAAAATAGTGATTCGTAATTGTCATCAAAATTCCACTCGCATTCTTTTGTCGTATCATCCATTCCATAGTGTCACAAAGGTTTTACATTGAAAGTTATCTTTAAGTAAGAGAGGTGTTTGATTGAATACATAGTATGATAGTAGCTATTACTTTTACTACATGTAGAAGGCTACTTAATCTGGCTGACAAAGTTTTAAAATACATCTGGCTGACAAAGTTTTAAAATACATCTCTAAATGCTAAAGCAATTATATTATAAGCTTCAATATAACATGTAAATACGTCAGTTTTATGCTGGTTAAAAATAGTCAAACACATCGTATCATTAAACATAATACTGTGCATTACAGATACAAACAATTATCTAAATTAACATGTTTCCGTCGCTTTTGGTTTTTGCCTAGGTTTTCAATGTCCATGCTTAAATCAATTATCGGCGACAAAATGCATATAATATAGTTCAAAATACAAGTGTTCCGATGACATACGAGCACTAATTTAAATTAGTAAACACCTCAAGGTTTGAAAATGTAAAAGAAGAAAAGACAATTACTTTTTTGTCAGTGAACATATATCATAACCTTGAATCTTTATCAAATGCTTGAAATGGATCTTGTATAACTAAATTTAATCTCGATTAATTTGATAAACGTTTTGTATGTTTAGTGAGACAAAACGCATTTTGCAATTTAGCTCTAAGTACTGCAACATATTGTTTAAGTTTTGCCATAAGGTATAATTAACGAAGTTAGAAAAAAGATTTAATTTAGACAATGCTTTCCTTAATTAAAACTTTTTTATAATCACTGAAATGTTGAAACAAAACTGATATCTGGATGTACATTATTTGCAACGTATCAAACGTATATCATATCGAAACATATTTTTGTAATCAATTTAAGAATTACCATATTTTCCAATGAATGAGAGGTACTTCTCAATATTTTACATCAAATACAAGTAATCTTTAATGTATCCGTACAAAAAAATTTACATGTTAAAATAAATGACAATGACCATGTCTTAAAGTAGATTTCAATTATCATTTGGACAACTGGAATTTTAAAATGTTAATTGTCTTCTTTAACATGTACAATGTATTAAAATGTAAATAACAGAATACTTCATATCCGATTACATACATTAAAGTTGCGGTGATTACAATCTCATTACAATTTAAGATGTAACTTCTAGGGAATATTATCAACATTGTCATTTATTTTATTTCTTGTATGTTAAACAACAACTCCAGGGAAATCATCTATTCTGTTATAGAGATTATATTTGCCAAGACCACTTCCTAAAAAGAATATAAATTTTGACATGTCATGCATGACAGACACGTAAATTTCTACTTGTATCTGTCATTTGATAACTAAGTCCTTTGAGAAAACTGATTTATGGTATTGTCGCTAAATATTTGTAAAATAAATCTGAAAGTGTGACCGTTAAGAACGTTTCTTTTTGTAAATCACATTATAAAATTTAACTCTTTTAAAACCAAGCGTTCAGATGTTTTCAAAACAATCAAAGCATAAATAAATTCCAATGTTATAAGGTAAATTTGAATCTTATGATGGTTATGCAATATGGCCATTGTCAGCAAATACATTTGAGTTAGAACAAACTTAAATTCATTATGGTCTTAGCGAAGTTACTCATTATCAAACTATGGTAAATTAAGCTAGGTACTGAAATTATTTAATTCGTTATTTTAACTAATCTCCTCTCTGGTTTTAATATGCAATTGTTATAGTAGAACATGGATTTGCTTAACATTTTAACGTACACCAATTTGTGTACCGAAGAGTATTTTGCATTTCCTTAACATAATTAATCAGTAACGTCAGTTCTTATCGTTCTGAATCCACATGAATCCACATGATGGACTTGCGCAAATTACAATTGAATTCAACGAATGTAAAGATATTACACGTTCGTTCTGTTCATTTTCATCTAAAAGCTTTTATTTAAATTCGTGTCGATGAATATCACTGACAGTATTATCGACACCTCTTAGCTCATTTTTCTATCTTTTTGTCTGCTTTTTATTATAAAATGCGTTGGCTACGATTATAGTATTAAAAAGGCAACAGTAGAGTAGTTCTAGTTCATTTCAATCCACTTTCCTGAGAGGTTTTACTATTGAGTTATTGACGGATACTCATACCTACTATAATGTTTATTTTTAATCGGGTTTTACGCAATAGCAACACATTGTATAGGTTATATTATGACAGTGATAGGCTAAATCTCCGGCTTTGGCTGTTTAACAGTTAAACTTGATTTAAAGTTAAATCAAGTTACACTTTTATATGATTTATTTCAATATAACAGTTAGTACCATGACAAAATAGAAACTATAACACATTTGGGGAATGAATTTAATTGAAACATTAAAGGAAACATTTTTTTCCAAAATTTATACGCAAATTAAAAATTAGATACATCCATTAATTTAATTCTCGTGTTTTGATATAAAAAGTCAGCCCAAGACCGTATTTCAAAGTTCTATTATAGTCGTTTGGAAAAAGTCGAATATGTTCTAACTAAATTCTTTACCTACTTGTGTAGCGTGTCTAGGTTTTCAATACCTTGGAGAGCATTATTCTTAACTTCATAAATTTTACAAAGTCGGATCTAAACAGTAAATTTAAGCTTTTTAAATGAGGAATTTGACTTTCAACAAGTTTGACCTAATTAGCCATTCATTTTGTTTAAAGTTCATTTTGGCAGACGAACTAGATCTGAATAAAGTCTGAAATAAAAGCTCAATATCATGCATGAGTCTTTATTGTATAATCAACGATACTACTATGCTCAAGAACATGTATTTATTTTTATTGAGCTTATCTCTGATTAACAGTTTTTATATAGTTACCGCTGAGTATTAGAGATATGAAAAATAAATAAATAAAACATCATAAAACATAACTGGCATCGGCAACAAACAATAAATATGACAATAAGTAATAACGTAAGTATCATGGCATTAAAAGAATAATCTTAACAACCAACATCAATTATAATTATTGAAATTGACACTATTGTGAATGTATGAAAAAATTATTATTCTTACTATGCTTACAATATCAACATTATTAGTATTCCAGATTTCTATCAATATATTTGTTTTAGATTTGATACTTCCCCATTATGCCAAAACTTGACATACAATGTATAGGCCTATACCTTTAGTATCTTACTTAGATATGTGATAGTTTCCATTGATTTTGTAATATAAAACCAAGCATTTTATAAAATTATATTTTAATTACAAGCAGCACGTGCATGTTTTATAATTGTAAAATGATATTTTCCAATATTTATACTGAAAGTGGAATGAGCATGTGTATTGTCACAGATACGAATTTCTAGAATGCATAACATTCTTATTACAAGTTCTTGTTGATTGACAAATCAATTTTGTTTCTCATACTCTCTGATCAAGTAACGCAAAACACAAAATACGAGAGTTTACAGACGACAATACTGATAACGTCAAACAAACTTTTTTATTTCAAGATAAATTTTCAAGTAAGCAATGGACTGTATATTTAAAATGTATTCATAATTCTGATTAAAAGTTATTTTACAATACAGTAAAATGGATATTGTTGAAATGACGATCATATTTTTCACACTTTGTTTTCTGATCAAGGATTTCATTATCTGTATATACTGTATTGTGTAAGATTTCTGCACTATAGCTGCATTAAGCAATTTAAACAGAAGGACTGATAGTGTATTCATTTATGTTCCATACCGTATCTTATTTTTCCTTTATTCCGTATTGAATGTCAATTGTAAGATAAATTATTTGGTCTCATTGATAGAAGCTATCTATATAAGAGACATGATATACAGCTTTATACACAAAATCTGTTACACAAGAGAATACATAGCTTACTATCTGTATTTTAGTTTGGCCTTTTATATCAATCATGTGCATTATATGTATGTAATATTGTTTGATTTATTAGTAAATGATAATCAATCTGACACTGGATAGACGTATTTGATGTATAAGTATTACATGTAAGATGCATTCATGGTATATTATCTTCCTGGTAGACTATTACAATAAAATTTGGTATGAAATTTTGTATCGTTGTTTCACGACAGTTTTCGATCAGAGTAAGGACAACCTCATAATGCCATGATATTATCTCAATACAGATTAATAAACATGTATAAAAACAGCTAGTTGTGAAATAGTGTGACTGGAAATGTCTGCACCACATGAAATGAATCGTCTGTAGGTGTGTTAAATAGTTTAATCATGAAACAAATAATTGATATTAATGTTAGGTACACGAACTGTGTGGTACCAAGTGATTTATTTCTCATGTCATCATCACTATATAGTGAAAGTGAAGTGCACCTACGTCTCTCACAATGTCAAACAAGCACTTACAAACAATACACTGTAATGGATATTGATGTTCTAGGTACACGAACGTTGACAAAATTATGTGTGATATTTCATATTGTGGTAGAAAATATTTCCCAAGGTTAATAATTTAGTAATATCTTCCGTAACGTAAATACCGTTTTGAAAAATATCGACAGTTCATTTCAAGACAAAAACAAATCACAAATTACCCGTTTCCAAATCAATCATTTTCACAATGTTTAATTAAATCTTGCCATTATTCCATTTTGGAACAAAAAGTTGCATTTTGTTGACCAGTTCATGATTTAAAGAACTTATAGTCTTCGATCAATGGAAAATCTAGATAAGTTTGATTAATTACTAATTTCTAAATTCTGCTTATTGACACACCACTTTACATTACCAATACCGTTCTCGTCAAGTTTCTTGTTGAAATGTTTATAATACAATTAATTTAATGTTTTTCCAATTCAAATGCATGACCCAATCAAGAAAGATAAATACTTATGTTAGTAAACAAACTTTACAACATTAATTTGTAATTACAGTCAATTCTTGTAAAGTGATTATACTGTAATGTAGAGGCTTAACATACAATGTTTGGCAAGATGTTTGATATTTAATTGGATGATCATGTCTTTATGAATCAATTTAAAATACTACAAGGATATTGATCAATTTTGCATCATTCAGTTTCTTTTTTTAATGTTAAACAATTAAACATGCAAGTCACTTATTATGTACTAATAGTCATATTTTATTTCGAACAAATTAATCGTCATTTTCATAGACAGTATCTTGTTATGCACCGATTGCCTGTTTTTGTACTGAAAACATTATTCTTATCAATAAAACTAAAGTCAAGCCAATAACGATAGTTAATTACGATGTACAAAGTAAGAACTTACGTAAATGGTTAGCATGTTTTTGGCACATTCATCATTTAACTGACAACTTTGGATGTGACAAACGCTCCTATAGCTATCACTGTATTTCTTGTACTATCAATAGCGATAAATGAAAAGGAAGTTCTACGCCTACGAATTGATATTTTAAGTACTCGTTAAAGGTAAGTCGGAACGGTTACAATATAAACGGTTGATCAATGACAGTAGCTAAGCCTTGCGATCTGTTATTCATTGTACTTGTTTTAAACATATATAGATATCGGGAAAGTTAATGTCAAGAGTCCACTGAATAGTGATACTAGATGTAGACTTCAAAAACATTGCTTTAACTGTAAATATTACCTCAAATATCATGATAAATTTGACCGGTTAACAACCAGGCTCTTATTACCCTTCTTTAATTCTCATATGTTGTACAATTGTTATAACTCGCCTCTCACGAATAAGCATAACGTCTATATGAGATACACACAACTCTTTTCATTCCATATATTAACTCTCAATCATATATAGTATAAGGTGAACTGAGTAAAAGAGTGAAATATTAAATTATTCGTTCGAGTCGTTTAATTCTATTTGCAATAAATAACAAAATAAGATTTAAACAAACCACAAAATTCTACCAAATCCTAAGTAAAAAAACGCCTCTACTAATTATATAAATGTTTTATATGAATACATTATGTAAATCTATATCCCAAATTAGGAAGCCGTTTGTTAAGAAAATCCAAGCCAAATTAAAATGCTATTGTTATCAATATTGATTTTGATCGTATGATTGTTTTTTAACTTAGCATATACGTAAATCAATCTTAACTTATTTGCAGTAAACAGTAGGCAATATGTTATGTAGAATACAGATCATATACATGTAGTGTTCTGGTGATAAATAATGACAAAATAAAATGAATTAGACATTTTGAAACTACAACACTAATCACACTTTTTGTACTCATATACGATACCAGATGTATTTCGGTCTTAACATTGTTGAATAAAGGAATACTATTTAAACTGTAAACTTGTGTTGCATTGATTTGTAATGTTTATGAATAAAAGAAAAAATCAGGTCATTTTCTTGTACCAATGATTAAAACCGAGCCCGAAAATCTTATTTGATTTTAATCCTGAATTACGTTAACACAGTTTCTATATACGTCTTGTGGTACTCACAGACGAAATAGCCACAAATCACAAAGCGTACATCAATGACAGTCTCTAATGTTGTATATTTAACAAACAATTTATGACCAAGAGATGTCACTGAGTATAAAATACATTCGCAGTGAGAAAAAGAAAATATAAATAGAAACATTGATGATATCGTTTTTATGTTAGCTTATATATAACAAATGGGTTGTCCTTCTACAACATATGATACATATAAATGGACAACATACACATATATCGATATTATATTTGTTATGAGCAAACGTCAAATAATAGTTTACATTCCTTGCAAATAACCACGATTTCTTCCCAAGGGATATTGGCGCTATTGATAGATATTCAGTTTGAATTACCTTTATGTTTGATCAGACTTTTTATGAAAGGAAACTTTCCAATTTGCGAGAAAGACAATCTTGTTAATATAATACAGTCATTGATATTATCATATTTATTCATCAAAACTTTGTCGTATTGTAAAAATATACAAATACACCAAAGATCGCAGTTGGTTATGAGTTAAAGAATAAAACAGGAACTAGAACTGCTTGACTAAAACTCAGTAAAAATCTATAATGATACTTAAACTTGTCATTAATGTTTTGAATTCGGAAGATAGAAACAAGTGAATAATATAAGCAAGTTTGTAATTAAATCAATTAACTGAGATTCTCATCTTTCAGGAATCTCTATATCATATGATGAAAACTATTTTAGATATTATTATTATTATTGGGTTTTACGCCGTGTCAACACAATTTAGGTCATTTTACGGCGTCCAGCGCACCCAACCTAGCTTTTCCGGACCCTTGTCTATAACCAGTACTTACCTACCCTTCCACAAGGCCGGAAAATTCTCCATATTATCTAATAAATGGAGGAAAATTGACTCTGTTTGACGAACAGAATTACACACATTTTATCTAAAAAAGATTAGGGTTAATGTCACTTTAAACGATTCTAACATGGGAGAAAAATCCCCAGTTCAATCCCATTTGTTAAGGATTAGATTGAATACAGTAATTCACGAAAGAGTTTCAATGTTATTCAACTTCTCTTCGCCTACATTATTTGAAGCTTACAAACAAAGTTCATTCCATTTGTTGCACTTGTTAAACCATAACACCACATATTTTTGTAACATGATTGTTATTAATTAATGTCAGGAATATTCATTTACACGGGCGATGGTAAAAGCTTTGATAATTAAATAAGTTAATCAATTTAGAATTTTCATTGACTTATTCAATTTATAGCTGACAGGAGTCAATCCTGTTAATGTCTGTATCGAAGTGTTAGAAATGGTTTTAAATGCTATAATAACCAAGGTAAAGTGTACTAAAATAAATCACATGCATGATAGGTTCCAAGCTATTCATCTTATGGATATTGAAATGGAAGCGTTTGTCTATAAAAGTAATATAAGAGATAGAAACATTATAAAAACTGTCAAGAAATATACGGAAAATACGTAATTTGTTAACTTTTATGAGTCATAAACGATAGTGGTAAGGGGCAAGATATCCAGACTAAATGATAAGTTGACGTGCTAAAACAGATATACTAAACTAAACACTTCTTACATTTTGTTTTACCATTTACGACATGAGTAAATTGATAATTTTCATTCCCATAGTTGTGTATCTGCAATATCATGATAATAATATTAGATTTGTAATTAACAAAAATAAAGACAGAGCTTATTGTAATTTGCACATATCGTCTCCTGCCATCAATTGTCTAAGACAATGACAAATAAAACGCAAATATCATTTTCCGACGATGGAACAATATAATAACGGAATCAGCAAAAACAGAGACAAACGCAAAATAATGTGATCTGTTTCCCGATTCAACTGATAGAAGTTAACATTGATTCCAAATTGAAGAATGAACAAGATATCACATAAAGGACCCTGGCTGTTATATATCTGTTTACTCTTGAAACAAATGCAAGTTATGAGATCCTATCAGATCATACAATGACAACAACCATATCCTGTACATGTATAACTCTAACATGCAATATTCTGAATGTACAGTAAAGTCCTGCTACGCTATTAAGACTACTTTTGTTATTTCAAAATCATGCGATTTTTGACAATCATTTAGACCCAAATGCTTAAGACCATAAAATTAATACACCTACATGTATTACTAGAGCCTATAATGATCTTTTGAATAAAAACCATAAGTAATAACACATCAAAAAATATCACCGACATGCTAAATGTTTTCGCATCTTGATTTACTGATATGGCTTCTTGTATACCTCTCGAACTATTTTTATCGTTTTTCTTTATTATTGTTTCCTTTGTCGTTCTAAATCGATTGGGTGTTTTGTTGATGCTTCATCAAGAGCCTATAGCATTTAATAATTGAATATCACAAATGTAAAGTCAGCAATCTTTTGAAATAAGATATTAAGTACTCAATATTTTAAAGATGTTTTTCTCTAAAGTCAGCTTAAGATACGGTTTTAATTAAAATTCTAATTCATTCAATACTAGATTTTGTCTACAGCTCAAGTAACTGTCTAGATTTGATACAAAAAGTCAATGTACAGCGTCAAATAAGCAAGTTCGTGGCCAACTGTTGAAGGTCGACATTACGCGTGTAAACAACTATAAGTTTAATATCAACAAAATACATTAAAAATAAGCATGTGTCTTTGACGAGTAACATCATATAATGAGAAATGTATTGACAAAAACTATTGTGTAGATTTTATGTGTGGCATGTACGACATGTTCTTGTAAACCATTGCTTCTAGAAACTATACAAGCAAATTGAATCCGTAATGAAAACTAAATCCCCAAGAGAGTTTGTTATGTGGTAAAAGGACAATAAAATGAAAATAAATGTACTTGACAAAGATTTAATACAAATGAATCCATCAGTCTCATCATAACGAACAATAACGACGTAGGCGTATGTGATATAAATAATAACATGGATATTTCAAACTAGTAAACAAGATAAAATACTTGGAAAGCGATAATAAATCAGTAAAAAATTATACCCATTACAGTGACTCGAAGCTGTTACATCGACCTTATAACAAACAAAAGTTGCTTAATGGCCGATTAATGTTACTAAAGTAGACCTAAGTATTTTAGATTGAGCTGTAAACAGAAATAGAGAGAATGTTATAACTGATATTAAAGTAAATTTAATACTGTTTATACCACCTAGATTTAATACTGTTTATACCACCTAACAAAATTATGGATTTGAAATGGAAGTACATGATTTAATTTAATGTTAGGAACAGATTTATTGTAATGACCACACTATTAGAAGCAGAACAAATACATCGTTAACCATTGTCAATAAGATAGTAATATTAGAGATAAAAAGTCGAAGGTTATTTAACAATGAATTGAAATTTGCCATTCACTTAATATCTCTTTGGAATGCATACATTGTAATTTGATACTCACATTTCCTTCATATGAACGGGTACTTTTTCACATATGCTGCAAAAAAGTAAGTAACTATTATTCATTCAAAACCTGTGATTAAGGTACTTAAGTTATGTTTAATGTAACATTAAAGATACGTGGTGTATATACCAAATTCATTTCAAGGTCGCCACATATGCATTTCACATTATCTGGACATGTTATAAAGAAAATATTGAAACAAAAGAAACATTTTCCCAATGATGCCTTTAAAGCAAAAACAACATACATAAAAACTCTATAAACCAAAGTAAACCGCTAAATTTCTGAATTCGTGACGTACACTTTATTTCCATGCTCCAGAAAAGCGAAATAAGTCAGAATGTTCTATGAAGCCTGTGATTAAGGTACTTAAGTTATGTTTAATGTATAATAATAACTTAAGAATCATTTTCAAATAAAGGTTAAAATAATTGTAATTTTAACATGATGTTCAGCTTCTTACTTCATTCGTCCAGAAAAGTCCTTAGCACAGAAAGGAATAAGTCATGTAGCCACACAATGAATGTACCAAACATTACTATTAATTACAGTTTATATGTTTACTTTAAAGATGAAATGTATGAGATTTAGTTTCTCGGTATTGTCAATATTGTTGTTCAAAAGAAATAAATGATATAAATTACAACGACAGTAAGTCTTAAGAACGTAGAGTTGTAAAAAGATAACATAAGGTAAGAAATACATTATATTAATAAGATATATCAAAATATGTCTCTCTCACTATTCAATATCATTTGGTTCTATATTTACTCATACATCAAAAACTCTTAAAAGAAGATTATGAGAAAATGACTGATGTAAAAATTCAAATAGGCAACTAAGCTAGGTGCTCTCATGTGTATTATAATATTTGTATAAAAATATGAATTATTTCATGCCTTAGATTTCATGCCTTAGGTAACCATTTATTATGAATACGAGATAATTTATCTTCTATGGAGATGTTAAGGCGATTAAAAGGAAGTGTCGGTGTAAATAATCAAATGACATTCAAATATTTAAAGGATCCTAGCAGTTGAACAAGTGTACAAGGGAAATTACATATAATAGTTACCACAAATTTCTTTTCAAATGAAAATGACATATCACAACACAAGTTTCGGTTATCGTTCTATAGCAAGCACCTTATTATCAACCTACCTTCCAACGATAAAAAATCCCCAATTTTTAGGAAAAGGGATTTTTTATATGGAAAGGTGTCATAGTAAAAGAATTTAACGTAGAAACTATTGACGTAAAATTAAACATATTGCTAGAAAAGACATCTGGGTAAAAATATTATGCCTATATGTCGATATTGGTTGAAAATATAAACGGAATTAGTTAAAAGATAAAAAAGGAAGTTCGCAAAATTTCCAGATCCACAAATTTTTTCTGGACTGTGTTAAGAATTTTCAATTAGTAAACTGATTTTAAAAATTTAACAATCACCACAATGTCATACACTTCAAACGGCATGTCAAAATGTCGTAATTGTTCAATAGATACGTGGTGTATATACCAAATTCATTTTCAGATGCATTTCACATTATCTGGACAAGTAATAAAGAAAATATCATTGCAACAAAATATACATTTTCCCAATGATGCCTTTAAAGCAAACAGACCATACATAAAAACTCTTAACCAAAGTAAACCGCTTTATTTCCATGCTCAAGAAAAGCGACATAAGTCAGAATTTTCTATGAAGATGGTTTCTCACTAGTATAAATATTTAATACATAACTGGAAAATCGTGTCGAAGAGGAGAAATTGGTGAGAAATAAATAAAAATAACATTATTTTGTGGGTCAGTGAATGAACGAATATCATAATAGTAAAATAACAGTATAAGTCCAGTTGAATGTCAAATTGTTGTTTTTATGATAATGTTTTGAATGGCATTCTTTTAACCGTTAAAAGTGACCTTTCATTCTGTAAATTGCAAAAGGATAGGCAATTTAAGTTATACATAAGTACATGTTTTATTTACCGTATACTTAAAAACAATAATATGGTAATTTATTTCGTTGATAGACCACAATTTAGATACTCATCACATAATATAGATTTACTCATGAATAGCAAGAATGTAGTTGTCGACTCATTGATGAATCATTGATGAAAGGCAAGCAATGGCTAGAGAAGCAAAAGTCTTCTAAAATCTGGATAGCTGAGCGACTGCGTACATAACCTTATAATAGAGAGAGTAAACATTGCAAACTAAAATAATTTATTTCCTAAGCTAGCATGTCAGTTTGAAAAGTAAAATAATGTGTTGATATAACAGAACATAAATCATCTGATAACTGGTGCTAATATTTCTAGCGCGGTAATTTACATCATTAACAAATAATGTTTGATGTTCTCACAAATCCTTGATAAGTCTACTTTGCTTGTCTAGGTTTTTTATTCTCTAAGGAATATATTTCTTAACATCTTAAGTCTTACAAAATAGTAAATTAAAGATAAATAACGTGTTTGAAGTAATCAAGTCTGTACTATTTTAAAACATTAATTTTCTAGAAAGGTTCATTCGGTGGAAGCCACAATAATGAATCTGAATAGTCATTAAAATTCCACTCGCATTCTTTTGTCGTATCATCCATTACATAGTGCCACAAAGGTTTTACATTGAAAGTTATCTTTAGGTAAGAGAGGTGTTTGATTGAATACATAGTATGATAGTAGCTATTACATTTACTACATGTAGTAGTCTACTTAATCTGACTGACAAAGTTTTAAAATACATCTCTGCTAAAGCAATTACAGAATTAGCCTCAATATAACATGTAAATACGCCAGTTTTATGCTGGTTAAATAATAGTAAAACACATCGTATCATTAAACATAATACTGTGTATTACAGATATATACAAATATCTAAATTGACATGTTTCCGTTGCTTTTAGATTGCCTAGGTTTTCAATGGCCATACTTAAATCAATCGCCGGCGACAAAATGCATATAATATAGTTCAAACTGCAAGTGTTCTGATGACATACAAGTACTTAATCAAATTAGTAAACACCTCAATGTTTGAAAACGTAAAAGAAGAAAAGACAATTACTTTTTTGCAGTGAACATATATCATAACCTTGAATCTTTACCAAATGCTTGAAATGGATCTTGTGTAACTAAATTGAATCTTGATTAATTTGATAATTTTTTTTGTATGTTAAGTGAGACAAAACGCATTTTTCAATGTAGCTTTAAGTACTGCAACATCTTGTTTAATTTTTGCCATAAGGTATACTGAACAAAGTTAGAAAAAAGATTTAATTGAGACAATGCATCCCTTAATTAAACATTTTTTATAATCACTGAAATTTTCAAACAAAACTGATATTTGACTCTATATTATTTGCAACGTATCAAACGTATATCATATCGAAACATATTTTTGTAATTGAATTAAGAATTACCATATTTTCATACGAATGAGATGTACCTCGTAATATTTAACATCAAATACAAGTAATTTTCTATGTATCTGTACAAAAAAATGTACATGATATAATAAATGACAATAACCAAGTCTTAAAAGTAGATTTTAATTTTATGTTCGGATTATCATTTGGACAACTGGAATTTTAAAATGTTAATTGTCTTCTTTAACATGTACAATGTATTATGTATATAACAGAATACTTCATATCCGATTACATACATTAAAGTTGCGGTGATTACAATCTCATTACAATTTAAGATGTAACTTCTAGGGTATATTGTCAGTTTTTTCTTTCTAGTATGTTAAACAACAACTCTAGGGAAATCATTTATTCTGTTATTGAGATTATATTTGCCAAGACCACTTCCTAAAAAGAATATAAATTTTGACATGTCATGCATGACAGACACGTAAATTTCTACTTGTATCTGTCAATTGATAACTAAGTCCTTTGAGAAAACTGATTTATGGTATTGTCGCTAAATCTTTGTAAAATAAATCTGAAAGTGTGACCGTTATGAACGTTCTTTTTGTAAATCACATTATAAAATTTAACACTTTTAAAACCAAGCGTTCAGATGTTTTCAAAACAATCAAAGCATAAAAAAAATCCAATGTTACAAGGTAAAGTTGAATCTTATGATGGTTATGCAATATGGCCATTGTCAGCAAATACATTTGAATTTGAACAAACTTAAATTCATGATGGTCTTAGCAAAGTTACTCATTAACCAACTATGGTAAATTAAGCTAGGTACTGAAATTATTTAATTCGTTATTTTAACTAATCTCCTCTCTGGTTTTAATAAGCAATTGTTATAGTAGAACATGGATTTGCTTAACATTTTAACGTACACCAATTTGTGTACCGAAGAGTATTTTGCATTTCCTTAACATAATTAATCAGTAACGTCAGTTCTTATCGTTCTGAATCCACATGAATCCACATGATGGACTTGCGCAAATAACAATTGAATTCAACAAATGTAAAGATATTACACGTTCGTTCTGTTCATTTTCATCTAAAAGCTTTTATAAAAATTCGTGTCGATGAATATCACTGACAGTATTATCGACACCTCTTAGCTCATTTTTCTATCTTTTTGTCTGCTTTTTATTATAAAATGCGTTGGCTACGATTATAGTATTAAAAAGGCAACAGTAGAGTAGTTCTAGTTCATTTCAATCTACTTTCCTGAGAGGTTTTACTATTGAGTTATTGACGGATACTCATACCTACTATAATGTTTATTTTTGATCGGGTTTTACGCAATAGCAACACATTGTATAGGTTATATTATGACAATGATAGGCTAAATCTCCGGCTTTGGCTGTTTAACAGTTAAACTTGATTTAAAGTTAAATCTAGTTACAAGTTTATATGATTTATTTCAATATAACAGTTAGTACCATGACAAAATAGAAACTATAACACATTTGGGAAATGAATTTAATTGAAACATTAAAGGAAACATTTTTTTCCAAAATTTATACGCAAATTAAAAATTAGATACATCCATTAATTTAATTCTCGTGTTATCGTATTTCAAAGTTCTATTATAGCCGTTTGGAAAAAGTCGAATATGTTCTAACTAAATTCTTTACCTACTTGTGTAGCGTGTCTGGGTTTTCAATACCTTGGAGAGCATTATTCTTAACTTCATAAATTTTACAAAGTCGGATCTAAACAGTAAATTTAAGCTTTTTAAATGAGGAATTTGACTTTCAACAAGTCTGACCTAATTAGCCATTCATTTTGTTTAAAGTTCATTTTGGCAGACGAACTCGATCTGAATAAAGTCTGAAGTAAAAGCTCAATACCATGCGTGAATCTTTATTGTCTAATCAACGGTACTATGCTCAAGAACATGCATTTATTTTCATTAAGCTTATCTCTCATTAACAGTTTTTAAATAGTTACCGCTAAAATATGAAAAAAAAAAACATCATAAAATATAACTGGCATCGACAACAAACAATAAATATGGCAATAAGTAGTAACGTAAGTATCATGGTTTTAATAGAATTGACACTATTGTGAATGTATGAAAATATCATTTTTACAATGCTTACAATGTCAACATTATTAGTATTCCAGATTCCTATCAATATATTTGTTTTAGATTTGATACTTCCCCATTATACCAAAACTTGACATACAATGTATATACCTTTAGTATCTTACTTAGATATGTGATAGTTTCTATTGATTTTGTAATATAAAACCAAGCATTTCATAAACTTATATCTTAATTACAAACAGCACGTGCATGTTTCCTAATTGTAAAATGATATTTTCCAATATTTATACTGAAAGTGGAATTAGCACGTGTATTGTCACAGATACGAATTTCTTGAATGCATAACATTCTTATTACAAGTTCTTGTTGATTGACAAATCAATTTTGTTTCTCATACTCTCTGATCAAGTAACGCAAAACACAAATTACGAGAGTTTACAGACGACAATACTGATAACGTCGAAAAAACTTTTTTATTTCAAAATAAATTTTCAAGTAAGCAATGGACTGTATATTTAAAATGTATTCATACTTCTGATTAAAAGTTCTTTTACAATACAGTAAAATGAATATTCTTGAAATGATGGTCATCTTTTTCATTATCTGTATAGGCTGTATTGTGTAAGATTTCTCAACTATAGCTGCATTAAGCAATTGACTCCCTAAACAGAAGAACTGTTAGTGTTTTCAAAATATTTTAATATGTCATTTATGTTCCATTCCTTTTATTTTTATTTTTCCTTTATTCCGTATTGAATGTCAATTGGAAGATAAATTATTTGGTCTCATTGAGCTAAACTAAATAAGAGACATGATATATAGCTTTATTCACAAAATCTGTTACACAAGAGAATACATAGCTTACTATCTGTATTTTAGTTTGGCCTTTTATATCAATCATATGCATTATATGTATGTAATATTGTTTGATTTATTAGTAAATGATAATCAATCTGACACTGGATAGACGTATTTGATGAATAAGTATTACATGTAAGATGAATTCATGGTATATTATCTTCCTGGTAGACTATTACAATACAATCTGGTATGAAATTTTGTATCGTTGTTTCACGATAGTTTTCGATCAGAGTAAGGACAACATCATAATACCATGATGTTATCTCAATACAGATTAATAAACATGTATAAAAACAGCTAGTTGTGTAATAGTGTGACTGGAAATGTCTGCACCACATGAAATGAATCGTCTGTAGGTGTGTTAAATAGTTTAATCATGAAACAAATAATTGATATTAATGTTAGGTACACAAACTGTGTGGTACCAAGTGAATTATTTCTCATGTCATCATCACTATATAGTGAAAGTGAAGTGCACCTACGTCTCTCACAATGTCAAACAAGCACTTACAAACAATACACTGTAATGGATATTAATGTTCTAGGTACACGAACGTTGACAAAATTATGTGTGATACTTAATACTGTGGTAGAAAATATTTCCCAAGGTTAATAATTTAGTAATATCTTCCGTTACGTAAATACCGTTACGTAAAATATCGACAGTTCATTTTCAAGACAAAAACAAATAACAAATTACCCGTTTCTAAATCAATCATTTTCACAATGTTTAATTAAATCTTGCCATTATTCCATTTTGGAACAAAAAATTGCATTTTGTTGACCAGTTCATGATTCAAAGAACTTATAGTCTTCGATCAATTGAAAATCTAAATAAGTTTGATTGATTATTAATTTCTAAATTCTGCTTATTGACACACCACTTTACATTACCAATACCGTTCTCGTCAAGGTTCTTGTTGAAATGTTTATACAATTAATTTCATGTTTTTTTCCAATTCAAATGCATGACCCAATCAAGAAAAATAAATACTTATGTTAGTAAACAAACTTTACAACATTAATTTGTAATTACAGTCAATTCTTGTAAAGTGATTATACTGTAATGTAGAGGCTTAACATACAATGTTTAGCAAGATGTTTGATATTTAATTGGATGATCATGTCTTTATGAATCAATAGAGATTACTACAAGGATATTGATCAATTTTGCATCATTCAGTTTCTTTTTTTTAATGTTTTACAATTAAATATGCAAGTCACTTTTTATGCACTAATTGTCATATTTTTTTTCGAACAAAGTAATCGTCATTTTCATTGAGACTATCTTCGTATGCTCTGATTGCCTGTTTTTGTTCTGAAAACATTATTCCTATCAATAAAATTAATGTCAAGCCAATAACGATAGTTAATTACGACGTACAAAGTAAGAACTTACGTAAATGGTTAGCATGTTTTTGGCACATTCATCATTTAACTGACTACTTTGGATGTGACAAGCGCTCCTATAGCTATCCCTGTATTTCTTGAACTATCATGAGCGATAAATGAAATGGAAGTTCTACGCCTACGAATTAATAATTTTAGTACTCATTAAAGGTAAGTCGGAACGGTTACAATACAAATGATTGATCAATGACAGAAGCTAAGCCTTGCGATCTTTTATTTATTGTACTTGTTTTAAACATATATAAATATCGGAGAAGTTAATGTCAAGAGTCCACTGAATAGTGATACTAGATGTAGACTTCAAAAACCTTGATTTAACTGTAAATTTTAACTTAAATATCATGATAAATTTGACCGTACATAACAACCAGACTCTTATAACCCTTCTTTAATTCTCATATGTTGTACAATTGTTAAAACTCGCCTCTCATGAATAAACATAACGTCTATATGTGATACACACAACTCTTTTCATTACATGTATAATTTCTCAATCTTACATGTATAATTTCTCAATCATACGGCATGCGGTGAACTGTGTAAAAGAGTGAAATATTAAATTATTCGTTCATCGGTTGTTTAATTTTATTTGCATTAAATAACAAAATAAAATTCGAACAAAATTAAAAATCCTAAATCCAAAGTCAAATAACGCCTCTACTAATCATATAAGTGTTTTATATGAATACATTATGTAAATCTGTATACAGGATTAGGTAGCCGTTTGCAGAAAACAGTAGGCAACATGTAATATAGAATAAAAACCATTTAGTGTTCTGGTGATAAATAATGACAAAATAAAATGAATTAGACAATTTGAAACTACTCGTACAACACTAACCACACTTCTTGAACACATATAAGTTACTAGTAGTATTCATGTCTTAAAATTGTTGAATAAATGAATATTATTTAAACTGTAAACTTGTGTTGTAACGATTTGTAATGTTTATGTATAAAAGAAAAAATCAGGTCATTTTCTTGTACTAACGATTAAAACCGAGACCGAAAATCTTATTTGATTTTTATCTAGAATGACGTTAACATAATTTTCTATATATGTATTGTGATACTCACTGACGAAATAACCACAAATCACATAGCGTACATCAATGACAATCTCTAATGTTGTATATTTAACAAACAGATGCCAAGAGATGCCACTGAGTATGAAATACATTCGCAGTGAGAATTAAGAAAATATAGATAGCAACATTGATGATATCGTTTATATGTTTGCTTATATAAAAATGGTTTGTCCTTCTACAACATATGATACATTTAAATGAACAACATACACATATATCGATACTATATTTGTTATGAGCAAACGTCAAATAATAGTTTACATTCATTGCAAATAACCACGTTTTTTTTACCCAAGGGATATAGGCACTATTGATATTCAGTTTGTATAACCTTTATGTTTGATCAGACTTTTTATGAAAGGGAACATTCCAGTTTGCGAGAAACACACACTCTTGTTAATAGAATACAGTCATTGTTTATGTATACATCAAAGCTTTGTCGTATTTTTTAAAAATATATAAGAATACACAAAAGATCGCAAGTTGGTTATGAGTTAAAGAATAAAACAGGAACAAGAACTCCTTGACTAAAACTCAGTAAAAATCTATAATGATACTTAAACTTGTCACTGATGATTTGCATTCTGGAAGAGAGAAAAAAGTGAATAATATAAGAAAGTATGTAATTAAATCAAATCACTGAGATTCTCCATTTTCAGGAATCTCTGTATCATATAATGATAACTATTTAAGTTATTATTATTATTGGGTTTTACGCCATGTCAACACAATTTAGGTCCAGCGCACTTAACCTAGAATTTCTGGACCCTTGTCTATAACCAGTACTAACCTATCCTTCCACAAGGCCGGAAACCTCTCCATATTATCTAATCAATGGAGGAAAATTGACTCTGTTTGTCGAACAGACTCATACACATTTTATCTAAAAAAAAGATTAGGGTTAATGTCACTTTAAACGATTCTACATGGAGAAAAAATCCCCAGTTCAATCCTTTTTGTTAGGGATTATGTTAAATACAGTAATTCACGTAAGAGTTTCAATGTTATTCAACTTCTCTTCGCCTACATTATTTGATGCTTACAAATAAAGTTCATTCAATTTGTTGCACTGGTTAAACCATAACACCACTTATGTTTGTAACATGATTGTTATTAATTAATGTCAGGAATATTCATTTAAACGGGCGATGGTAAAAGCTTTGATAATTAAATAAGTCAATCAATTTAGAATTTTCATTGACTTATTCAATTATAGCTGACAGGAATTAATCGTGTTATTGTTTGTATCGAAGTGTTAGAAATGGTTTTAAATGCTATAATAACCAAGGTTAAGTGTACTAAAATAAATCACATGCATGATAGGTTCCAAGCTATTTATCTTATGGATATTGAAATGGAAGCGTTTGTCTATAAAAGTAACCTTAAAGATAGAAACACGATAAAAACCTTCAAGAAATATACGGAAAATACGTAATTTGTTAATTTTTATGTTTCATAAACGATAGTGGTAAGGGGCAAGATATCCAGACTAAATGATAAGTTGACGTGCTAAAACAGCTATACTAAACTAAACACAAATTACATTTTGTTTTACATTTACGTCATGAGTGAATTGATAATTTTCATTCCCATAGTTATGTATCTGCAATATCATCATAATAATATTAGATTTGTAATTAACAAAAATAAAGACAGAACTTATTGTAATTTGCACATATCGTCTCCTGCCATCTTTTTTTCTAAGACAATGACAAATAAAACGCAAATATCATTTTCCTAACAGTATTATAACGGAATCAGAAAAAACAGAGACAAACGCTAAATAATGTGATCTTTTTCCCGATTCAACTGATAGAAGTAAACATTGATTCCAAATTGAAGAATGCACAAGATATCACATAAAGGACCCTGGCTGTTATATACATATATCTGTTTACTCTTGAAACAAATACAAGTTATGCGATCCTATCAGAGCATACCATGACTAAAACCATATCCTGTACATGTATAACTATAACATGCAATATTCTGAATGTAGAGTAAAGTCCCGTTATTAAGACTACTTTTGTTATTTCAAAATCATGCGATTTTTGACAATTATTTAGACCCAAATGCTTAAGACCATAAAATTAATACACCTACATGTATTACTAAAGCCTATAATGATCTTTTGAATAAAAACCATAAGTAATACCACATTAAAAAATATCAACGACATGCTTAATGTTTTCGCATCTTGATTACCTGATATAACTTCTTGTATACCTCTCAAAATTTTTTATCGTTTTCTTTATTTTTGTTTCCTTTGTTGTTCTAAATAGATTGGGTGTTTTGTTGATGCTTCATCAAGAGCCTATAGCATTTAATAATTGAATATCACAAATGTGAAGTCAGCAATCTTTTGAAATATGATATTAAGTACTAAATATTTTAAAGATATTTTTCTCTAAAGTCAGCTTAAGATATGGTTTTAATTAAAATTCTAATTCATTCAATACTAGATTATGTGTACAGCTCAAGTAACTGTCTAGATTTGATACAAAAAGTCAACGTACAGCGTCAATTAAGCAAGTTCGTGGCCAACTGTTGAAGGTCGACGTTACGCGTGTAAACAACTATAAGTTTAATATCAACAAATTACATTAAAAATAAGCACGTGTCTTTGACAAGTAACATCATATAATGAGAAATGTATTGACAAAAATTATTGTGTAGATTTTATGTCAGGCATGTACGACATGTTCTTGTAAACCATTGCTTCTAGAAACTATACAAGCAAATTGAATCCGTAATGAAAACTAAATCCCCAAGAGAGCGTGTTATGTGGTAAAAGGAAAATAAAATGAAAATAAATGTACTTGACAAAGATTTAATACAAATGAATCCATCAGTCTCATCATAACGAACAAAAACGACGTAGACGTATGTGATATAAGTAATAACATGGAAACTTCAAACTAGTAAACAAGATAAATACTTGGAAAGCGATAATAAATCAGTAAAAATTATACCCATTACAGTGACTCGAAGCTGTTATATCGACCTTATAACAAACAAAAGTAGCTTAATGGCCGATTAATGTTACTAAAGTATACATTAGTATTTTAGATTGAGCTGTAAACAGAAATAGAGAATGTTATAACTGATGTTAAAGTACATTCTCATGAATAAGTCAGTATGTCTAACATGCATAAGTTAAGTATGTTATCAGGTACTTCTTATTGCAAAAACATTTAGTAGATATGGTTAATACAATGCTCTCTGTTCTAAGGTAATTAGAATATGTAATACTTTAGTCAGTGTACATACTTTAGTCCCATGGACACAGAATCATGGCGATTAATTTTAATAGAAGTCGTCCAACAAACACAAATGCTTTATGAAACCATTATGTTGCTGACTTGGAAGTAAAATTTACAAATTGCTTGTAACATATGTATTGTTCAATATTCATATCGAATATGAAGTAATTATTTTCATGTCTAATTTTGTTGTATCTGCAAATGTCGAGACTGAATTGTGTTTATAATTTGCATATATATTCGATAATATACATTTGTAATCAGTGTATTTCGTCTTCTTATATCATACTTCGTAGAAAAATACCTATAATCAAATTTCTAATGTAAAATTTGAAAATATAATTAACGTATTGAATTACAATTTGATGTTATATTACTTGTATTTTATCAAGAGAATACTTGCAATATTGTGAGCGTTAAAGAAAAGAGTAACTTTTAAGTAATGGTAAATTATTTTAGCCATATGATTCTGCTGTGTTTGAAATATGAAAACGCTTAAAATTTAAGATTGGATTGTTTTGGTTGTATTTTTTACTTAATGACTTTTCTTTTGATCATTATTCCCAGTTCTGTCATTAGCTCTCTTCGGTCTCGTATAAATGAAGATTATCCGTGACTGGACATTTTACTGTTAAAGGTTAGACAAATTTAAATGCAATGGCATTAAATGACAGTTGCATGTTGAAGTCATGATTTTAATAATATGCATTATGGACAACAGTGGAGTTATCCCCAATTGACATTTAAAATATAGCTGCTGCTGGGAAAATATTATCATTAAACTAAACGATTATGTCCATTCATGGCAAAATGACTTCGCCAATTGAAGCTTTATCATTAGATTTCTCGCATGTGTTGATATCAATCTGCACATGTTGTGTAGTCTAAAATTATGTCAAACCATGACAACTTTGTAGAAATGTCAACATGTCTGTATTTATTTGATACAGAAATAGAGGAGGACTTGATATTAAACCAATCATAAAAGTTGTTTTGTAAAACCAAGCAGCTTATTACATTGAAATATTAAAATTCAATATAATTGTCAATGAAAGTTTGACTCGTATACACATTTTCCCCAATGAAATGAATGAAGATAGGGGTAATATAACGCTGAAATAGTGCCTAATTTGGAAATCTATTTCGTTTTAAAAATAATGGTGAAACAGGATTTTCTTCACCTTTAATATCAGGCTATACACCTCGTCAAGGGCTGACATCTGTCTAACACGATCTATAACAAAATGTAACGGTAACGATTTGTAAAGAAAGGCAATTCAGTAGTATAGAATAGATATTTCATCTAGTAAAGCACAGTCTTTTCAAAATCCACTGCATGCAGATATATATCTCATTTTCCAATGCTACAACACACTCGTAAGTGGTCTAATGACAAAGACAAATTAGATTAATTTTATTAAATATCTAATTGATAATACGCAAGGAAATAATTGTACATGCGTTAAATTAAAGGGAGCTGTATGTTTGTTTTATATCACGACAGAGAGCGAAACTTGATTGTTATCAATTGATGCCAGGACTAATTTTATCCATTGGCATGAACTGTGATAAAAGCTTTTATAATCAAATAAATGATTCAATTTGTGCTGTTGATTCACTTATTCTCTTACAGTTGACAGACATTCATCAAGTATTAAGTAAGGTTTCAAATTAGGTGTGATTTTTCTAAATGCCTATATTTTTTGTAGTTAATCTGAACAGAAATACCGATGGATATAATAATGGATTAGCTTAACGACTGTATTGAAGTTTTAGACTCTTCAAGGGTACATATGTACATCATATTGTAATTGCAGAAAATTTCTTTGACACAACTTTACACAACTTATTTTCTGCCTTGATCAGCAGCATTCATCAAAAGGACTTCATACATTCGCTCGTGACAATATCTAAAACATTTCAAAGTTGAGAAAACATAAAACAGTCATTAAGAATTTAATACGATAAGATTCCATGCTTAATTAAACACTGTTAAAAGAGCTATTGTACATGAATGATTTTCTCGTATTCTATGGCTTGAATTATGTTTCTTTGAAATTTAAACAATCAAAATATATTTAATATATTTGATTGTTTTTCGTCAAGCTAAAATTATAAACGAAATGTTTTGACATAGTCTATATGTTTGTTATGCTTGTTACAATCTCATGCATAGACAAATTCAAATTCCTTCAAGAAGTGATACTAACAATAACTATCGTACAAGTAGGAGAAATGATTTCCCTGGAGAATTTGCTATCATACATTTGTTGGAAAAATGAATACGCGTAAAAATTTACTTAGCAGAGATTTCTTATTAACCATTGTTTTCCAAGATTTCGATCACTGAGTACGTAAGTAATGTGACAAATATAAGTAAATTAAAATATCGATGCCTCACATTCATTCTGTAAATGCATTTCACGTTGATGAAGCCTAAGATACATAACATGACAATACAAATAACATCCATTCAGAAACCAAAGACTAAATATAAGATGTATAATAGCAAACAAATTCAACATAATGACTAATGGATGTTCCTAACATAGACATATGATATTACTATTCTTTAGTGTGATATATTAAACACAAATAATAAAAGACATTCGCAGAAAAAACTGATATAATATGTATAACTGATTATATCGTTTATAGATAATTTCTTATAGAGCAGTTTGATATACAGGTATGTATTTTGACTGTAAATATAGTATATTTGTGGTTTTTTTTTGCTTTTTGATAAAATGTGATTTTTTAAATGTAAATACTAAGTATATTGTTAAATGTATGTACTATGTATATATTTATCGGGTGTTCATAAACATGACCTCGTGTATGTGTTAACACTTACAATAGTCGTACAATCGCTTACAAAATTAGCTACAGTACCAGAATTTTAAACCGCTATACGCCGTTTTGCAAACCAAGTCTTACCAACGTTTTTGAAGTTTGATTTTGAGAGTGTTATACAGTTCATGATTAAAATGCATAAACCCATTAATTCTTGAAGATTTGACAATCTATAGCAATTGAACATATTCATTCACATTATGCTGTATGCAAATTGACTTCTCCTTAAAAAGAAAAAAGTCACTTAGTTATTAAATTTTGTTAATACGCTTCAAGTTCAGAAGACATTCTTTACGAAATCTCTATTTCATAAAACTACAACAAATTGTCTTGGAATTTAGTCTAGTATACACTGATATACATACTTTGGTTATAATGTATTGGGGTAACATAATGCTGATCATCTAATAATTTATCGGTTTCATAAGTGTCTGATCAATAACTTTTCCAAGGCTGAAGAACAAATGCAGCGAGCTAGTGCATGAAGTCCGAATCATGGTATACTCATTCCATAAAACAAATGAAAGTGTGATAAATTTCTTTTGAGTTTCTAATAACCCTGTTGGGTAGCGAAGTCAGTAGCCCAACGGATATCGAACCTAGTTTCTGAAATGGGTATGTCTTTGGATCTTACACGCGTCAATTAAACTCTTTCGTAAACAATTGACAAAAAGGCCAATTTTCCGTCTTAAATAACGTATGTATACATGTATATGGGAAGCTAAAGTTCTTGTAAAAGGCTAAGCGAGTACTGGTCATAGACAAGTGTTTATGAATGCTAGGATACGTATGCTGGTCAAAGTAAAATTACTATGATTGAATTGACATGGTGTTCAATTCAATAATCATGTTAAAACAAATAGTACATTAATTATTTATTGTAAACGTAAATACAATAGCATACATACAAATACATTGATATTATATAGATATTGTAAATGGAAACAATGATTAAATTTGCATTGCTAAAACAAATAAAGCATGTTTGGTAACACTTTTTGAACTTTTTATAGTAAAACGGGTAATATTTATTGAGTGACCATAACATCAAGTGACCGTTTTAACCTGTCTGGGTGTAGTCTCTTATTACATGTTTAATGTATTTGTATCTTCTTAAAGTTTCGCGCGATATGACCTTTCTGTGTTGGTGCGCCGTAAAACCAAAACAAAGAAGCAAATCTTTATGCATCGTTTATGTAAAGCATACACACAAAAGCTTTTTTATTTAAATTTCATATTAATAATTTAATATCAAGAAATGGTGTTAATTGTTTCATATTTACTTAGAATTTTCCATATAATAATGTTTTATACTACTAAAGGCATCAATAACATTTGTTTTACATGAAAACTGTTTGTTAATAAGTGATGTCAGCATTATTCATGGACATGAACTTTGATTAAAGCTTTCAGGACAAGATAAATGAAACTATTTAGTATGTAGATTGACTTACTGTATTGTAATTGACAGAAGTTAATAGAGAAAATGGTGATTTCAAAGTAAGATTGGTGCTCCTGATTGACTACATTAATTCAGATCACCTCAACATGAACGATAGAGTACGGGCTGTACAAGTTCGAAAACAAGCAATCACAAAGAGAGACATTCTCAAAGTGTTTTTTCATTAAATAGCATAATATGTCTTTCAATATCTCTTCCCTTAAACAATCAGCATTAATTTAATGTATTCCAAAATTATTTTCTGTATGAAAATCATGTTCATGCGTAATTGAAACATATTGAAAAATAATTTTGCCAATACGAGTTCCCTTATAAATTTTAATGAGTTTAAAACTGTGTCGAAACGATTTCCCTAATAAGTTTAGATGAGTTTAAAACTGTTTTGACACGTACAGGAGCACATTGTAATGAACAGTGTTATGTATTAGTGATAATGAGTGCTATTGCCAATGGCAATTACTGATAATTTGGATAATTTTGATCTCAACCAGGAACACGTCTAATTACGAATCCAGGGGATTTGAGTCCTATTTCTGGTTAGGAATTGCATACCTCCGATGAGCTTGGTCATGAAATATTTTCTATGTTTATCGCTGAGTCTAAAAGTACAATATTCAGTCTTATAGAGAATGTATGTGCTAAAACCACAAGTTGGACGACTGGTCAGCGTGAAAGTCGACAAAAGCCCTAAATTCCTTTAACATGTTTGCAGTTGGATCGAAAAGTATCAGTAATGGTTGAAAAGGAAGTTTTGTAAAACGAATCGCGTGCAATATCAGTGAAACAAAAACGGATTATCAAGCCCACTTGAAGGACAAAATTAAATCTTTCAAGTGCTTTAAAATTGGATATTTATTATTTGACATTTTATTTATTGCGTTTTTAGCAATTAGCAATTTAAATTTTGTCTCAAATTATGTGACGCATTTTAAGAATGTCAAATGTAATGCAACATTATTTCATTAATTCGAAATAATGGAATTTGAAAAATAAAAAACTGATGGACTGTGTTTTTTTTGGTTGAAAGAAGCAGTAAATTGGTGAAAACGACTGTTTTTAATTGTGGTACTAATCATGTAAAAGGGAGATCATTATCATCACAGTTTGACCTTTTAACGCTCGTCATTTCAGCATCCTTCTTCTTCGACGAAATAATATTGAATACCAAATTGATTTTTAGTTTTTTGTTAAAATTTTAATCTACTGACCTGACGGTCACATCAAAGAACTTGAGCGAAAACAAAACAACTTGTAGTGCTATAATCGATTGGTTATTATCATTTATTTCTGATTATTTATTTGTTAAGATGAATGTCGACTAGAACATATCTTGCTATAAAAATCAAATATTCTACAATACATTTAATTCTTTCTTTTTGAAAACAATTTAAAATTGTTTTGATAGTAATGTCACTTTAAATCAGGGTGGAAATGATATATTTTTAAAACGTTGCTTTATATTTTGGGTCAAATTTACTCTTTCTGTTTATTATTTCATTTCCAAGCGCACAAAAAGTTAAAATTTGTCTACTTCTTTTCAGAAACAGTATTTTAGAGAGAAAATGGTATAGTTTCAGATTTGCTTATATCGATTACTTCTTTTACACAATCCCACCAGATTACTGTCCTTATTAACTCCTCAGAAAGGACATGATTCTAAAACAATAATGTACAACCAAACCACGGTGATTGGGTCAACTACCTGTACCAGATTCACTTAACGATACTGTATACCGTCAACATTACTATAAGGTCGTTTGCGTTAATGCAGGACCCCTATTTGCTGTAAATATCTTTTAAACTATAACAGCGAGTTTGCTAAAAAATTTAATGCAATTTTATTTCAATTTTTACTTATTTCCAATTATTTCAGAATTTTTAATAGATAAATAAAAAAGTTTTCCATAAGGTATAATGCAAAATATTTGCAATTTTTTATCAAAAATCCGGCGGGAGCTAAAAAACTGTACTGATTATAACATTGTCATACTTCCAGTGTATTTATACAAAGTCCCGTGCGTTTACTGTAAATTTGTCGCTTAAATAAACACTCGATGGTCTATTGAATTGTAAAGCAGATGCCCGTCTTTAAAATCGTACGTGTAGAATATGTATAGATTTTGACGATACAGACGACAGTGATGATGATATTTGAGTTTGTATATACTGTTATACTTAGTTATCAAATAAAATTTCTAACCGGGCCTCATATTTAGCTATTATTTTGTATCTACTGTTATGTGGCTGTTCTGATTATGGAACATACCCATTTAACAAAAGTCTCTTTTTGGCTTCAAAATTTGCATTGCATGTCTATGGAAAGTATGTTATGAAATTAAAGAAAAATTCTGAATTTTTGGATTTGAGAAGGAAAATGCTAGTTATGATCGCATACAAAATTTGAGTTAATTCCATCCAATAGTTATTGAGATATTTCATGATTTTAGGGGTCCAGCTTTACCGCAAACGACTTATACGAGGTATGCTTCGTACATTACCCTTATTCTGCATCTTTGCATTAAAAATGACGACTTTGCTTTTGTATGCAAATAAGATGAAACGTTCTATTTATGTTATCTTAACGAGTGCTAGAATAAAATCACAATGCTTCTTGGTTCCCAATCAGTCTATATAAATGAAACAGTAGAATGACGCTATAAGACAAGCGTATATCATGCATGCCATGGTGAAATTTAGAATTTCTATAAAATGTGTTATCAACCGTTATAATCATAACGGCAAAAGTAATGATTTCCCTAGAGAGCTTGAAGTGACATCAAAGACCAAAATAATGAATATACATGTAAATGTACTTTGCAGAAATTTCTTTTAAATGATTTTATCACTTCAATTCTTTGATTACAATCACTACATATGTGTGAACAGTTATTTACAAAAAACCGGAAAGAGGAACCTAGATCTGATAAACCTATATTTTTCTGTGTGTTCCAAGAACTACATGTACTATAGCACAATGAACTTCTGTTAGAATCTACATAGTACTACGATAGATATAATGATGTATTTACTTCAACTTTAGTTATGATACAATCAAAATAGTGTTTTAAAGTTAATTGACAGTACGCCTGACCTCCCATTTCTCTAAATATTCATAAACCATTAAAATGATTAGTGTTAACTTGGACAAACATAGGCACACGTTTTTGAACATAAATAATGACTTTGTTAAACATATTAACCACTTGTCTTGTCTAAGGGCGTGGTTAAAGTAGTCTTATCTTAATGTCAATTTTGATGGCGTTTAGAAGCATATTTCACCTTATATGAAACCTTAAACATCACTATGACATGATGAACTTCTGTGTCCTGTTATTCTATAACTTGTTAATACTGAATTAGTCAACTGCCGTTCCAAATTAAATCATTTTGCTATAAAAGTGTTTATCATTGGTCGTGTCAATAAACAACATAACTAATGAGCAGACATTTTTCTCTGTTTGCTACATGTGTCAAAATAAATAGATATTATAGTATCTCCATATCTAATGGTATTTAAGACTTTTTAGACATAGGCACAAAGACAACATCACGTCACACCTCAACATTTATTTAACAACTTAACCATACATGTAAATTATTTTAGAACGCATAACCTGGGATAATGAAGCATTGTAAAACCATTAATTGCACTTTGAAATAAACATTTAACAGGATGGACTCCTTTCAACTGTGTTTCAATTAGTCAATGAACATTCTAAATTGATTGATTTATTTCATCGCCCGTGTCTATGGAATTTCCTGAAATCAATTAATAACAAACATGTTACAAACAAACGCGGTGTTGTGGTTAGGCAAGTGCAACAAATGGACTTATCGTTTTTTTGAGCTTCAATTAATGTAGGCCAAAAGCATTTGAATAGCTTTGAAACTTTTAATGGTTTTCATAACTCCTAACAAATGGGATTAATTCGATGATTATTCTCCCATGTACAAGTGTTTAAAGTTACATTAACAGAGGTGTTAAACCCCTAATCTAATATAGATAATACTCCTTTGATTCCGTTTTTAGACAGAATGCTAAAAATGTAGTTATTACATGGAGTTAAAACTTCTGAAATCAGACTATCTCAATTAACAAATGTAGGAATGGTTCAATGATTTATCATATTAGATTATTTGATTACACAGCATTGTATAACTCATGTCTGCCTTAGTCAATATCGTACGTCCTTCCACATTTGAAGCCTCAATGACAAAATTAAATTTTACACAAGATGCTTATACTGAGAAGAATAAAGTTTTAGCTCATGTTTGATGTTGTTTAACTCAATTTAAACTTACCAAAGTTGGTGTATTTGTAGTTGTTATATTAAATTATGACTAAGCAATAGTGTCAAAACACATAATTGGTATACTATTGGTAACAATATTGTGCTTCTCATTAATTGGAATGTTATAAGTAAAAACAAGCAATATATTCCTTTCACAATATGTCTGATCAACCAGAAAGGTAATAAAAACTGAATAACAATAATGCCAATATCAAGAAATCGTGGATATTTGCAGGAATGCAATTTATTATTTGCTAACAACAAATATAGATAGGATGTAGGTGTTGGCTATCCATTTATATATATCATATTTTGAAGAGAGGCAACCCCATGTTATATAAACTAATATATAAACGATACCATCAATCTTGCTATTTGTATTATGCTCAATTCCAACTACAAATGTATTTCATACTCTGTTGATAAATATCACATTTCAGCCTTATGTCAATGACATATATCTGTCATATTGACACACAGTTTGTTATTAGTATGCTATAAAAACTTAGGGATTGTCAAAGATATACTTGTTCATGTATTGTGATTTGTGGTTGCATCGTCAATCAGTGCCTCAGTGCAAATACATCCAATTACACATATGTCATTTAGTTTTAGAATCATACGAGCTGTTATTGTTGTTTTGATTCACAAACATTAAGTCCCAAAAATTTTTCGTGATACTTGTAGACGATGTAAAAACAATTACTGCAAGAATTCTGCAATTGATCAACTATTTATATTGTACTGTATTGTAAGAACAAGAACTATTAATAAAAATTGCAAGACTAGGCTACTGCAATTGATCAAACATTTATATTGTAACCGTACCGACTTAGCTTTTCTAAGTTCTAAAGATTATTGCTTCGTAGGCGTAGTTCCGTTTCATGTATGGTTCAAGGATGTACAAGACATACGCTGATAGAAGTGCTTGTCACATACCAGTAGACAGTTCAATGATAAATGCGTCAGAAACATGCCAACCATTGGCGTTAAGTAATAGTCATGTACATCGTAATTAACTATCGCTTTTAATATTACTTTTAGTTTAGTTTTGTTGATATAAATAATGATTTCAGTAAAAATAAGTCTTAAATTTTAATTGGAGCGCACCAACATACCATATCGCAGCAAAACACAATTGGCCCATAGTATTGACCTAGTGCATGGTAGACTGTCATCTTTAATTTCTTGAAAGGGAGTGTAGAATGAATCGATGGGGACTTAGATAAAATGGGTATAACTTGTCGCTAACAACAACTACTTTTCTGGCATGACAGGCAGCTTATATAATGTAGTATTCTGTTTTGATGAAAAAAAACACGAATTTATCATCTGTATTTTCTTATAAAATTGTATAACTTCAAAGGAAGAGTAGTCATTTTTAGCATATGAAACTGTCCTCATCAGATATAGTATAACCTAGACCAAAGCTCTGATATCAACACAGAAGCTTTCAGTCAGATCTAAAGCTGTTACTGTTGAACATTATGAATCTTACATGATATATTGATAACATGGCTATTTTTGTGGAATTACAGTTGACACAAAATACACTTAAATTGCTACTAAATCGCAAAACAATATGTCAAGTCTACAATTTTGAATCAGATGGAGCTACAATATGCTGTGAACGTAATTTCAAAGTACAACGATTCGCATGTTAACATTCTTATTTGATGATTTATTTTCCTTAGAGGAACTTTTTCATGGGCTGCTGAACGTGATTCAGAATACAGTAGACGATCTTTGATGTAAACAAAGGAAGAAATGACCTTATTCAAATACTATTTGAATAAGAAGGAATAAAATTCTCAATGCTCATGATCATAAACTACATCTAGGCAATGTGTAAAATATTGAGCTATTTTTCAGACCTTTTGTTAATTGCCTAGAAATTTTAGTCATTTTACAAAATGTCTAATATGGCCAGGCAATTTACAAAATGCCTAAAAATTTTAGGCATTTTACAAATTGCCTAAATTAAAAAAATGCCTGTAGTATATATTCACATTAAATTATCGCCACATCAAATCAAATTTCATCAAAAAGCATAAAACAAGTACAAATGTATACATTCAACGATACAAAGAAACAATCATTTGTTATAAAACCTCATCTATAAACGACATATTCAGTTAAACATATTATATAAGTTTTGTCTGCGAATGTCTTTTATTATCTGTGTTTAATATATCATACTGAAGAATGGTATTATCAAATGTTTATGTTAGTAACATCCATCAGTCATTATGTAGAATTTATTTGCTACTACACATACAAGCGTCTTCTATAACAGTCTTGGGTCTCTGAACGGATATAATTTTTATCGTAGTGTTATGTATCTTAGATTTCATTAATGAGAAAAGCATTTACTAAAGGGAACTGGGGTTTCCAAGTTTTATTTTACTTTTATTGCATATATTACTATAAATAGTAACAAAATTGCAGTAAAAAGTGCTGATATAGCCCAAATTTTGATCATGCAGAGAATCTGCGGCAAATGGTGCAATTCATCACTGCGTCGGGAATTCGAGAATAACGGCCATATAGAAGATGGAACGCAGAAGATCATAGATATGATGAATATTGGCATTATATGCCTGTTATCTAATCCAATATTTTCAATAAAATATGTTTTGAAATATACAATCCCATAACCCAAATTTCGTTATTATAACCCGGTATTGAGCAAGTGTGCCAATATCATAATACATTTACTATTTACTATTTTACTTATATCACATACGCGTACTCAGAGAATGAAATCTGGGAAACAATGATTTATCAGAAACCTCTGTTAAGTATATTTATTTTTAGACAACTATACGACAATTGTAAACATTCTTAGGGGAAATCATTTCCCATGTTTCAATAAAAGCATTCAGTGGTATCATTACTGGAAGAATAAGCTCTTAAATCGAACATAAAAAGCTGTACCAAAATATATCTAAAGCGTTTAAGACACATAAACATGTCAAACCATAATGTATCAAATCTAA
This sequence comes from Mactra quadrangularis, assembly GCA_025267735.1. Lineage (NCBI taxonomy): Eukaryota > Metazoa > Mollusca > Bivalvia > Venerida > Mactridae > Mactra > Mactra quadrangularis. The sequence continues at coordinate 14,571,663 of CM046304.1, forward strand.
TTTTAACAAACAAAACGTTTAAGAAACACAACGCACACTATAAAGACCCAAAATGCAAAAGTGTGTACATTTATACGTGCTCTTTATCATTTTATTATCTATGTGAAGACAAAAGTAACGACAGTTCAACAGTAAACCTTTACTGTTAGAGGTTTCAAAGGTTTACTGTTGTACTGCTGTACTGCCGAAAATTCAAACAGTAAAGATTTGCTGTTGCACTGCTGTACTGCCGAAAATTCTGACAGTAAAGTTTTGCTGTTGTACTGATGTACTGCCGAAAATTCCAACAGTAAACGTTTACTGCTGTACTGCCGTTACTGCTGTCTTCACATACATAATTTAATTTGTGTCGAATACGATGCGGAGCCTTTGTCGTTTTAATAACAAAGTGACCAAGGATAAAAGGTATAAACTTCACAAATACTTATTCACATAAGCACTATAAGTGTTTACAATAAAGTTCTACCTTTGGGGTTTTTTTTACTTTCACTTTTAAATGCAAGAATATTATAAAACTTTAATTTGTTTACAGACTTTTCATTAATGTAACACAAACACATTGTTGTATTTTGGTTTATTTCATGAGACGCGGATTATTTAATAAATGGTGGTAACTGTTATTTTTCCATACCATTACATGCAAAGAATATAATTGGTTTTCACGAGCTAAATTTAGAAACGTCACTCCTTATTTGAAATCTTATCTATTCTTAATGAACTTCTGACAACTACAAAGAGCATTAGTGAATAAACATTTACAAATTGATTCATGTAATTCATTACAGAAGCTTTTATCATCGTTCATGTCAAGGAATAAAAATAATCATGACATCAATTAATTACAAACCAGTTTTATTCTTTGTCGTGATCTAAAACAAATATAAAGTTTTCTTTGTCTGAAACAATACAGCACAATGTCATCCTTTTAAATCCGTAGTATTTTATAACTTTAATACATGTACAATTCTTGCTTCGCGTTTTGTTAATAACTGATAAATCAAAATATTTATGAACAAAGCAATCTTAATTATTCGTCTTTGTCCAAAAAACACTTATAGTGTTAAAAGCATTTAAATACATGTATGAGTTTTACACAATCTACGAAATCAGCCAGACATCCATTTTGTAATTCGGGCAACCAAAACTTTATTTTGGGCAACCAAAATCTGATAATGAGATATAGCGTTTGCCCTTAAAACGATCTGATCGGACAACCACTTTCATATCCTAATTACGTAAACTGTTTACATATATATGCAGATGGTTTTGGAAAGGAAGGACAGTTTTAGATAGGGGTAATACAATGTTGAGGTAGTAACGTATTTGATAAGTAAATCCATATATTTATTAGATGAATTATGTTTCTTTCTGTACAGTAGAATGCTTTCGTCATATATGGATTTATATATGGATCAAATACGTAACTACCTCAACATTGTATTACCCCTATCTTTATTTATAGGAACAATCTATATACCAGACATGATTCATATTGTTGTCTTAATTAAGAATGACGTTATGCAGTCTTTGTCTTATTAAATTATTCTTCAATACATTACCTATATTTTTCAAAATTTTCAATAGAAATTTGATCATAGCTAATTGTGTAAAAAGTAAGATATTAGAAGACATAATACACAAATTACAAATACAAGTTGATCTTGTAGATTATACGTGTTAATTAAAAACAGAATTTAATCACCACATTTGCATATACAAAGCAAAATGCAAATGCTTTAGAGAAACAATCATATTAATCCAGATTTGCCTATATTGCTTACTTCCTCTTACACAACTCCACCAGATACTGAATACCATTTAGAAAGGGGCGTTATTCTAATGGAATAATGTACAAGCATATCACAGTGATTGGGTCAACTACATGTACCAGTTTTCCGTAACTTATACTGTATACTGTCAACACTACCAACTTACCCTTATTCTGTATTTTTGCATTCATAACAAAGACCTCCCTTTCGTATGTGACTATGTGCTATATACCCTACAATACAAACAATAGTGTAAGTTCTAATTTAGATAACAGATTTTATTTATGTGATCTCAACGAGTGCTAGAATAAAATCACAATGCTTCTTGGTCCTGATTTAGTCCTTAAATGAAAAAAGTTGAATGACGATATAGGACAAGTGTAGACTATATCATGCATGGCATGATGAAATTTGAAATTCCTATAAAATGTGGTATTAACAGTTACAATCATAACGACAGAATTAATGATTTCCCTAGAGAGCTTGATGTGACATGAAAGACCAAAAATGAATATAAATGTACTTTGCAGAAATTTCATATAAATGATTTTATCACTTCACTTCCTAGATTACAAATACTGTTTGCGTGAAGAGTTATTTACAAAAGATCGGAATGGGGAACCTTATTCTGATAAACCTATTCCTTTTTTCTTTTTGTTCCGAGATTCCTTTCCTACATGTACTTTAGCACAATGAACTTCTGTTAGAATCTAAATATTACTACGATAGATCTCATGATGTATTTACTTCAACTTTTATTATAATACGATCACAATATTGTTTTAAAGTTAATTGACAACTCACCGGACCTCCCATTTCAAAATATTCATAATCCGTTCACCATTGAAAAGATTAGCGAATACTTAGATAAACAAAGTCACATGTCTTTGGACGCAAATGATTAACTTGTTAAACAAATTAACCACTTGTCTTTTCTAAGGACGTGGTTAAAGTAGCCTTACCTTAATGTCAATTTTGATGGCGTTTAGAAGCATATTTCACCCTATATGAAACCTTAAACATCACTATGACATGATGAACTTCTGTGTTCTGTTATTCTATAATTTGTTAATACTGAATTAGTAAATTGCCGTTCCAAATTTAATCATTTTGTTATAAAAAGTGTTTATCATTGGTCGTGCCAATAAACAACGTAACTCCTGTATAGTGCGTACAAAATAACAAAACGTGTTTGGGTAAACATTAAAAATGAGACAATCCATTTCAGGGGTAGGCAGTATTGAAAATAAAATTAGTGTTATTCATTTTAACACAATTAGCATGGCGGATAAACCACTACCACTTGGTAAATCATGCTTGTAATGGTAGAACGCTTTTCCATTACACCAACAACCAAGACGCTCGTAAAACATATCACAATTGTTTATGTTATTGTCATTATGAGCATACCTCGTCGTGGATTTGTTCATTGTATTGTTATTATAAGCAGTGTTTTGTTTTTTGTTCGAACTATACAGACATTTATTCTCTGTGTGCTACATGTGTCAAAATAAAATAGATATTATAGTATTTCCATATCTAATGGTATTTAATCTTCTTTTAGAGATAGGCACAAAGACAACTTAACATCATACCACAACATTCACTTAGCAACTTAACCATGCATGTTAATTTATTTTACATTGGTTAATGTAGCATTTTAAAACCATTACTTACACTTTGAAATAAACATTTTAACAGGATGGGCTCCTGTCAACTATAATTGAATTAGTCGATACACATTCCATAATGACTGACTTATTTAATTATCGAAGATTTTGTTATCGTTTTTTGTAAATGGAATTTCCTGACATCAATTAATAACAATCATGTTACAAACAAACGTGGTGTTATGGTTGAACAAGTGCACCAAATTGACTTTCTTTTACATTTGAACTTCAATTAATGTAGACCAAAAGCATTTGAATGGCAATGAAACTTTAAATGAATTTCTATATTCATCATAATGCCTAGCAAATGGGATTTAATCGACATTCTTCCATTTAAAAGTGTTTTAATTGACATTAAAAAGATGTTTAACCCCTATACTGTTATTGATGATACTTGCTACTAAACAAATTACAATTTCTCAATTATCAAATGCACTATGATTTATCCCATTACATCATTAATTACACAGCGTTGTATTAACAAAATCTTCCATATTCAATGTCGTCTTTCTACATTTAAAACTTCAACGACACATGTGTTTTGCACACGAGATGCATTTACAGAGAAGAAGAATGAAGTACTATCTCACATTTTGTTGTTGTTTAACTCAATTTAAACTTATCAACTTTGGTGTATTTGTATTTTTTGTATTTGATTATGACACAGCGCTAAAGTATAAAACCACAATGATTGTATATTTTTGACAGGCTAGTGTTTATCGCTAATTGGAATGTTTTAAGGTATTCACAAGCTTTATATATCATTTTACAATATGTCTGATCATTCAAAAAGATAATAATGCCAAAATCCCTTGGGAAGAAATCATTATTATTTGCAAGGAGTGGAATTTATTGTTATACGTTTGCTCATTACAAATAAAGTAATGATATATGTATTGGATGTCCATTTATATATATCATATTTTGAAGAGAGACATTCCCTTGTTACATAAGCTATTATATAAACGATACCATCAATCTTGCTAATTGTATTAGACTCGATTGTATCTACGAATATATTTTCTACTCGGGTGATAAATATCACATTTCAACCTGACATTAATGACATCAATCTGTCATAATGACAAACAGTTTGTTTTAAGTATAAAACTAAAGCTTAGGGATTGTGATAAATAGGCTTTTTTATGCATTGTGATTTCTAGTTGCGTCGTCAATCAGTTCCTCTGTGCAAATATAGTAAAAAAACCTTAAGTCAATGTTAGGGTTTAGAATCATACGAGATATTCTGGTTTTGATTCCTAAACTTTAACTCCCCAAAAATCATCGTAATACTTTCAGACAATGTAAAAACAAGAAATTTGAATTAAGGATTGCAAAACTAGGCTACTGCAATTGATTAACCATTTATATTGTAACCGCTTCGACTTAGCTTTTCTAAGTTCTAAAGATTATTGCTAAGTAGGGGTAGTTCCGTTTCATGTTTGGTTCAAAAATGTACAAGAAAAACGCTGATAAAAGTGCTTGTCACATACGTAGACATACGTACATAAGTAGACATAGATAAATACGTCAAAAACATGCTGAACATTGACGTTAAGTACTAGCCATATACATCGAATATTCACAATCGCTTTCAATATTGGATTATGTTCAGTTTTACCCATATGAATAATGCTAACAGTATAAAAAGGCATACGAAGCGTATGAATTCGGTATTGCCAATGAAAATGACGATTAATGTATTCAAAATAAAGTTTGAAAATGTGGGCATAGTAAATATTATAATTATTTTGTAACAAGTGTTTAAAGGGAGGAAGAAAGTACTGAATGCAAAATTGACAAAGACTTATGTATCCTATTAGGTATCAAAATATTTGCTGCACCTTATATGTGATAAGAACTAAATTTTCATATAAAAACATTCGAAGAATTGACCGACATTTATGTTGATATATTTGTAAACTAACATAAGTGTTTGTGATAACCAGATTGGGTCGTGAGTTTGAATTGGAAATAAAAGTAATCAAATGAACAGTTCTACAAAAAGTTGAAGGAAAATGTATTTGTACAATAAAGTGTTGTGTCAAAAATAATGAAATTAACAATCATATCAACACTGAACCTGATTTTGATTTTTCATTGATCAAAGACTGTTTTGAATGATTTCCATTATTAAATAGTTCGTCATTCTTTTACGACATACACTGTTTAATTAATAATACAAGTGATTACTTCAGGTTATTTGAAATAGCAGTAAAATTTAATTTAATATTGTATTAAAAATAAGTTTAAAGGCGGTTTATTTGTGCCGTTTTTTTTGTCTTAAAAATGGACTGTCAATATTTTACATTACGAAACGAAAGGTCATGGAGGTTGTTACTAAATTATTAACCTTAGGAAATGTATTTTACCACAGCATAAAGTATCGCACATAATTTTGTTAACATTCATGTAACTAGAGCATTAATATCCATTCTAGAGTTTGGTTTTTAGTGCTTCTTTGACATCGTGAGAGACGAAGTACACTTCACTTTCACTGTATTATGACACTGACATGAGAAATAAATCACTTGGTACCACACCGTTTGTGAACCTAACATTAATATCAATAATTTGTTTCCCATGATAAAACTACTTTAGGACACCTACAGACGAATCATTTCATGTGGTGCAAACTGTACTAGTAACACAACTTGCTATTTCAATCTGTATATCAACTTGATTTGAGATAACACTATGACATTGTGATGTTGTCCTAACTCTGATGGAAAACTCCCAAGAAACAAAGATACGAAAGGGTCATGCCAAATTGTGAAGTTATAACTCCACCAGAAAGATAATATATCATAAATACTCGTATAGTATGCATGTTATACATATATCAAATACATCTATCCAGAGATTTAGTGTCAATTTGGTTCACAAGTGAAAATAAATCACGCAATAATTCAAACATATAATGGACATGATTGATATATAAAGCCAAACTAAAATACAGATAGTAAGCTATGTATTCTCTTGTGTAACAGATTTTGTGTATTAAGCTGTATATCATGTCTCTTATTAAGATAGCTTCTATCAATGAGACCAAATAATGTATCTTCCAATGGACATTCAAGGCTGAATGAAGGAGAAATAATAATTATGATATGTATAAATGGACACGGTATGGAAAATGACACTTTCTTTTTTTAATTAAATTGTTTATTGCAGGTGTGATTGAGAAATCGCTCACAGTACAGCAAATACAAATATTGAAATCATAGACCAGTTAACCGAGTGTGAAAAAATCTGACCAGCATCTCAAGATTGACTATCTTTTACAATCGTTCAGAAAGACATTTAAAAAGAAGTCATTTAGAATAAAATTCTAAGTGTCTACATTCCTACACTTATTTAGAAAAGTTATCCAGAACTGAACGCTTTAGTTCAACGTAATTGGTAACGACATCGGCTATAACTATTGTACTTTTACTTCATCTTTTTGCAACACTGAATCATTGAGTATAAGATTCAAAATTAGTTTTTCGATTAACAAATCTTGTTATCTATAATAAGAATATAAACTGCGTATCTTTGACAATACACAACATAATTCCATTCTTCTATCATTTTACAATTATAAAACCTACACGCAGTTTGTAAAATACACCTTCAGAAAATGCTTGGTTTTGCATTAGAAAATCAACGTGAACTATCACATATTTACGTACATGTAAGATACAAAGGTACAATGCATACATACGTCAAGTTTCATCATAATTAAGCATTGTCAAATCTAATACTAATACTGTAAGCATCATAAGAATAATATCTTCTTACAAATCCAGTATTGCCAGTTTCAATAGTTATGATAGATATATTGATGATTTGGATATGTCTATTGATGCTGTACGTGATACTTTCTTTTCGTCCTATAGCTCCTTGTCGGTGAAAGCGATATTTAACTGTCAAACAAAAATAATCACAAGCATTGTGGACGTAAAAACTTGTGTTCGATCATTTTAAAATACATGTACATGTAGTAGATTAGGTAAAATCCCATTTATGTCTTGTTTGTTTGTTTGTTTGGGTTTTACGGCGCACCAACACAAAAAGGTCATATCGCGCCGAATGCAATAATAATAATAATAACTTTATTTTCTGAAGGTAACATTTAGACATACAAAGTAAAACTACAACATATGCCTTAATTTCAAATGGCCTTCAACAAAAATTAAATTGCATGTATCAGAATATAAATTTCCAAAAAAAAAAAGCATCAACAACATACAATTTAACTAAAAGAACAAAAATCTCTTGCACACATACATACACTAACGATCAATGATCGATACTATTAATTCTAACGAAATTAATGATGTAAAGCTCATTTATGTCTGAAGCAATATTTTAACTTTCTTATTTCTCCGTAACTGCTATCAAATGGATCGTTCACAACATAGGTGTACTGAATTGACCAGACTTGGTACAATTTACATTTGTTTTGTTCTTTCATCTTTATGCAAGACCAAAAATATATATACAATTGTATTCACATTACATTATCACCAAATAAAATCGCATTTCATCAAAAAGAACGAAACAAATATTCTCAGTATATTATGTCCATTTATATTACTAAACTATACAAAGGGACACTCATTTGTTATAAAACCTATCTTTAAACGATACAATCAGTTATACATATTATATATATAGTTTTGTCTGCGAATGTCTTTAGTATCTGTGTTTAATGTATCATACTGAAGAATGGTAATATCATATGTCTATGTTAGTAACATCCGTCAGTCGTTATGTAAAATTTATTTGCTATTACACATACAAGCGTCTTATATGAAAGTCTTGGATTTCTTGAACGGATATAAATTTTATCGTGGTGTTTTGTAGCTGAGGTCTCATAATTGTGGCATTTACAAGAGGAGTAACCAGGGTTTCCAAACTTTAATGTACTTTTATTGCATATAATACTATAAAAATAATTACAAAATTGCAGTGAAAGTATGCTGGTATAGCCTAATTCTTGATCATTGAGAGGATAAATATAGGCATTATATGCAAGTTATCTAATGCAATATTTTCAATATAGTATGAATGAAATATATAGCACCAATAACGTAAATAATCTAGTATTGAGCAAGTGTGCAATCGTCATAATGTATTTATATTCCTTATATCTCATACTCGTACACGGTAAATGAAATCTCGGAAACAATGATTTATCCGAAACCTCTGTTAAATATATTTATTTCTAGACAACAATATGACAGGGAATTCTCAAGGGAAATCATTTCCCCCTGTTTTAACAAAGGCATTCGGTGGTATCACTTCTAAAAAACAGCTCTTAAATTGAAAATGAAAGAGCTATACCGAAAAATAACTTAACTTCAGCATGTAAGACACATTATAAACGTGTCACACCATTTTGTTTCCATATATTTCGTCAAATCAAACGTTTAGCAACACAATGAACAAAATATAGACTTTATGCTCTAGTATGTCCATTTATACGAGCTTTTATATCATTTAGTCTGTGTTGGATACGATACGGAACCTTCATCGGTTTAATCCAAAATGTTTTAATTCACATAAGTAATTAAAGCGTTCACAGCAAAATTCTGCCTGTTTTTTATTTACTTACTCTTTCAAATGCAAGAAATGTCATAAAACTTGAATTTGTTAATAGATTTTTAATTAATGTAACACAAAACCATTGCTGTATTTTTATTTACTCCATGAGACTGTCACACGGATTATTAAATAAATGATGATTACTGTTTTCTTTTTCAAAACTTTTAATGCAAAGAATGTTGGTTTTCATGACCAAATGCATGATGTCTTAGTGTGAAATGCTGCTGATTGAAGAAAAACATACATGTAATGAATTCTCTGTAACTACAATTTATTATATCAAGTTTGTTCCACTTAGATCATATACAACACCAATACAATCATTACAACCTAAAGTTTTTACAGCTAATTAATTACCATTTATATTGTTTTTGTTCAGATATACTGAAAACTGTATGCATTTAGAATCATCACTCCTAATTTGAAACCTAACATATTACTTGATGAACATCTGTCAACTATAAAAAGTTATGGAATCAACATTACAAATTAATTCATTTATTTAATTATAAAAGCTTTTATCATCTTTCATGTCAAAGAATAAAACAAGAAATGTAATGTGGAAACCACATTAAAGCCGGATTTAAAAACTTTAATGCAAAAATTACAAAGGGAAATAATCCACAATAAAGCCAGCTAGAGTTGTGGTTACTTTTTAATTCTGTTCATCACTTGGTATGGTATCATTGTATAAAGTTTCATTAAGATCTGACGATAAATGGCAGAGATATATGCTAAATTGAAAAATTAACTCTAAAGCAATTGTTAACGACACCGGACACCCGCTGGCCCGCCCGTGTTTCGCTAAACTATTAGCCGAATTATTTCGTTGAAAATTCTAGCTAATTAATCCTGACATCAATTAGTAACACACAAGTTTTATCCTCTGTCATGATATAAAACAAATATAATGTTTCCTTTGTCTTAAACAATACAGCACATCCTTTTAAGTCTGCAGCATTATGTTACTTTAATACATGCATAATTCTTGCTTTGCGTATGTATGAAAAAGCAATCTTAACTAGTCCTTTCATAAAAAAAAACTTATGATGTTAGAGTCATTTTAATATGAGTTTTATATCTGTATGCAGAAGTTATTTTTGGATTTTTGCATTTCTTACTGTGTGATATAACTAGAGACTCAAAGGGAAGACTCAATGGGTTTGCCCAACTGATTTGTCTAATTAAATCAAGTAACAATTACTATAATCATTATTATTTTTATCATTAGTAACATCATCATCATCAACAACAACATCATCATCATCATTTTAATTGTTATTATTATTACTACTTTTATTTTTATATACAAAGCGATGTTGATATTCATATAACGCAATTATTAAAATTTGTTCATCAACATCTTTTAAGTTATATGTACAATAAACCACCTTGGTGTTGTTCTAAAATGTGCCACCTGAGGACATTATTCAATGGATATTCTAATGTTTAAAAGTATAACTTATGGTTGACGCATGATAGTAATAAAAATATGGGTTCCATTTATTTAACATGGATACAATAGTTATGTTGATGTCAATATTAGATTAATTTATAAAGCTTTTAGACTAATGAAATGTTATATAACATCATAGGTATATCCTACTAAGTTAATGAACTCTTGTTTGATCTTTATTGATAATTATCAGTCGTTTCGTGATATCTAATTACAGTAAGTTCAATTTGTGTAATTCATCGGTGAAAGTTGAAAGTTTTGAAAATACAAAAACCTACTTTCAAAACACTAAAAAGAGATTTCGTGTAAATTACATCAAGTCATTATTCTCAAAATACTGAAATCAGTAATAATACTTTCACCCATGGTAATTGCAGTCCAAACTCACATAAAAGTTAAGGAGGAAGGTATGATAACACCAACCATTGGAGACAAATTAAAGCACAACATATTCACGGGGTATATGAGAAGTTGAAGCAAAATAGGAAATTTACAAGAAAACAAGAATTCTGTAATTCATATTAATATCCCTAAAATGTGTCTTACCGATATGGCTGCCAAGATAAGGATAATATTGATTTAAGTATTATACAGAAGCATGTATTTGGTGGCATTCAATTATTAAATCACATCACAATAGGCCCCATAGGAGGATCTAGCAGGGAAATCAGGGCCCTCCCTAGAATATCCATTAGTGTATTTATTGACTGCAAGTCATTTTTAGGTAGCATTTAGCATTTTTTTTTGGTGTTTAACATATATTTAGTGGTTATTTAGTTTTTATCATTAATATATTGCATCATTCTGCAAAATGTGTATAATGCGGTTGTGGTTCGAAAGTTTGAACCCCCCCCCCAGTAAAGTTCCCCCCCCCCCCCCGAAAAAAATCCTGGATCTGCCCCTGGGCCCTGACAATGTTTTGTGCAACTGTTGCAAAATGCATGTAGTACAAAAACAAAATATTTCATATATGGGACATAACTCATTGTTACATGTGAACCAATGCTAACTAAGTTATCTCCCTTTATTCTAATCCTCATCCTGCGTTTGTTATAATTTATTTTATTATGATATATAAACAATAATTCAATAGTATAAAAATATTTATTGTAAATGCAAGTTTTATACAATTTTTTAAAGGCACAACCTGGAAGAAATGGTTTTTTTTATTCAATAAATGAGTAAAGAAAGCAAGCATGCCAATTACATATACCGAAACAAAGTAGTCAGCACAATACAACCTGATAAATTGATAAATTTGATGATAAATTTCTAATTATGTAATTCGCACTGTGGTACAATGGTAAGCAGAATCCACATAGATTAATAACTGATCTGTTCAAGTTTCCACAGTGATAATATCTTGTAGTGAAATATTTAACAGTAATGCTGAAATACCTCCATAAAGGGAAAAGTGGTTGCCTACCTGTGAAAAGATAATAACAATTATCATAAATTTCTGAGTAACAACATATATATACTGTGTTTCAAGAATATTTTTCAATCTGAATACAAGTTACCAAAAACCAAGAAAATAATAAAATCTTCATATTGAACTAACTTAACAAAACAGCACCAACATTTCAATATGCAAATAAATTTGCATACTTCCGAATAGTCATGCACACAATTTCAGCAAATAGAGTGATATAATAATTTGGTCCACTATCAATACATGTCTGGAAAAGGGGTTTTAATAAATGTGAAATTTTAGATGCATAGATTGCCAGCCATCATTTACTACTGTTAAACAGTTTAGTTCTTGTCCTATATTCTTGGCATTCAATATACACTTATCAGCAATGTTGCCCTGTGCAGAACATAGTTAAATTTTTAGGTGACAGTTCGGGAGTTCAAAATGGTAACTCCAGGCATAAAAGATAATTTGTGAAATATGCTGCTGGAACTAAGTGGGAATTCCCATCCAAAGGATTGATAGAGGTGAAAATTACAGTACATATATGTATGGGCTAAGAGCCCTACACAAATAACAACCATCATTCATAATTGTGATACAGAATTGAAATAACAATAATAATATGATATAAAAATATAACATACACATTGGAAGTCCAACTGACAAAAAACTGTATAAAAAATACAGCAGAAAAAATATTTAATGCACATAACTGGTCAATGTTAAAAAATGGAAGGCAAAAAAGATATAAGGCACCCATATTGCTATAAAAAAAATAACTGTCATTTACTGCATTAATCAAAAGCCTCAGTCTATATATATTCATGTATAAGTAATAGATCGTAGGCACAAAAAATAAATATGACTAATTTTGACATAATATCAAACAATGATTAAAAAGGCAATGAAAATTAATTACAACATATTTAGATATGAGGCGAAGAAATTTATACAAATTAGACATTTAGACATTAGAGTCTTGAATAATATAACTAATACCAATCCAAAATTCTCAATATTTATAAATTAATACATGTAATGTAAAATATAACAAATTAACAATGTATAATATATAACAAACATTGGAACATTGTAAGCCCTGAGTAAACATCACTAACAGTTTTATTATAGAAAAAACAAGTAAATCTGTGAGCTAATGCTCACTAGTGATACCCCCGCCAAAATCTAAAAATATGCGGCAAACAGGAAGTAGATGAGCAAGGAGCATGAAATCGCTTTACACCACATGGGACTATGGGATGAAGCAATATGCAAAGTATTAGGCTGCTGCATGATATAGTTGCTGAGAAAACTGCGACGGAAATTTTGTAACAGACGGACGGACGCACGGACGGACAAGGGTAAAACAGTATACCCCCCTCTTCTTCGAAGCGGGGGTATAAAAACCCACAAATTAAACAATACATTGAAATATGTTATGTAAATGAATCTAGATACTTGCCTAACATAGTTATCAATACTGACTAGTAAAATTGTATTTTGAATATAAAATACTACCAATACATAATACGTTTATTATTGTTCACTTTAAGTTTTACAACATTTTGCCATATGAGGCTTCTTAGGCATAAACAATACATCAAACTGAACCAACACGATAAGGTAACGTCATCACGTTAAAATTCTTGCTTTTTTTAGAAAAAACATAAAAATGTATGACCTTAACATCTATTGTCCAATAGGCAATAGTAGATAACAGAACCGTGTTCTAAATAAACCAAGTTATCTGATCTCTAGTAAGCTATCTACAAACTATATTTTATAACAATGAAAGAAACAAGGCAAGATTGATGACAAACAGCTTGTATATAATACCAAATTGCCCATATATATGAGCAAGATACCTCTGAGTAAACAAGCAAAACTAGAATTAAAAATTCAAAAAAATGTTTGTATTATCTAACCTCCACATCCGCCACACCCACCACCTCCACCATCCCCGCCCCCTCCACCATCTCCTCCTCCACCGCTATCACCCCAGCCTCCCCCACCACCATCTCCACCACCCCAGCCTCCACCGCTATCACCTCCACCACTGTCAAAAGCTCCGCCTCCACCACTGTCAAAAGCTCCCCCACCCCAAGCCCCTCCTCCTCCAGATTCTCCACCACCTCCACCCCCACCACTCCCACCAAAAATACCTCCACCCCCACAAGAGGCTCCACAACCACCACATCCGCCCACATCCCCATCATCATAACCAAAACTCCACCCACTATCCCCACCAGTGCCCTCATTCTCTCCAGTACCAGACTGACCTAAATCCATGTCACCAAGAAAAGTATTGAAATCTTCACCATAGTAATCCCCCATCATATCTTCATGTAGAGTGTCATAATCATCATCTCTACCACTATTGAGCCCATCAATGTTTCCTCTATCAAAATCATTGTCTCCATATAAATCGTCTAAGAGACTATTATGATTATCATTTGTACCATTTTCATCACCATCACCCATTATATTGGTTATAATTTCATCAGGTTTTGCTGAATCATCTTCACCCTCAGCATTGTTACCAAAAACAGTTTCAGTTATCTCTTCAGCTTCGTGTCTAGCTCCACTATCATCTTCTTCAGATCTACCAATAAACCCTCCACCACAAAAGTGGTTTTTCTTATCTTTCATTTTTTGTCGTATAAAATGGTTAGAAGGTGTCGCAATAAGCAGACCAGCTGCTAAGAGTAAAGGTAGTTTATTACTTTTGATGTATCTGATTTGGTAAGCACCTCTTTTGTTCACTTCAGGCTCCAGACTATCACCTGGTTGCCAGTTGGCTGGACGTGGTTGCAGAAACACATGAAGGAGTGACACACAGAAGGTCAAGGCCAAATGTTCAGCAATTTCATTCTTGTCACCTTGTATGCTAACTTTACCAACTTTGAGATCGACTGTAGCATCTCCTAAAGTAAATCTGAACTCTTCAGTGGCGTAGGGATCTTCTAAAGAAAGTAGTTCCCATTTCTTGGTCTTGATTTTATAAAGTAGTAAAGTAAGGTAACCCGGGCGACCTTGACTTCCAGGAATGCCTGCACGTAATTTGTTTCCTATAATCAATACAAAACAAAGATAAAGATCCAAGTATGAACAGTGAAGTAGGAAGAGTAAAAAGAGTAACTGAAAAAGCTTTAGCTAGTTAAATAAACATAATTCTCTATAATACTAAATATGTTTAATGCTCTCCATTTAGCAATATTTATGTTAAATCCTAATTTCTATTACAAGATCGAATATTGACAGCTTATTTGACTGCGTTATTCATTGGCTGTGATTGGACAAATCTTTGAAAATATCATCAGATTATATACGAAGACAAAGTAAACAAGACGGAGAGCACAAGGATTATGTCTTGAGTAGCAAAGGTCAGCTTGGTCTGTAAGTTTGACAGATGTAATATAAGCAAGAACTTATAAGAGTATTTTAGATCAGATTTTAATCAAATTGGCAATATGTTTAAACGGGAACTAAAATTCTCCACTTGTCTACTCGCTAATTTAAGATCTGACTATTTCATTATGAAGGTCACATTCATGTGACCTTTTCACATCATGATATTCATGATGCAATTATTATGTTTAGTAACTTGTTTTCATCATCTAAGACACACAATTTGAAAAGAGCCATCCAATTACACTTAAGAAATAACTTACAGTTGTCTATATTTTGTTGTCTAATAAAATATAGGCACGAGTTGTGATGCGCGTATGATTAAATCACGAGTGCTTTAGCACGAGTGATTTAATAAGCGCATCAAACGAGTGCCTATATTTTATTAGACAACAAAATATAGACAACTGTAAGTTATTTCGATTCTAACATCGTAAAATACATCCGTAGAAAAGAAATATTTATAGAACTATTTTTAACTGTCAGAAACGTCATGCTGTTGAAATCCACCCCAGTGCAAAGGCCGAAAATAGCATTTATTTACACAATTCTCACGGATAGGTGTTTCTTATTCCGAACAAAAAATATTAAAATCTTAATTATAGAATAGAAACCAAATTGTAAAAGTCAACCCTTATAAACTCGGGCGCCATTTTCGGCTTTGCGCATTTAACGTGGGGAGTAAAATTTCAACAGCCGTCACGAGCTATACTTTGTTGAATAATAAAGCATAGATGACGTCACATTAAATAAAGAGTGAAAACGCACGTGCCTATGTTAGAATTGTGAATAACACTACTGTAAAGTTAGCTCGCAAATTTTGGTTCTAAAAATAGATTATGAAATCAAGGTGCTAATAATAATGTTTCATCTACACGAAAGCTACACAAATGCCATCTTAACATGACTCTCTGAAATGATCAGATCCTACACAACAGCGGTCTGTACGATACCAGTATCTGTTTACAAAGATTAATCAAATTGGTTAGTACAAGACTTGGCCAGTGGAGCAAGGTATAAACTGAAGCCAGTTAGTCCAGAGTAAACAATCAGGTCATACAAGTTTTTGAGAACTTAATTCACTAATTAAAAAAATACTTACCTCTTTTGGCAGGAACACCTTTCTTATATCCATCCCATCGTCCAATCAGTATAGCCCAATCACCATCATGATTCTTTATAATCATAGCCCTCTCACCTTGTTTAGGATCTAATGTTACACAAGATTGTAGATCTCCAACCTATATATAAATATAAAACAAAAAACATATCTAAAAGTAGTCAATGTAAACATGGCAGACCGACAGACAAATCCTGTAAAAATTTAGAAGATCTGTCTAGATACCCAGGTTTACAGGACCCACTGTCCAGCCTTGCAAGACTTGGTTCAGTCCGGTAAAGTTTTGATCTTCACAGGACCTACTGTTCAGTAATACTCGGTAGCGTTTGGCTGTAACTGCTTTACAGATAAGACAAGTTAGAGCCCGTTTTTTCTCAACTGTCCAAGTTTGAACAATTTCAGGATGACTGACTTCATACATATTCTGTTTTTACAGGGATCTAGATTGATTCCCTTGTCTGTTATAGAGTGATTCCTCCTTAAAAAACGGGTTTTCTCCGATAAAAGAAAAAACTTTTGAACACTGATTGACAGTCACAAAATGCATAAAGAGTTAAGGAAAATCAAATTAGAATTTTATGTAAGAATTCTAAATGATCCTGTTGGAATCCTCAGCTTAGAATCACGGAAATTTCTCCCAAGATTTTGGGGTCTTCAGAAACCTAGGTCAATGTTAATGCCAAACCCTGATATACTTACATCAGCAGGTTTAGGTAGTTGATCAGATCCTACAATGTGAGCTACAGCCATCATTTTATCATGATAGAACACTTGTACTGATGACATCATTAACGGTAGACTATGTACTACACGACATGTAAACTCTACTTGACCTTTAACATTCTTCAATCTAAAACAAAATATTCACATCTACGATTAAGTCAAGAAATCAACAACAACAATTTACTTGGTAAGCAAAAATTTGGGCCCGTTCGGCAAGACGAGCACTTCGTATCCCTGCCTAGTGATTCCCTAAGTTTTTTTTTTACTTGCTATAGCATTCAGAACAACTCTGCTTTTCAAAATGCATGCCCACATTGGGAATGAGTTTCTTTTTAAAAATACCGACTAGTTTTTCATTTAATGTGTAGATTTTGTCAAAGCAGATGAAGTAAGTTATCATGGTATAATTGATATAAATGTTTTTCATTTGTTACAATTTTGAACTTGTGTTAGTGGAAATCGCTATATTGGATTTACTAGCTTGAAGCAAACTGTTCCCTGCTTCGAAGAATCGCTTTCAAAAAGCACTAGCTAGCAATCTCCTTACAAAACAGGTCCTTTATCTTTCGCCTATTGCTCTTTCACACAAATACTCAAGTAACATCAAACAGTGCATATAATCACTAACTTCAGGAATTAAATTTTATCAAGGAGATGATAAGTTAAAATTGCAAATGACTTGGAAACTTGGATTCTACCCTAAATCACTTGTTTCAGACCCTTACCAAAAACAAATATTAATTTTTACCTATTTAAATATAAAACTTACCTGTGAGAAGCAACAGAGCAGTTATTAGTGACTCCAGGTGGTAACCTAGGTAATGGCACTGGTCCCCATAACTGTTCTATTTGTTCAGGCATAACACATTCTTCATAAGTACCAGGTACCAGCCATAAATCACATTGACCTAATTTTGTCAATGTCAAGGTCATATTCATAGCAACTTGAAGGTCAGGGTCAATATCAATGTTTAGATCCTCTGTCAAACTTTCTTTAATTTTAGTAAACTTTGATATAAATGATTCCAGATCTAGATTCCCATCACCAACTATGCTGGAACCATTTGTACAGCATAACAATGACTGAGATTGGGATATTTGTAGACAAAGTTTGTCCGATTTCATCCTCTGGAAATATCTCTTGATAACTCCTGCTTCTTCCCATTCAAGCTGTGGTCCTTTTAGGGTCAGAAGTTTGTCATGGGTAACTATGGTTTCCTTCCCTCCATGATAATCAGGCATGATGATTTCATCTTTCTCAGTGATGTATATTCTAAATTTTCCAAGGTTATAAGACCCTTGACCTTGAACTTTGATTTTGTTGAACTTAACTAAAGCATGTTTGGAAACAAGTGCAAAACAAGTTTCCATAGATATTTGGTTCAATTTTCCACCTGGTGGGTCACCACGCCACATAGCACCGTAAGCAGAGAAATGTTCATTGTATTCTTGTTTCCATAGCGACCGTGTGACAATATCAGATCTATTTAATTTTGATCCCGGACTTCTATCATTCACCGAGTCATCATGATTTAAAACTTTACCAAAGAGTAACTCTGTAACGTTTCTATAGCTACTGGAGAAGTTCATATGTGTATGCCATATCAGGTCCATATCATAACATGGCACAAGGAAAGTATTAAGATGTTTCCTACGCAAGAATAGAAACTTCTTGTATCTCTCAAGAGCTTTGTCAAGAAATTTGTCATCTTTATAGTGAGGCAAGGATATTTGATAATAAAACATTTTCTGCCTTGAAGCAGCTGCAATAAGATCATAGGCAAAATTGAATGATTTAGTTTTTTCCAAAACATTGTCCTCCAAATCTGATCCAAATAAATCCACATTAAAAGGTACATTAGGATATTTATTACACCAGTACTGTTCAGCAAAGGCCTTTGACTGTTGATAGTTTTCATCACGTGAAATGACATGATCTATGATTTTACCATAGTTTGTATTGCAATCTGTTTGATACATCACAGGAGCTAGTAGGTGACAATGCCACACCCATTCTATATCTAAGGGTGCCACCAATATCTGAAACACAAAAAAGCACTAACTTAGGTATTTTAATACATTATTACATAAGGAAAATGTCACATATTATGTTTAGTATATATCTGCTTTAGCTCAATTGTAAAACCAATTTAGAATTTAACCAGCTTGATACGTATCTTATCATGTAATGGCCGTATTGTCTCATCCCTAATAAGCAAACACTCAACTACACCACTATAAAAGCTAGCTTCAAGGCAAGGGATGCGGTGGGATGCGCCCTTAGGAATTGAGAGGTCCTGGGTTTGAATCCCACTAGGGGCACTGCTAATTTCCTTGAGCAAGATATTTACCTGCAATCGCTTCACTTCACCCAGATGTAAATGGGTACCAGTGAGGGTGGTATAATTCTGATGCGCCAATCTGTCAGCTGCACTAATAAGCAGAGTAAAACACTCCCTAGGGAGGGAGATTGATAGATAGATGCTAGTAGCCAGATGACCAGGGGTAATAGCTGTAAGGTTGGTGAACATGTGTAACCATGAAAATTTTACTATTAAAAGCTAGACTATTTACATGTTCTTCTATCATTACCAAAATAAAGATATATCTTACTTCATCAGGGTGTTCAGCAACAAGAGGTAACCATAGTTGACCATATCTCCATATAGCTCTCTCAAGTACAGGTCCATCATATAACGATGGGTATTTGTCTACTTCAGATAAAAAATTAATATGAGAAACAGCCGATTTCTTCAAATCAACTCCAACATCTATGTCATTAAAACTTGACACATACATCACGGCAAGATACTAGGTTTCTGTCATATCCAAATATACCTTCTGAAAATAGAATGATATAAAATTATAAAAACAATTACCATACAATATTTAATCTAATAGTGCCCCTTTTAAAATTTAATCTTTTAAACTCCTCTGTTAAGAAGATGATTTGTGTGCATCCAATAAGTTGCAATTTAAACCCTGAGTTGGATTTAAGTTTTGCATAAGGAACCGGTAGGTGTTTTTCATTTTTGAAAAAGAGGGGGGGCGATAATTAGGGCGGGGCCGTTAAATTGGAACAAGATGGTAATTATAATACTTAATATTGAATAACATTCTGGCAACTTATAATTATGTTATTCAGCCATTTTCAGTCTTGTGAATACTGTGGCCAGTTTCCTAAGCATAGCTAGCACTTCACTCCCTCTTTTTGAAATCACATACGAATTTTTTTTGAGTAAGTAAGGTACCCAAGGACAAAGCACTAGATAGTATATTAAACATCCGGATAGTTTATAATAAATACAGTCAAACCTGTCTATAGCGGTCAGCTAAGGGACAGGCTGAAAGTCCCCACTATAGACAGGTGACCACTATATGCAGGGTCTCTCAAAACAAACAAACAAATATACAGAAAATGTTTCTTGTTAATGATGTTTTATCACAATAATTATACTACAGTCGTATATACACATTATATTTCATTTTACATATTCATTAATGTAAAGACATAATATTCATTTGACAATGAATGGTATTGGAAATGAAATTATAAATCAAGCTATATTAGTATTTAGCTAAAAAAGTAAGCCATTTCTTCCTACTTGATATATTGTCAAGCTGCATAACCGCAAGTTGCACTGATTGCAATGGGAATATTCAATAACTTGTCATTTTCCACTTGAAAAGCATATTTATATACAGATATTGATGGCCATGTCAACGAAAAATCATAACTAACTGCAATTAATTTCGATACGACAATATCTCTGATGTTGAGAAATATAATCCAGGCCTTTTTTTCCTTATATAACAGGGGCCGTTTACAGGCGCCTTCCCCTCCTGAAATTTCTTTAAAATCATGCAGTTTTCCCCAAATTTGGAGTTTAACTCGGATTTTTGCTTCCCCTATCAGTGAAATTGCGATAAAATTTCCCCTAATGTTCTAAATAAAAAAAGGCCCAAGGCCCCTTCCCCAAACATTGAAAAAAAGCCCTGTAATCTTAATAAAATCGTGCATAAACATTAAAATTATCTTATTTGATGCATAATTTTCAATCAATCTTAATTGTTTGTTAGAACACACAAACCTCTCTTTAACATATTAAATAACAATAATTGCCATAATCTATTGCAGTAATATGTTTTTCACACCTTTAGCATGATTAAATGTTTACATTCTGTCAGCTGTTGACGGTGATCGTTATTTTTACACATCCGTAAAAATTACTTGTTCCGTCAATTGACCGTTATACTGACCGCTATACGACAAAAATCGGTCTGAAACTAGTGACCGCTGACCGCATGGAAGATAGTTACTGTATATAAAGGGTCAAATTAGAACAAAACTGTTCGGGAGGACCCTGAACTGACCATAATGGACAGGTTCACGGCTTCACGCTATATAGAGGTGACTGTTAATACAGGTTTCACTGTATCCAAAATGGCATTTTTAATTCTTAACAGTAAATATTTGGGTTTTTTTTAGTAATAAAATAAATATTGACAGGTTTCTGATGTTTAAAATTTGTAACAAACGTATATTATTGGACTTCAATATCTCTAGCCCACCCTAACAAGGGTTGTCTACAGATACAATACTTCCGTTACTCTAGACCCTGGGTCTAGAGTTATGGTACTGTAACTCTAGCCAATGCCTTTTTATTAAGACTCAACTGCAACAGTTTTCAAAAGCACTTGTGTGCCAAAGAATGCTGCATATACGTCAGAACCTTGTTGAGTGAAATGACTGACACTTTTTTGAAGATTAAAAGAAGCTGTAAAAGAACTAAGATAAGTACGATATGCATATTGCAATTGCTTGGTCTGGGAATTAAATGCTTTTGAAGACAACCCATTTGTTGTCATTCATGTACAATAGTAGCCAAAAGTTTATACACAATAGAAAGCTGGTTAACAGCTCTATACTACTGAATTGTATGAAAATACAACATCTGACTGTTTTAATACAAGGTTTAGACTGAATTTCCCACAATAAGTATAACTAAGAACCGAATGAACCGTATTATCCGTAATGACCAACCTGTCCGAATACTGGTGCACTTCAAAATATCCTTATACGCATGATATTGCATGAAATAAATGAAAACAAATGATCATGAATAAAGGGTGATAAGTAAAATATTGCAAAAAAAGGTAATTTTCGAATCATAAATTACTCATTTAAACGAATATAACAAATTCAGATAATTTCATTGTTTACCATTTCCTGGTCAAGGGGGATCACTCTTACAAACTCGTTTATATAACTGCGTTCCAGTGTACTTGTCATGACCTAGATATTTGACATCTTCATACTAGTAAGTCGGTTTCTGGGTCGTGTGACGGATTTTAGCCAATCGGCGACTAGTATTGTGGGGGCGCGACCGTACGTCATACGTCAACAGTGTCGTGTCGACCAAACCATAACAGATTGTGTTGTACGACTAAATCGTTGGATTTTCAGAATGAAGACGCTGTAAATACTGAAAATCGGATTAATAAGTGTGGACACTAACTTTTTTCTCCGTATTCCAGGGTAAACATTAGTTGTGTGGTGAAACTTTCGTTCCAATCGTGTCATCGAAGAATGAATTTTTCATTCGCAGGGTGTGGATTTTTGGGAATTTATCACATTGGTGTTTCCAGTTGTTTAAGACAACACGCTCCACATTTGATCGACAGTTGTAAATTTGCAGGAGCCTCGGCAGGGGCCATAGTCTCGTGTTGTCTTATAACGGGTTGTGATTTAGGTATTTATCTTTCTTATAATCCACTTAACAAAACAATAACAAAGCTTTCAATCTTTAGACTGGTAGTGTTTGACCGTGTAAAGATCGTACCTATGTAAAGTTAGTTTAGACAGGTAATCGTGTATATGATTGTAGTTGGTATAGTTTTTCACAGTTTGATCATTTTAGTCTATTTAATATTGTTGATATTTGACACATTGATGGATTAAGTGCTTGATGTTCATGGCTCAAACCTAGGTCACTGTCATGTTGTAACTAGCCCATTGAACTGGACCATACCTGGTTGAGTCCCTAGGACTCTTACAAGTCTATTAATTCTTAAGTTTTCCACTAATACACACTTCATCTGAAGTTAAGCTTAAAACAAATATTGATTCTTATCAAAAGGTCAAAATTTATGCTGGGTCAAAAACTAGGTCACTTGAGTGACCTAAGTGGGCATCTGTCTGTCCCTTAATCACTCTCCCTTAACACATGTTTGGCGCACACTGCACTGTGGCTTTTAAGCATTTGTATATTGTTGAACCTAGTTAACATGTTAAGGCTTCCAAAAGGATAACTAATCCACTAATTAGAATGATTGTCTATGATTAAAAAACAACAACAAAGAATACAAAACAACATGAAAATGCAATCAAAAAGGGAGTACATATATTTTTCAACTTTCAAAATTAAATTCATGTTAATATTTGTTATTATTTAAAAGAATGTTAATATTTGTTATTATTATAAAAGAAATACATATTTACTGTCATAACCTAATCAAATATGCCATTTTGAATATTTATAATAAACTAACAAAATGTTAAGACATAATTATTATAGTGATATATAACATTGTCTTGTTCTAAATGTGGCATACTAACCATTTATCAGGTGCTTTTGCTTTGTTTCATTTAATTTACAGTACATATTTTCAAATGGTTTGTACAACTTGGTTTATTAGTTCTACTTGTAAAGCTATGAGGCCAGTATTAATTAAATGTTTGTTTATCATGCTTTGATTGATTTGTAGAACAACCATTACTGTGCTTCAAAAAAATAAACACATTAAAAATGGGTTTTTGAAATGGTCAATTTTTGAAGAAATGTCTTACGATGAAGTGATTGCTTTAACTCAGCAATTAAAATTTCACTCAGCAGTCAATTAAGAAACAGACATGATAAACAAACTTTATTATTAACGGCCTGAAATCTCCTACAGTGCAACTAATACAGCTAATAGCCAGCTTTTGATGCAAACAATGTTATCTTAGTTATTGACAGCTGTTATATTGATGTTACCACCTGATTATTGGTCAATGTCCGACCAGATATACTAAGTGTGAACTACACTGTTGTAAATTTTTGCTGTCCTTTGTTCACAACAGTACATAAACTTTCAGTTATTAGTTGTATTGTAATAGACTCAGAGATTAATGAATTGAAGTATTTTTTGCGCATTTGAAACCACAGGCTGTCAGCACGAAAGAATCATTCTCTATACATTCAGGTGTGAAAGTTTTCTGGATTGTGCCAGATTTCCGGAGTATTAATAATTATATATTTGTGTTTATAATTAAAAAAATGGGAGGGGGCTCTTTCATGCAGGTAGCCTGTGTTTTGAAACCATTATGGGAAATTTCAGAGCACTGTCTATAGAAAACATGAGCTTTTATAGGCAAGGTGTACTTAGAAAGAAATAGACAAGTTTTCAACTAAGAAAGAAATAACTTTTATTTGATTCCATTTATTGGTTTAAATCATCCATGCAAATGAATAATGAATACCTTTTCTCATGTTAACATTCTTAGACCTAAATTCTGTTTACTTAAAAACAGTAGCTTGAAAAATAATAAAAAAGAAAGAGTTAAAGTCCCAATTGTTTGTTACATTTATTAGAATGAGAGTGTATGCTCTTACAGCTTTTTACAATAGTTACAATAATAATTTTATTATTATTAATAACAAATGCACTGTTATATCTTGCAGGTGAATGTACAAAATTTACTTTGAGACTTGCTACCAAAGCTAGATCCTTTTCTATTGGTCCATTACATCCAAGCTTTAAAATAACAAAGATTTTACGAGATGCATTGCGGGAAGTTTTACCAGACAATGCTCATGAAATTGCAAGTGGGCGACTGTTCATATCTCTTACAAGGGTTAGTGATAGACAAAGTGTGATTGTGTCAGAGTACAGTTCAAAAGAAGAGCTTATTCAGGTACAAAAATATAACTCTGTTATTATTTTACTAATTTTGCAACCATGGATTTTCTGCTGTCCTCATTAGCTACCACTTGGTTCTAACTCTAGCCTCTAGGAGTGTCCTGGGATTCCGAATGGTCTTCAAACTCTGCAACCCCTGTGATTCTTAGCTAGGGGATTGCAGTATGATCACTGAAAAAATTACCCTATTCTTCACTTCTTATTGTGAACTTGTGTTTCCAAGAATCGTATAATTTCACTACACTATTAAATTTTGACTTAGGTAACAAAGACTTATCAATAATATGGGTTAAAACTTAAATATCTTAAGATGAACATTTGAGCAAGTCCTTCAATGGCCAATTGTTAAGGATCAATTAAACTGAAGTTTAGTTTAGTACGGAGAATGTTTTATCTATGTCCTCAAGAGAAAGTAAATCAAGTGTCCACTATTGAACTTTGCCATCATTAGTGATCAAGTGAAATAAACTGCGTAAAAAAATCATATGATATGTCTATATGTTAAGTTTGTTGAACTGAACAAGTCACTGACTGACTAAACAATCTTATGTAATTTATTATTTAAATTATCAAAGCTACATTCTTACCAATTACTAAAAAACTGTGCAGCTAGCTCGGTCTGTAGTAAACAATGTCTACTGATCAAGGGGCCAAATGCAGATATATAACCTTTCCAGGAATGGTCAATAGGTTAACTGACCGTAGTGTTATGACCTATACAGTATATATAATATATGTTGATTACTTACTATGGTGTTAAAAACAATAAAAGAAATTTGCATTTGATAATTGAAATTAATAAGTTTGAGACCTGTTCTAACCTCAACTTCATTTAAGACACAGTACAAATGGTTATATAAATTTTACAAATAAACATAGTACACTATAATCTTGCTATTTGTTTTCAGGCTCTTATGTGTAGTGCTCATGTACCATTATACTCTGGTCTTGTTCCTCCTGTGTTTCGTGGAGTGGTAAGTTACTCTTTTCTTTAGATAATTTTATCTTTGGGTTACATTCTTTAACGTCTTTGGGTTCAATTCTTGAATGTCTTTGGGTTCAATATTTTGGAACCTTTGTGTTCATTCTTTACTTAGGCACATATGCAATCTTAGGCTTTAAATCTTTAAAATGAAATATGAACTAATTTCTTGTGATTATACCCTGATAGCTGCCAATGATAGTATTGTAACTGGCTCAAATACTTTGCATAGCAAAATAATGTTCCCTTTTCTGAAATGTTTAACTGGAAAGACAGTGATGTTTTGCATACATGTATTATGTTTAATTCCAAGTCATGAGTCAAGTAAAACATAGCATAGAGATTGGGATATTAATAAATTCCTAAGGAATTAAATTTTATTATGTAAATTTAAAACGACTGACTGTAATTGAATGTTAATGCATTTTAAGTACAAATAGAGTTTCTAGTTGTCAACGACAGAATGTGCTATTTGAAATTTTGAACTATGTAGACAAGTTACAAAGTCCATATATTTTATCTCTAACATGACATTGCACTTTTTCAGAGATATGTAGATGGTGGATTAAGTGACAACATACCGATCTTAAATGATCAAACAATTTCTATTTCTCCATTCGCCGGTGAGAGTGATATTTGTCCGACTGATAGGAATGCCAACACTCTACATATCTATCTAGCCAATACCAGCATGCAATGCTCTATAGATAATTTATATAGAATGTCTAGAGCTCTGTTTCCTCCACATCCGGAGATTCTCAGTGACATGTGTCAACAAGGATTTGATGATACATTGAAATACTTACAAAATAATAGTAAGTCTAGTCAGATATTAATTTGATAACCTTTTAAAACTATATTCCATGTGACTAGTCTATGAAATTAGTGGTTGGCCGGTTGCCTGGGACAACCTCTATTTAGTTAGGACAAGCAACACTATTTCTTTTTGGCAACCAAAATTTTGCAAATGAGACATTATGCTTGCTCTTAAAATGATCTGTTATATTCTAATTTCGTAGACTGCATGTGACAGGTAGATGTTTGTGTTATGTTTAGTCATGTTTATTGATTAGAATAGATAAGATATATTTAAGTTCAATTTATCTCCTGTGTATTTTGTTAAAATGTTAAAAGTTTAAGCTCCGGTTTAAATTCTGCTTCCATATACATGTTCAGCTGACTATACAACTTTTGTATGATAACCCCTAATCATTGATGTCACATTCAAGTAGTTAACCCCTTACAGTACCCATTAACACCTAGGAGGAATGGAACACTGTTGGTGAATTTCTTGCTTAGGGAAATTATCAGAGCCCTTAATAGGGTTGAACTTGAGACCTCTCAATCTCTAAGCATGTGTCTTACCACTGGACTACTGCTCCTCGCTGCTCGGTTATGTTTTTAAAACTTTAAACCAATACCTTAGGAGTTCTCAGAGCCCCTAACTTATGCAATAAAACTTATAAACCTCTATTAAGACCCTTAATTAACCCGCTCCTTCAATGTTTTATGATGTTTATTTCAGAGTTATTATCATGTGTACGACATCTCAGTATACGTAGTGTAATCACACCTATACCTGTAGAAGAAATGTACTCTAATGATGATGATGACGATGATAATCGTGATGAACATAGTTGTTATGAATGTAAGAAGAAAAAACAAATAGCTTTACTTGATAAATTACCTACTGCTGTTGGATCAGGTTAGTACTCTTTGTTTTCCTTTTATATATGAACATTTTTTCCCCTTGAATTCTTTTGCGTGGGTCAGTTCAAAGACCAAAACCCCTTATGTTCTTGTTTTCGTTATTTGATTGTAGAGTCCCTTTTAAAACAAAAGTTTAAAAATCTCCTTATTTCCTTTTGGCTGTTTAGATTATACTATTTTTCTTAACTTTGATTGTGAAACAAGTTCTTGCAGCTTATATTCATCACTTTCAAATTTGACTGTGTGGTAGGTATGTGTTTTTTTACTGTTGCTGATCCTAATATGTTAGCTTACACCTTTTTATAAGTACTGGAATTCTATCCTGGTAATTTCACTGCATGTCCTAACAGAGAAAAAACCCCATTAAGTTTGTGTTTTCACTGCATAGATAAAATATTTATTGTTTAACAACATCATTACCTCTTAACTATGCCTACCCCTAGTAATGTATTTCTTATATGGAAGAAAGGATGAGCCATTAAAAATCTGTTATTAGTGTTCTTGTTATAGCTTTGTATGATATATAAGATATGTTTTATATAATTTCAGTACTACAAGATGCAGTAGATGAAATGAACAAAGGTGTTAAAGGATATATTCATCGACATAAAACATTAAAAATGTTATCATTTCTAGCCACTCCATGGTTCCTACCTGTTGATATTAGCTATACATATGCTGTTAGGTTAGTTTGTTTATTCTAGAACTCTAGTTACATAGGCTAAGACATATCGAAACATATCAGTACCTATAACATAACTACTTTCAATATATATAAAGGAAACTAAATAAAATTCATTATGCTTTCCAGTCGAATACCGTGATTTATCGGTGAAATAAAAATCGATATTTCAGTTTTTAAACAATGAAAATAAATTAGTTATTTTTTACTGTTTGGATGCACCCTTCTGATGAAGTATCATGCTTAATCTTTAAAAAAGCCAACTTGAAGCATATAATAAACAGAAAATTTGATTATTTCAGTGTAAGATCTATTTATTTCACTCGTGAGCTAATGATATTATATTTTCACGAGTGGCGTAGCATCCTTACCTTACTCATTAAATAAAAATATCGATTTTACACAGAAAAAACAAATATCCTCTATTTATTTACCATAATTTATTTCAAATCTTAGTAGTTTATTGATCTGTCTGGTTTTTTTTAGCTTTTTTGTACCTAAAGCATTAAAGCAAAATAAGCATAAGAAAATATTTTTATGCATGAATGACCATTGGATTGGTCCTGAAAATGGCTTTTTATGTAAGAAAAGGTTCTTTTCCTGTCTCAAAGCTGCTGTAATAATGGAATTCAGGAATTGGAGCATTTTCTAAACTTCAAACCTTCACTCTGTGAAAATACTACAAATGAAATCATAAAATTTGGTAGTTGGAGGATATTTTAATATTTTGAACTTTCACCCTCATATATGAATACTAAATAAAACTTGTATTATATTACAGATTTCTTGAATATTTACCACAATTACCTCGGGATGTACAGGTCATGTATAGAGAAACAGCAGAATTACTTCGTTATTTACTTACAAATATACGACATCAGAGACGAAGATATACTGCAAGGTGAGTGAACTTTTTGGGTTGGGTTTAAGTTGATTAGCAGTAGTATAGTAAAAGTTATATCATGGCGGTTAGTAATCCTTTTCATAACTCTTGGAAAGGATAAAGCTCTGGATTAAGCTCTTAACCATTTCCTTGGGGCATACTTCCGTCAGTGGTTGACCACTGCCCAATATGATTTAGAATCAGTGATAGGAAGGAGGATAGCCATATAAATTATTTCATGACCAAACTCCATGATCTCTCTATTAGTTTACTTTGGTGTTACTGACTGAGCTAGCCAGTCGGGTGGTTAGTGAACTATGTTACACAATACTCTAATATCATAATTGTTTTATTAAAGATATTTATCAGTATTTGAATTATGATATCTGTTTAATTTTATTGTACCATCCGATCATCATTGATAAGGTTGATACAATATTGATGTCAATGGCCAAAGGCTAAATTTAGTTGATAACTGATAAACTAGGCTATCTCGATGAAGTGCGTAAAAGTTAAAGTCATGAACTTTATAAAAAATGTCACACCTTGTTTTTATGTCATTAATAAGTTCAAGTTGATGATAATGAAAAGTGCAAATATATAGTTGAGATTAGGGTCTTCGGTTCAAGTACCCTTGATTAAAAGTTGCTAAATCATTCCTGATCAGTCAATGTAATGTTTAACCTTGGTGAATAGTATCAACTGGTACCCAAGTAACACATTATCACCAAAGTAAGGTACCTGATGGGAAATAATGACACCAGTTTAACAATACAGTATAAACTCCCTTGAACAACACCCACTAGGAGGGACTGTGTTGCTGCTCAGAGGTTGTTGCTCTGCAGAGGTTAAATTCAATTAAAAATTACACCTAAGGGAAATATCAAAAACTGTTGTTGTGCAGAGGATTTGTTCTGTGGAGGGCTGTTATGCAGAGGTTATACTGTATTGTCAAAGTAGACATTTTTGTCATGAGTGAAAGTTATATGACTGGTCAGGACTTTTAAGGTTCTCAGAAAGGGTCACCTACATATATTGAATGAATGACAACAAAGTAGGACTAAATAAAAAGTTGAAAAGCCTTCTGGGCCTGTTAAATGTTGAGTCCAGTTGCCAAGATGAAAACGACTTGAATTTAATGACCAAGTGGGTGGGAGTTTGTATCTTAGTAAAACATATGTTATATTTTTTTATGAACTTAGATTAGTTATATTTCTACTATCTATTTTTAGGTTCACCTGTCAACTTGCTATCACTGAAGTCAATTACAATCAAATAGAATCTGATATATATCCAATGAACCATCATAATCATGGTGCATACCAGGTTGATCAAATACCTCAAAATATTAGAAATCTGAATTTTGAGTTTGCTATGGACCTTGATAGCGATTTACAAAATCAACGAGAATTGCATGACTCTGCCCATCTTCATGCAGAAAACATTCATTTTACGTACAAGCAACGTCCAAGAAGTGGAAGTGCTCATGGTAGACTCTCAAGGGAATGTGACAAAAGAAAACAAAATGGATCAACAACCACATTATATAGTGATGTTTTTGATAGTATCGAACAATGTTTACACGTGACCAATCAAATGGAGTCGATAATGGCGTACCATTATTGGGACGAGAATAACCATGAAACATGCAGATTTGAGGAAATATACACGTTTCAAGAAGGTGACATTAACTTGTCAAAACTATTTAAGAAAGATGTTGACTTGCAGTTCGATACCAAGTCTCGTCACAGAAGTCATTCGTTCGGTCACTCGAAGAAAAAGTCGAAATGTACTTTAGAAGATGACCTTGAAGATTTTGCAGGTCAAAAATTAGACGTTGTTATAAAAGAGAAAGAACATATGGAAAGTTCTTAATGTTAACTGAATAGTAGTGAAGAGACGCAAATATATTTTAGTGCTTCCTGATAAGGTAAACATACAAGTACAATGTAATGCTGTAAAGATAACTCATTCGGAACTTCTTGACCATTCACTATGAATAACCTTGGACATTTTTAGACTGTATGTTGGTTTTGCATCACATGACCTAATGTATGCTTTATCCGGTGTTTAAGTAACAAGTCTATGATCGTTTATGTTTAGGTGATGATTAATGTCTCGATTTTAGTTCATTATTTTGAAATTATCTGATCAATGATTCCTATGAACAATATTTTGTTACATTTTACATAAAAAATGTGTTAACAAAGTCTTGTGTGTTTATAACAAAAAGTATTTTCCACAAACTGTTGCTGGCTTCGCTTGTGCTTGGCCATGCATATGTAGCAAAAATCCAATATTCTCCCCCTAATCCTTCAGAGATTATTCATTCAATGAAAGGTCGGTGTATTCCAAATGAAAGGTCACAGTGTTCAAGGTTGATTGACTGAAGATCTGAATAGTAAGTGTTGGAGATCAATGAAGTGCTGTTTGCTTAAAATGCTTACTTTGGTATACAACATTCAGTTTGTATAATAAATAGTGCTGTGGTCGTAGTTTGACATGGTTTTTTCTTCATTGCCCTTTTCCAATTTAACCAGCTTGTCCATAGTTTGAGTTATGTAGCTTTATAGGGGCTAATTGCTTGACTCATTCTACCAGGGATTTCAATGTCTTGCTAATTCATGCATTTTGTTTCTTGGTCTCGAAATTTTTGAAAACCGGAATTGAACAAACTAAATTGATCCTCGGGGCTTACATACCCCTTGGTTAAGGATTTGACTAACTCCAACAAATATATTATGCGCATAACACATGATTTTCTCCAAATTGTTAAGTTTTTCATTACATATCTTCATAATTCATAAACTGCCATTTTTCCATGATGTATATATTCATTGTATCATTCAACCAGATTATTTATTTTTTCATTTACAATGCAAGTATTTTATTGAACCATTTCAAGCCTGTACAAAGCTTGTACCATATTTTCTGTATATTGTACTATGTATAAAAAGCTCAGCTGTATATTTAAGCTTATATATTTTCATATTTTTTATCATAATGCAACCATGTGCTATTTTTTACATAGATATTAAAAGAAAGAATTATTGTATTTAAGTGATATGAAACCCCGGTTTTAGTACAGGGCCTAATTATGGTGGGTTATAGCTTAGGGATCATACTTTTACTATTGGTAGGGCAGTCTTTGGGCCCCAAATAGCTGATATCTTAATAGTGATTCATTGATCAAAGCTACTAACCCTTACCTAATTATGTGCCTGGAATGGTAGGACTTTGATATGTTTCAGGGTTACTGACTTTAGCGTTCAATTTTTAATTTATTACTGTTATAAAGTGGTTTTTTTCTTTTTTAAATTTTATCTTTTTTATTTCTCTTATACAGTTTTAAGTGGGGTCACATGTTTCGATTCTTACTTTTTTACTTCTTGTAAGTTTGATGATATATAATGTAATAATGCATTTTCAAGCTCAGAACATTCACTGTCAGAAGTTTTAACTTATGAATTGTTACATTCTCAATTTTGTTTAAGTTCATGTAGGTGTTGTTCAGTCAACTTTTTTTTTCTTTTATGTTTTTCTGTTGAGTGTGGTGTTATTCAATGAAAATATGTGATGAAAATATAATTTTTATCTTCAAATGACATCTGGAGAAGAAATGATGTCTCATTATAATTTGTCTAAAATATCTTTAAAATAGAATACCTCTTTTTTGTATATTTTTTTATTTCATACGTTGTTCAGAGGTAAAACCATGATAATAGATTGTTATTAGTGATGTTTCTTTATTGATAACAAATACAAGTTAACATATGTATAGCCTGCTTGCTTCGGGCATTGAGTTTAAAGTGGCTAGCTCAGATTCTATGGTGAATTTTAAAGAAAGTGTACTATCTTCCCTGACTGAGTGGCAGGAAGTGAACTCAGTTAATACTCTTTTATCAAACAAATCAAGCTGTTAAGAATATAGAATAAGGCTGTTGAAAATGTTCAGGTACCAGTGATTAATTGACAGAACCGTTGTTGATGATTTGATTACACTAAATGATTTAAGATACATGTATCTTAACAAAATTCATAATGTTCGATTGCTTCTAAATTAATTGCATGTTATTTACCGTCTTGTTAAAATCAGTCACATATATATGAGCATATATATTTTATCATTATTGACAAACCCATTATGATCTAAATTACGTAAAATCATTCCTATTATATTTTTAATGACACCATTTTGATTAGAAGTTCAAAAGGTCAATATCTAGGACAAGTC
Source organism: Mactra quadrangularis (assembly GCA_025267735.1). NCBI lineage: Eukaryota > Metazoa > Mollusca > Bivalvia > Venerida > Mactridae > Mactra > Mactra quadrangularis. The sequence goes on from CM046304.1 coordinate 14,605,271, forward strand.
ATATTCTAGAATGAACTGTTTATTTTATGATAATTCTCAATGCTTTTGATAAATCATTTAGTGATTTACAGTCAAATGCCACATTTTAAAGTAAACTTATTCCCACTTAACTGATTTAAATTAAATTTCAACTGAACGTTCTGTGCTTTGTATTATACCAAATATTATTCTAAACTATGATAGGTATAAGTTTAATGTAATCATTAATTTACCCAGTCTATATTAAATGTTAAAAATATTTTTTATACAAATTATATTTTATACAATTTTTTATAAGTTCAATTGTGTGGTATGTACCTTAGACTTCTGGGACAGCCTGTTAATACCTCCCTCTTACAGAGGTATTAACTGGGATTAGATATTTAATCCCTTCTTTATTCTGATGACGTCCAATATTTGGGCAAGAGCTTCAAGTTAGCTTTCTTGAATAATTTTTGTTGGATATTAAGAAAATAAATAAATAAGTTATAATGCACATACTCATATTAATATTATAATTATGTTGTTTATATTATACCATGTATAAAATATTGGATATCAAAAAGTTTGAATTATCAACCTTTTGAAATATTATGAAATATTCCATTTTTACGTTTAAGTTTCTGATAGTTAGTACCAAGTAATAATTTACTGACCCCAATATCCCTCTTGTATAGCCTGTCAGTCACTCAGTTAAAGATTAACCAGCTTTAACAGGTACTCAAGAATTCTACCATTCAAATTTTGACCGATATAATGTATGCTATATCATTTAGAAATATTTCCTTTCGATGAAATATAGATAAAAGACTTGACTGAGTTAAACATTGACTGAATGTAGTTAAATAGGTTATCTAATATTAAGGTCATTGGATTATACACGGGTCCTGTTTATCGTCCAATTATTTTGTACTTTATGACATTGAGTTAGATATAAAACTTAGGGTTGGTTATTTACCAAGGTCTGTCTCTATGGTTCAATGCAAAACTAACCTAAACTTACTGTGAATAAAGAAGAATGTAGACTATCTTTGCACTGATCCATTGATCTGCTGATATGGATGCATTATTTTAACAGACACTGGCTAGAACCAAGGACCCAATAATTTGACGGCTGAACGAAACACTATTGTAACTGCCTTTATTTTCAAATGGAGTTAAAACAGTGCTTCATTAAACCCTTGATATATAGGGTCCATGCTAGAAATTAACCTGAGCTAGTTTCTTTATGACATTGTGAGAATATCTCCATCTCTCATTAGGTTTTGATTATTACTGCAGTGTCATCTTGTTGTCTTTTCATACTCCTTTTTCAATATGTCCTAAAACAAGCTGTGATGGAGTAATGACACTTGACTTGAGACATATCTGAATTCCTGAGCTTTTGTTAAAAATGGGGCTAGTTTTGTTGAATGACATGTAAAATTTTCAAGGCCTACTGCATTCTGCATATACTCGTATTTAAGTATGAAAATGATTTGACTTTAACCTTTTAGTTTAAATTTATACTTTGTGTATGAGCATGTTTTTTCTTTTCTGAAAAACCCACTTGCCTGCATGTATACTAATGTGTGCAAAGTAACAATTTTCACCATGTTGCTTAAGCTTCTAAAGTACTTAGTGACACAGTTCTTGGATAAATATCAACCATTTTAATGCAAGTTTATCTATATTTGTAAGGTTAATGTTAAACCATTACGTACAATTTGTAATTGTTTCTGTAAAATTTCTTTTTTACCTGTTTTAAAATTAATTATTCTGTTGTTTGCTGTTGTTGATATATGTTGTATGATCATTTATTGTCAGAAAAATACATGATTACAATGTAAACCCAAAACAATGCAAATTTTACAGGTGCCTTTATTGTCAAAAACAGCTTTTTATGAAAATGTTCTTGTCATAATTATGTCTTGCAAGTTGATATTTTAAAGTCAACATACTTCCAGTATATGTAATTATGATTTAATGTTTTTAATTGTGATTTAATTGAATAATACTTTTTTAGCCGGATTTTTCAAAGAATAGCTAATAGTTTGGTGGGCGGGAGTCCGGTGTCGTTAACAATTGCGTTAAAGCTTTTCTTTACCATATATTTTTGCCATTTATTGTCAGATCATTATGAAACTTCATACAATGATAACATACCATGTGATGAACACAATTAGAAATGTAACCACAACTCTGTCTGCTTTTATCATGGATTATTTCCCTTTGTAATTTATGTGTTAAAGTTTTTAAATCCGGATTTAATGTTGTTTCCACATTACATTTCTTGTTTTTATAGAATCTGATTGTTCCACTCATATCTGAGTATGACAACGATTTCTTTCTTTATACGGGTGTGTCATGTACTCAAATACTTAACTCATATTATATAATAACCTGAAGTTACCTGATTATTCCATTGTATAATAAAAAGGTTTGGTCAGTTTATTCATATTTCTTCTATCAAATGAACATAAAGTTGGCAGACTCAACAGACACAGCAGAAGGATCGATGCTTCTGCTGTGTCTGCTGGCAGAAAGATAAAATTACAGCAGAAGGATAAATCTTTCTGATGGTTATGCCGGTAGAAAGAATCCTTCTGCTGTAATTTTCTTTCTGCCAGCAGACATAGCAGAAGAATCGATACTGCTGAGTCTGCCAACTTCATGTTCATTTCTATCAAGTACTTTCTTTAAAGGGGCTTACATTGAACTTTACCTAACTGTGTTGCTTTTATAAATATGTATTAATTATTCTTTTTGTACTGGATCATAGAAATGTATTCATGAAAAGACAAAATCTGAAATTGCAGTTATCAACATTTGGTGTGATTATGTACTAGGTTAAACGCCTGGGTACTGAAATTTAGGCCAATCCAGGGACAGGGAAAAGAATGACTGACTTTTGCCATTCTGGGTTTTGTCTGACATGCGACTAACAGCATACATAATATTTATGTTTTGCTAAGAAAGTCCTGATATCTATGTTGTAGTTCAACAGTTCTCTTGGATATCATAGTATAGTTAAAACTACACTGTATTCTATATTTGAGTGGTTTAAAACATCACCTTATGTCGTCGTGTAATTTATCCTCATATTCCTATGTACTTTATTATTATATATGCAATATTATTTTACTAGTTGTTATGTAATTAAGCTATATTTGTTAATTATGTGCTTTTTACTGAAATATTTGAAGAAAATAAAAAATAGAAATAATTGGCTGTCATGTTTTACTTGTTCCTATAGATTTCCTTGTATAGTCTTCCCATTGGGTTAGTTTTCTGTGGAAATCACTTCCGTGGTAAAGTTGGAGTACATGCTGGCTTTAAATGTATTTATTATTCTCAATGTACCTCGAATACATGTGACTAAAACATAGTGAATCATTTTGTTGTGACTGCCTTACTGTTAAAGTATCATAGACTTAGTGGACTGAATAAGTTAATATCACTGGTATATTTTTCAAATGCTTTACATGCTGAATTCACATATATAGGTATAGAAAATAGTAGAAGTAGTGGTCCAGTGGTTGGACATACACTTTGGGATCTAGAGATTAGGGGTTTGACCCCACGAGGGACACTGTTAATTTTCTTAAGCAAGAAATTTACCTGCAGTAGTTCCACTCCAGTGTAAATGGGTGCAGTGTAAGTCATATAAGTATGCTTGAAGGTGATTTCAATGATCAGCCTTATAGTACAAAAATGTATACTTGCCTAAACATATATCAGGAAGCAGGCTCTAAAGTGCACAATAACTTTTAAAACCGGTAGATGTACAAATTCTTACCATAGTATTAAAATCGGTCAATATAGATCTCACGTGCATCATACAATGGTATCACAAAGTTAACTAGCGTTCATATCAATACATTGTTGATATATGACCTAAACACATGTCTGTCCATTCGGTCATGACCTGACCTCCAGACCTATTTATGTTAATAATGTATTAACATACTAACGTAAACAATAGGTATTTACGTTTAGTACACCATATTAATCAGGTTTGTTTCCTTGTTTTGAAATATTGCAATCTCTTTTACTATCTTCATACATATGCATGTATTTAATCATCATAGTGTTTAAAAGTACCTTATCATTGGCATATATATCAAACAATACAAAGAATTTGTTGATTTTTCATTAAAATACGCATTCTAATCAAAGAGAGATAACTCTATCTTAAGAAATGAGCTGTTTAAGAAAACATTTAGATTAGCTCCCTTTCAAAAATACTTAAAGTTAAAACTTATATAATGCGGTCTAAAGTATGCTTCCATATACATATTCAACCGCCTTTACAATTTTGTATGATACGGTAACCCCTGACAATTGAAATCATCTTCAGACAGGATATCCCTCGTGACAATACCCACTTACATCTCTGGGTGGTTTGGAACGACTGTAGGTAAAGTTCTTACGGGAAATTTCAGGGAAATCAACAGTATCACTAATGGGGTTCAAACTCAGGATTCTCTAGATCCCATATCGAATGTCCGGCCACAGGACCACCGCTCCTACTTTCATACAACAGAACACCACGTTTCTTTATGAACTTGGAAAAAGTCAACTGCCCTGCAGCGGGTACTAGCTGACTGTGGAAATATAATGTTAAGTATATGTCACAGTTTAAGTCGGAACAACTGTATTCAAAAGATCACTAATACTACTAACTGCTAACTACCAGCAGTATGATAAACAGTAATATAGCAATAAGAATCAATCTAAAGCATTGTCTTTCAACTTTGAAACATTACTCAGTCTTTAAGTAGGGGTGTAACGGTTAACCCATATACCGGTTAATATTGCAATACGACTTCTGACGGTTTTTAACCGGGTTTGTTTAAAATGTTAGAGGTAACAACAATGCTGAACTATATTAATTAAAGTATTTCAGACTTATTGTTGACATTTTAAAATGATGAAAGTAGTAGTTTTAATAAGTTGCTAGTGTTTAAAACAATAGTCCTGATTTGTTGTTTTGGTTATTTATAATGATGATGATGGCTATGAGTAGTGCTGTTGTTATTTATGATGACAAAAATTGTAGTTTTGGTTCGTTGTTTCCGAGTATGATGATAGTTGCTTTGATTTGCTGTTGCTTTTGTTCGTAATGATGACGATGGTAGTTTTGATTTGTTGTTGCCGTTGTTTGTAAAGATGATGATGGTAGTTTTGGTATCTTTTGGTGTTGTCTATAATGATGATGATGGTAGTGTTGTTGTTAATAATGATGATAACGGTAGTTTTAGTATCATTTGATGTTGTTATAATGATGATGATGGTAGTTTTGATTTGTTGTTGTTGTTGTTGTTTATAATGAAGATGATGGTTGTTTTATTTGTTGTAGATGTTGTTATTGATTATGATGATGGTAGTTTTGATTATTGTTGCTGTTGTTTATAATGATGATGATGGTAGTTTTGTTGTTAATAATGATTATGTTGGTGGATTTGATTTCCTCTTGCTGTTGTTTAAATGCTTGCCCTCTCTTTAGTCTCAGTCCCGCATATACGCACATGTAATTGGACAGATTTTCGCTCATGAATGGGCGTTCGTGGTGAGGACATAATAACAGAACTTTAAAAATCACAGAATGCAAATTACAATAAATGAATATACAAAGTCTCGAACACATGACATGTGCTGTTGAATTATTAATAAAACAGAAAGTGAACAATCCTGATACACGATTAAAAACGTAATAAAATAATTATTTAAATAATCCACCATTCGATGATTACACTATTTTTATCCGAATGAACGCAAATGCTCTTAATTGTATTTTCGTAACAACCGGACTAATCCCGTTTACAAACATTTTAAATAATTAGGATCAGCACGCATATTTTCGTAATAAGACAGTTATAACGAATATAACGTCGGCTAATTCCGTATCCCGCTTAAAAGTTATTTATCGCCTAACACAACTAAACGCGGTAAATATAAAACAGGTGGGTTGTTCAATCAAGGGAGTTAACTCAGTATAGATTTAATCACTGTTAAAACAGAGTAACTTCCCTTTTTGCAGTTAAAGTGAAAAATAAATAAAAATAAATAAATTATCGATAAAATCGATAAAACTTATGATTTTAAGATTCAATCCGTTAACTTTAATCCATGAACACTATATTTTTATCATCACCCATTGAAACGTCTCAAAGACTCTAACGCTTACAACTTCTGCTTGTTTCTAAACTGTTCTAAAAATATTATATTTTGGGTTTTTATGTAACTAATTTTAGCGTTTATCGGGGGATCCCAATATTTAATTTACGCGGAATTCATTGACTTCATCGAAAATTATTTAAGGAATCTTGCGTGGACAATTGCATTGTTTGTAATTTATTGATAACAAATGACATGACAAGGTCAAACTTCATTTAACTGATACGTGCACCCACATGAATACTTTCGTGATTTTCGTGCAATAGAATAAGTAAGTACCATTTTATGTTCCATTTATTTGTTGTTTCAATATAAAACTTCAGTATCTAAATTCTTTATACATTGTGTATTCTTTGGGCGGTTGAAACAAGTCTTAACATTAAAATGAAAAATGATATTTGTTTTGACTACGATGAAATTACGTGCGACTTGTTTGGGTCAGAAGGAGGGGATGGTAAAATATCAGCGTTGTATGATGAGATAATCTTTTATAATCATATAAAGGAGTAAATTTACTGTTTTTTATGAGATACATAAATCATAATTTTAAAATGCTACGTTGTAAGTAGTTAGTAATCTCGTTATTTGGAATTAGTGACCTCGCTAATTGGAATAAGTTTTCTCGTTAATTGGAATTAGTTTTCTCGTTAATTGGAATTAGTTATCTCGCTATTACGAACTAGTTATTTTGTCATTACGAATTAGTATCTCGTTTTAATGAACAAATAATCTACGAATTGACCATTTCTAGAAATTACGAATTTTTTATCTTGTTATATTACGATTTAGTTATCTTATATAATAGATAAGATTGTTTTCGTTATCACGACCATAACAACTGTGAAAATATTCGATTTTCGTTCAACTAATTATAGTGGACGAAATTAACTTTATATTTTTGCTAAATAATTATCTCGTTATTAGGAATTAGTTATCTAGTGATTACGAATTATCTTGTTTTATGAACAAATTAGTTTGTTTTTACTAAGTTATAATCTCATTATGAAGACATAACATTTAAAACTCTTTTTCTCTTTTAGGAATAATTTTTCACAATTTTTGAACGTTGTAGTGAAAATAAAGAACGTACTGCAATTTTCGTCGACGTCACTGCGTCAATATGTGTTTCTTGATAACATAAATGAGACATTATTTTAAACAAAGTGATACTAACTTCTGTCGTTCAATGGATGCAAAAATGGAAAATGTTATGAATAAAAACAAAGTGCCAAGGAAGAGAGGAGAAGTTATCATACAAATAGAGCTTCCAGGCGATTCTGATATCTACAATGAATTTGTGGAAGACGATTTAATGGAGTTTAGTGTATGTCTATTTAAGGCTGATACTTGTTTCATAATTCCCGCAGATGATGCGCTGAGGCATGAATTGTTGCACTTCAGACCAGATAAACAAAAGGAGTATCTCCAGTTCACAGGTTCAAAGTATTCGTCTTTCATTGTTTATAGAAACACGTCAGGCAAACTGGTGACTATTGATAATGCTCCTGAGTGTAATCAAATGTTTACTGAGTTAGAAGAGAGAATTTCTCATTCACACAGAAGAGAAGTTGATTATTTTGATTTAATAAATGCTAGTAAGAAGACTAGTGGAAGCAGATCGCCACCAATAATACAAGCAAATAGTGAGTTCATTGGGAGAAATCGTGATTTACAGAGAAAGGTGACTAGGGCTTACATTCGTAAATCATTTATCAATCATAAAAGAAAGAAGACAGAAAAAGCTTTACCTCCCGAGCCCATTGAGGATAACGAAAAAATAGCTAAACCAGCCCATGGAAATACCTATGAGAACCCTCTTACCCCAGCACAAGAGAGTACACACGGTTTAGGCGAACAAGCTGTATCAGGGTTTTATACTCGAAATGAATTGTTTAGACCGGACATTACTCATGAAGAGTCAGGTTTCCATAGATACAATCCATCATTATATAGTGGTTTACAGTCGTCATCAGATAGTCCAACAAGATCCACACCAGCCCCAGCGTTTCCAGAATACAGAAACTACGCGACTCGGAAGGCAACCTTCGGGCGATGGAACCGAGTGTACCCTTCTGCGTCGGAATTTACCGATGCTGGATTTTTTCTTACAGGCAAGTATCTATTTATTGTTTAGTACCCAGTGTCACGATTTTTTCGCATAATGGTTGCCATGCAAACAATTAAATCTACATTGTGCCGATATCGGCTAAATAACGATATGTTTTGTAAGTTTTCTGGATCAATGTAGGAACTAAATCAGCATAGTAAAATAGTTTTTAAAATAGTGTTCACTTGTTTTAAAAATTATGGCTAATTCATGGGTTATATCATTTTGATCACAGGTGACCAGCAGTCCCATCAATAAAATGCCTTTAGTGGACGGGTTTGATATCCCTTTTTTGTCACTTGAAGAACTATGATTAAGTACGAGTATATATAAGTTTTTAAAAAAAGAAGAATGTTTTAATGTCACTTTAATTTCGCGGGAAATATTTTTTATATATCTCCAGCTTTTCAGTTTCTCATTTGAAATTATAAAATGACCTGGTGTTATTATAATAGTTTTTTTATCGAAGTGAAATATGTGTACCCATGAACTGAAAACGTGCCAGCTAATTGGCAATCTCGGTTTATTTATAACGATTTCATGACTCGTAAGTAATGCAAAACGTACATGTAACAGTATAACATCTGTCACAGTATACAATGTCACAGTATACAATCAAATTGTATCCAAGTAGGATATCGTGAGCTAGAAAACAATATGGTGAAACAAGCACATGGGACGCTTACTGAGTAATAATTTTAAACATAGTGTTTCCATAACTGAAAACGTCAAAGCTTTGGTTACAAATGTATGCGTAGATTTGTTTAATAACGCGCTTAAGCACTGACGTTGAATAAGTGCTGGAAAATACTTAGATAATTCGTAAGGACGTGTTGTCGACAATATAGCTAGGGTAAAAATCAAACTGACACATACTAGGTCAATTGCGCGTAGCATCTTTATCAAAATATCAATTTTTTTTATTTTCAGAATATGCTCAGCCTTCTTTTATTTTCAAATAATAGAAGTTACATTTCGAAAATTTTAAACTGAAAAGTTCGTAAAATTTGCAATTTCGCAACCGTGATTAAGGAGAGTCTAATTATAATTTGTCGATTTTCTTGTGTGATGTAGGCCTTGTGACAAGTGTTACCACTATTGTATTCAATTCATTTGATATAACTCTTTTATTCCACTATTCTATCATATCGCAATAAATTGATTCCCAGTTGAACAATTAAAATAAAACTCAAAGGAGGGTATAAAAATTATATGGTTCTTTTAAGAACGATTTATTCATGCTAACCATGTTTTATGTCACTCATTTGTCATAAAATGATCAGCGATTATATATTTCAATGACTATTCATATAGTCGGATCTTTTACAAAGACGTAAATATATTGTTTGGTCTGGATAAAAGATTATTGTCTGAAATGAATATTTAAGAATAATTGTGTCATTAAAATATACCTAAGAACAGTCGATAAGAATTGATCCGGCACTCATGGCATATCTGACAAGTTACGTTGATCTATATTTAGAACTGAAACATGTACGCCCACTTTGTATTCATGTAATGACTTGCATTTAAATATGAAAAAGCTATTCTCTAAGTATTTTCTTATCATTTCTGGTTTATAAATATAAAAAGTTGTATATATAATGCATGGTAAATAAGCTGCGCGTTTTTTCCTTTTAAAAAGTAATAACTTAAAATTTGGCACCTTGGTCATAAATCAGTGCGTTTTTAGCCTGTCTAGACGGTTAAATAGAATTTAAGAGGTTTATTTATTATCAAGTTTACACACTTCTTAAATTTCACAAAGCACACGTCTACAGATAAAGTTTCAACTGATAGCGTCAGCCATTGGTTCATTATTCAAATTAATATTTCAATGTGAAACAGATATGAGGAAGTCACAACAAAATGTTTTTAGGGTGAATCAAGTAGGTTCAAACTCGGACGAGTAAATTATATCTTCCTAATTTCAAAGTTATCAAAGTTTGAACAATGTATATCAACATATCATTATCGTTGATGAGAGAGCAAACTTTAATGTTCAACAACTGATAAAGCCACGTACAAAAAATAATTATAAAGATAAAAACACCCAAGAGATAAATGCTAAGGGAGACAAAACTTTCATGTAGCTAACTACTTTGGTATTTATTTCATGCGTCCATAATTTTCTGAATAGTTTAGGCCACATCAAATTGATTACTTGTTCTACGGATGCAGCGCACCAGTTTTCTTGATTTAAAAAAAAATATTTTAATTTTTTTCATACCGCCCGCACATTCAAATACTCCACATCCAAAAAAAAATTTTTTTTCCGCCCGAACATTAAGAAACTCCACATTCAAAAAAAAATTATACTTTTTTACCGCCCGCACGTTCGAAGAAATGATGCGCTGTTGAAGAAAATGACAACCGGGAAAAAAGCAATAAAAAGTAGCGAAAACGCCGATTTAACTAATTCTTTATGAATGTCTTATATATGCGTCACTATTTTGCTGCTCTCTATTACGAGTGCCACAAATATGCGTACCCTTAACTTCAAATCGGTACGCCGCCAGACTCTTATTTGCGTCGTAAAATATAAACCTCTGATCGCCGCGTGACGCACATATCCGTCATGTGGATAAACGTAGCTATAAGCACAGAACAGAACAGAACAGAACAGATATTTTATTACGGTAACAAAGGTATCTTGTTACAAACAAATGAATATAAACAATGGTTCTGTCACGCAACACACAACACAAACACACACTCACACATTCACACTCACAGCGGGTAAAGATAAGATGATTTGGTGTTAGATAGAGCAGTAATTAACAATTTAAATCAAGGTCACTGCCCGGAAATTAATTCGCGCTAAGTTAATTTTTTCTGCACAAATATTATTTTAATTTCAAAATTTATTTTCTTGATTTTAATTTTTAACACTTTTCCATTCAAGTGCATAGTTAGTAAATCAAAATTGACAAATTGTATCGTTTCTTTTATCGAATGTTTCGTTGATAATTGTTGTTATAAATAATTGTATTATTAATATTTGTAACACTTTTTATCCGTTACAAACGTCTTTTTCGTGAACATAACTTTGCGCGTCCAAGTTTATAAATCTGGTTAAACTTCACAACACTTTTAAATAAACTATTACAAACAATAGTTCATGTGATTATGATAAGTAATTAACGCGATAATCACATGTGAAGAATGCAAATAAATTGCGACTTGAAAAACGCTGTTAAGATTTATTTAAAAAATGACTAATTAAAATACGCGCAAATATGTTCTAATGAGACTTATGATAAAGAACAATTACGATAAACTTTATGACCGAAGATTTTATTAATTTATGTATGCTGTTATAACATCAACACGAGGAGAGATTAATGGGACATGTCAACACGGAAAGTTGTTGATACGTACCCTTCTTAAAATTAATTGTCGCCGACGAATAAATTTTCTATCATACTTGTGGTCCCAAACTTAAACTTGTATTGCGGTGCGTTTTTGAAGTATTCAATTATGGCACGCGCCAAATACGTCATATGCTGCGGTGCTTTTCTGATCAAAAGAAAATCGCCACCGCTTATCTTTGTTTATAGTTAGACAGGAAATCAATAGGAGAGGGAAGTATTAATTATCATGCTAAGGAGCAATAAGTTAACATTTTATTAAAATAAGTTTAGTTTGTCAGGGGAAATGATGTCCGTGTTAAATGTGTGGATAAACTTAAAAAGGCATTAGGTAAAATCGGATTTTTTACCTCGCATTACAAATACACATGTAACTTTTTTCTTATGCGAATATTTTAACAATGCACATTATGTCCGTTTCCGATTTTGGTGTTGCCGCTGAATTTATTTTTTTTTCAGAAAAAAAATCGCCAAAATACGTTGGATTCTTTTTTGCAATAGTTAATTTTCTAATTTGCAATGACCTTGCTAGCTATTCTTTTGTAAAGGAAGATAAAAAACTAAAAGTAACACCATTGGATGCATAATTTAATATTCTTTCAAAAATGTTAACTTTTGTAAAAATATCTGTATTTCAAAAACGATTAAATGAACCAAAAGTTATGACTAAACACCGTCAAAAATGTTAAACCTGTCTAGGTGTACAGAGGAAGACAAGGAGTTTATGTGCTGACAAGTAAATTCTGACGTTTTACTTGTATCTGGACAAGTAAGAACAATTGGTATTTCCACGCCACTGTATCAGCCTTTGAATAGTTCTTTAAACATGCTTAACATTTTGTCAAATTGGCTGTCATTAATAAAATTGATTAGAACAATTACGTGTTTCCCAGTATCATGCTTTTTACAGTCGATTGTGCATGTCTTAGCATTGAGATACCATAATTGCCATTTTATGTTTCTGTATAGATGAATTTGAAAAGTGTAACCATAGATGACCAACCTGTACTAGTGACTGCATGCAGATTATGGTACATGTGTATATAAGGGAAATGTCAAAAAGGTTGTTTGGCATTTTTGTAGGAACTCTAGGTGATCTATTAATCCAAATTGAGCTGGTGGATCTGATATTTTTCAAGCGGCTTTTTTGACTGAAAAAATCACACGATCATCCAAGTGTTTGTAATAAAAAAAACGATATATAACTTCCATGTTTATGCTTCAAAATGAAAATTTAAGTTCAAAGTTAAAGCTGTAGTCTAAATTCAGACACATAAAAAAACACACCTTTTATTAAGCATCTCATTGATTTTCAATTTTTTTATTCGCTCGCTTTAGATTTTATGTAAAAGGTAAAAAGAAAGAAATTTTAATTTTTTTTATTCGCTCGCCTTTGGTTTATTCAAAAGTTAAAAAAATATTTTAATTTGTTTTCGCTCGCTCGCCATTTTTTTCCAAAAAAAAATCCGTAGAACAAGTTATTAATTTGGTGTGGCCTTAACATTAGTTAATTCAACATCATTAAATCTTAATGTTTAATTGAAGAAAACAAGAAGGAAAAAAGATACTCTTTTAATCACTCAGTTATTTGAAATAAATGAAAAAGGTTGGGAGCAATACATAAAAGAAAGGACACTTGATTTCCAACTCGCAACATACTAACAGAATACTGTCCATAAAAAATTATACATATACATATCGTGACTAAACGTGCATTGGGTCACAGTCTTACATTTACCACATCATTCGCACTTCCTCGACCCTTCATTTAATGAATAATTTTGTAAGAGTCAACAAAGAATATTGGAGTTTTTTTGTATCATACACGAGACAAAGCACAGGCAAAGCACGAAACGGTTATGTAAAATAGTTCTTCTAGAAGCACGCAAGGCACTGTAAAACATTTGCGTATGTTGTATATGTGACTTAATATTACTGAGCGACATTATCAATCAATGTATTTCAAATTAATGCATGAAAACGACACATTAATCATCATCTACCGTAGCACCATACACAGCCTTTGTATGATAATGTGACGTAAAGGTATTTCCAAAATGGCGTCTAAATATGTCCGAAGTTGTCTGGTGTAAAAGTACGTCGTCTTTAAGTACCTTCGCCTTCTCCTTATCAAATTTGTTTATTCTGTATCAGATGAGGATGATTTAGTGAGATGTTTCCAGTGTGGTATAGGTCTCAGAGAGATAACAACTGAAACTATCCCATTAGTGGAACACGCAAAATATTCAAGAGAGTGTCCATTTCTTAAGGAGAGTCTTGGCACAGAGGAATTGAATCAACTACAGGTACGATTTCTAATACTAACAAATACAAATGTGTCTTGAGGACCCTGGACTGGTCACATGAGAACTAGATTCTAAGAGCAATCGATAATCGAATTGAATCAAATGTAATTAATCGATTAAAAATCGATTAATAATCCAAATTTGTACAAATGCTTTATTTATCTCGACAAAAGCTTTCCTGAGAAAATACAGGGATTTTATATTAGAAGTAGCATTAAATCTCTAAAAAAATAGGAAAAACACTTCATTCAAGACAACATCCTTTATTTGCTTAAACAAACTATATTTGCACATGATTAATTTCTTTGAAAACATTTTAAAAACAAAGGAAAATATAAAAATCACAATACTACACAATACTCTCAAGACTTAAAAGATTTGATCATAATTTTAAATGGTTTTTACTGTATTATAAAGTGAGGTAAATTCATATGCTTTCAATTTAAACCAGCAAGTATAGAGTATCTGAGTCAGATAATGTTATACAATAATTGTTGGTATGAATTTTGTTACACAATGCCATTTTGAAACCGCTAGCAGTCGTTTGATTTATCCCTTCATCATCTAGAAATATCTTTCAGTAACAGTTTGTTTTTCATAATATTCATAAGCAAAAGATGTTGGTACAATTGTTTAATAACTGTTATTAATTATATTAATTATTAATTAACATAATTCACAAATAAGTAATTCGTTCACATTCTGTCTGAGTGAACGAATATGTGTTCTGATAGATTTGTCCAATGCTATAAATGTCCATTCAATTAACTTTTTTCTGAACAAATTCATTCAAGATGATTTAAAAGTGATACAGGTAAAATAAAAATGTTAGTAACGTGTCGGTTACAAAAATTATTGAGGACGAATGTTTCACAAAGCAGAGCGTTATCCTATCAACCACCCTTAAGGATGGATTTTACCACCACATTATGGTGAACCATCACGAAATAAGCTAGCTTGATTCAGTTTCTATGTTTATTGGATTCTAGTTAGTTAATTAATTTTAAACTTCATTGATACGACATAAGGAGAATAAGACCGTATCCGGCTATTGAACTTTTACCATACCTCACAGAGTTTCCCGAAGAGATTTGGTCGTAAATTCTAATTAGGTAATTGACCTATAAATCGTAACAATTTGAGTGAGATGATTTATAACACATCTGATGTACCAAACGTCTGTTATTAGCGGTATCAAGACTTGTACATTACGTCATCAATAAAAATAGACAACTTTTTGTAAATTGCTATTTATCTTTGAAATTTGCCGACATTCGTTCAAATTCTTGTTTGATATTTGACATGTGAAGGACGGGTAGAACAGCGAGTTTGACTTAGACTGGTAAGTTAGTTACTAAATAAGATTGAAAGTTAAAAGTAACCTCATTGTCCCTTGTGTACAAGTTCAAACTGAGGTCAAGTGCGGCAAAATCTGCGGTTCTGAAACTACCAGCGACAATCGATTTTCCTTAAAGAAAATCGATTGTCGCTAATGTAAGCGCCCAGCGACGATAATTCGATTCTACTCGATCATCGTGACATCACTACCTGGTACAAACTGTTATATATTGCTATATGAAAACCATAGGCGTAACTTGAACAATTATTGTAAAGAATCTTAGGGTAATGTCACATGCCATATATAGTTAGGTCTTAAAGTTTTAAAAAAGATTGTTTAATTCTTTGTGAAACTTAAATTGTTTTCCTAGGGTGGTGCTACCTTAGAACCCAAGTGTATCATTCGATTTTACTTTGTCGAACACGTTAAGGTAATGCCACAGAAAAAAAGCTTCGATCGTTTCAGTTTTACCCCGGGGCATTACCTCAATCGTTATAGATGACTTGGGGTGAAGCCATATGCTAAATATGGAACACTATGTAAACCTTGGTAATTCAGTGGCATAACTAGTTACATTTCTTGTTAACTACTTAAATGATTTGTTAGCTACATATAGTTATCTTGCGGCAGAAATACGTCGCAATTAAAAAGCGGGCCATTTACATTGTTGCCTTAACTTCGAGTATTATAGGATACACGTATTGCTTTTTATTGTTTAGGTACAAAGCCAGAATGCACCAAGAGAGCCTACGTACCCGGGTAAGTAAAATTATCACCCCATAAACCATCTACTTATAAAAGATTTATAATATCAATTTCATGTTTCAAAATAAACAAAAATGAACACATGTTATAAATCTATATTAAATGCCATAAAATTGATATACATTTGAACATTAACATGGATTACTTATAAAATACCCGATCTCGACCGAACTGAAAAACAATGGAAATTACTGCATTGTAGGTAAAGTGGGTCGTGTAACAAGTTTTGACAACACAGTATTCACTATCGAGTACGCTTTCTGATGCCCCAGTACCGAGCTTGTAGCATAATAAAACAACGAGGTATAAGGATAATGTACCAAAATGAATTATGCTATTCAATGATAAACAATCCGATGTCTTAACCACTCGCCAACGCATGCTCCTTATCAATGTAATTTTTGTAGGCATTACAAGGCTGAGTTTATCATTGTCTCGTTTGATTAAAATGAGTTGATTCTTCAAATTGCCTTTAATTTAAATTAATTTTCAAGCAATTTTATTTTAGTTGTTTTGTATTGCCAAGCTTCTGGAGAGAGTAGTTACCAGCTCAATAACCTCGACTCCTGACATAATATTACAATATTATTATGTAATAAACTCAACGGACATTTTTGTTGTTGTCAATTTATGTATGTGCATGCTGTTCTGTCAAATACTGTTTTTAACCAATTTATCATGAAATGGTTAGCAACTAGTTTTATGTATACTTCAAATGTGCCATCCGTTTTGACAAACTCAACAAAAATGATGCCGTAAAACCCTAAAATAGCGGTATTTTTTCTTTCAACTAGGGCGATCTCTTCAGAGCTTTTCTCGATATCGACACCCAGAGTACAGATTGTATACTACCAGATTGGCAACATTTGATAACTGGCCAACAGCACTAGGTCAACAACCAGAACAGCTTGCACAAGCAGGATTGTATTACACAGGTATAGTAAAAGTTGAATAGTAAAAATAACATTGGTGCCAATTGGTTAATCTTGCTGTAAACGAAGTTAAGAGAAGAAAAACAGATTTGCAAGTTGTTTGCGGTTATTTCCATACATTGAATGAATAATGTTTACCATGTGACGTAACCGCTGTGAGAAGTTTGCTGATTGGGGTTGAGACGTTGGTATCAAAAGTCATAATTTCGAATTTACTTACACTTCTGATTTTACTTCCGCCATCGATTGTCAATATTAACCGATTGAAGAAGGAGGAAATTAATGATGCATCTATAATTATGAGCACTTAGTATACCTGAAAACTATTGGCCTTTGTATAAATGAGGTCATATTTCATAGATACCAATTACAAGGAAAGAAAGTCCCCTTGTACAACAATGACAAGGAAAGAAATTCCCTGGTTCATCTGATAAATAGAAACATTCCTAAATACGGGAGCCCTGAAGGGACAACGTGATCGACATGATTAAATGAAAAATACTTAAAACACTTAGATAAATAAATATGTATATTTTTCAACATTTATACTACACAACAATAACACATTATGTTTTCGGTTAATATTTTCTGCATAATATTGTAAATGACTAAACAAAGCAAAGAAAATGCTGTAGAAAGTGAAATTTAAACAGCATCTAAAGAACTTATTTCTCTATGCTAAAATAATAAAGGGTTGGACCAAAACACATTCAGCTCTGAAATAGGGACCAGGATAGGGGTCATGTATCTGGTACGATTACAATGATGTTTAATAGACAATGACGGAAGAACTTTCTACAGCATTTTCTTTGCTTTGTTTAGACATTTACAATGTTATACAGAAAATATAAACCAAAACCTTAATGTACATGAACGGCTTGCAACAAGGAAGTTATAACGCTAATTTATTTCCTTTATGTTATTGGTAAATTTTATTCAATTGCCAATTGAAGCATACATCAATTTTGCTGATTTAAACACTCAAT
Organism: Mactra quadrangularis; assembly: GCA_025267735.1. NCBI lineage: Eukaryota > Metazoa > Mollusca > Bivalvia > Venerida > Mactridae > Mactra > Mactra quadrangularis. The sequence continues at coordinate 14,623,215 of CM046304.1, forward strand.
ACTTGATCGATATCACTATACATAGATGCGGATGTATATTTTTATCGATGTTTAGTACAGAAGAACAGTAGTGAGTATGATCAGGGATAATGGAAAAAAACTGTATAAATTTAAAAATGCATGAAAATACCTATTAGAAACATTTAACCAGTACTCTAAATATAAGTTCCATACCTGACCAACTTATGTGGAGGACTGGTCGAAATCAAAGCGCTGATAACTCTGGCCGGACATGAGTTCAACAGGGCAAAACAAGACAGATTAATTGATACTGTCGATATTATTGCCATTGAGGGCATTTTTTCACGCGTAGGTGTTAACGTGACTATATATCATAGTGCCTAATCTGACTGTGCATGACCGAATGTATTTGTTCTAAGTCTCAAAAGTTGTGGTTTCTAAGACCAAGGTAGCGAGCAAACCTTTCCACACCATTAAATGTATGCTTTATGAATATAACATATATTAAACGTATGACCATGTTAAGCAGTCTATATATTATTATGAATATTTTTATACAAGGAATTGATGATCTAGTCAGATGCTTTTCGTGTGATGGTGGCTTAAGGCGCTGGGAACCAGACGATAACCCATGGATTGAACATTGTCGTTGGTTCCCTACTTGCCCATTTGCAATAGAGGTTAAAGGCGAAGATTTTATCAACATGGTCCTTTCTGCATCAGCGGAGATGGATGGGGTAATATTTTTTGTCAAAATCTAAAAATAATAAGAATCCGTTTAATTCGGTTACCATATACAGGGCCCAGTGGTAGGACGTTCGCGTAGGGGCCGAACATTCCCTGATTTGATTTTCCACAAAGGGCACCGCTAGTTTCCTTGAGCAAAAATGTACATGCAGTTGTTCCACTCCACCTAGGCGTAAAAGGAGAGAAGCTCAAACAGTGAATAACTTGGTGCTACAATTATGGTGCACTGCAACTCCACTTGTGGAAACGCATATGTATTCAAAGTTTAAAGTCTTTCTGGTTTTTAATTTTTGAAATTGTACCGTCATGTTGTATTTATTTATTTATGTTAAAATTTGCTCATATGTATGTACTTTGTAAACCGTGACAAAATAAAAGATATGTTTTGTTCTGTTCTGTTTATATCGCAAGGTTATGTCCTGGAGAACGCAAAGAAATAATAAATGGGAATATTTAATAACTCTAGGATTGCCGAAGCTGAAATTATTTTTTTTTATCTTTTGCATCTCCGCTCATTACAAAAAACAAGTTAAACCTGACTAAGTTATGATCCTGACAAGAAATTTACCATTTGAATAAATCACTGGCAAGTAATCCCTAACTTCATTAGATTGAGTTATGTTTTTTGTGCCCTGCACTTCCTGTTGCCCCAGTGCGCATGTATACCAAATTTTAAAGTCATCTTGTCTTTATAGATGACAAAACTACGCGGTAGACATAAAAACAGCCCGCCTAGACAGACGCCCGCAATGGGTGACACTATAATACCTCCCGAATTATACGGGCGTATGAAAAACAAAGTTATAGAGCGTTGATGTAAATTATGAAATAAATGAGTTTTCACGTCTTTCATTGCACTTATAAACTGACCACTTATTTATTTAAAATGGCTTTAGAATTGTACGCTATACAATAAAGCATAATTTAATTAAACCACTCCATGGTCACCTATAATGATTAAAGCCAAAGCATTCAGATCATGAGCGTTTTCATAATTATGAAAAAAATACATCTAAAGATACAAACAGTCGAAATTTAGCATGACTTACGTATGCCAGGAATTGCAATTTGTTTATAACAATAGTTTAAAAGGGATAATACTCAGTCGTGTAGAACGTTATAAAACGAACACAATATTGCCAAATATTGACTTCATTCTTCTGGAACTAGCGAGAGAGTCGAAATATATGTACATTGTTTTTATTTTCGATGCAACTATCTAAGCCAACTTTTGACCTATATTTCAACCAATACAATTTACTCTACCATACATGTTTGTCCAATAAAATTCTCTTTCAATATATGGATAAACGATATCATACCATTGGTTATTTGTGATAAACAGGTGCCAGACACGGGCAGTAGTTACTGACTTTTGACTCTGTATTATAGATGACCTACTGAGCTGATTGATTAATCGTCGTGGTACGCTCCTGGTGGTGTGACTGAACAACTAATACGACTATTTATACTTTAAACAAAATTAACAATGCCTAGCGCCGATTATATTCTATTGATATTTCTTGTTACCTTACATACAGGCTTTTGGAGTAGATGATGAGCAGGCCTCCTCTCAACCAACACATCTGTTGACTAAACAAAGTCCTACAGTAACAGCCATATTAAATGAACATAGAGCAACTGTCGTTAAAATGATGGGATTTGATGAAGACGAATTTGTGGAAGCTGTATTGGAACTGAAAAGGCGAGGTAGGGTTCCATTAATTATTATGGAAAATCTCTCACAATGCATATTATACGAGACTATAGAATGTCCTTAATGTGTTCGTCTATGAAGTCAACGTTTTTATTTTGTTTGTGACTATCAGCCCGAACAACTGCGTCCATCGTAAAATGGATAGAAAAATTGCAACAAGTAGACCTTAAGAATACAATAGTTTTGTTTGATTTTAATTAGGGTCTGTCCGCTCCATACACTTTTGACGAATTCCTGGAATAGTTCATATCAGGAAAGTTTCTTATTTGCAAAAATATGTTTTTGTTATTGCCATTGGTAGGTTATCTTCTTATTGCTAATTTAGCCATATAACTAAAGTTAAGATTTCCATATATGATTTCTGAATAATTTCCTTACATATGTATACCTCATCATACAATTTTCCCTATGATTTTAGTTAATTTTTCCATGATGTAAAACACCGCTTCAACATAACATTATATCTGATAAATTTTCTATGACATTATTTCCGATCATGTGACATTTACCAATGACTTTATTTCTTGAATTTCATGTTAAATTTCCCAACCACCGGACTTTATTTCCTGTCATGTAAATTGTTCTACAATTTACTTTCTGTCAAGTAACGTTTTCCTATAAATTAACTTTCTTGCCATGCCAAATAACGAACATAAATCAACCATACTGGAAGAAGGTCACCCATTTAATGATATTTTACTTTATTCAGATGCTAACACAACTGTTGAAGATATACTTGAAGTCATTGAAATAAACAAAGATAGAAAAGTTAAAGAGGAAGAGCTTAAAACACTGAAAGAAGGTTAGGATAACATTACAACGCGCTTATTGAACGATTTCAAGAGTTTTACCACTTGGAAATATTCCTGTACTTATGTAAATCCTCAGCTCTGTTCCTTATTATAAGTGCAAATTGCTTACTTAATTTCAGTCTATACGACAAAAACGTTGCTCAAATTATGAAAACAATTATTAAGCCTACATGATTTTATGTAAAATAACAGACAAATAGATTTTTATTACTTAGGTCTGCATTTTTTTCAAAAGGTTTAAATAACTAACTTGATTACTGATTAAAATGTTCATAATTTTGAAAAATTGAGAAGTCCCAAATAGACTCAATAAATTGTCGGATTGGATTTAAATGTAAATTGTTTGAATATTTGACTATCATGGCCTCAAATCAATGTTAATAATGTTTACTAGACATTCACACCCTTGTTACTTTCAGAAAACCCATACGAACTTAATAGAAGATTGAAAAACTTCTTATATTGTTGCGTTTGTAACAAGAATGAAGCAAATGCGCTGTTTCTTCCTTGTTGCCATCACAATACTTGCGTAACATGTGCTGAAAAAATAACCAAATGTCAACAATGCTCAAGACCCATACAACAAACCATCAAAACATATTTGGGATGATTGGATTGATTGAGCCGCCAATACGCATTCAGTAGTCGTTTTTCCAACGCTGTCTGCATACGTAGCCTGCTGAACGACACTGATTGGGATGTACATCGGCATGTGAGAACTCAAGTCATCCAAGAATGATGATGAACATCAAGTTACTGAAAACACATCACGAACGGCAAGTTACATAAGGAACATAATGGACCTCCGTCCGATGATGTGGATAATAAGGTCACCAAGAGGAGTTGAAATAATGAGAGCTCTGTATCTAGGCACTTCGGGTCCGACACCAAAGTACAATAGTCACCAAAGAGCGTTGCGCAAGGGACAAAGCGAGAGGCAAAGACCAAAGGACTGCGATCCATGACAACATATGAGCGTTTAAATGCTGAAATAGCTTAGACCGAAATCAGGAGATACTACATTATGGATGAAGAATATTTAGCTATGCAGTTATGCAGTAGACTATGAACTTCAGCTATTCTACAAAAATATGACGATTTTTAGTGTTATTGACGTGATAACAGCTTTCAACATAAAGTGATAACTGAAAGTTAGTTCAATAAAGTAACTATTACCGATATATAGACGGTTTTTATTTTAGAGTTTACTTCTTTAAATTATGTATTTGAGTGCACTGACGACAGTTTCTTAGGTAATATTACACATTTGTTCAGAATATTGTTGGATTTAGCGTTTGATAACAAGCCGCTTAATGTTACAGTTGTTGAGAAGCATATTTGTGTTATTTAAGGTTTTTGTTAGAAACCTTTTGTACTTGTGGATATGTTCTCAGTACAATGTATAAGCTTACAGACAACAGTTCTACATTGCCAAATATATCTTCTAATGAAATTGTTTACTGCACATAACTTTGAATATTTGTTATAAAAATTTATCATTATCACTTTTCAGCCAATTCTGCATGTAGTTCCTATTTATAGTACTAATTGCTGCTTTTGTACAGTTACTATGTATTGTATTTTATTAAGCAGAACATTTATTCATTTATAATTTCAAGAGAATAATGCTTAGTGTATCATGATTACGTATTTTATAAATTGTATGTTCTACATTTCCCTAACCAATTGTTAAACAATTAACATATTTGTGAGACTGTAGATGATTTTAATGTTTGGTTTATGTTTTTATTTGTAAATAAAAATTATGCATGTTGATTATAAGTTTAATTAGACAAAATATGACATAAGTAACTAGTTTGCATGATTAGAAATTGATCTTTTAGTCACTCTCATACAATAAAAACATTTTAGATGGGTAATAGAGTAATGGCATTTTATTGTTTCATTTTTATGCACATTCATCAACTTCACATCAAAATGTATTTTTAAAATGAAGGGCAAAAGTGATCTCAACACCTGCATATCCAGTTGGTTGAATTTTGTTATTATATATAATTTTTTAAATTCAAAATTGCTGTCAAATTGGCGTCAAAATTGCGGATAAAGGCTATTAGCGCAGTATATAAACAACAAACTGGCAGAAAGAGACTGAGTGCAAATGTGTGCATATTTGAAAATCTTATAATCATTATCATTACACAAACAATGATACAGTCTAACTTTAATAAACTAAACTAAATAAGAATATGTACTTAAATGTTTATGTTTGTTTTAATCTAATATTACATAACGACAGCACAATTTCTCTGGTCGTTTTTGTATGGTGATAGCAACATGTTCAAGTGACGACACAAATTACTGTTTGCAAGGTATTTTGTACTCAACACCCTACGCACATTACATGCAATGGTAAACTTAACATATTCATGATTGATATCTTTAGAAAGTGTCCAAGTGGGTACTAGCTTATGGCCAAAATGTCATCACTTATGATGTAGGATAGGTGAACCAGCTTTAAAAGCATATTTTATACCAATGCTACTAGTGCACTCTCTTTAAATTGTCAATAACTGACTGACTTGTAACATTACATTTTGGACGAATGTCAGTTTAACCCATTGTTATAGTGTCACTCGTACACGAAAGATTTTTCAAAATGAGTATCAACACAACAATGTCGTCTGATATTTTTGATGCTCAGAAAATTGCAGCAACAATGATAATTTGTTGTATAATTTTGTTGACTATGCTTCTAGTACCAAGTCTTTAAGGTTAATGCGATTAAACATAATTTAATATGTAATGTTACCAATAAAATGAAGAATCACCATATCTTGCAATACATCGTCAATAATGTTTGGATTTGAACATATTTGAACATTACGTACGAGATCGACATGTTGTTTTAGCGTACCGTCCTTTGGAAAAGTCTTTGCAGTTGAGAGTGAATAATACTCCAAATGTGTTTAGATAACATGCCTGTTTATAAACTTTTGACACTGATGCATCAGACCTTTTATTTGTTCTTTCAAGATATTTAGACTTCAGTGATACAAAACATTTCTAAATTTTCTAGTTGGCCATGTTTTGTAGTTAGGGACTTTAGTCAGTTATCTTTCCCTGATAAAATCTGAAGCAATCCAATTGTTTATTGGAATCCTCGGATTTTATCATTGAAGTGATATGTAAAAAAAAATTCATCTAATATCTTTCTTGTTAATGAAGATATTAAAAGAAGTGATGAAATTTAGATAATTCTTTACCCTAAAAATTTGTAGCTTGAATTACAAACAATTCAAATGATTTACAAAACAGTTTAAGAGAATAATTTTGGCAAATTGACATTGAAAAGTAAGGGTAAAATCCGAGTAATGCAACTAATTGGGCCTACCCATTTGAAGAGTATACTTGGGAAATGACTGACTAGGTCCCATATTCATGAATCCCTTAAAACCACCTACTTGCACAGGGTAACACTATTTGCTAAATCATGAGCTATACACTGGGTTCAAACAGCAGTGTAAACGCTTATATAATTGGCATCTATGCAACGTAATTTCTATCTATCCTTGTAAATAAAAACTAGTTATATAACAAACTTTTGATGGAAATGTGCTTTTGATATTTCTTTATTTTGATCGATGGATGGAGTTGTTTACAATAAAAAAGAACACTAATGATTCAGTTGTGATATCTGATGTTAAGCTCATACTTGAAATCCTATTGAAATGTCTCTATTTTTACTATCCAAATGTGTTACAATTTCAACAGAATTTTTATCTATTGCTATGGCATCAATATAGTCTTAGAGTACCTTGAATAGAACATGCACACGATACTTTCAATAACATTTGTCTTTTTCTTTGTTTATAACCTTCTTTTAGTACATATTGATTATTATTGAAGTGGCAAACATACATGGAAATGTAGTCGCTATTCTAAGGATATGAAAATATCGTATCACAACCTATGTTGTTCAATAAATAAAAGATTTTCAGAAAAGAGTCTCTAAATTGCCATCTTAAAAACAATTTGCTTCTAGTTCTCGAGTCAACTGACAAGCTAGTATCAATGATTCAATATAAGCAAGGCCAAGAGATGTTCAAAAACCTACACATGTTGATGCTTACCTATTAGAGAGGAGATATGTCAATTAATGTGACTTGAATTAATTTTCCAGCTCTTATCATTCATTTTGACCACCATCTTGGATTCTTGAAGTTATCCAAGAATACCAGTATGGCATCAATCGGTTACATAAACAAAAGTGGATTAACTACAAAAAAAATGCATTGAAATTATTTGGTATACCACAATCAATGACTTAGCTCATTGTGGTAGATACATACCCGACAGCTTGTAATTTACGCCATCTTTGATTTTGGGTATTGCGCAATGATGCCAGTGTGGCATCAACTAGTTTTATAAACAAAACTAAAGAGTTATAACTACAACATGCATTTAACTTATTTTGGTATGCCAAAGTGTACGATTCTGCTCATTGTAGTTGACGTACCCGACAAGTGTAGCTTTAATCCGCCATTTTTCACGCCATCTTAGATAGGAGAATAAACGAAGTTTACCAAAATTGCATAAAATAAAATTGCAGATAATGTGAGACTAATTTAAGCTTTTCAAATAATCAGATTTTGATAAAGATGGATTCATATTACATTAATCAGCTTTCATCCGCCATTTTGTCCGCCATCTTGAATATTGGGAGTTGCCCAAGAATGCCGAAGTGGCATCATCCTGTTTCGTAAACTTAAGTGCCTCAGCTTTATGAAAATGCAACAACATTTCTAAATTTCTAAACGTTTTCCTTTTTACTAAATTTAAGTATGGTTGAAGTCAACTTCAGAAATGTACTTGTTTTTTTTCTGAATAATTAAGTTGATACAGCCAGTCTTGTTCAAATTAATTATTAGTTGGAATATTTTTATTAAACATAATTTACATTACTAACACCTTGGTGAAGCCAAACATCATTAAAACAGAAGTTGTTTAATACATTTTAAACATGTAACGCTCAGTTGACCTTTTCAGGGTATAATGCTATATCGATTAACATCATTTTATAAATAAAGTTCACCCATCTTCACAATAATTAGTACATGTAACCTGGGGGTATTAAGCATTGTAATAATTTCAAAAAGTCTACGACCTAATTCACATTCACGTAAAAATATTCTTGGTGGTAAGTTTGACTCCGAGCAAAGTCTTTGAAAATAATGTAAATGAGTGCGTTCATACACTTCTACATTCGCAAGCCCCATATGTTTGATGTGTAATTTTGTATAGGTAATATTACTATTGATTTGTCAAATAATAATTTTATATGACCAATGGTCAGTCTTTGCTTTTGCGTGAAGCATAATGCATCTATATCTTTCAATTGAATAAACAGTTCAATAACAAATAGCTTTCATTGAATATGGAAGATGGTGGCTGTGATAAGTAGGTGGACTGTCGAACCACTCTCATTAAAGTCATTGCTTTATGGTCAGGTTTGGGATCTTCTTAGCTTGACCGTTAAGCGTCTTGAATGTTTTATTAAATTTACCACATTTGAGAATGTGATACCTAGGCATGTAAAACAATTAATTATATCTAATTATCGTTAGTGAAACCCAGATAACGTCTTATTATCCTCCCTTTTTAAACAGCATTACTTTAGTCGTTTGGCACATTTACAATAAGTTTCTATCGATCGCAATAACTCTTTAATATATTTAGGCCTAATTGTAAACTTTTGATTTTCTGCGAACAAAACAATATCAACAGCATATAATAAAAAACATTCTTAAAGAATCCGTTCAAAACCATTAAAGCCATTAATCTCCAAATGTTCCTTGTTATGTGAAAATGAACTTTCATACGGTACGTATGACAGGTCGAATGTTCCTTCTAGCTTGTTCACAGACTGTGAGTTTACAAAATCTGAGTGTTGTGTTTAACTTGTTATGAAGTGCAAATTAGTATAATCAAATTAAATGTTATCTAAACCATACTTCAAATAACCCCTAGAGCCTTGGATTATAATCCAACTTTGCACCTTGCAATCATGGATTTTCGTGGCATCCGGCCTGATTCCTCATCGACCATTTGGCTGCCATTCTACCAACAATTCATTATCACTCATTCCCTATCTTATAATGCTTAGTTTTATATTAGTCTTCTGTGTATGTTTTTTGTATTTTATCATCTCTTAATCTTTTTTATTTTTTATATTTTTCATATTTCCTAATTATGCATATGATTCTGAAGCGCTTATGAATATATATTCAGTATGAAAAGAGCGCTATACAAATGCAGTATATAATAATAAAAAAGATTATTATCTTTATACTGTTAAGTATGAAAACAATAGGTATTGATAAACAATTGACCTTACGCCAGAATACCTATGCTCCGCCCACCGATATACGTGGTACATTGTCCGACATTATCAGGGATTAATCTATATCCCTAACCATTATCTATGTTTTGAAAGTAACTGGTTCAAATGCATGCTATTTACTTACTTGTCAGCCGATTTCGATAAACTTAATATTTTTGAAAAGGACATTGTCTCATCTATCAAATGATACATTATTTATGAATATCCATTCATAAATATTCAAATTAAATGTGAGTCCATTTGCTCCAACAAAAAAAAATACGCACAATGAATGAGCAAGTTGAAAGAATACACTTTTATTTGAACGCTGGTAATAGTCGTTTGGATGTACGGATTTTAAACAGTAAAACATGCAAAAAATATTACATTACGTTAGCTATCAAATGATGTAGAGTTAATTAAAATATGTCCAAAAATAAAAAAGTTAAGGGATGGGAATTAGGGGCTATCTAGACGGGGTTGTGTTCAAATACACGCATATCATTTACGAAATATCATATTTCCTAAAGATTAATTTGTCTGAAAATGGCATTGTCATAACTTTCAAATGATTCCCTTTTTTATAATATCCATTTGATATATATCAAAAATAAAGGTAGGTTCATTTGCTCCAACAGAAACATTATATGCGCAAAAAATATCAAAGAACGCATCTCACATTGAACGTTTGTAGAAATCCTTTATAAATCAGAAAACTGTTGGATATACACGAAAACAACTTTATATACATGTAATCCTTAAAATGGTGTATAGGTGATAAAATATGCTGAGAAATAAAAAGTTAAGCGGTGGGTCCATAGATCTTTGTGGTACATTTTGGGGGTAAACATGCATGAAAAATGTAATTTTCAACCTGATTTATTACATACTTGTATTTATTGTCGTCAGATTATTATGTAGTTTATACTTTTATCACAGTATTTATAGACCCCATGTGTACATTTTTGATCATTCTAATTTGTTTTATTGAGTTTATTTTGTAACTTTCACTGAAAACCCTATATAACTGTACATAGGGTCCATGCTAACACATAAGAAATTCGATGTCCGTCAAGACCAGATGTCGGACAAAATGGCGGCCGATAAGCCGCTTATCTTAGATAAGCATCAGGGTATCAAATGCCGGACGCTGATTGGCTAATAGGAGCTGTCAATCAAATTCTGGCGTAAGGTCAATTTGACAAGAGCGATATACAAATGTGGTATATAATAGAACATACGCAACAGAGCATACATTTATTCACAAAAACTGTACAATTTTAAATGTTAAACAATAATAAACATACAATTATTTCATCACAATCAATACGATTATAACACGAATAAATTACTATTACAACAATACAATGACACGGGCGAACAAGATTATACAATGACAATTACAAAATCAGAGACACTGCCTAATAACACTAAATGTAAATCAAACGACAGAAAACATAATGACTGTTTAAAAAAGATTATAAATCATCAAGATATACGATACACTGTTTTGTTATACAATATACTATTTTGGCATCAATTTGGAGATTATTGACCTAGTTATAATCATAGAAAGAATTAAAGACAAAATGATAATACACATCAAGCATTGATGTAATACAATAGCAACAAAACATGACTCTTATACATGTCGTATGTGACTTTGTATTATAATTACATTTACTTATACTAATTAATTTGCGTTAATATATCATTTTGAATTATAAAAAAAGTTTCTTCTACATATTTTGCAAGAGAAAATAATTCTGATTTATCATTACCTTTTAAAATAAAGATGAATTTAAAACAAAATACTCGGCTTGATTCTATAACATGCTATATGCAAAACTTTACAAATTTGAGATACTTGCAAATAAAATGGAACTCGTTTCCGATGTCAATTAAATTACAAATTTGACAAAATCGCTAATTGATTTCGGCTATAGCGTTTGAGCATCGGTCAATTTGTTATTTCAAATAATGACCAGAAATACGCTTAATAATTATTTCATAAGGGAAAATCTTTGGACAAAACTTATAAAATTTGGTCTAAGGGGTAAAATCTTGAATATAGTTAAGTCAATATATGAAAATATAAAATCTAGAGTTAAGTATTGTAATCAATCAAGTGAAAATTATGATTGTTTTCTAGGTGTAAGACAAGGTGAATGTTTATCACCATTTTTATGTTATAGAAAAACATTTATATTGAAAAAAGTTTACCAGGTATTGATTTAGACATGTTTAAAGTATTTTTAATCCTTTATGCTGACGACATTGTTTTATTTGCTAATAGTAGTATTGAACTGCAATCTTGTTTATATAGTTTATTTGCTTATTGTCAGCGTTGGAAGTTAGTTGTTAATACGGCCAAGACAAAAATCATGATTTTTAGAGTGGTTGGGAGAAACCCAAATAACCTCCAGTTTTTATATAATGGTAAAACTATTGAAATTGTGAATAAATTTGACTATCTTGGTGTCGTTTTTTCTACAGGTAGTTCATTTTCAAATGCACAAGATACACTTTCCGGACAGGCACTCAAGGCAATTTTTAAACTTAACAAGTGTCTTTTTAGATTTACTGATATCTCTATTATACACAGACTTGATTTATTTGACAAATTGATATCTCCCATTTTAAATTATGCTAGCGAAGTTTGGGGGATCGTACATAGGAATAGTATCGAAAGAGTACATTTACAATTGTGAAGAATATTTTGGGCGTTAAGCGGAGTACGCAAAATGATTTTTTTATACGGAGAATTAGGTCGAGTCAATTTTAAATGTATGCGACATTATAATATAATTAAATATTGGGTTAAACTCTTACATACTAATGAAAATAAATTTAATAAGAAAGTTTATCTAACCCTTAAATCAGATAGTGAAAAACACCCGACTTAGGTTAATTGGTGCACCTTATTGATCCAATAATTAGGAAATTTAGGTTTTTATGAAGTCTGGCTTTTCAAGAAGTAGGACATGTTAAATTATTTTTAAAAATGTTAAAATAAGACTTATTGATCTTTTTATTCAAGGATGGAATGGCAGAATACATGAGTCCAGTAGGGCCTCATTTTATAAACATATTGCTAATTTTAGTTTTCAATCATATTTAAATACTTGTCATATTACTAAATTTAGGTACTTTTTAACAAGATTACGTGTTTCTTCCCATAGATTACACATTGAAAGTGGAAGATGGGCAAGGCCAAATCCTACACCTTTGTCTAATAGAAAATGTAATATTTGTAATGTTGTATAAGATGAATACCACTTTGTTTTAGAATGTAGCTTATATAATAATCTTAGAAATATGTATATACAACGCTATTACAAGAGTAAGACCTAGCATGTATAAACTAATAGAACTTTTTAAATCTGAGAATCCAGTTACTATTAGAAAATTGAGTACTTATATTTACAAAGCATTTGAATACAGGTTATAAAATAATGATGAATAAACTTGTAAACTTGTTTATCCTGGAAATTCAATATGTTGAATCATGCCTGCAATATGTCTAGCTACAGGTTTCTTAAAGTGCTGAATTCAAATATGAAGTAAAAAACTTAATTTAAAAAACCACTATGGGGAGAAATTCAAAATGGCTGCCAATTAAAACCCATTTTGAGCATATTAGGGTAATTATTTATCCTGGACATTCAATATGTTGAATCATACATGCAATATATCCAGAAACAGGTTTCTAAAGGTGATGTATTCAAAAAGGAAGTTAAAAACTTAATTCAAGGAACCAATATGGCAAGAAATTCAAATGGCTACCAAATTTAACCCAGTTTGTTTGACCATATTCGTGTTAATATTTATCTTAGGCATTCAATGTGTTGAATCATGCTAACATTATGTCAATTTAAACGTTTGTTGAGGTAATATGTTCACTTATGAAGTCATAACTAATTTAAACAACCCAATATGGACAAAAATTCAAAATGGCCACCAAAATAACACATTTTCAATGTATACTGTAATCAATGCTATAGCAAAGATCCAGTTAAAATAAAGATACTACATGTATTGGATAGAGGGATTTTTGGTTCAAACCCACAAGAGTCAAAACCAATTTCCTTGCACAAAAATAAACTTGCAATTGTTCAATTCATGCAGGGATGAATCATTTGCCAATTGGTGTCTTTATTTCATGTATTTTTATTAGTCCAATAGTGTAATGTTAAATTATACATCATCAGGCAACTCACATATATATAAATATAAATATACTAGTAGTCAAAGACCAGGGGAAATAGCTGCAAATTTGGTAAAACTATGTAATCTTAAAGGTTTTGTGTCTAAGTTTGTGTAGAATTGTATCTGTAGAAAATGTACCAAATGTTTTCTGCTCATCCTCAGTTATGGGAAAACATTCTATATCTGTGTGTATTTATAAGTGTATGTCTTTATATATAAATTCTCATTAGTTACACAAAAATTGAAATGTGGGCTAATAGGTTTCCTGTATGTTTTAGAATTCATGAGAGATTCAAATGTTTAATCAATTAACAAATTGCATTTTGCTTGGTTTGGCTGTGATTGTATCAACCACCTCTCAACAAAATTGCCTCTTTCAATTATTGTTTTCCTTACTTTTCTTTTACTCGGTTGTCACAACCTTGCATTTGTTTCAACCGTGCACAGTTGGCCAAATAATTGAGCACCATCATCTCAATCATTATTTTTTACGGCTAGTTAAAAGAAATGCATGTGTGTATAAACATATTAATAGAGATATAACCAAAATTGCAAATCAGAATTAAAGGAAATGACACAAGTGCTATTATGATATGTGAAAATTGGAGAATTCAATTCTTTGAATCTCTGAAAGTAATTGTTGATCCATTTACTTTTTGTGGAGATTTTGATACATACCTAAGCCAAACTTAATAAAAATAGAAACAAAGAAAGTTAATGAATCGCATCTAGAAATCTGATAAGCTATTAAGTCATTCTTTACCGAGAAATTGCTTTATCATATTTTCAGAATTAAACAAGATAACACGTACGCACAGTCTTGTTAAAAAGTTGCAATCTATATTGTAGCTTAGTTGCTTACATGATAGCATACAGCCATTACCCATGACGATCCTTTAGTAACTAATATCTATAAAATTTCCTGGGAATTTTAACTCTAATTTGCAACCTAAGAGCGAAGACTTTTTCTATGCAAATATGCATCAATATCTTAATGACGTAAAGCAATTGAAGACACATTTTTCAATCACGACATCATATTATGTGCCGCTAGTGAGGTTGGAACCAATGACCTCTCAGACCTTTACCTCTAATCATACCTCTAGAGCTCTACCTCAGCTATATAATGAATAAATTATATTAACACACATATAATCAAGTGTCATAACTTTGGTCTTCTTTTAAGATTTTATTAACAAAAGTTAATTCATAAATTGCGTAACATGTTTAAAGTGTGCCGTTTATAACTGAAATATGATTTATTTTGGCGGCCATTTTGAATTTTCTGCCATATTTGCTTGTTTAATTTAGTTTTTGGGTTATATTTGAACTCAGCACCATAAAACACCTTTAAATTGATATATTGCAGGCATGATTCAACATATTCAATGCCCAGTAAATATCAATCTGATTAAAATCCGATCTAAAATTTTACCGCTCGCATACTCGCTAATTTAGATCTGGCCTTTTCCAAACGAAGGTCACGTTCAGGTGACCTTTTCTATCATAATATTCATGACGAAATTGTTATGATACGTAACTTGTTCACATTGTCTACGTCACGCAATTTGAAATGAGCCACCCAATCGCAGACTGTAAATAATACCGCTGTTGAATTTGCATGCAAACCTTGGTCTAAAAATAGAAATTACGAAATCAAAATGTGATTAATAGTGTTTTCGTCTAGATGAAAGCTACACATTGATTGGTCGACACAAAGTTCATCTCGACGTGACCTTGCATTGACTAAGTAGAGATCCAGTACGACAACGCGAGTAGAACAGGATATCTGTTTACGGAGATTGAGTAAATATAATACCCAAATATGTCCAAAATTTGGGTCATTTTGTCAGCCATTTTGAATTTTCCGCCATATTTAGTTGTTTAATTTAGATTTTGACTTCATATTTGAACTCAGCAGCCTATCAAACCTATACTATGAGATATTGAAAGCCTATTAAAATTGATTTATAATAGCTGGATATAAAAAATGTTATTTTTGTGCAAAATGGGCGTGTCCTACTTTCAAGGGGGGAGGGTAATGGGGTCACACAACTGTTTTTGTTGTTAATTCTATTATCATATTGATGGCACCATATTTTAAGCAGTGTCTCACATGGCTATCTTTAAGAAATGAAATTAACAGCCCCCCTAATAGTAGTATTGTTATAAATCATATGTAACATATTTGAAGACTGTAATGATTAATTTTGTTTTACATTTGTAAAAATATGTGATTTTTGTGAAATATTAGATTTCGAAGCACAACTGTTGAAGTAAAAACTTCATTCAATCTCAAATTTCTAAAACCCTACTTGTTCTTTCAGTTATGTTGCGAAATCTATTTTTTTAAATTCTTAGCATATCTGTTTACAAACAACCTTCTAGGATTAGATGATATTTACATATTTCTAAAATTGATAATTGATCAATTCTATTTTTACTATACACGTATGTTTAAGAGTATGCATCCTGTTAGTCATGCTTCTAGAATCACGATTTCTGTTTCATCTTCGCTGGGTTTACGATGAATCATTATTGAAGTACAGGAGCGTTAGTAATAGATAATTTGTAAGATATAGAAATTTTACTAGATTTGTACCACAATGACTCATTTCCTTCCTTAAGATCCCCCATCCCCCAAATCTGAAATGCTTAATACCAACCAGCTTATTTTTAGAAAATCAGTATTTCATAATAACTGGGATCCCTGTCGTACACATGTAGTTTGTAATGACGTCTTCAATGTATATACATTGATACGGTTTAATGTTTCATAGTCGGGTTGAAAATTATGTTAATGCGTAGAATGTTATGGCGCGTTGTCAACAATAAAACATGGATTGTGTGTATCTGCGCGCGCATTTACAATTGTTGAAACGTATTCAAAGTTAATTTCCGTTAACGCATTAAGTTCTTTCTGTTTTTTTTTCTTTTTCAAATTATCATATATTGATTAAAGTAGTTCCTTTTTTAACTTCGGTGTCTGATTTATTTCGTTCATCAAATGAATATAAAATTTAACGAGACAAATGAAACCAGGAAGACATGTTTAACTAAAATGTTTAGATTTATTGATCAGTTAACGGTTAAAATTAATAGCATGATCATATTTCAATGCTTATGAAATCATAACATAGTGTTGAAGAAGAGGAATAGTAACAGTTATTTGAAAGGGATTTAACTATGCTATGTGTCAAAGATCACATACATATTTATACAGAGTAGACTTCTTGTCTTGTGAGTGACTTTTTTGTAATTATTATTCATTAATTATTTAGAGAAACGAACTTATAGGTTAAAGCTTAGTTTTAACCTCAGCTTGTGAACTCGAAGAAATCTTATGTGCATTTTCAGTAATTATTAACATAATCAATGCATTTTACACTCGTGTATTGAACCATTAGGGCGATTTTAACATCTCTAAAAAGTTCAATTAGACCAAATCTGGGCTAGTTTTGGCTACATTGGAATTAGTGCTCGCAAGCTGTTTCACACAGAACTGTTTCAAAGTAAGCTGAAGTAAGTATTTCTGTTGATATTATTATCGTCGGCCCTGTGCCGACAATAATAACAATTATCAAGATTTGAGCATTTGTTGTCGATACCGGTTGCCTTAAGCCAATCAGAACGATGCATTTGAGGTCACGTGATGAAAAAAAAGACGTCGAGCAGTCAAAATAGGGGTGCGAGTATGGAATCGTCGTCGCCGTGTATTATCCGGTTACCCGTATGTATTACCAGAAAATGTCATTATCGATATATGAACGCGAACCAGTTTTAAGAAAGTTGCAATATAAAACCAAAAAAACATGAACAACTAATTGTAATAGATTCTGTGTTCATGTCTTGAAAAAAATAGCATTTCTTGAAAAAAGCAAACCTATCTTCCCTACTTCCGAGCGAGTTTATTTCCTCAGATAACCATGGGCCGCCATTGAACATTAACATCAAAATCTTGATTTTCATTACAAAGAAACGGAAGTCATTTGTTCATTCGTGAAAGACGTGATTTAATCGAATATCTATGTTATCATATTGATTACAGTTGTTTGTAACTTAGGAATTGATCGGATTTTCTTATTAAACCAAATCATTGAAGTTGTTATATATTCAGACAAAAAATGTCTGTTATAACTGAACAGGAATTTCGGACAAACGACTAAAACACTTACGGCTTCTTTGTAATCATACAGAGCTCAGAGACATGGCTTAATACCAAGTTTTTTTAATGAAGTGTAATACGAGGGGTATCCCAGTAAATCGTGGACTCTGTTTGTTGCAAAAAAGTACGCGCAACTTTAGCTCCAACTTTTAACTGCCATTTAATGCATGTGTTGTGATGAGTATGCTAACTTTTTTAAGACGGTTCATTAAAAAATAAATGTTTTACTTCAATTTATAAGACACTAGGTATAAAAACGCGGCGCAAGTCAACGTCATACATATATAGGGCGTCAGGTCTATGAAATCATTTTTATTCACTCTCCAAGTTCGCTTTGTTGTGAACAGTGACATATACAGACAATGTATTTACTTTACAAAGTTGTTTTTGTCTTACTTTTGTGACAAAAATTGTTACATCAGTCTCAAAATATTAGTATGGTCAATGATATAATAGTCTACGGGTTAAGTATCCAACTTAATTTTGAATAACACTTTCAGTAGTTTTTGGTACGATAAATTCAGTGGCTATATTACACTATGAATAATTTCTCTACCATATGTAGTATGGACAAGGTATACTAAATGATTTTTTTCATCTGTCTATGTGTTTGAATTCAAATTTATACCCATCCTTGTTGCGCAAGGTTGATTATGAAACTGAGTTGCAGTCTTGTCCTGACGTCACCTTATCTCGTTGATGTCACATTTTTGCGTTTCAGTTCAAATGCGTATTGCACTTTTGTGAACATATCTTATGATCTGAGATTTGGTGTGATAATATATTGATAATTGATAATTTCTGTGAATGTCTATGTAAAAATAAAATGCAATTAAAAAGTTTAAGTTTAAATTTTGCTGTTAACCCGAACTCAGTATGAACGAATATACAAGTGAAAAAGTGGTTGCGCCCCTTGCACATACCTTGTATTAGTTAAACATTAAAATGACGCCTTTAATGCAACCACTGACGAAGACACTGACACCATAAACAAAGAAGGATTATCAGACTATCACTGATAACGATCCTTTTATATATTGTACATTTATATAGGTGTTTATATTTAAATTATTCAAACCTAATTGGTTTAATTAGCGATTTTTAAAAGAATTTTAATGCCTCACTTGTAGAGATTACAGGCTTAAGCAGTACTTTCGTGTTATTGCTGTTTATTTATGCGCGTAGAACATGCCCCAGACAGCGCCTGTTCGTTCGATGGCTAAATTCCAGGCATTCTATAAATAGACACGCGACGGTATAAAACTCTGACACAAATATTGCTTGAATGCTTTACTAAAAGAGATGTCATACATTGCTAAACGACGATTTCAAGTACTTTTGGAAATGCTAGTACTTGTAGCCATTTCAATAATGCTGTGATTCTAACCAACGTTAGAAGCGAAATCAATCTTTGAACCTTCTTATCCTAGTAAAGCAATTGTGGCTAATGCAAATATATGAAACCAATATAATCTTGGTCATTTTATGTCTGTCATCTCGATACTCAACAATTTATTACTGGACAGTATAGGTCCTGTGAAGATCAAAATTTTACAGAACGGCTAAGCCAAGATAAAGGGTACCTCTTCAGTCTCACATAGGCCAATTTTCAGACCCCATCAGAGTGCAGATTCTTTTAAAGTAATATACAGACATGTCTATTAGGCACTAATTTCCAAAAGATCTTGGATGGAACATGTAGAACAAAAAAGTTAAGAACGGTTGAATAGATGTACCCAAGGGGCCTACGGACTCTACATGGTAATTTATATCACCATACGAAAATTTAGAAAGATGTATATTTCTTATAAAAAATTTGTTATTTAGTTTTATAAACATGTACTTTAAAATTTTGAAGAGAATCCACGCCCACTCTCTCCTTGTCTGCAACAATTACCGAGGTCGAAAGTGCAAATACCCCAAAATACACAGGGAATGTAACGTTTCAATTTACATCTAAATGAGAAAAAAGAAACAGAACTGAATTGTTTACATTTGAAAGTATTCGAAGATGTAGACAACACATTTAGAACAAGTTTGATATGAATAATCATATGTTTCTTGACCAAATAAAGAAAATCATAAAATGGATATCAGGGGCTACGGACTCTACATACTGACTTGATTGTATTTAGTAGATTGAAGAAAGTAGTTTGATGTAAATTGACCTGTGGAATAATATTCTTTTGATACAGTATTAATTTTCTGACTTTTGAAAAAATGAGCAATAATATGAAGAAACAATTCCTTTACTTTACTTGAGAAAGCACGAAAAATGTATGTTTCTTAGTAACATAAAATGTCAAAACAAAACAAAGTCCTGAATTTTCAACCTGTTTCTATGTATATTTCAACAACAAAAATCTATCAAATAAGTTATCTCTATACATATATAAGTTTGGGAGTAAAAATACAAAAGAATGAATTATGTGAAAATTAACATGGGGCTACGGACTCTACACCACACCAGTATCTGTTTCTATCACATATTTAAAGCTGTTTGTTTGGTTTTAAGTGTAATTATCCTTTAAAAAACAATAAACTTCAACTTACAAACGCTACAAATATATATTTAACTATCTTCTGAAATGTCTAATGTATCAGTTTGACCATTAAAGAAATCTATCAGAAAATTTATAAATTAAGTCAAATTTAACATTATTTTCAACAGAATGAAGATTGTCAAGACATACAGTATTTAGATGCATAGCTAGTCAGCACAAGTACGAAACTAAGAAAATTAATTTTTTTTTATAATTTTCCTGTGTGAAAAAAGATATAAATATATCAGGGGCTACGGACTCTACAGGGCTACGGACAGCACTTATTTGTCTTTAGATTTTTTTTGTTCTTCTTCTGATTTAATTCCTTTCCTGCATTACCTACATGGCACAACCAAAAACAGAAAACATAATAAAACAGCAGCTATGTTTCTTTATATTAAGTCAGCACACAGTTTAAAACAGGGGCTACGGACTCTACATAAAATTTACAATGTTCAGTAGTTATTTTTCAAAAAGAAAATGCATATGCTCTAAAAATCTTTATTTGTGTTAGATAAAAATAATTATAAACTGTAATAGTAAAAAGGTGATACAAGTGAAAAAAAGCAGTAACATTGTTTTAAAGTCTATCAAAGATGGTAACGTAAAACTCTAACTTGCGTTACAAGGGTACATGTTTACTATTTCATGAATATTTTCTTAAATATTGATTATATATAACTTTCGTAAGAAATACCGTATACCTGTATGTCAGTCAGAGATAGAAAACACATCAAAATAACTGTAACCAACAAACACTTTTCAAAACAACTGATGAAAAAAGAACAAAACCTCAGTGAGACTCAAAAACAGTGTAAAAACAGGGTTTTTAGGGAATATAATCCTAAATAATTCAAAAAATGGTAATAGAACATATATAAAACTATATATCATCAGAAAGCTCTCAAGATAACGTGTTGGAAAAAAATGCTCTTCATTTAATTTAAAATGAACTTTTCAGAATATTTCAATGTAACATTGGCAAAATCAAAAGGTCCCATTTATCTTGGCTTAGCCGAGAACCAAACCAAGTCTGCAGGACCTGAGACATTTTACATATTTTGATAAATTGAAAACTGTTAGATGGGGTTAAACTTTTTGCCACACAGTTGGTTCTGTAAACCTGTAGATCCAGACGGGCCTTGTGTTTTGTTACAGGATTTGTCCGTCGGTCCGCTATAATTTCATTAAATTATAAGCAATGAGTATAAACGAACTTCGATTTATAGCAGACAAAAATTGACTGTCAATTCAAAACTTAATCAGGAATAACTGCACAGTTACAAAATGTTTATCTACAAGTAGTGACAGCAAAAATATGTAATTTATAACCCAAGTATGCTATTACATTGTTACAAAAAAGTAATTTTTCAGTTTCAGGTCTAAACAAGCGTAACTTTTTGAAAATAAAGAAGATTGTAGACTATTGTTAGTTTGTCTTATCGTTGACGTAAGCGCAAATGATAACAGTCAATTAGTTTATTTGGATACAATAAAAACGACAATTAGTGTCTGTATGCTGGTCGCATTCTAGATATACTTGAAGTATATTTTGCCATTTCATGTGCAAATAGATTTGATAAAAGTATTATAAATTCAACGAACGGTTGAGGTGGAATTAACTAAGTTATGTGATATACATACAGCTTGGACATCTGCTCTTGTACACTGTAAGTGATGATCTCTTTATAAACTCAATTGTGAAACACTTTCACAATGTTATACTTTAACTTAAAAAATACACGTACATATGATGGCATATCTCTGCTACCAGATAACTACACCACTAACGGGTTAATTAAGCAGTTAACTAGATATGTAACATATGGTTGGTAAAATATTACAATAATGCGAGTTGTAAGGCACTAACTTGCCTATGTATATAATACTTTTATGATATTTTAGGAATATTTGTGGTCTACTTTTCAAGTTTATCGGTTGAAGACAAAGTGCTTTAAACTATTAATCATGGCGTTTATGACTTATATGGACCTTACAAAGAAGACTGCAAATAAGAATGAAAGACCAAATAAAGGACGAAGAGGAATTACTGGACTGGGTGTTGTTAGAGAATTCAAATGTTTACAGCTTGAACAAATTATATTGATGTATAGATTTCAAGACTTTGATATATTATATCTATATACTGACAGTCATGTTTATTTGTATCAGCAACCATCTCCAGAGGTCACCTATGAGGTGGCCACGCATCGACAGTATGAGTGGCAATACCTGAATGAGATAAGCGACACAGTGGTAGAAACATGTTCAAAGTTTATACTATATCCAAAGAACGGACGCATATATATGCTTCCGAAAGATGCGGATCATTATAAAACGTTTGAAAAGATTGAGAATGTACTGAACCAGTCTATTGTCATGTTTAGATTCATTGACATAAAATGTTTTACTGAGCTACCTTCCGACTTTGCAATGGCCCCAAAATCAGAAATCCAATGGTTTGACGATATTATTCCATTGGGACAATCATTAGATAGCAGGAAAAGCACAGTTAAGAAGGTCAGTACAAACCTACCAATTGTTACAATAAAGATAATTGAGAATATTCTTAAAATAGAAATCTGTGGTGATTATGCTAAAATAGAGATATCTAATAAAGTATCGTTTGAAGCATTTCCAGGCTTCATAGGCCAAGAATCTGAGGATCAGGCTGGTAACTCACGATCAGAATTTGTATCTTCTCACACTGGTTCAAAAAAGTGGGTATTTCCCAACACAAACACAGCAAGGTTTTATTTAGAACCACAGACTGTGAAAGGAAGTTTGTTTTCCATAGTAACCAAAAGTACCCATCAGCCAGCTAGATATGCAGAATACATTGATGAAAGGGCTAGATTTCATACATTTATCACCTGGACTTCAACAAGTATTTCTGCTGAGAGGTTGTGTAAAGCTGGATTCTTTTATACAAGTAAGTTGGTTTTACTTTTTCAGTGTGACTTTAATTCAGATTTATTAGTCCTTTATCTTTTGAACGTCGGCAAGATATAGAGAATATTCGACTTCGGTGTAAGATCGATTTTTATTTAAAATGCTTTTTCTATCCGAAGTCTTAGCCAAAATATGTTTATTCTCTTTCTGCAGAGGTTATGAACGTTGAACTTGACAATTTAGAATGTAAACCGACTTCCAAACTTACGAAGCTAACCATGTGGCATTTTTTTATATTTTTTTCCAGAACAGGGAGATTTGGTTCGCTGTTTTCAATGTGGTATTGGTTTTAAAGATTTTAACCGAGGAGACGATCCTGTAGTGGAACATGTACGGTACGCAGGAAAATGTCCATTTCTGTATGAACTTCTGGGAGAACAGCACCTTATTCGAATTAAGGTAACTTTATATAGGGAGTATAGACAATGGTCTAATATTGATTGCCGTATTTTGTTGTCGTGTTGTATAGGTCACATTACCGCGGTCAGCCAACCTCCTTCACGTTCCTGGAACAGCTAAATGAACAAACCACCGAATATAATGCTATTTGAACTCAACGTTTAATAATGTACGTATAAGACAGTCAAGGCTTTAAAGATAAATTTCTAGATTTAGCTGTTTACTAGCTACATAGAGCATCTCAGTATCTCATCATCTATACAAGAATGTACCAACACCTGACACATGTTTGTGAAATAATCAATACGATTAAAATACATTAATGAAAATGTATGTAAAAAATATCAATAAAAAAGCAAGAAGGCCAGACGTGAATATGTGATAAGTTATATTGTCATACCCTTAGCGGTAAAAGTGCCTGAAGTAAAAACTTACAGAGGTAAAAATGACAGAAATTTTATCTTTACATTAACCTATACATGTATGATTTTATCATTTAAGGAATACTTGCAAGCTTCAGATCCAGAATATTTCAGAACGTCACAATTATCAGGTAACAAGATTAAAATATCTCCAAAAATAAATTGTGTATACTATTAACAGGATTACTGTAAACAAACAGTTTCTTGTGATCATATTTTCTGTTTTTACTTACTTGTCTGCACTGAATGACATCTTGTTTGATTGTTTTTGTTGGTTTTAACGCCGTAGCAACGCATTCAATATGTCCTATCACGACAGTAAGCCAACCTACTCATCGTTACTGCAAAGGCTAAATCTCTGGCTTTAGCTGTTAACTAGTTACTAAGCACATACTTCTAAAAGTGACTGACAACTGCACTACATGCATTGAATTTTTGATTGTTAAGCGCATTCGAATATATAGACTGAATAGATTAGTTCGTTATATAAATGGACTTCGGTTTATTTTGACACAAACACCATCCGAAAAGGAACGGGGAGCTAGTTTAGTGCTAGAAGGTTGCGACATAGCGATGTATATGTACCTTGAATAACTAAGAACTTAGAATGATGAAATAGCATACAACATAGCAACTTTTACTTGACATTCTTTTATTTCAGCAAACAAGAATACTTCCAATGTCAGTTCTGCTATAAAATACCCACAATACCAACCACTAGAAGCAAGAATTTCATCCTACTATAATAATTGGCCGCAAGATAAACCACAAACCCCTAACAAAATGGCGGAAGCTGGTCTATTTTATTCTGGTATACTTTACAATTATTTATCAATATAATTATGTCTCCAGAAAAGAAAGCACTAAAATAATAGTGTTTTAAATCAGTCTACGAAATAGGGATATAAAAGTGGTTGTCCTAACAAATCCTTTTAAGAGCAAGCATTGCATCTTATTTGCATAATTTGGTTGCCAAAAAGAAATTGTTGGTTGCCCGAACTAAAAAGGGCTGTCCCGGGCAACCAAACAACAACTAATCTTGTCGACCAGAATTAAATACTTAATTAACTGAATATAACAAATATACAAATGACAATATCATTGATTTATTTATAGCAGATCCATAAATTTACACTTGCCTATGGCGATCAAACATTCTGATGGGCGAATAAAGATTTTGAAATGAATGACCAGATGAATGCTCGTTGTAACTAACCGTCTCTGAATTGCATTGCACATTTCGCGGGAGCCACTGTTAATTGTTCCAAGAAGAATAAAAAGTAACAAAAACATTTGTACTCAACAGCTAGGAAGCTATTTAAGCATGTGCACTCGATATTAAATTTCGATATAAATTGTTGTTAATGAACAAAAAATAATATGTTTTTGAACATGATCCTATCGTATGTTTATTATTTTTAGGACCTGACGATTGCGTTACATGTTATGCATGTGGAGGAAGTTTGAAGAACTGGGAAACAAACGATGATCCAATGAAAGAGCATTCATTCTGGTTCCCGTCTTGTTCTTTCATTCGTCTAACGAACGGAGATGACTCTACTGAAAGCACGAGTTCCTCTGAAAGTCTAAGCACGTCTCCAAGACGTGACACTGAGGTAATAATTTAACTGACATATAAGTATTTTGTTCAGATCTTGTATGATATTGATAAAATGGTCGTGTCTGATTGCATAGTTAGATAATCCTTAGCCATTTGCAATGAAGAAGACAACATAAAATTGCATGAAGGCTTGTTAGCAGAATAGCAGACAACTTGATTGCAAATGTCGATGTATCACGTCCATCTACTAACAATATTAACACTTCTTCGCCTAACATAATAATTTGTTTCATTACTACCATTTCTAATGTCCGAGGCATATCTTCTTGTAGAAGATAGCCGTGGTGTTTCGAATGTCATACCATGTTACAGTCTGTAGTCCTTCTCACTTTCCCTGGATAAATATCATTGAATTTAAGCATTTAACCATGGCAGTACAAAACGCTTACATTCATCAATGTCTGATTGCTTTCCTACATGATGCAGTGATAAAAGGGAGAATAATTATTTTATGATTCAAATCTGCAAAGTTATGTAGATTTCGCCCAGAAATCGAACAACGAATATAGAGAGACGTTAAGCCACATTACCAACTAGGCTAACCACTAGGCTAACCAAACGTACCGAGACAATCACAATGCGTTGTCTCTCAATTCTCATTTTTCTAGATAGCAGAAAATTCACGCGAAGAGCAAACTTCGTTTTCGCCACCAGTATCAGAACCAATCACCAATGGAATATTGCATACCGGAAGTGATTCATCACGTGACAAAAATAAATTTGAATGTTTACAAATGGGTTATACAATAGAAGATTATGCCGGTGCCATTAAGGAGCTGCGAAGTCGAGGTATATAACTCCTTAAGTTTGCAGAAACAACTAGCAATCGTCTTCAAGTCTCACATAGACAAATCAGTTTTAGAGCAGTTTAAGTTCAATACGTTGTCAGTTTATTTCGTTATAAATCATTCAAATTTAAATGGTTAAGTATGTTTGTATGGATTGCTTAAGACAACTTGAACGATTTATTGTGTAAATAATGTGTCATGTTGACCTAAATTAAACGAGCTTTAATTATTTATTTATTCTTTCGAATGACGTAACTATCTAAAATACATATTCCCAGACATGTCAAAAGTCGTACACCGAATTCAAACCTGACAAAGATTACGTTACTTTTAAAATACATGTGCACATGCTTCATATACAAGTATATAGTTAAATATTTGGCTAATGCATAAACGCATTCTATTATATGTATACTTATCAGGGACACATGAACCCACTATATCAGAGATAGTAGACGTGATTGAAAGTACAAGAGAAAGTAGATCAGAGGGTAAGTACGCTATAAACAAATTACTCCTCTAATTTAAATACTCACTATAGAATTTCTGTATGTATTTACTATCGATTATCAAGTATTTAAGTCAGCGAAGTTAATGAATGCGCCACTGATAGTTAATTGAAATTTACAATTATCACGTAACAAAATACAATGTACAAGAAATTAAAGCAAAACATGTAACTTCAAATATTGCAAGAAAAAGCTGTTAGTGTTTTATGTCTGTTAGTTTCATGGCTCGTAGGTCAGTTTGCGAGAGAAGTAACTATTAAAAGGAATTTATCAATAGTTAATTGCATGCAATATGCATGGTCTGTTTTTCCCGAAGGGCTATCGGTAGCATATTATCAAAAAGCTTACGATGATTTAACAACACATTATAGAATGATATCCACTAAATTCGGATAATACCAATCTCCGTAAACAGAGATCCTGTTCTACTCGCGTTGTCGTACTGGATCTCTACTTAGTCAATGCAAGGTCACGTCGAGATGAACTTTGTGTCGAACAATCAATGCGTAGACGAAAACACTTTTAATCACATTTTGATTTCGTAATTTCTATTTTTAGACCAAGGTTTGCATGCAAATTTAACAGCGGTATTATTCACAGTCTGCGATTGGGTGGCTCATTTCAAATTGCGTGACGTAGACGATGTAAACAAGTTACGTATCAAAACAATTTCGTCATGAATATTATGATGAGAAAATGTCACCTGAACGTGACCTTCGTTTGGAAACGGCCAGATCTAAATTAGTGAGTATGCGAGCGGTTAAAATTTAGATCGGGTTTTAATTAGATTGGGATAATACGGGACCGTGTATATTAAAGCAATACATTTGATTTTAATTCTGACCATATTCTTTCAGACGAGATATTAGCACAGAATAGAAGATTAAGGAGTATGGTGTATTGTATGAATTGTAAGACAGAGGAAGCCAACATTCTATTTCTACCTTGTACACATCATATCTATTGTGTTTCCTGCTCAGATAATGTCACAGCATGTCCGTTATGTCAAAAACATATTACTGAAAAGATGCGTACCTTTATGTCTTAAATGATAAACCAGATATTTAAAGCCAATATTCAAAACATGGGGTGTTCTTGTACTCTTAATATTGGATTCATCCGTTGATGGGGGAAACAATTCGTTTATGGGGGAAACACATGAGTCCACACTAGTGTGAAGCAGTTTCAATCAAAGTATTCATTCTCGTGAAAACAAAATTAACTGATCAGTGCGTGTGGCTCTTCTTCTTCTGTAATTTTCAATATGATTACAGCATTGCGAAGCTATGAAATTTTCAGGAAATGTGTATTTTATCATATTAAACAGCTGAGCAAAATATAAAATCTTCGTAATTGCACTAATATTTTTTTTAAATCTTTAAAAAAACTCTACTGAAATCCATAGGGACGCAACTTCGACTTGTTTGTACTGGCGTCCATAACAACGGTTTTGTCATTCTATAAATAGAAGGTGAAGTCATCAGTCAGACTGTTTGTGTACAGAATGCGGTTTTGTAACTAAATTTGTGTGTTTACGAGCCTCAGTTTAGAACTAAAGTTTTATACATATACCTTTTTATGTATTTACTATTCATATTCACAACTATAAGGGGAAATCACTAGAAATCAGCATTAGATTCAATTAAATATCTTGGGCTAAAAATAGCTCATCAACCTGAATGCATGAACCAAGATGGCAGCCTCCATGAATATATGTCAACAAAGTAAAATTGCTGTACTTTTTGGAAAAATACGAAGTAAATGGTGGGTACTGGAATCGGAGATTTTATGGAATAGCTGTCTAATATCAAGAGCTTGTTGTAGTCTGTGGAATAAGTCCTGAAGCCGACATAAAAGGAGTGATCGAATGACGTCAATACACAAATTCAATACACGGCAACTTTGAACTCAGATCAACATGAAATAATGATCACAGTGTCTTTTTTACGTTATGCAGATTGGCTGTACGATTGACTGGTCTCTCTGCATATAAAGTAAATGGTGTTTGTCACATCATCTAAGAACACTTGAACAAATGGATCCAGTGATTGTGCATACTTTGTAACTTGATCAAAATTTAACTTCTACGTTCGGTTTCAAATCAGCAGAGACATAAAATTCTCTGAAATCAGGTAGATAATTTTTAATTACTAACTTGATTGACCTAATTTCATGTACAGTAAATGAAGTTTGTTAAAGGATTTTTAGAACATACATTTGTAATTACACTACAAAAACATGTCAAATTATCAATATAGGCTGCATTTTGCCAAAACGTGCATGCTATCAACTTTAATATAGCCCAGTTGTACTTTGTACATATATTTGAAGTAGTAAATGATTGAGAAACACATTTGTTAAGGTATAAAGGAAAGTATACAAAACTATGTTATATGACCACACAGAAAATGTGTTTACAAGTAAAGTGGTATCCTATTGTACATCAATTTTCTAATGTTTTTCGCTTTTTTCAGATTTTTGAATTATATTAAGGTATACTTAAATTCGCCCTTTCTCACTAATAAGGACCAAATGAAATATTTTATTGTCGTAACCCATTAGAAATAATTTGGTCCACGAAAATTTTTATTTTTCAAATGTATGAACTTCGAAGATGTGTTATTTATAAAAAACAATACAACAAAACAGGTTACAGGAGTTTTTTCGTCTCAAACTCTTAACAGAATACCGTAATTTTGGTCAAATATGCCTGGTTTAATATTTGGACAAACTGTATTGTGTGTAATTATTCTCAATGATTGATTGTATGAACGTTCATTAAATATGATGATACATGTAGTTTGAAATAAAATGTACAATGGCATTCTCTAAGTTGTGTGTTTTTTGATAGCTAATTAAATATGAAAAGGTATTATTGTCACACTCCGTCACATAGCTGTCTTCTCCGTCACAAAATGTCTTTACCATAACAGCACTGTTTTTTATATTTTTTCTCATTCGTTTATACAAAAGAAACACTAAAACATCATTAAGCAAGAGAACATGTGCACATTAATATTTTCTAGAACAATACCAAGTTAAAGTCTATTCTAATCAGCCTTCACAAGATTTTAAGTGTGCGATTTTCTCCATGTTGTGAACCACATCTTAAACACTTCTAAAAATCTTGATTAATTTTTGTGTAAAACTCAACTGGTTACACATTTTAAGTTGTTTTCACACATATCATACGTAAATGAACTTTAAAACTTGCCAAAAAATACACATTCCTGCTTTATAGAAAATTTTCTAGTCCGTGACGAAGGAGACAAATTTACTTTTTTGACCTCAAGGTCAAGGTCATTTCAAGGAAATCAGTTGTACCTTTGTAGTCCAAACACCAGTCAATGAAATTTCAAACATTTATCTTACTCCCCTTGGTAAAATAAATGAAATATATAAAAAAAAATCTTTTTTCAATTATCGACAAACCACAATTTGAAATCAGAAAATGGCCCTTAAACCTGTATCAATTTAGCCGATAGTACAGCATCGCTTATCTACCGTGTGTGACGTCATCGTAGACCTATTGATTAAATTGTGTTATAACACTCAATGGATTGTAATATATACGCGTCTGTCAATGAATCAGTCGCAAAAACATTTGCACCATCGTCGCAGATAGGGACCCTATGAAAACTCAGATTGTACCAACATTCAAAATGGTGGCATTTTTGTGGAAGAAAAAAAAACTCGGCCATTATGAGATTCGGAACCAATCAAAATGCCTGAATCTCATAATACGTGGCCACGTAATAGCTTTACGTGGCCACGCAGTAGCTATTACGTGCGCACGTAATAGCGTTTACGTGGCCACGTAATAGCTTAACGTGCGCACGTAATAATTGACCAATGAGAGTTGTCGAAATTGGCGGCCATTTTTCGACAACCTTCATTGGTCAATTATTACGTGCGCACGTAAAGCTATTACGTGGCCACTTAAACGCTATTACGTGCGCACGTAAAGCTATTACGTGGCCACGTAAACGTTATTGCGTGCGCACGTAAAAGCTACTGCGTGGCCACGTAAAGCTTTTACGTGGCCACGTAAAAATAAAATATATTTCCATGTCACCTCAATGCCACCGTATGAACCAGATTTAAAGGCATATTTTACACCCATGCTAATAGTGTACTTTTTTATGCTGCCAATAACTGACTGACTTGTAACATTACATTTTGGACGAATGACAGTTGAACCTATTGTTATAATGTTACAAGATAGATATTCCAAAATGAGTATCAGTTCACCAACGTAGTCAGATATTTTTGGTACTCAACGAATCGCAGCAACAGTTATAATTTGTTGTGCAATTTTTTTGTCTGTGCTTCTCGTATCAAGTATTAAAGGTTAAAGCGATTAAACATATATGTAATGTTACCGAAAACATGAAGAATCACCATGTCTTGCTATGCATCGTCTAAAATGTTTGGAATGGAACATATTTGAATATAGCGAACGAGATCGACTAGTACCATTCTCCTTTGGGGGAGTCTTTGCAGTTGGTATTGAATATACTCCAAATGTGTTTAGTTACCAGGTCTGTTTAAACTTTTGACACTGATGCATCAGATATGTTATGTGTTCTTTCAAGATATTTAGACTTAAGTGAAACAAGACACTTCTAAATTTTCTACTTCGCCATATTTTTGTAATTGACGAATCCCTTAAAGCCACCATCTTGGACAGGGTAACACCATTTGCTAAATCATGAGCACATGAATTGCGAGTCCTATGCACAAATTATTTTTGAAAAAAAACCTTGTTTATCGTTCGATTAAAATTTTGTGCGAAAGATTCAACGCTTCGAAGCTAGGGAATTTTTGGAAAAAGAAAATAAAATGCTTGTTTTATGCGCCGCGTGATGTCATTCAAATATTTGTCAGACAAGAGATATCGGCGAAGAGCATGTGGTTTTTTTTTTTAGTAATTGTTGTGACACCCGAGTCTGTAGCACAGTTGGTAGAGCACCGATATTTCGAATCTAGTGTCTCGAAGGAATAAGGGTTCGAATCCCACCCGATGAGGTTGTATCTTTCCATGAAAATTTGACAATTATGTCAATTTTCCTCCATTAATAAGGTATATGTAGAAGTTGCCAACCTTGTTGAAGGGTAGTTGAGTACTGGTTATAGACAAGGGTCCAGGAAAGCTAGGCTGTGTGCCCTGGACGCCGTAATGTAAATAAACAAGGACAAAATGATGAGTTGCTGTCACCTATGTTTCATACAAAATCTAATTTCTTATAGCTAATAGCATTTACCAGTGTCACTCTAGTCAGATAATAATTCAAATTGTTTTTTGCATTCAAAATAAGTTTACTACTTAAAGAAATTTGATCGTTATAACCAAGCCTAGAGTTATTATTCGTAAAAACCGTGTGGTAATATGATATTGCTTCAAAATAGATTTTGTTTAAAATCCATTCTTACAAAAGATATAATACGTCTGTGTTTCAATTGAATAACCCTCATTATCACGTGGTCTTTATTTGTAAGGCTATTCAAAACTTATATTTCTACTTAAAAGTTTGCAGACACCCTCCTGACAATGAATAAGTTTGTTATCTTAGCGTTTATTGGTCGATTATTTCAAACTTTTACTTCCGTGTTGCTTTTCATTCAATTGAAATTATATAATAACGATCGCATAGTCCCATATTTCGTCTGGCGAGTATGCAAATATGTTTTGTATAAGTTTTATAAAACCGCAATACTTTTTGCGAGTAATTGTATAGATCATGTTAACTTTTTAATAAATAATGTTGACAATAATGCTATCTAGAATGCAGGCACGAGTGCATTGCAAGTGAAACAAGACACTTCTAAAGTTTCTACTTTGCCATATTTTTATAATTGATGAATCCCTTAAAGCCACCATCTTGCACAGGGTAACACTATTTGCTAAATCATGAGCTAGACACTGGGTTCAAATAGCAGTGTATACGCTTATAGAATTGACATCTAATTTCTCTCTATCCTTGTAAATAACAAAACAAATTATACTACAAACTTTGATGGAAATGTGCGTTTGATATGCTCCTTTTTGATCAATGGATAGAGTATTTACAATGAAATAAAGAACACTCATGATCCAGTTGTGATATCTGATATCAAGATCAAACTTGAAATCCTATTGCAATTTCCCTTAAAATTACTATCAAAATGTGTTACAATGTCAACAGAATTTCTTTCAATTGCTTTGGCATTAATGTACTCTTAGAATACCTTGAAAGATAATTGAACTTGCACGCAATACATTCAATATCATTTGTCTTTTTCTTTGTTTATAACCTCCTTTAAGTACATATTGATTATTATTGAAGTGGTAAACATATATGGAAAAGTGGTCGTTATTGTAAGTACATGTATATTAAAATTTCGTATCACAACTTATGTCGTTCAATGAATTAAATATTATCAGAATATTGTCTCTAAATTGCGATCTTAGAACCAATTTGCTTCTAGAGTCAACTGACAAGCTAGTATCATTATTTAATATTCGCAAGACCAAGAAATATAAAAACCTAAACATGTCGCTGTATACTCATGCATTCGTGTGGAGTCATGTCTATTTATGTGACTTAATTTTCCAGCTCTTATCATTCATTTTGACCACCATCTTGAATTCTTGAAGTTATCAAAGAATACCAGTATGGCATCAATCGGTTGCATTAATAAAAATGGATTAACGACAAAATAAAATGCATTGAAATCATTTGGTATACCCCACTCTATGACTTAACTCGTTGAGGTTGATATATACCCGACAGCTAGTTATTTACGCCATTCTAGCCGCCATCTTGGATTTTGGGAATTGCCCAATGATGTCAGTGTGGCATCAACCAGTTATATAAACTCAGGTATAACTACAAAAATGCATTATTTTTTGATATGCCTCTGTGTACGATTTGGCTCATTGTGGTTAACATACATGACAAATGTGGCCTTTATACGCCATTTTGTCCGCAATCTTGGATTGGAGAATAAACGAAGGGTGCCAAAATTGCATGAAATAATATTGCAGATCATGTTAGGCTCTTTAAATGATCAGACAGTGATAAAGATGAATTTATTATAGATTCAGTAGTTCTCATCCGCCATTTTGTCCGCCATCTTGAATTTTGGGAGTTGCCCAAGAGTGCCGAAGTGGCATCATCCAGTTTCGGAAACAACAGCTAGTGTCTTAGCTTTAAGAAAATGCAAAAACATCTACTACATCCTATCATGCACGGTTCAGTCGATTTTTGTAGTTTATATACCGGACTATACCTGTCAAAGTTTATTCATACATTGATTGGAACATCTAGCATACAGCCCTTTGTATCTTTTCAATTTATTTGACAGTATAAAAACAGACTGATAATAGAATTTTGCTAGAACAGAATAAACGATTTTGCCATTCATTTATTAAACCCAATGACCATAGTTTACATCACGTGAATCATACTTCATTCAATCCTGTTCAAAATAATTTAACAAAAACCCACAGTGCGCCTTTATATCTTGCTCAAATGATTAAATGCTCAAAGTATTCGTTATTTGTCTTCAAAACAAATATTTGTCACAACCCATAGCTATCTTAGTTGAATGCAAAACATATACTATTGTGCAATACTAGGTATTTTTATATCAGTTTTGCTAACATGAATTGCAATTTAAAATTTTAATCTAAGTTTATCAAGTTGCACAAAACAGAAAAATATTCTTCCAGGTATATGCATTGAATAAATAAAAGATAATATTTTTTTTAAACATGACAATGGTCATATTCTTATACGAGACTGATACATGTAAGTGAATCAATCACATAACACCTCCAACATGGAGAGCAAGGTTTTGTTCTGGACTTGACTGCTATAGCAAGTCTTCATCCTTGTTGAAGGAATAATCTAATACCTAGATAATCAAAACAGAATGATGGTAATTGTCAGGATTGACACAGTTACAGATTCTGTACCTAAGAATTGACTTTGTCTAGAATTTCGTATGTTAGATAAAGATTAAGACATAAAACAAATAAAATTCACCCCAATTGCATTGATGATATCAGGCATAAGTTTTCAAAGAAGTAAAGAAACAAAAGAAATCATCTTGTCACACTATGTAGTCAGTTATTTGAATGTTATTCTACAAGAGGAGCCACGATGTCCTTGGTGGCTTTTAGGAGTTCAAAAAGATCTTTTTCTGTAAATCTAATCTGGTGATCTTGATTTGATCCGATATTTGAATCCCTTATAAATTCTACGACAGTATCACAGACAACAGACCATGTTAATTGAATTAAAAATATAATTATGATCTTAAAAGGATTTGCCTTGATAATGTTGTGACCTTGCCCTTGGTCAAGAGCAATTAGGGCATTCACATCATATTGACGGAAGGATTGGTGGACGTCCTTGATCCCCTCCCTATTCAAAAACACCTTACCAAATTCAGGTTTTTTAACAAAAATGAATTGTGGAAACCACATTAAAGTCAGATTTTTCTTATGGGGTTTAATAGAGAACAAATTTAAGTTTCCTAAAAAAAAGTCATTTTTTTTATTAAATCCAAGTCAAGGATGTTGCTTTTTTTCGATTTCCTCTTACAAAAATAAAAAATGGCAATAATCTAAAATAAAACCAGGAGGAGTTGTGTTTATTTCATACTGCTGTTAATTGAATGCTATATTATCTTTCTATGAAGTTTCATTAAAATCTAACCAAAAATGGTTGAGATATGAGACATATTTAGGTTCTGGAACTGTAATGGTCACCTTCCACAATTCTTATAATGATATTGTTTCTTGAATATATACTATTAAAGACATTGAATGCTGGATTTTTAAAGAAATTTACCGTTTGTAACTTAAGTAATGTGCATTTTTAAAACGTGACCCTTGATTTTCAAAAAGACAGTGAAATGTGCTTGGACAAAAAGTGAAATAACATTTTTATTCAGATTCTTCTGTTTTATTTCCAAGTTTTAATCACTTTTCCTGTTACACAATCATGTCATGATAAATTAGAGCAAACAAATTACACTTTGGACAAATACAGAGCTTTGCATACATGTACCCCCAAGCAAAAATCCGAGTTTTTGAGAATGTTAAAAAATTCAGTCTATCTGTGAAAGCAAATATCTCAAGTTTAAAGTTAGTTAGACGCATGCAACTAGTTTTAAAAAAATTCCACAGTAATAACTGCCCACAATATGAAATATTTAAGAAATTTTACCGTTTCTAAAAAAATTAAAAGATTTTGTATGAGATTACTATACTGAAACTGCAAGAGATTTTATAGAGAAAATAACGTCAAAATGGTCAATTACAGATAATAATACTTC
Organism: Mactra quadrangularis; assembly: GCA_025267735.1. NCBI lineage: Eukaryota > Metazoa > Mollusca > Bivalvia > Venerida > Mactridae > Mactra > Mactra quadrangularis. The sequence goes on from CM046304.1 coordinate 14,659,727, forward strand.
ATACAAATATATCATCTAAAATTGGTATTATAGATGGAAAAATGTTTGTTAGACTCTGCATTATCATAAAAAAACCATTTCTTTATTGTTTTTGGCAAGCTTGATGGAACTATTTGGGGATTAAACCTGTACCAGCTATGTTTTCTGCCGTTTTTTGTACTAACAGTTTTACACCAGAGTTAGTAATGTTGGCATATTATGCCCCTTAGCTTTCAAATAAAGCTGTTTATGGTATTGGTATTGTTTGTTTTATAATTAGATAATGATGATTTTAAAAAAAGACAATGTACAACGATTTTGTCTTCATATGCTGAATTTGGTACGATAATCTGTGGGAATTCAGCAATAAATCAATCTAAGTTAAACATTTTTAAATGTTTATCTATATTTGAGTATTATGTTATACCTATGTTCATTTTCAGTGAACAAAATAAATATTATCATTGGAGAAAAGGAGTTATAGAACAATTAAAACTCCATTTCGCCCCAAATTCTCCATTTCGTCCATTTCGCCTCTAAATCTCCATTGCGTGTTTTAGTCATACCCAATTTACATCGCAAAAACAAGATGAAAACAGTGCATTTTACATCTGTACACACAGAATCAACACAATAGTTATGATCCACTACGACTTTTCATTGTTTTTATGTCGATAAACCATTATTTTTACGGTAACTAACTCTACGATCACGCTGTTGAGCGTCTGGTTTCGCCATTTTCGGAAAATGTGTTACCCTATGACTTCTGGAAAAACCCAGGTCACGTGGTGAAAATTACTAAAAATAGTAATTACGAAACTTAACGAAGAATTGGGAAAAAACGTATTGTACCGAGTGCCGAAGTTTACCGAAGTTAGATACAGTTCCAGAACCTTTATCAAACTTCTAAACCCCTTCATTATCAGGCCCGGTTTACCGGGGGGCACAGGGGGCACGTGCTCCTCCACCTGGCCCCACATATATCGACACTTATACAAAGAAAAGGGCACAAAATCGGCACTATCAAAGCAATATTAGCTTGACTTTCAGATTAGTTTGACTATAAAATCATTCATTCGATCTATTAAAATAGATAATGTTCTAAATTGATTTATTCAAGCATCTCAAAGTACCCTGATCAGGCCTTATCAAGCGTTTCAATCAACGATAGTGCAAGTGTATGGGCCGATGGTCCGTCTTCTCAGACACCATGTCCAACTTTTAGGCCCATACATAATCCCCAGTCGAAGGTTTTGAACCTTCAATGTATTGTCAAAAATCATTACCAATTGACGTAACGCAATTCCATCTGATCGATCTAATTTGTATCCATTTGTATGTACAAATCAAAGAATTAATGTAAAAGGATTAAGCCTAGCAACCGGCCTTTGCTCAATATATTATAAAATAGACAGACCACTTTGTATATGGGGAAATTGAACGTACTTTGTGTCAGTGAAAAACATATTTGATTCACACAGGGCTCAAGTTCAGGTGCCAAACTAGTCTTTCTATAATAATTGTTTACTTAGATTGCTTTACGTTGATAAAAATAAGCTTACCAATAATATGTTTCTCCAACATCAGATGCTCATCAACATCATAAGAAAACAGTATTGTGGCTGTATGAGATCGCTTGTTGGGCATAGCTGTTTAATTAATCAGATTATAAAAATACGTGAAATTTTGTCATAATTATTTAGTCAAGAAATGCTGTTGGCAAAATGAATGTTAAAGATATGCCAATTCCATTCGTAGAAATTGGTTTAAACGAATGATTTCGATTTTCTGGTGAAATCAGAAGTCATCTATACAAAATGACAGCAAATGCTCAAGTGTTAGTACCTTGTACTGGTGTCCCCACTTGTTGGAAGAATACGGAGTTGATAATTCCTCATGTCAAAATGATACATGTATAAGTTATCATGATAGCAAAGATAAATAGTAAACGACGTATCAAAACAATTTAGGTCATTTCACGGCGTCCAGCGCACCTAACCTATTTTTCCTGGACCATTGTCTATAACCAGTACTCACCTACCCTTCCACAAGGCCGGAAACTTCTCCATATTATCTAATCAATGGAGGAAAATCGACACTTTTGTCAAATTTTCATGCAAGGGTATAACCTCCCCGGAGGGGATTCGAACCCGCACCCCCTCGGGCACGAGTATCCAAATCCCGGCGTATCTAAAAATGCTCAATTTGCTTACATATTTTTTTCGTCGAGAGGGAATACTCCTAAACCGATTTAGCCTAAAAACTCAGAATTGCATCATAAGAGTATAATACGGGAATGCAATGACTTTGGCGTTAAAAGGAAAAGTGAAGTTGATGAGTTATGCATCATTCATCCATTTCAGTGTGCTTCAAAATACTCCGATTTGCAACTTTGACATGTGAAAATAAAAAAATCAGTACCATCGGGGGGGATACCCAGTTGTTTTTAAAATCGTTTTAAGTCGTTGAATTTATTTTAGATCAATTTGAGTTTCAAAAACTTGTATTCCTTATGATTGTCCAAAGGAATCAACAAATGTGATTCTTCTGCGCATCGGTGGATTTTCGCGCTTTGAAACGTATCAACAACCATTTTCGTAAATCCACTGAAAAACGTCCCAAAAAAGTCACAACAAAGCTTTTTTACAAATTACTAACAAAAAGTATCTAAAATCGGCAATTTTCCTACGTTAAATCGGCGAATTTTCTCATTACTTATTATTTTCTCATTCGGCGATTTTATACAACTTACCATGCATAATGTTTTAGAGGTCGGCATTTAATGTGAAAAATGATTATTAGTTTTTGAAATTATTAGATGATATCAAACCAACAAATTCAACATGAGCATTCTAATGCGTGCGTAAAGAAGCTTTTTAGCGCTTAATTTAGTCCTTTAGGTGTGTCAATAAGTGCTCAATTTTGCTTTGTTGACAACATTTGTTTTCGTCCCCCCAACCAAAGACTCTATAGTTACAACTATGCTTAAGTGGAGGGATTTTTAATTTCACTGGAGACTTAGGACAGGAGACAACTGACAAAATGGGCATATTCTTAAAAAGCTGAAGCTGATACCAAAAGCTACATGTCCATGCGGTGAGGATGACCAAACCATGGACCACATCCTTAAAACTTGTGAAAGACCCTACAAGGAGCGACTAGCAACATGACCGACTGAGACAACTCTACAAAAGAAACTAATAGTACTGCACTTGGACGGACCATAAGACTGGTCTGACTGTGTCTCATTATATCTGTTTAAGTGTGTACAAAAGTGCTCAGATTTGCACCTTTCATATGCGAAAAATCAAACATTTTCCATATAGTACCCCATTCATGCCCCCCACTTATGGCCCTTCTGGATCCAGCCCTGATTATATTTTCTCTGTATATGTAGTACGGTCTAAAAGGTAGAGGTGAAACGATTAAAAAATTTTCGATTCGATTCGATTTCGATTTTTCATCAAACAATTCAATTTTCTACTGGAATTATATAGGACATAACAAAAAATAAATTATAAAAAGAATTAAGAAAGAGATACAACCTAAAGACAATAAAACATAAATATATATATTTAAGAACTGTGCATTTTTATCTGAGAGACCTCCCTCCCGGAAGACGAAAAATTCTAATTCTAATTCTTTAATAATACCCATTTTACAGGTATTTAGAGCTGGAATAGTTATAAATATTTTACTGCATTTTAGCATATATAAATGACAAATCGTTTTATTTCCAACTTTTAAATGAAAAGTAATGCCCATGGACAAATTGTTTATTTCTCCTTACCTACATGTACGTACAAACAGTATATGACTCAAGTCATTATCAAAATAAAATTATTCATCAGTGCATCAATGCCATAATTAATGACTAGTTAAGGTTACGGTTAGACAATAAAAAAATGCAAGCATTCAGCAAATGTAGATCACTATGACCAGCTTAATTTAGTTTGTTTCAAAATATTTTCTTTTGGCTCTGGCATGATTTAAAATAATTCTCATCACATCATAAACGTTAAATTAATTTTTATCAACTCTAGATCTATATTTATAACTTTCTTACACTAATGTTTATTTCAAAATAAAATTATTTTTGGGCTTAAATGAATGTATTAGTGAAAATATACAATTATCTTCGGACATTTCATAGAATTCATTTCCAATTTATAGTAAATAAAATCTAACCAACCACGTTTTGCCCGTTTTAATAGTTAAGAAAAACAAAGAGGATTTTCCCGAAAATAAACGTAAATAACGTCAAAAAAAACAATTAAGTTAACAGTTTATCTCTAAATTACTTTATCATGCTTGATTTAATTTTGTATCATAGGAAACGAAATCGCTTCAACCATTTCGGCGTAATGTCATTCATTTTCGCGACCCACGCTAGATAGCAATTTCATATGAAACATCTTTTGTGATTAAAAAACTTATTGTTTTCAATGTTTTCATCTTGATTTAACAAATGATGCTTTAGGAAACGACGATGTGAAAAGTTTTTCTTAAGAAAAATCCCCCAATATTGCAGATCGTGTAAAACTAAATCGACTGGTTATATCTTGGTGGCCCCTTTATCACTATATTCTCTCTAGGTACCAGTCTTAGGTATATATGAATGATATCAAGCGTGTTAACTAACTCGACGACTCCATTATCGATTTGCTGTCAGCGAGTTAATCTCCCAGCGTGTGACCGACAATAAGGTCTAATTGACATGTACGCGTAATTAACATGTATAATTGCAGCAGGCAGTCTCACTTTTTACAACTCTTATCTGGATTAACAATCGTCGGTCAATAAGGGTACACTATTTTAGTTTACTATAAAAAATGCTTATTTTAACCGAAAAGGGGCGTTTCATTCAACTCACAAAACTACTGAAAAAGACAGTATTTCAAAAAAGAATCGAATCGAAAATGCCTCTTCCGAATCGAATCGAACCGAACCGAATCGAGCGTTAAAAATCGCGATTCTTTGTGAACCGCGATTAATCGTTTCACCTCCACTAAAAGGTATTGGTTTACAGGCCATCTAACTTTAATTTTCATAGTTTCGTAACTCTGTGACTCACACATAAATATATTAACATGGATCGACAGTCTAAATAAGTCTTAATGTACATGACAAAACAGTTTCGTGTGTGACACAATTTACGCTGAAGTGATAGTAAATTCAATTCAACTCTATTAGGTTTTACATAGCGGTAGCGTAATTAAGGTCTGATTTTAATGTGCTTGCATTTCCAGAATGCTTATATTTTATTTAAGGAGATATTTGTAAATGAAAAATATCGAAGTTTAGAGTCATTATTTGACATTTAAATTGTCATGCATTTGTAAATGACTAGAGAAAGCGTAACACAATGTATTTAAATACTGGGAAACAAAAATAAATAATAAAGATCAGATTAATGAAAAGTTAGCAGACACAGCAGAACAGCAGTAGGATGGATCCTTCTGCTATGTCAGCTAAAGTTTTAATCATAAAAATCCGACACAATAAGAAAAGTTTACCCACGCATTAGTTTTTTCCAAGTGCTTAAGAAACAGAAGATTATTTTGGCTTTGATGGTCTATCATTAACATTTATTTATGGAGGCTAGTATATTGAACAGTTCAATTTTCAATTTAATTGCTTGACCGATATTGCGCCCCATATCAGCGCATTATTAGAATTTTATTTGTAAAGATGCTACGTTTTATTAGCCGTGAAAAAATCTTGGGCAATGGATCACTAGATCAGTTACTTTTGACTTGCCTTAGTTAAAGGGAATTAACTCTATAAATAAATATTGTAAAATTACATAAAAAAGAACTATAAAATATAACACGTATTATTCATTGTATTAACTCACTTTAATTAAAAGCAAATTAAAACTGACCGACAAAATAAGATGTGGTGTCTAAGTAATGTATTTATAGTTAACAGTGGCGATTTTCACAAAAATCTTTCAATAAAAATCGCCGTAATTTAAAAGCAAGAAACATTAATAATACGGTCATTTTTTGGTAAATCAATTCAAAATCAATGAATTGTATCTATAGACTATTGTTTACTTTGTGAATATTATATCATAGTTGTTTATATTATCCTTCTGACTTTTAATATCAAAATTATGAATTTGACTGACGATAACTTTTTTCGTAAGATTTTTTATGAAAAAGGTGCACCTATCCTTTGAATTGATTTTCTTTTAAAATTTCCAATAACTTTTAAGACAGAAAACGCACCGAGTGCATCAAACAGTTTTCAAATGAATGAAAACTTGATCTTTTATTTCTTCTAATCTTAACACAAGTATAGAACTTTTACAGAACAATCATGTTAAACCACTCATTTACCAACGTATTAACAGTTCCATGTCCATTATTAAAACTGTTCTTTTTGTATAATTTCAGATAGTTCTGGGCACACAGAGACTCTTTCAGTAAATTAAAGTGGAATCATCAGAATTATATTATAAGATGTATCATGTTATAATTTGGTCTGTTCATTTTTAACAAGTTATCTCGGACATTTTGTCCTTGAGATTTATTGTTGTCCAAATACATGTTAAAATTACCGTGTTCTTAATTATACCCAAATATATGAAAAAATAGTTCGTACAAAATAACAAAACGTGTTTGTGTAAAGATTGCAAATGAACCAATCCGTATCAGAAGTAGCCAGTAATAAAGATTAAAGTTGTATAATTCATTTAAACAAAATTAAAATTGCGGATATACCACCAAACTTGGTCAATTATGCTTGTAATAGTAGACGGCTTTACTATTAAACCAACGAGACACCCATAAAACATATTTGAATTACCAATGTTATTGTCATCTTGGGCATCCCCTGTTGTGGATTAGTTCATTGTATTGTTTATATAAATAGAGTTGTTTTTTGTATGAACTTTACCACACATCACAATAGTTTTGTTTAAAATGATGGTGGTAGTTTTGATTTGTTGTTACTGTTGATTTTAATGAATATGGTGGTAGAGTAGATTTGTTGTTACTGTTGATTTTAATAAATATTGTGGTAGAGTAGATTTGTTGTTGCTGTTGATTTTAATAAATATTGTGGTAGAGTAGATTTGTTGTTGCTGTTGATTTTAATAAATATTGTGGTAGAGTAGATTTGTTATTGCTGTTGATTTTAATGAATATTGTGGTAGAGTAGATTTGTTGTTGCTGTTGATTTTAATGAATATTGTGGTAGAGTAGATTTGTTATTGCTGTTGATTTTAATGAATATGGTGGTAGAGTAGATTTGTTGTTGTTTATAATTATGATAATTGTAGACTTCACCCAGGGTCTAAGCACATTTTATTATCACACGTTAAAGTAATAGCCGTTAGGTAATCACTGACTATTGAAGAGTCTCAAAGATAAACGTTCATTTAACGTGTGTACAGGTCGTATTCTAGGTCATGCGTGTTATTGTACTTTAAACTATGGACTATCCCACTAAATAAGAGAACAAGCTGATGCAGGAACAGCATTTTTGCTGATATAAACACACTACTTTGATATTCAACATTTATTTTAAATAATGTATCTCTTCTTTGTAAATGTTATAAATATATGTGTTTATAAAACAAATGTTAACTAACCAAACTATAAAATGTTATAAATAATTCACCCCTAAATTTTGATGTGTAATTAACTGGCAAGTTTATATACGCAATGTTTACGTGAACGACCTGTATATACCACCACATACGTGTCGTCCACATAAACACTGCACATATAAACATAGCCAGTTTCATTACACACCAATATTTAGGGGTGAATTATTTATATATTTTTTTAATTTAGTAAGTTTACACTCATTTTACAAACATATCACTTTATTTAATTTATAATGTCCATATACATTATTTTAGATAAACGTTAAATATCAAAGTGGTATGTTTAAATCAGAATAATGCTGTTCATGCAGCTGTTAATTCGCCTGTTTGGTGGACAATTCCATTGTTTATTGTTCAAAAACACTCGCATACTCGTTAATTTAGATCTGGCCTTTTTCAAACGAAGGTCACGTTCAGGTGAATTTTTCTTATCATAATATTCATGACGAGATTGTTATGATACGTAACTTGTTTACATCGTTACATGCTCTACAGGATATCTGTTTACGGAGATTGCTTGAATTGTTACTAAAAATATAACATTCTGGGTTTTTTGGAACTATTTTAAGCTTTATCGGGGGATCCCAAAACATATTTAGAACGCGCGTAATACATGGAATTCAGATAAAATTTACTTAAGTTAACTGAGATAATTGTTTTCTTTAAGGTCACAAGTTTGGTTGTGATTTATTAGTTACAAACGATACGTCGAAATTCATGCGCAACTCTGATTTCGTGATTATAAAGGAAAGAGAACAGAATAGAATAAGTAAGTACGATTTTATGTTCTATTTTCTTGTGTCAGTACAAAATGTTAGTATTTTAATTTCTTATACATTGTTTTTTCTTTTGGGCGGTAAAACTAGTCTAACATTTAAAAAGGGCATATGATATTTTGTAATGTCTACTCAGGGACGGATCCAGGATTTTTTTTCTAGGGGGGTCCAAACTTTCGAACCACGACCACATTATACACATTTTGCAGAATAATGCAACATATCAGTAATATAAACTACATACCCATTAAATCTATGCTTTAAGCACCGAAAAAAATTGCTTAAAAATGCTACGAAAAATGACTAACAGGCAAGAAATTCACTTATCAACAGGTACAGTTTGAAAATTCTAGAGGGGGGGTTTGGACCCCCTGACCCCCGCTGGATCCGCCTGTGACTACGAGGAAATAGCGTGTGACTTGTTAGAGTCTTAGTAGGGCGATAGGGGGGGGTAAAACATCAGCGTTAACTCATTATTACGAAATACTAAATTTGTAATTTTGATTAAACTGCTACGTTACTAATCTCGTTATTAAGAGTTAGTTATTTCATTATTTGGAATAAGTATTCTCGTTATATTAGAATAAATAATGTCATTATTTGGAATAAGTTATCTCGTTATTTTGAATAAGTAATTTCGTTATTTTGGAATTAGTAATGTCGTTATTTAAGAAAAGATATCTTGATATTTGAAATAAGTTATCTCGTTATTATGAATTAGTTATCTTGCCATTACGAATTAGTTATCTCGTTATAACGAATAAGTTATCAAGCTCTCCATTACGAATAAGTTTTTTCGTCATAACGAATAAGTTTTCTTGCCATTACGAATAAGCTATCTCGTTATTAAGAATAAGTAATCTCGTTATTACGAATATGCTTTCTATTTATTATGCATTGGTTATCTTCTTATAACGAAAAAGTTGGCACCTTTTCAACGAATAAGTTACCTCATTATTATGAATAAGTAATTTTGCCATTACGAATTAGTTATCTCGTTATAACGAATAAGTTATCTCGCCATTTCGAATAAGTTATCTCGTCATAACGAATAAGTTATCTCGTTATTACCGATAAGTAAGCTCCTCTCGACAAATAGTTATCTCATTATTACGAATTAGTTATCTTGCCATTACAAATAAGTTATCTCGCTATAACGAATGAGTTATCTTGTTATTACGAATAAGTTATTTCGTTATTATGAATAACTTATCGCGTTATTACAAATAAGTTATCTCGTTATTACGAATTAGTTATCTCGTTATTACGAATTAGCTCTCGTTATATCAAATAAGTTATCTACTCGTTACGAATGAGTTACATCGTCATTATGAAAAAAACCATCTCGTTATTACGATTTAGTTTTCTCGTTATTTTAAATAAGTTTTCTCGTCTTTAGGAATTAGTTACATCGTCATTACGAATAAGTTATCTCGTAATGAGGAATAAACAATCTCCGAATTGACCACTTCGAAATTCCGAATTTGTTATATGTATATATTACGATATAGTTATCTTAATACAATAGATATGAATTTTATTTTCGTTATCACGACCATAATACTTGTGAAAATATTCGACTTTCGTTCAACTAATTATAGTGGACGAAATTAACTCTTTTTTGCCAGATAATTATCTCGTTATTAGGAATTAGTTATCTAGTGATTACGAATTATCTTGTTTTACGAACAAATTAGTTTGTTCTTACTAAGTTATAATCTCATTATGAAGACATAACATTTAAAACTCTTTTTCTCTTTTAGGAATAAATTTTCGTAAATTTTAGAACGTTGTAGTGAAAATAAAGAACGTACTGCAATTTTCATCGACGTCACTGCGTCAATATATGTTTCTTGATAACATAAATGAGACATTATTTTAAACAAAGTGATATCTACTTCTATCGTTCAGTGGATACAAAAAATGGAAAAAGTCATGAATAAAAACAAAGTGCCAAGGAAGAGAGGAGAAGTTATCATACAAATAGAGCTTCCAAGCGATTCTGATATCTTCAATGAATTTGTGGAAGACGATTTCGCGAAGTTTAGTGTATGTCTATTTAAGGCTGATACTTGTTTCATAATTCCCGCTGATGGTGCGCTGAGGCATGAATTGTTGCACTTCAGACCAGATAAACAAAAAAAGTATCCCCAGTTCACAGGTTCGAAGTATTCGTCCTTCATTGTTTATAGAAACGCGTTTGGCGAATTGGTAACTATTGGTATTGCTCCAGAGTGTAATCAAATGTTTACTGAGTTAGAAGAGAGAATTTCTTATTCACACAGAAGAGAAGTTGATTATTTTGATTTAATAAATGCTAGTAAGAAGACTAGTGGAAGCAGATCGCCACCAATAATACAAGCAAATAGTGAGTTCATTGGGAGAAATCGTGATTCACTGAGAACGGTGATTAGGGCTTACATTCGTAAATCATTTATCAATCATAAAAGAAATAAGACAGGAAAGGCTGTACCACCCAGGCCCAATGAGGATACCAACCAAATAGCTAAACCATCCCATGGAAATACCTATGAGAACCCTCCTTTCCCAGCACAAGAGAGTACACACGGTTTAGGCGAACAAGCTGTATCAGGGTTTTATACTAGAAATGAAATGTTTAGACCGGACATTACTCATGAAGAGTCAGGTTTCCATAGATACAGTCCATCATTATATAGTGGATTACAGTCGTCATCAGATCGTCCAACAAGATCCACACCAGCCCCAGCGTTTCCAGAATACAGAAACTACGCGACTCGGAAGGCAACCTTCAGGCGATGGAACCGAGTGTACCCTTCTGAGTCGGATTTTACTGATGCTGGATTTTTTCTTACAGGCAAGTATCTATATATTGTTTAGTACCCAGTGTCACGATTTTTCGCGTAATAGTTGCCATGCAAACTATTACAATTATATCGTGCCGATATCGGCTAAATAACGGTATGTTTTGTAAGTTTTCTGGATCAATGTAGGAAAACTTATAGTGGCATATTTCTGCCACCAGCCAACCACATAAGTAACACGCCATTTAAGTAATTAACTAGTTACGTAACTTGTCAACCAATTAATTAACTAGTTAATTAAGTTGTTAACTAGTTACATAACACGTTTTTTCCAATAAATAAAAGATCATTACAGGGAAAAATGGCAGTTGTTAGCATTAAATTGCATTTTTTTCCTGTTATGATCTTTTATTTATTGAAAAAAAACTAGTTACGTAACTCGGTTATCTGGAGGCAAAAATATGCCACCATAGGAAGTTAGGAATTAAATCAGAATAGAAAAATAGTTTTTAAAATATCGTTCACTTGTTTTTATAAATATGGCTATGCATGGGTTTTATCATTTTGATCACAGGTGGCAGGCACGGTACAGTCACATCAATAAAATGCCTCTAGTGGACGGGTTTGATATCCCTCCTTTGTCACTTGAAGAACTACTTGATTAAGAGCGAGTAAATATGGGTTTTAAATAGAAGAAGTATATTTCAATGTTACTTTAATTTCGCGGAAAATATTTTTTAGATATCTCCAGCTCTTCAGTTTCTCATTTGAAATTAAAAAATGACCTGGTGTTATATAACAGTTCTTTTATCGAAGTGAAATATGTGTAAAAATGAAATGAAAACGTGCCAGCTAATTGGCAATCCCGGTTCATTTATAATGATTCCTGACTCGTTAGTAATGCGAAACTTACATGCAACAGTATAACATCTGTCACAGTATACAATCGAACTGTATCCAAGTAGGATATCGCGAGCTAGAAAACAATATGGTAAAACAAGCACACGAGATGTTTACTGAGTTATAATTTTAAAACATAGTGTTTCCATTACTGAAAATGTCAAAGCTTTGGTTACTAATGTATGCGTAGATTTGTTTTATAACGCGCTTAATCACTGACGTTGAATAAGTGTTAGAAAATACTTAGATAATTCGTAAGGACGTGTTTTCGACAATATAGCTAGGGTAAAATACCAAATTAACACATACTAGGTCAATTGCGTGTAGCTTTTTTTTAAATATCAAATTTCTGATTTTCAGAAAATGCTCGGCCTACTTTTATTTTCAGAAAAAAAGAAATTACTTTTCGAAAATTTTAAACTGAAAAGTTCGTAAAATTTGCAATTTCGCAACCGTGATTATGAAGTCTAATAATAATTTTTCGATTTTCTTGTGTGATTTAGGCCTTGTGACGGGTGTTACCACTATTATATACATTCACTTGATATAACACTTTTATTCCACTATTCTACCATATCGCAATAAGTTGCTTCACAGTTGTAAAATTAAAATACAACTCAACTGAGGGTATAAAAAATATGTGGTTCTTTTTTTAACGTTTTAGTCATCCTAACCATGTTTTATGTCATTTTTTATAATGATGATTAGCGATTATATATTTCATTGAATATTTATATATTCGTTTCTTTCAAAAAGACGTAAAAAGGTTGTTTGGTCTGAATACAAGGTTATTGACTAAACAAATGAATATTTCAGAATGATTGTGTCATTAAGATATACCCAGAAACAGTCGATAAGAATTGATCCGGCACTCAATGCATATTTGACAGGTTACGTTGATCTATATTTAGAACTGAAACATGTACGCCCACTTTGTAAATCGTGAAACTCTTTAAAAACTACAGCATGTTTATTTCATGTAAGGAACGAGTATAAACGAACATTAATTATAAGAACATATTAATTGAGTACCAATTCAATTCCGTTCGACAATAGTCATTGCTATGAAAATATTTTTCAACTTCTATTCATGTAATGACTTGCATTTAATTGAAAGAAAGCTATTTTCTCATTCTGTACACAAACGGTCTGACTGACCATTGTACGGAGACGCCGCGCATCATGGGTAAAACTGTTTATTTACCTGAACACACGTGGCAATGTTTACATTCTAATAATTTCCCCCTTCAAGTATACTGAACTAATAGAGAATGTATTTTGTGTCTACTCAATAAATGAATTTATCCAAGGTTCAGTAAACCATATCAGTAGTGAGTTATGTGTAGTTTTAGCACGAAGTTTGTGTGATTACACACCATATAAATAGCTTACTTAGCGTGTTTTAGTCATTCGAAGTCTTTGCATTGTGTTAGAAGTTTGTTAGAGAATTATAAATGGCAAAACTTATACATTTTTGGAGCACATGGTCAACCAGTTGGGTTTAAATGCAACTTTTACTAATGGCTCAAGAGAAGTACACAAATTTTAGAAGTTCCTATATATGAGAAGTTATTGCGAAGAAATTTATGTGAAGAAATCTACTTCTATGCTGACTTTGAACAATTCAAGGACTTTTCGTCTGCTGCAGAACTATGCTACATGGAGAATAGAAATTATTGTCGTCAGATTTTTAGTTCATGGAATATCAAGCTCACAGTGGTTCTAGCAACAAACAACTGCCAAAACCATGGGGTGTAAGAAGAAGAAGTCTTTTACACAGTGAAAATTTGAAATAGATAAGTATTCTTAGAATAAATTTGTCGTAACAATGATTATAATTTAGATGTTTACTTTTTCATACTGAAAGTACTTTTTTGCAAATTACATATCTCTTTAGCAATGTTCACTCAAGTTGTTATAGAATATATATTTCAAAATTCAAAATAGTTTATTTTTGGAAAATAATACGTACGAAATATTCTGATATTGTCATTCATTCTTCAGAATTGTAGTTTGTTACAGTTTTCAATAAACAATGTCGAGAAAACAGACTCATTATAGAATTAATTGTACAAAATCTAACAGAAAATAGCTTTTTCAATTTGAAAATTGTGTCTTAGCCAATGAGTTTATTTTGTGACATTTCTTCCGCTTATCATCACATACATTTTTCTCAGTTCTTGCATACTATTTTTAGATTTCTTTTTAAACAGATGGTGTACAGAAATTCAATAGGAGTATTATTTTAATTTTTTAGAACATTTGTGTATTAACCGTATAATTATTTTTACAAATGTTTAAGTTTTTATTGTGGATTTTTCATTGCAGAAATATTGTAAGATATAGGATTTTTCAAGATCATGGTTACTCTCAGAGATAGTTGTTCAATTCAATGCGATTTTTTGATAAGTTTTTAAAAGAAGTCAATTTTTATTCCAATTAAGATTATTGATCGGCTCAGATTGATTTGGCCTTTAATATTTTAGTGCCTAAGTGCGACGTTTAAAGCCCCTATATCAAAAGTAATGCTGTTTTTTTTTTTTTTGACGGCAAAAAAAAACGAGACATTTATTTCAATCACCTCTTATGAACAAGAATTTTTAAATATATGCAAAAATTGCCTCGATATGTTCATGTCATTTGTTTATTTCAAACTGAAAGTAGATCGAAACCGAAAGTAGAATTTGGTTGTCAATACTTGAAACATTAATTTTGATCAAAATAATTTTTTCAAGATGAAGTCTTATTAGAGAGAAAACTTACTCCGAATACATAAATAAAATTTTTAAACTATTTTAGATCAGGATATAGTGTGAATATAGTGAGCTTTTATAAAAGTACCCCAATTTTTTTAAGAATTTGACATTTTGTATAACTCAAATTTAGAAAGCAGAACGGTTTGAACGGTTAATTGTGCCTTTAATGCATGTTATAATTAAATAACTTCATGGTTGTAAAACATTTTTCAAGTTTACTGTTAATGAAACTATCTTCATTTAGTTGCTTTGAATAGAGTGTCAGTCTGTCTGTTTTATAGTGATTGTACATTTTAACAGGAAGAGAATTAGTAGATTTGCACGTAAATGTATTTATATGATTACTGTTTTCGAGTTTTTTGTTTATAAATGTCCATACAATTTGTATAGTAATTAAATCTAGGTCTTATAGGGATACAGTGTTTAATATATCACATTGTCAGGCTGTTTGACAAACTTGTCTTTTTAGGAATCAAATCTTAACAAAAACTATGTTCATTCTAGTCCCGTTCCAGAAGCGGTCAAATGTTATTCAGACATTTCTTGTCCAATATTATAGCGCTGTCACCGATTATTGTTGTGACCAAATTCGTAAAAGATGCATTCATCATTAAAAGATTAGACGTCCAGGAAAAATTGTCATATTTATTTTATACATTACAGACTTTTCTCTTTTGATAAGACACGAAAGATAGCACTGGTGTACTGATAATGAAATGACATTCATATTTACTTATTTTTTCATTTGACATATAATTCTTGTTTATTTATTTGTTTTATTATGTAGGCTACATGTTGTATGTTAGGTCATGCGCCTTTTTGTACAATAATCTTGCCCTATAAACCGGTGAATAAGCTCATACGTGAATAACATTTTATTAATTTAATACAGACAAATTTATGTGTAAGATCTTTTTTGAATAGTGAGTAAACACATTGTAAATTTCATAAATGACATGTTCATGAATTAAGTGTAAACTTGTTAGAATAAGAAAATGTTAAAATAATACAACCCTAGATATTGGTGTGTTATGGGGCTGGCTGTGTTTATATACGCTATGTTTACATGGACGAATAGTTATTTATTACATGTTAATTTGTATAATTAAATGATAATGATCTATGACAAAAAGTACTATTTGAGCTGAAGTCTTCGAATAAAATAGTAAGAAAGTAAAATCAAACATGCGTACAGTAGTAAGGGGAGTTCTATGACTAATTCACATTAATTTAAACAGTTATACAAAATTTAATTTATATATCAAAGGTATTAGAAGGTAAATTTCATTGAAAAATTTCATGATTCTGTGTCTTATTTTTATAATTGTGATTGATACAGACAAACTGTAATATTACTTGGCAAAATATTTCTAGAATTTCTCTTAATAATCGGGGTTGTTCCCTATCTAAATCCACGCGGGCCAGGGTAGCAAAATAGATTAGTGTTAAAATATGCATTTAATGATTGGACGATACTAGAGCTTGTTATTGTACTGCATTAGCATAATTCGATTTAATAAATATCCTTACCGCCTGAGAATGTTGAAAAGACATAAAACAACCAATGAAAATGTTTCATTTTCAACAAATACGACATATAACACATCTGTAAATAGCTTGGTGATTCCCTCAGTATCTAACTTTTGTTTTCAACAATGTGTACGCCACATGTTTAATTCGTTCAGTTGAATAATATAAGGGTTAAATGTCATTAGTAAGTGATTTCTTGTGTTCTCAATACTGTTTTTAAATCACTATACTTTGTTCTATACTTTATACATAGTAAAATTGACTGCAAATCCATTTAAGGACATTTTTCCGTAGAACTTGAATGGAATATGAGTTAAATAGAAATTACGAGTTTACAGATTATATCAATAAATTCATAGGCGTAGTTGATCGAGGTGACTGGAACAAATTCTCAAAATTCATGGATTATTAATAGTTATCTAATACTATTAGTATAATTTATAATAACAACTGAAACGATTTACCACCAGGATCTGAGAATTTAAAGTTGAGGATATGTATCTTGTTGATAGGAGAGAGATGATAATTGGCTAATTCCGTCCGTAAATTTTGCCCCTTATGTTAAAAATCATCAATAAAATGCAAAACAGTTTGCACATAAAAAGCCAATCAGGTACATTTTGGATTACTAAATAAATAATGCAACCATGTCAAATATTCTTTAATTTTCTAAGTCTAAAATATATTTTGAAAACATCATTATTAAAAGTAAATTTCTGGTCGTAAGTTGTTGATAAGGTAATAACAGTCAGATGACATTGTTTTTTAACAAAGTTGTCGTTGAACATTATACATATATATGCCTTAAAATAAATTTATATATTTATTTTTTGTGGGTCTTACATGATATACAGAAAAGTCGAATGGCACCCATTAAAACATATGACATATTCACAGCTAATCGTAATGTTTATGGCCGAATGGCTTTTGAAATATAATGGTTTATATTTTGCCAAATGGCATGTTTGATAGCCGAATGGCATGTTTTATAGCCGAATGGCATGATTTATAGCCGAAAGGCATGTTTTAAAGCCGAATGGCATGGTTTATAGCCGAATGGCATGTTTTAAAGCCGAATGGCATGTTTTTACGCCGAATTGGGATGTTTTAAAGCCAAATGACATTATGTGACAACCGAATGGCATGTTTCAAGCCGAATGACATGTTTAATAGCCGAATTACATTATAAAGCCGAATGACATATTTTATAGTCAAATGGCTTGTTCTTCGGACGAATGGCATGTTTTATAGTAAAATGACATGTTTTTCGGCCGAATGGCATGTTTTATTGCATGTTAATAGCTAAATTACCTGTTCAAGCTCGCTGATTTAATAGTAGCAAAATTACCGAATTAAGCCCAATGCTGTTTTTAGAACCCAATTACATGTTTGTTACTAGACTGTCTGTTTTATATCCAAAGTGTGTTTTTATCCAAAATGCCTGTTAAAATATGTTTGTTTATGGCTCAAATGTGAATTTATAACTCAATTGCTTGCTTTACCCAAATGCTACATTTAAAGCCAAAATGTCTGTTATAGCCAATTAGTGTGTTTATTGCCCAATGGCGTGTTTATATATAATTTGTCCAGTTTTATATGTTGGATATCTTACGATCCTGATTAAATTTCCTTTCCGTTCATTGTTTTACTATAAATACGGTAATGGTTACTAAGTGTAAGGTAATGTAATATGGCTAGACTATAGTAAAGATGCCATTGACTGAAAGTGCCTATTGAAAAATACTTTGAAAATAAATAGGTTAATGTGTAATATATATATCAAATCAACTGTGATTTTTGACTTGGCGTGATAATTTAAGTCTATTTTTATGTATGGTATGTTCCTTTATGTTATGAGAATGATGTAAATTTAATCATGAATATTTTATTCCTATTTTGATTATCATAATTCATTTCAAGTCCCGTTCTTTGTATGTCGATAATACACAATGCAGGGCTGTTCCTAACTATATATGTTTTGTTGTTGTTTTTTCATTTATATGGTTTGTTGATTAGGGGATAAATGATTTATTTCCGTTTGAGAGGATCGAACTAGGAAATAAATGAATTTATCCAAGGTTCAGTAAACCATATCAGTAGTGAGTTATGTGTAGTTTTAGCACGAAGTTTGTGTGATTACACACCATATAAATAGCTTACTTAGCGTGTTTTAGTCATTCGAAGTCTTTGCATTGTGTTAGAAGTTTGTTAGAGAATTACCCACCCTATCCCACCCCTCCATATGTTTGAAATTGGTATTTTATATCAAATGAATTAATATAGAATTATATATTAATCTATAGTTTGCACGATTGTATCAAATATATATTGTAATACACATGTTTGGCGGTTCATATATAAAACCGCATGAACTGAGTAATTTGTCATTCGAAAATTTATTACAAGTAATTCAAGTTACTGATTACTACAACCCTCTCACCCTTTTGTCTAGATTTAAAACATGTATTATAATATTATCAATATATTTTCAGAAGCAATTTATTGAAGTGATGTGTTTTGCTTGTAGTTTTAGAAAGTGTGTTGTACATGTATGTCATCAACATAGGAGAGGAGAGTTTATGATTATTCTCAAGATTGTTAGTCTTTGCGTCAAGAGATGGATACATCAACATCATTTCGTGGATATAAATTTGTGAAACCATCTATTCCCTTTTTTGTGTTTACATGAACATTATGTGTTTGAATTAATCGATGGACTCTAGATACCAATCACGTTTATTCATAATAAGACTCTATTATTACCATATAATGTGACACCAGTTGTATTGAATAATACACATTATGTGTACAATTTAGTATTTGTCAGATATCAAATCAAAATTTAATGTCTGGAAAATATCAGTGAGACCAAACTAAATATTCTTATCATGATAACAATTTGACGTATATTTGTTAAACATACTGCTGCTATACATTATAATCTTTTATCTTAGTATTGTAAATAAGTTTTCCAATTGTAGTATTAAACAATAAGTTCGAGCTTATAATTGTATTCACTTTTTTATCACTCTGCGAAATGAGGCCCAACATTTAGTGGTGTTGAAGAATGCCTAGAAGCAGACAAATGGGCACAGGGTTCCAGACACAACGTGTCTGGTTTTACCTGGGCGAGTCCACCACATCTGCAGAATGATATTGAAAGTGTGTCTGTACTCTTAATCACAAGATATTAATATGCTTATTAGATTATGCCACTACATATGACAAAGCATGTAAATTTTATGTCGTATTTGTTAATGTATGCACAGATTGTGAATTTCACATAGTTTATATACTACCATGTTTATCATGACTATGTTATTATATTTAAATTATGATAATGTATGTTTGGCTAAAAGAAATGAAAGAAGATTAGGCTCATTCTACGTAACAACTAAACTATTTAATTGAATATTGTCATTTACTTCATTATCGCGTAAACAATGCGCATTACACTGCATTTGTAAGTCAAAGTTACTGAAAGCTTTCTGATTATTTATTCTTATTGTTATAAGCTTATATCTGCATATCATTTATCATAACATGTAAACTAAAGTTCTGTAAACTTATTATTATGTCATCCATGATCAAAGTTTAAAAATACAACTACTAACATCTTACATGTATAAACATAATGAATCACGCTGCATATTTTTTGTGATTTGCTCAATGATACAGTTATAAACATTATTCTTTTGTGATATGTATAACCATAGAACTAATGTACATGTGCTCAAATATATTATAATAAATACACAATGCAGGGCTGTTCCTAACTATATATGTTTTGTTGTTGTTTTTTCATTTATATGGTTTGTTGATTAGGGGATAAATGATTTATTTCCGTTTGAGAGGATCGAACTAGGAAATAAATTAAACTATCCAACCAACGTTTTAATCGGTAGTTAAACCTTCATCATAACGTGTTTACATCTGTCATTCTTTACACAGACGTTTGAAATGCACCTACACCTATAGAGGTTTAAAAGTACTGTGTATCTATGGATTTATATTCCTGTAGCTAAGAGTGATCATATATTTTACATTTTAACAATGATTTTGTCAAAAACCGAAAAAATCCAACGATTTTGTCTTCATGCGCCGCACTATATTCTGATGCGTACCAAACGCCGAATTTGGGGAGCGTTGTGCGTCTTAGTATAGAAGTGATATCTACACCTTCTATTTATAGAATGCTATTTTCTAAGTATTTTCTTATCGTTTCTGGTCTATAAATATTACAGGTTGTGTATATAATGCATGGACAATAAGCTGTGCGTTTTTCCTTATAAAAAGTAATGACTTAAAATGCGGCACCTTTGTCATAAATCAGTGCGTTTGTAGCCTGTCTGGACGGTTAAATGCACACTTTGAATAGAATTTAAGAGGTTTATTCATTATCAAACAATACATATGCTTCTTAAATTTCAACCGAAGTAGCACATGTCTATAGATAATGTTTCAACAGATAGCGCCAACTGTTGGTTCATTATTCAAATGAATACTTCAATGTGTAAAATATATGAGGAAGTCACAACAAAATGTTTTTATAGAGAATCAAATAGGTACAATCTTGGAAGACTAAATTATATCTGACTTATTTCATAGTTATCAAAGTTTGATTAATGTATATGAACATATCATTATCGTTGATGAGAGAGCAAACTTTAATGTTCAACAACTGTTTAAACCACGTACAAAATTTAATTATAAAGATAAAAGCACCCAAGAGATAAATGCTAAGGAAGACAAAACTTTCATGTAGCTAACTACTTTTGTATTTATTTTATGCGTTCATTATTTTCTTAATAGTTTAACATTAGTTCATTCAACATCATTAAATCTTAATGTTTAATTGAAGAAAACAAGAGGAAAAAAGATACTCTTTTAATCATTCAGTCATTTGAAATAAATGAAAAAGGTTGAGAGCAATAAATAAAAGAAAGGACACGAAACTTGATTTCCAACTCGCAACATACTAATAGAATACAGTCCATAAAAAGTATACATATACATATCGTGGCTAAACGTGCATTGAGTCACAGTCTTACATTTAACACATCATTCGCAACTCCTCGAATCTTCATTTAATGAATAATTTTGTACGAGTCAACAAAGAATATTGGAGTTTTTTGTGTCATAAACGAGACAAAGCACGGGCAAAGCACGTAGTTCTTGTAGAAGCACACAAGGCACTGTAAAACATTTTCGTATGTTGTATATGTGACTTAATATTACTGAGCGACATTATCAATCAATGTATTTCAAATTAATGCATGAAAACGACACATTAATCATCATCTACCGTAGCACCATGCAAAGCCTTTGTATGATAATGTGACGTAAAGGTATTTCCAAAATGGCGTCTAAATATGTCCGAAGTTGTCTGATGTAAAAGTACGTCGTCTTTAAGTACCTTCGTCTTCTCCTTATCAAATATGTTTATTCTGTATCAGATGAGGATGATTTAGTGAGATGTTTCCAGTGTGGTATAGGTCTCAGAGAGATAACAACTGAAACTATCCCATTAGTAGACCACGCGAAATATTCAAGAGAGTGTCCATTTCTGATGGAGAGTCTTGGCACAGAGGAATTGAATCAACTACAGGTACGATTTCTAATACTAACAAATACAAATGTGTCTTGAGGACCCTGGACTGGTCACATGAGAACTAGATTCTAAGAGCACCTGGTACAAACTGTTATATATTGCTATATAAAAACCATAGGCGTAACTTGAACAATTATTGTAAAGAATCTTAGGGTGATGTCACATGCCATACATAGTTAGGCCTTAAAGTTTTAGAAAAGATTGTTTAACTCTTTGTAAAACTTAAATTGTTTTCCTAGGGCGGTGCTACCTTACAACCCAAGTGTATCATTCGATTTAACTTTGTCGAACACGTTAAGGTAATGCCACAGAAAAAAACAAAATAAGCTTTGATCGTTTCAGTTTTAGAGAACATTTTTTAAATATTTCCCTTCTCAACAGAAAGCTATTATTGTGATTTCTGCAGCGGTGCCAATTTAGACCCTGGGGCATTACCTCAATCGTTATAGATGCCTTTGGGTGAAGCCATATGCTAAATATGGAACACTATGTAAACCTTGTTAATTCAGTGGCATAACTAGTTACATTTCTTGTTAACCACTTAAATGATTTGTTAGCTTCATATAGTTATCTGGCGGCAGAAATACGTCGCAATTAAAAAGCGGGCCATTAACATTGTTGCCTTAACTTCTAGTATTATAGGATACACGTATTGCTTTTTATTGTTTAGGTACCAAGCCAAAATGCACGAAGAGAGCCTGCGTACCCGGGTAAGTAAACTTATCACCCCATAAACCATCTACTTATAAAAAAATTATATCAATTTCATGTTTCAAAATAAAAAAGAACACAGGTTATAAATCTATATTAAATACCATAAAATTGATATACATTTAAACATATATATGGATTACCTCTAAAATACCCGATCTCAACCGAGCTGAATATTAATGGAAATTACTGCATTGTAAGGAAAGTGGGTCGTGGAACAAGTTTTGACAACACATTATTCACTATCAAGTACGCTCCCTGGTACCCCAGTACCGAGCTGGAAAAATTGAAAACATTTAACCTTACCTTGAAATACCCTTCCGAACGTCAGTCCAAACACATATTTAAAGTTCTTTTTTCATTAATCCAAATGTTGATATAGGTTGTCCATGTAACATATTACAATGTCTTAGGGTGATTTACACAAAAAGTATTTCCAAAATGTAAATTTGATAATTCATCCCAACACAAATATTACACGTTTTAAATTACAGTTTACACACAAGTACCCAGTGCAATTTTCCCCTCATATTGTATGTTTTATGTGTGTGATAAGACGGAAAATATCATCAAGCTCCTGTGATAAAATTGAAAATAAAATAGTGTAATCATGTGTTGTGATGAATTATCAAATTTACATTTTGGATATACTTTTTGTGTGCTTCACTCTAAGACATTGTAAAATGTTATATGGACATTCTATAACATCATTTGGAATTATGAAAAAAGAACTTTAAATATGTGTTTGGACTGACGTTCGTAAGGCCATTTCAAGGTTAGGATAAACGTTTTCATTTCTTTCTAAATGTCTAATTTGTTGAGTTTTTTTCATATTTTCACTGTCACATCTATACACATAATGCATCACTTACAAAATATATCAAAATTATTTGGAATTTATGGATATTTTGATATAAGTAGTTACCCACCCTCCTTGATAGATTTTTTCAATTTCAACAAATGATAAACCCTTAAGATTATTATACATGTGTACATAAATATGGATAACTTATAAAATACACGATCTCGACCGAACTGAAAATTAATGGAAATTACTGCATTGCAGGGATGGGTCGAGTACTGGATTCCAGTACTCGAGTAGTACTTGAGTATTTCAAATTTTGTACTCGTACTTATGAGTAATGAGTACTGGTTTTTCTTCAGTACTCGAGTAGTACTCGAGTATTACTTAAGTACTCATGAGTATTTTTTAGTACCAGATTGTTTTGCATGAGCATATAAAAGATTTTTAGAATAAATAAAAGAGACTAATTTTATTTATCTATTCAATTAAACATCAAATCAAGCTTCAAATTCAACTTTAAACAAGACAGTCAAAATGTTGCTGTAAACATTTTATGCAACAGTGTATATTTTTGGACAGTTTTATTGCCGTTTCAGGCCTATATTCTCAATCTAAATTCGAATCTTTTTTCCCCACATTTCAATTTCAGGACAACATTGTAAATATCAAATTAATAAAAACAAATGTATGAATAAAGTCAAATCATGAACTAAGATTAATGTAGGTCTTATAAATTTGATATATGAAAACCAACTGCATAATCACACTATTGAATATGTAATATAGAAATAGGCATTTAATCAAATGAAGAAGTTTAAGTTTAAATCCAAATTAAACTTAAACAAAAGATTTTTGAAAAAAGGACAGCTGATAGTATGTTTCAGCTTAAAATAATTGCGTTATCTTTATTTAGTTAAATAACTAACTTAATGAAAAACAAAACTAAAATCTTTGTTGAATTAGCTATTGTTATAAAATTTGTATGACATTTCATCTCAATTTATATCAAAACATTGTGCAGGGTTTTTTCACCACAAAAGTGACTGTTTCAGAGAATGTAATTGTCTTGTCATTCACTTAAAAAATTATGAGTGATGCTTATAACTAGATGATGATTTATAAGCTATATGAGGAACAAACTGTGACAAACATTGTTTTCACAATTTATGAAGAGGTATAAACTGCAAAAAGGTGTCAGATATCCCTTTGATATGCATAACAATAGCTACCTATAAAACTTGTTATCATATAACCAATTACTATGCATTATCATTTCTAAAGTAGTTTTACAGAAAAATCAATCAAGAATGTAACTTGATAGAAATAAGATGGCCAGTACTCAGAAATACTCACGAGTATCGAGTACTGCTAGTTCAGTACTTGAGTAAGTACGAGTACGAGTACAATTTATTTCCCTGAGTACTGAGTACAGGCGAGTACTGGAAAAAGTGGTACTTGTACTCATAATACTCGAGTACAAGTACGAGTACCCCATCCCTGCTGCATTGTATCTTAGGTGGGTCGTGGAACAAGTTCTTACAATATAGTATTCATTATCGAGTCTGCTCCCTGATACCCCAGTACCGAGCTTGTAGCATAATAAAACAACGAGGTATAAGGATAATGTACCAAAATGCTATCCTATGATAAACAATCAGACGTCGTAACAGGTCGACCACGCATGCTCCTTATCGATGTTATTTTTGTCGACATTACAAGGCTAAGTATATTGTCTTGTTTGATTTAAAGGAGGCAATTAGTTGACTCCTGACAAAAGATTTCAATATCATTATGTAGTCAACTTAACGGACATTATTAATAATTATTTATAATAAACGGGTTGGTAAGTTCAACCACTTTTTAAATACTCGTTTTTCAATATAATATGACAACTTGTTTTTCTGACGAAATCTTCAAATTAATATGACGAATGCAAGTAATTTGTCTATTTGAACATTATTGTTTGCTTGTTAAACATTATTTTCTTTCCTTACCAATAATTCAAAGTATCGTACTATATTTTATGATAAAATTAATATAACTAGACATTTTATTACATTTCGGGATTTGATTACAAATTGCGTTTGTATGTTCAATTACTTTTGTAATAACCCGTTTTGTAATAATTAAAACAATTCGGGCTTTTATTACAAAACGGGTTGTAACAAACTTTAAACCTCGTTTTTCACAAAAAATCTTTTGGCAAGTGTGGTTCTTACACCCACTGGGTCTCGTGTTTATCTGAAAATACTTTTCATGTTGTTTTCATGTTTGTAATATTGTCATAAAACATGTCACGAAAATAAAAAATAAAATACTTACTTACTTACTAACTTACAGCTAGCAACTAAAAAAATCACAAGTGTGAAAAATGCGTTAGTACCAAAAAACTCAAATTTTTCAAAACTTTTTACGTCACATTTGAAGTTGTGAAAAATGCGTTTCTATGCTCGTATGAAATTTGTATGCTAACGTGTTTTTCACACAAGTTGTGAAAAATGCGTACGCGTTTTTCACAAGTTGTGAAAAACACGGGTTGTGAAAAATGAGGTTCAACAATGCTCCTTATCGATGTTATTTTTGTCGACATTACAAGGCTAAGTATATTGTCTTGTTTGATTTAAATGAGTCAATTAGTTGACTCCTGACAAAAGATTTCAATATCATTATGTAGCCAACTTAACGGACATTATGTTTGTTAATTTGCATATGTGCATACTGTTCTGTCAAATACTGATTTTAATCAATTTATCATGAAAAGATTATCAACTAGTTTTATGCACACGTCAAATGTGCCATCCGATTTGAAAAACTCAACGAAATGATGTTGTTAAACCCGACAATAGCGGCGTTTTTTTCTTTCAACTAGGGCGACATCAACACCCACAGTATAGATTGTATGCTGACAGATTGGCAACATTTGAAAACTGGCCTCCAACACCAGGTCAACAACCAGTACACCTGGCACAAGCAGGATTATTTTACACAGGTATAGTTATAATACATAATAACTCTTGGTGCCTACTGCTAAATTATGTTGTTTTTTAACTTACGGAGGGGAGAAGTTTGTATGCGATTATTTCCTTTTATTGAATGAATAATGTTTATTGTGTGACGTAACCGCTATGAGGTGTTTGGTAATTGGGCTAGAGACGTGGGTATCAAAAGTCATTATTTCGAATAAACTTTACTTCTTGTTTTACTTCCCCATCGATTGTCCGTAAATATGAAACGATTAAAGAAGGAAGATTTTAATGATGTATTCAAGTATCTATGATAATGAGCACTTAGTATGCCTGAAAACGTTTGGCTTTAGTATAAATGAAGTCATATTTCATAGATAACAACTAAAAGGAAACGAAATCCCCATGTACAACAATTGCTAGAAAGAAATGCCCTTGTATGTTTAATAAACAGATACCCTTCTACATACGGAAGCCCTGAAGGGACAAAGTGATAGACATAATTTCACTTAATACATGACAGACCTAGATAGAATTTTTTTAACATACGAAGATGGCAAATACTACAAAACAATAACAAATTGTACATTTATTAATAATGAATAACCCCATCAATGGACGGGACATGTTGATGATATCACAAAAGAAATCCAGATTACCCATTTTTCCATTGGTGTCCTCAACCTATTAACTTGAAGTCCCCAAGCTACTTCCTTGGTGTATACTTTCCAAGTTTAAACACAACTATAGAACAGTTTGTTAAATAATAACAAATAAGTAATGATAACTACGATATATTATTGGTATCAAAAATGTCTCTTCCGGGTCTCCGTAGTTTCGGGACTTTCAAAAGTTACATTACAATTACATTACGTAAAGAAAAGGACATTTACATTTTGTTTCAACATTATGTTAACAAATTCCTTACATGGTATTTGAACCAAGAATTTAAATTGCTATTTTATTTCTACTTGTTCATTTTATTTGACTGTCAGTGAAGCATTCCGCTGATTTAAATACTCATACTTGATCGATATCCCTATACATAGATGCTAATGTCAATTTTCATCGATGTTTAGTACAGAAGAACAGTAGGGAGTATGAACTGGGATAATGAAACAAACTATATAAATGCATGTAAACTCCTACTATAAGCATTTAACCAGTACTATATACAAATGTTCCACATCTGTCCTGCTAGTGTGGTAGACTGGTCGTAATCAAAACGCTGAAAGCTCAGTCCGAACATGTGTTCAACAGGGTAAAACAAGATACAACTGTCGATATGAATCAAAATACTATCGACATTATAAACAATAAGACTATTTTTCATGCGTATGTGTTAGCATGACTTAATATCATAGCGTTTAATCTGACAGTGCATGACCGAATGTATTTGTTCGCGAAATTTTTGTTATACATGTACGTCTCAAAAGTTATGATTTGACATATTTCACACACCCTTCAACACCATTAACTGTTTGCATGCTTAATATGTATCACTTATATAAAATGCATGTCCATGTTAAACAGTATATGTATTATTATATATATCCTTTACCAAGGAATTGATGATCTTGTCAGATGCTTTTCGTGTGATGTTGGCTTAAGACAATGGGAAACAGACGATAACCCATGGATTGAACATTGTCGTTGGTTCCCTACTTGCCCATATGCAATAGAGGTTAAAGGCGAAGATTTTATCAACATGGTCCTTTCTGCATCAGCGGAGATGATTGGGGTAATGTTGTTTTAGTCAAAATCGAAAATTCCGTTTTAATTCGGTTTCCAAATCAAGGTCAGTTGGGACCGAAAGTTCGATTTCACTTAAAGCACTACTAATTTCCTTGGGCAAGAAATGTACATATAGTTATTCCATGCCACCCGTGTGTAAAAGGAAAGTAAATCCAACAGCGAACCGACTTGCGACGTATGCGTTGATTGCATACTTAGTTTTAAGTCATTCTGTATGTGACAGTGTTGTGTTGATTTTACTTCTGTCATTACCCTTCTTTAATTACCCATTTTTTAATTTAAATTGTATTTTAAATTGTACCAATATACAATGATTTAATCTAAGTCACATATAATGATTCAGGTTCTACATGGGGTTTTCAGTTGCTTCATTAAAAAAACTGAATTCACAATTTGTCGTTGAAATTCCAAACTGACATATTTAGATTATGAGCATTTTCATAGTTTGGAAAAACATTTTGAAGTTACAGACGGTAACTATAAAGCATGGCGTAAGTTTTTCTGGAATGGAATATCTCTTTATATTGATTTGTTCTATATGGGTTATAACTCGACTTACAGTCGTGTAGAGCATAATAAACGAACACAACCGTACCATACACTCAATATTTCCAAAAATAGACATACTTTCCTCTGGAACAATAGCGACAAAACATATGTACATTTTATTTGTTTTACCTTATATGTAGACTGTAGGAGGAGCTGATGTTCAGGGCTCCTCTCCACCTGCACATATGTTGACTAAACAAAGTCCTAAAGTAAAAGTCATATTAGATGAACATAGAGAAACTGTAGTTAACATGATGGGATTTGATGAAGACGAATTTGTAGAAGCTGTGTTGGAACTGAAAAGGCGCAGTAAGATTTTAATAACTATTATGGAAAATCTCTCACAATGCGCCTGGTACAAAATTATTTGGGTCGCTTTATTTGTACACAGAGATTTCACTTTGTTTGCGACTATCAGCCCTAATAGTATATATCCATCATAAAATGTGAAAAATGGCAGCATGTAGAACTTCCGTTATCTTAATATATTAAAAGCACAAAAATTAAACTTAGTATCTATTATACAAGGGTATTGAACTTCTATTACCGACTTGTCCGATTCACACATTTTAATTACTTACAAAAAGTAAAGTATTTACAAGTAAATATATAGCCCATTTATCCGAAAACAAGTAAAACTTTTTGGCTATAAATACACTTAAGTTTCAGCCCTGAACAAAATTTAGCCTAACTGGGAGTGGATCACCCATTTAATGATATTTTACTTCATTCAGATGATAACACAACTGTTGAAGATATACTTGAAGTTATTAAAACAATCAAAGATAGAAAAGTTAAAGAGGAAGAGTTTAAAACACTGGAAGAAGGTTAGGATAATTTATTACAACGCGCTTATTGAATTCAATGTTGACATTTTGAAAATATATTTTTTTATTCCATTACTTTTGTAAGTCTTCAGCTGTGTTCTTTATACATTATTTCAGCCGGAAAATGTCAGTTATATCCTATATTTCTAGATTATATCTCTAGTTTCATTATCCTGGTTATAGCTCTTTCATATTGTCCTCAAGACTATAGCATACAGGTTTTGATATAACTACAAATTGCTTACCTAAACAGCAACTTTGCTCAATTTTTGAAAACAATCATGATTGAATTTCAAATGAAAGAAAAATAGACTTTAATACTTTTTTCGTATAATTTACGACCATCATATTTTTTAAAGTTTTTTTTTCAAAAGTTAAAATCACTAACTTCATAACGTGATATCAAAATACATGTACATATTTTTGTATAATTTTGAAGCCCCAAATAGACTCAACAAACTGAGGGATTTTTTAATTTATGCAAATTGTCAAGTAATGGTTTGGTAACTATCATGGCCTCAGGTCATCATGAACAAGATTAACTAGACATGTATACTTTTGTTACTTTCAGAAAACCCATACGAACTTAATAGAAGATTAAAAAACTTCCTAGTTTGTTGCGTTTGTGGAACTGAAGCAAATGCGCTGTTTCTGCCTTGTTGCCATCACAATACATGCGTAACATGTGCTGAAGTGATGACAAAATGTCCACGATGTAAAAGACCCATAAAACAAAGCATCAAAACATATTTGAAATAATTCGATTGATTTAGCCTCCTATATTAATGCAGTAGCCGAAAACCATTAGTGTCTGCTAACATAGTGTGCGCTACGACACTAAAGGTACTCATTCACAGATTTCAACTTAAATATCAACTTTTATCTAAATTGTATGGAAACAAATTTGGATCAAGAAAGAGTGCTTCGATAGGACAATTTAGTGTAAATCGACATACAACTACAAATACTGGTGTTTCAAGCAGTAAAAATCTACCCCGTATGTCGCGATATTTCAGTGCATTTTTGTGACTTTTATTGTATGTTTCTTGCAATCTTTAGGTCAGTTTATGCACATTCATCAACTATATACTGTAAACTATATATCTCTCTATCTATCGCCTGGAGAGTACTTTATTCCGTCACACAATTTAAAATGAGTCGCCCAATTGCAGACTGTGAATAATACCGCTGTTAAATTAGCATGCAAAACTTGTTCTAAAAATAGAAATTACGAAATCAAAATGTGATTAATAGTATTTTCGTCTAGATGAAAGCTACGCATTGATTGGTCGAAACAAAGTTCATCTCGACGTGATCTTACACAGAGAAAGTAGAGATCCTGTACGACAACGCTCTACAGGATATCTGTTTACGGAGATTGGTTCTTTGTATTGTTTGTTTATGTAGAGTTTAGTTTTGTATGAACTTTACCATACAACACAATAGTTTTGTTTAATATGATAGTCAGGGTGGAGAATCAAAACCAGTTCGTATCACTCAAAACGTAAACAAACGGACGCCATTTTGGAAAATTTCAGGTATTTTTTCTAATTTACTCTTTTATTCGTCCACTAATGAAAAAACGAAAATTACTATAACACGCTTCTCATTTTTCCGCTTCTAGTGATGTTTATTACCTACAGATTCAATTAGAATTTCAACAAGTTATCCCGGATATTGGAATCGAAGTGAGCAAAAATTGGATCGTATTTGACAGATGCGAGCTAGTTCAAATTCATACTTTAGCCTAGTTTATCACAAAAAAGCCTAGTTTGGACATAAAAATATAATTTTTGAAGAATGATGCGAATTAACCTGTTCAGATTAATACAATGATACGAACCGGTTCAGATTTATGATATTTTACTTTTATACTTCATTTGCATACGTTCTTTGTCGATGTCTGTTTCACGGCATTAATATTAAAAATAAATCGTCATTCTCTACACAAACGGTCTGACTGACATTTGAACGGAGACGCCGAGCATCATGGGTAAAACTGTTTATTTACCTAAAAACACGTGGCAATGTTTACATTCTAGTAATTTCCCCTAACAAGTATACTCAACAAATAAGAGTATGTATTTTGTGTCTACTCAATAAAATTTTACAATCCAACCAGGTTTCCTCATTAAATGTAACCAGTAATTAAATCTCCGTCGTAACGTGTTTACATCTGTCATTCTTTCCACATACATTTGAAATCGAAAGTATAATACACAGTTTAACTATGCATCTGTACCTTCCGATGTTTAAATGTACTTTGAATACATGGATTTATATTCCTGTAGCTATAATTGATAATTTATTTTAAATTTTAACAATGATTTTGTCAAAAACCAAAAAAGTCCATAGATTTTGTCTTCATGCGCCGCACTATATTCTGTTGCGTACTAAAACGCCGAAGTCTGGGAAGGTTGTGCGGATCAGTATACGGGTGATATCTTCACCATCTATTTATAGAATGCAATGTCGTTCATTTAAATGTCGAACAGAATTGTACCATAATTGTTTTAGGACCAAAATTAAAAATACACATGTTTTCCCTTTCTCGACCGACGACCAAAAAACCCGCCCACTCAAAAGTTTTTATTGTCGAAATCAGGATTTTTTTCAATACAATCTGGATGTAGGACTTTTAACAACGACTTTTTTCCGACCCGGCGTTCAAGCAGTGATTCATTTTGAACCGAGGACATGCGTTAATTGATAAATGATAACGTGTTGGCAGTTAGTTTATACATAGAAGGTAAGTGATAATTAGCACCGAGTAATGACTGTTTTAGTAAAATTTGTCGTGATTTTTACATTTTTTTATATCTATGAATATCCATAAAATATCGTAATATTTACGGGCATATATTTTTTCATCCGAGTAAGAACAAAGCTCTAATTATAACGTCATTAAAATTAATTTAATGTTAGTCGGCTCTGTGTCCATTCGAACTTATTGTTAATGTATATCAACTTCTTTGATGAATACCGCCGACCTTAATTATATAATGGTGGACGATGTCTTTTTTATTGATTTAAGAGCTGTGTGGTCGATTGTAAGTGAATGAATTTATATTTATTGATAATTGATAGTATGATTATGAGCCGTTGCACCGTAACTTTAAGCCTGTTTCACCACAAAGAGTGAAATCATGCGATCCTAACAAATTCGATTTCGCCGTGAAAAAAAACGGCCGTGGGCTATTTCTTTTCGATTTTGGCAAAGAAATCGACCGCGAGATTTTGACTTTCGCCGAAAAATCGGCCGATCGTCTCGATTTCGCCAGATAAATCGGCTGATATTTTTTCAGATTTTGCTCAGATTTTTTTAATGCGCGTTATACCCGTAAAATTAAAGCAAACCTCAGCTGAAAACTACGTCCAAGCGATACAGCGTTCTGCAGTATGACATGAAAGGTTACTATCGAATATTACGAATTTTACAGTACATGTATATTATAAATTTTTGTGGCTAATATTTCAATAGAAATTTAAACCCACATCATTTTATGATGATTTAGTAATATGTATATAATTGATCAAACCATTTACTTGACTATAAAGAGTAAATGGCTTCGTGAAATTTGACTTATGTCCATAATAATTTTGTATACGTGGCCGATCGTAATAATTTGTACTGTGGTGTGTGTAAAACAATTCCAAATTAATCCAAGTTAAGTAATGTATATAGAAATAAAAAAAATGTTATCATTTAGAAATAAACAAGCTAAATTGGTTAATACTTCACAATGACAGATAATGACTCAGTCTGCAATTTATCATGAAATCATGTTTTAACATTAAAAATGATTCACAAAACTTATTTACAAATGAATGTGATAATATTAATATAAAATATACCAAGTCATTGAGACTACACAATAATATTGAATGAAAAATGATTGTTTAAAATTATGCATTATTTGAAGGACATGCTTTAGCGACCAAAATCTCCAGATTCGTTGTTTTTTTTGGGTGGGACTCATTGTTCCAAAATATGTCCCATGGACTAATGTTTTCCAACTTCAAAATAAATCACTGCGCAAGAAAAATGTGATGTTGGTCAGTGTTTTTCATAGTGTTGCAAAATTTCCGGAATTTTCAAATTAGGGAAATTTTCGAGGAAACTTTCAGGAATTTTGGGAAATATTGGGGAACATTGGAAATTTTAAGAAATTTGTATAAATTTGTCTCTTTTTGTATAAAACAAAACAATAGTGATTTATGAAGTCTTAATATGTAGTATACATTAAGATAAAGGTCTATGAGGAGACATATTGTTTGAATGTTGGCAAAATGAAATGCAGAACACAAAATAGTCATATTGAATGCTTTGAACATTTTTACCGTAACAAGTTATTTCAAACTTCATTCCCATTCCAGTTACCAAAATAAAATGCCCCCAAAAGCAGAAATTTTTATTGCAGTACTATAAAACTAAAAATTATTACAATTTAGCACTGTCAACATTTGTAAATAAAAAAAGGAGGACGCAAGTAAAAGAAATCATGAACTGCTCCTACCATGGTCATCAGATTCTGACGACTCCAATATACCGCCGGTCTGAATAAATCTACCATAATCATTGCTTCTATAGTTTGTTAAATAATTGATTATAATTTGACTACTAAGTCATAAACTTAAATATTTAAGTGATTACTAAAATAACGTCTAGCTCGATTTCATTCAAAGCACATCAACATTTATGCACTGCTGTGGCATTATGCTAAAAATGGTGCAAAATAAAATTAAAAATGAATAATGATAACAACTAAAGCAATTTAACACAATCACATTGAATAAAAGAATTGGTAACTCCAATTTTGTAAATAAACTAAAATATTACAAAATCAAACTGTAGCCAATCAAGTGTAGAATAATTAAACATATTTAGTCTTTAATTTCCATGTCAGATGTCTCAACCTCATCATCAATAAAGTGTGAAGATTAACATAAGTAGGCTGTGAGATTCTGACATCAGCTGCTGACATCAACAGTGAAAACCTCATATTTCATAATTTTCTTGTAAATAAAAATGCATTCTTTTAAAATCAAATTTTGTCAAATAACTTTTATAATTTTTTTTCAATATTTCCAAAATTTCCCAGCCCTTGAAAGTTTCCGAAAATTACCAGGTAAATTTCCAAAATTACCGGAAAGTTTCCCAGCCTTTGCAACACTAGTTTTTCACGTCGGATATTTTGAGCTTTACAAAATGAATACCGACAGTCTTAAGTAAAATTAACCCAGTGATAATCAAGATTTTGTGTTTGTGTAAATGTAACCACTGTCTCCAGGCCCCAAACATCGAAATTAATATATTTTCCAAAAAAGCCGGCATACCTACCAACATGTATGTTTTATTAGTCATTTTTAGAAAAGAGGAAACATGAATATTTTTATTGTGAAATTAAAATTTCGTCAGCTTGTCAAGCACTTTTCGATTCGTACTTGAGTCTAAATTAAGGAGTAATTTTAGTATGTATTTATAAGGTTTCAATGTGTACGAAAGTCTTTCAATACTTTGAATAGCGAATTGTGATCGTCATTTTGTTTCAATTTAACAACTTTCGCAAACGATTTGACTACTTCGGGATTTTTAGCTGAAAATGTCTTTATACTTAACCGAACACCATCTCTTTTTTATGATAAAAATGTCAACGTTTCATTCGCATACTTTTCTCCACCTGACCATGCATATGTCCCAGTCATGTCTTCATAAACGTAACCGATGAGTTATATGGTAATATCATACTTATATGAATTCATTTTCAGCAAAAACTCCCGAAAGAATCAGATTGTTGTACAAAGTTTTGAAATCGAGACGAAAACGAAATAAAATTGTGTAAGTTTGGGAAAATAATACCGTGAAACTCACATCGACAAAGAACGTATGCAAAAATTGCAAAATACCATAAATCTGAACCGGTTCGTATCATTGTATAAACCTGAACCGGTTCGCATCATTCTCAAAAAAATCTATTTTTATGTCAAAACTTAGTCAGGAAGAGTAAATACTTTTCTACAAGATTACACACTTGCTCCGTGGGTTATACATGGCAAATTTAACGAGAAAAAATGCTTTTTTTGTGATAAACTAGGCAAAAGCATGAATTTGAACCAGCTCGCATCCGTCAAAAATGACCTAATTCTTGCTCACTTCGATTCCAATGTCCGGGACAACTTGTTGAAATTCTAATTGAATCTGTATGTTATATACATCATTAGAAGCGGTAAAATGAGTAGCGTGTTATGGTTATTTTTGTTTTTTCATTGGTGAACGATTTAAGGAGTAAATTAGAAAAAATACTTGAAATTTTCCAATATGGCGTCCGTTTGTTTACATTTTATATGATACAAACTGGTTTTGATTCTCCACCCTGATAGTGGTAACAGCAATGTTGAATTATATTAATTAAGGTATTTCAGCCTAATTGTTGACATTTTAAAATGATGAAAGTGGTGGTTTTATTAAGTTGCTAGTGTTTAAAACAATAGTTCTGATTTGTTGTCTTGGTTATTTATAATAATGATGGTGGAGGCTATGATCAGTGTTGTTGTTATTTATAATGACAAAAATGGTACTTTTGATTCCTAGTTTTTGTGTATAATGACAGTAGATTTGATTTGCTGTTGCTTTTGTTTATACTGATGATGGTGGTAGTTTTGATTTGTTGTTGTTTATACTGATGATGGTGGTAGTTTTGATTTGTTGTTGTTTATACTGAAGATGGTGGTAGTTTTGATTTGCTGTTGCTTTTGTTTATACTGATGATGGTGATAGTTTTGATTTGTTGTTTATACTGATGATGGTGGTAGTTTTGATTTGTTGTTGTTTATACTGAAGATGGTGGTAGTTTTGATTTGCTGTTGCTTTTGTTTATACTGATGATGGTGGTAGTTTTGATTTGTTGTTGTTTATACTGATGATGGAAGTTTTGATTTGTTGTTGTTTATACTGGTGATGATGGAAGTTTTGATTTGTTGTTTATACTGGTGATGATGGAAGTTTTGATTTGTTGTTGTTTATACTGGTGATGATGGAAGTTTTGATTTGTTGTTGTTTACACTGGTGATGATGGAAGTTTTGATTTGTTGTTGTTTATACTGGTGATGATGGTAGTTTTGATTTGTTGTTGTTTATACTGGTGATGATGGAAGTTTTGATTTGTTGTTTATACTGGTGATGATGGTAGTTTTGTTTTGTTGTTGTTTATACTGGTGATGATGGAAGTTTTGATTTGTTGTTGTTTATACTGGTGATGATGGAAGTTTTGATTTGTTGTTGTTTATACTGGTGATGATGGAAGTTTTGATTTGTTGTTGTTTATACTGGTGATGATGGAAGTTTTGATTTGTTGTTGTTTATACTGGTGATGATGGAAGTTTTGATTTGTTGTTTATACTGGTGATGATGGTAGTTTTGATTTGTTGTTGTTTATACTGGTGATGATGGAAGTTTTGATTTGTTGTTTATACTGGTGATGATGGTAGTTTTGTTTTGTTGTTGTTTATACTGGTGATGATGGAAGTTTTGATTTGTTGTTGTTTATACTGGTGATGATGGAAGTTTTGATTTGTTGTTGTTTATACTGGTGATGATGGAAGTTTTGATTTGTTGTTGTTTACACTGGTGATGATGGAAGTTTTGATTTGTTGTTGTTTATACTGATGATGGAAGTTTTGATTTGTTGTTGTTTATACTGATGATGGAAGTTTTGATTTGTTGTTGTTTATACTGGTGATGATGGAAGTTTTGATTTGTTGTTGTTTATACTGGTGATGATGGAAGTTTTGATTTGTTGTTGTTTATACTGGTGATGATGGAAGTTTTGATTTGTTGTTGTTTATACTGGTGATGATGGTAGTTTTGATTTGTTGTTGTTTATACTGGTGATGATGGAAGTTTTGATTTGTTGTTGTTTATACTGGTGATGATGGAAGTTTTGATTTGTTGTTGTTTATACTGGTGATGATGG
Organism: Mactra quadrangularis; assembly: GCA_025267735.1. Lineage (NCBI taxonomy): Eukaryota > Metazoa > Mollusca > Bivalvia > Venerida > Mactridae > Mactra > Mactra quadrangularis. Next base: position 14,697,263 of record CM046304.1, read on the forward strand.
AAGTTTTGATTTGTTGTTGTTTATACTGGTGATGATGGAAGTTTTGATTTGTTGTTGTTTATACTGGTGATGATGGAAGTTTTGATTTGTTGTTTATACTGGTGATGATGGAAGTTTTGATTTGTTGTTGTTTATACTGGTGATGATGGAAGTTTTGATTTGTTGTTGTTTATACTGGTGATGGTGATAGTTTTGATTTGTTGTTTATACTGGTGATGATGGTGATAGTTTTGATTTGTTGTTGTTTATACCGATGATTGTGGTAGTCTTGAATTCTTGTTGTTTATACTGATGATAGTGGAAGTTTTGAATTCTTGTTGTTTATACTGATGATAGTGGAAGTTTTGATTTGTTGTTGTTTATACTGATGATAGTGGAAGTTTTGATTTGTTGTTGTTTATACTGATGGTGATGGTAGTTTTGTTTTGTTGTTGTTTACAGAAATGATGGTAGTTTCGATTTGTTGTTGTTTATACCGATGATTGTGGTAGTCTTGAATTCTTGTTGTTTATACTGATAATAGTGGTAGTTTTGATTTCTTGTTGATTATAATGATGATGGTGGTAGTTTTGTTTTCTTGTTGATTATACTTATGATGATGGTAGTTTTGATTTGTTGTTGTTTATTCTGATGATGGTAGTTTTGATTTGTTGTTGTTTATACTGGTGATGATGGAAGTTTTGATTTGTTGTTGTTTATTCTGATGGTCGTAGTTTTGATTTGTTGTTGTTTATACTGGTGATGATGGAAGTTTTGATTTGTTGTTCTTTATTCTGATGATGGTAGTTTTGATTTGTTGTTGTTTATACTGGTGATGATGGAAGTTTTGATTTGTTGTTGTTTATACTGGTGATGATGGAAGTTTTGTTTTGTTGTTGTTTATACTGGTGATGATGGAAGTTTTGATTTGTTGTTGTTTATACTGGTGATGATGGAAGTTTTGATTTGTTGTTGTTTATTCTGATGGTGGTAGTTTTGATTTGTTGTTGTTTATACTGGTGATGATGGAAGTTTTGATTTGTTGTTGTTTATACTGGTGATGATGAAAGTTTTGATTTGTTGTTGTTTATACTGGTGATGATGGAAGTTTTGATTTGTTGTTGTTTATACTGGTGATGATGGTAGTTTTGATTTGTTGTTGTTTATACTGGTGATGATGAAAGTTTTGATTTGTTGTTGTTTATACTGGTGATGATGAAAGTTTTGATTTGTTGTTGTTTATACTGGTGATGATGAAAGTTTTGATTTGTTGTTGTTTATACTGGTGATGATGGTAGTTTTGATTTGTTGTTGTTTATACTGGTGATGATGGAAGTTTTGTTTTGTTGTTGTTTATACTGGTGATGATGGAAGTTTTGATTTGTTGTTGTTTATTCTGATGGTGGTAGTTTTGATTTGTTGTTGTTTATACTGATGATGATGGAAGTTTTGATTTGTTGTTGTTTATACTGGTGATGGTAGTTTTGTTTTGTTGTTGTTTATACTGATGATGATGGTAGTTTTGATTTGTTGTTGTTTATACTGGTGATGATGGAAGTTTTGATTTGTTGTTGTTTATACTGGTGATGATGGAAGTTTTGATTTGTTGTTGTTTATACTGGTGATGATGGAAGTTTTGATTTGTTGTTGTTTATACTGGTGATGATGGAAGTTTTGATTTGTTGTTGTTTATACTGGTGATGATGGAAGTTTTGATTTGTTGTTGTTTATACTGGTGATGATGGAAGTTTTGTTTTGTTGTTGTTTATACTGGTGATGATGGAAGTTTTGATTTGTTGTTGTTTATACTGGTGATGATGGAAGTTTAGATTTGTTGTTGTTTATACTGGTGATGATGGAAGTTTTGATTTGTTGTTGTTTATTCTGATGGTGGTAGTTTTGATTTGTTGTTGTTTATACTGGTGATTGTAGTTTTGATTTGTTGTTGTTTATACTGGTGATGGTGGTAGTTTTGATTTGTTGTTGTTTATACTGGTGATTGTAGTGTTGATTTGTTGTTGTTTATACTGGTGATGGTGGTAGTTTTGATTTGTTGTTGTTTATACTGGTGATTGTAGTTTTGATTTGTTGTTGTTTATACTGGTGATGATGGAAGTTTTGATTTGTTGTTGTTTACACTGGTGATGATGGAAGTTTTGATTTGTTGTTGTTTATACTGGTGATGATGGAAGTTTTGATTTGTTGTTGTTTATACTGGTGATGATGGAAGTTTTGATTTGTTGTTGTTTATACTGGTGATGATGGAAGTTTTGTTTTGTTGTTGTTTATACTGGTGATGATGGAAGTTTTGATTTGTTGTTGTTTACACTGGTGATGATGGAAGTTTTGATTTGTTGTTGTTTACACTGGTGATGATGGAAGTTTTGATTTGTTGTTGTTTATACTGGTGATGATGGAAGTTTTGATTTGTTGTTGTTTATACTGATGATGGTAGTTTTGATTTTTTGTTGTTTATACTGATGATGATGGTAGTTTTGATTTGTTGTTGTTTATACTGGTGATGATGGAAGTTTTGATTTGTTGTTGTTTATACTTGTGATGATGGAAGTTTTGATTTGTTGTTGTTTATTCTGGTGATGATGGAAGTTTTGATTTGTTGTTGTTTATTCTGATGGTGGTAGTTTTGATTGTTGTTTTTTATACTGATGGTCGTAGTTTTGATTTGTTGTTGTTTATACTGGTGATGATGGAAGTTTTGATTTGTTGTTGTTTATACTGGTGATGATGGAAGTTTTGATTTGTTGTTGTTTATACTGGTGATGATGGAAGTTTTGATTTGTTGTTGTTTATTCTGATGGTGGTAGTTTTGATTTGTTGTTGTTTATACTGGTGATGGTAGTTTTGATTTGTTGTTGTTTATACTGGTGATGATGGTAGTTTTGATTTGTTGTTGTTTATACTGGTGATGGTAGTTTTGATTTGTTGTTGTTTATACTGGTGATGATGGAAGTTTTGATTTGTTGTTGTTTATACTGGTGATGATGGAAGTTTTGATTTGTTGTTGTTTATACTGGTGATGATGGTAGTTTTGATTTGTTGTTGTTTATACTGGTGATGATGGAAGTTTTGTTTTGTTGTTGTTTATACTGGTGATGATGGAAGTTTTGATTTGTTGTTGTTTATACTGGTGATGATGGAAGTTTTGATTTGTTGTTGTTTATACTGGTGATGATGGATGTTTTGATTTGTTGTTGTTTATACTGGTGATGATGGAAGTTTTGATTTGTTGTTGTTTATACTGGTGATGATGGTAGTTTTGATTTGTTGTTGTTTATACTGGTGATGATGGTAGTTTTGATTTGTTGTTGTTTATACTGGTGATGATGGAAGTTTTGATTTGTTGTTGTTTATACTGGTGATGATGGAAGTTTTGATTTGTTGTTGTTTATACTGGTGATGATGGAAGTTTTGTTTTGTTGTTGTTTATACTGATGATGGAAGTTTTGATTTGTTGTTGTTTATACTGATGATGGAAGTTTTGATTTGTTGTTGTTTATACTGGTGATGATGGAAGTTTTGATTTGTTGTTGTTTATACTGGTGATGATGGAAGTTTTGATTTGTTGTTGTTTATACTGGTGATGATGGAAGTTTTGATTTGTTGTTGTTTATACTGGTGATGATGGAAGTTTTGATTTGTTGTTGTTTATACTGGTGATGATGGTAGTTTTGATTTGTTGTTGTTTATACTGGTGATGATGGAAGTTTTGATTTGTTGTTGTTTATACTGGTGATGATGGAAGTTTTGATTTGTTGTTGTTTATACTGGTGATGATGGAAGTTTTGATTTGTTGTTGTTTATACTGGTGATTGTAGTTTTGATTTGTTGTTGTTTATACTGGTGATGATGGAAGTTTTGATTTGTTGTTGTTTATACTGGTGATGATGGAAGTTTTGATTTGTTGTTGTTTATACTGGTGATGATGGAAGTTTTGATTTGTTGTTGTTTATACTGGTGATGATGGAAGTTTTGATTTGTTGTTGTTTATACTGGTGATGATGGAAGTTTTGATTTGTTGTTGTTTATACTGGTGATGATGGAAGTTTTGATTTGTTGTTGTTTATACTGGTGATGATGGAAGTTTTGATTTGTTGTTGTTTATACTGGTGATGATGGAAGTTTTGATTTGTTGTTGTTTATACTGGTGATGATGGAAGTTTTGATTTGTTGTTGTTTATACTGGTGATGATGGAAGTTTTGATTTGTTGTTGTTTACACTGGTGATGATGGTAGTTTTGATTTGCTACTGCTTTTGTTTATAATATTGGAGTATCGCATGAGTCCACACTCTATTGTAGCAGGTTGTATCTAATCTTGTGATAAAATAATTAGTTATTCTGTATGTCTTGCTTAGAGAATTAGAGTTAAGATATTACTCACTTTTTTAAAGAAAATAAAAGAATATATCTGCATGGATATATTCTAATCCCTTTATGATAGTTATCCCATTCTTTTGTTAAATCGACACACTAAGTTAAAATACACTTATAGAAGTTTTGATTTGTTCTTGCTGTTGTTTATAGTCATAACAATGCTATTTAAGGACAACATGATAAGACCAAGGCCAGCCGGTTCGAATAAACGCATGATTTATACATCAGGTAAACTGTTTGCCCCTTTTGATTCTCAATTTACATAGACGCACATGTAATAGACAGATTTTCGCGAAAGAATCGTCATTCGTTAGGAGGACATGAAAACAACAGAAATTTATTTATCACAGAATGCAAATTACAATAAATGAGTATTCATACGAAGTCTTGAAGACATGACATGTGTTGTTGATTTATTGATAAAATAGAAAGTGAAATATTCTGATACACTATTCGATTAATGCACTATTTACCAAATGAATGCAATTCTTCTTTCCGTTGCTTTCAGACTCGCCTCTATCGCGCACATTTTAAATTATTCGGATCAGCTCGTATATTTAAGTAATGAGACAATTATAACAAATATTATGTCGGACAAGTCCGTATTTCGCTTAAAAATCTTTTATTGCTTAGCAAATCTAAACGCAGTAAATAGAAAACTGTTTGCGTGTTCAATTAAGGGAGTTAACTCAGTATAAGTGTAATCATTGTTTGAATAAAGTTACTTCCCTTATTTAGTAAAAGTGAATTATACTATACAGCCCGTTAAAAAGATAAAACTATCAATTTTACGTTTTTATCTGTACTATAATGCATAAACAATATATTTCTTATCACAGTAATATATTGTAATATTATCACACGTTAAAGTAATAGCTGTTAGGTAATCACTGACTATTGAAGAGTCCCAAAGATAGACGTTTATTTAACACGTGTAATGTCATTCGGAACGGTCTCGTTGATCTACGAACCTCGGATATCAAACGTAGTAGGAATACAACCAAGTTATGAGGTCAGGCGATTAACCTCATAGGTTAAGTAGTGCCGATGTAAACAATCAACATGGCAGATCATTTTGCAGAAAGTATCGAGTACACAAACAATGTTTAAGGATCAACTTTGATTTAAGTGAATATCAGTTACAGGCATTGAAGAGCTTTAACTGCCCATAATAAAATCGTCCGTCATTTTTGGTGTGTGCCAGCGTTCTATTGAGTAAACGTCTGGAACGAGGCTAGATTCGATGTTGAAACTACTTTCGCTCCTCGTGATATCCGAAGTGTATTTGCGTGGAAAATCGCCGAAGTAGTTCCGAATGGTGTAATGTATACCACCAGATACAGGTCGTCCAAGTTAACATTGCACGTATAAACATAGCCAGTTTCATTACAAACCAATATTTAGGGGTGAATTATTTAAACAATTTTTTAGTTTAATTTGTTAACACTTATTTTACAAACATGTCGATTTATTTAATTCATAATGTCCATATACATTATTTCAGATAACGTTAAAAATCAAAGTCAGAATAATACTGTTCATGCAGCTATTAATTCGCTTATTTGGTGGGCAGATCCATTGTATATAGTACAAAAACACGCATGACCTAGAAAACGACCTAAACATGCGCATATTCAAGAAGGATCTGAATACTGGGGCCCCAGATGGGATGGGTTGTGTGGAGGGGTGTCCCCTCCCGCCGATCGAAATATTTTGTGAATGCCTCTGAAACTCGATTTCCAGCTCTTTCGGAACCCCTCGTTTAAAAACACAAAATTTCGTATTTAACCTCAAGATTTTCAATATGTGTCATGAAAAGTTAACTCGCGGTCCTATGGCCGTTGCTTGCCAGAATATTGGGACCGCGGCCCTCCTACGCGCCTGACTGCAAACTCCCCGCAGCGGTTATTTCCCTTTATTAAATCAATAACCACTGCCACCACAAGTAAATTCGTCCCTCAGAAAGCCGAATATATTTTTTATCTTTTCAATTACAATTCAATATTTTCTACAAAATGAGTCTTATGTAGTAAATTATGATGTTCAAAGTACATAAAGATTAAAAATAGTTTTAATTATTGATTTGTAGAAAAAAAAAACAAAGCGTCACGCGATTTCAGTAATTCATTCGGAAAATCCTCGGCCATTCGCTACGAATAACCTCGGACATATTTAGACGCCATTTTGAAACTATGTAAACAAGTACACGATCAGGCGATGACTGAAGTTTCGTTTTAGTCCGTAAATTTGAAATTACTCATTTCAATCGTACCGATGAACAATATTTGGTTCAATCTAAAACAAAAAAAAATTGTGTAACCGTTACGTGCTTCGCCTCGCGTAGGTAGTAAAATCACCAAAATCCAGTGAAGACCCCCCCCCACGAATCCTTCCGAGATTATTCATTCATGAAAGGTCGAGGGTGTTCCGAATGGGCAGTAATTAAGTAGCAAAGCGTGACGCAATCACTGTAACGATACATTCGGAACTTCTCGGCCATTCGCTGCGAACAATCTAATCTAATATACAAATATGCGATCGTTAAGGCGATGAGTGATGTTTCAAAATTTACGAACTAAAAACGAAACATCACTCAATGCCTGAACGATCATATATTTGTTTACTTCAACATAGCGTCTAAATATGTCCGAGATTAATCGAAACGAATGGCTGAAGAGTCCCGAATGTATCGTTACGGACCGTTTTGTAACGTTCGTGGTAACTGAACGCAGGGCTGACTGAAGATTGAATTGTTACTAAAAATATAACATTCTGGGTTTTCTTGGAGCTATTTATAGATTTATCGGGGGGGGGATCCCAAAATATATTTAGATTGCGCGTAATACATGGAATTCATGTAAAATTTACTTAAGGTAACTGAGATAATTGTTTACAATATAATATCACAAGCTTGGTTGTAATTTATTAGTTACAAATAATACGTCAGAATTTATGCGCACACTATGATTTCGTGAGAATAAAGGAAAGAGAATTGAATATCATAAGTAAGTACGATTTTATGTTCTATTTCTTGTGTCAGTACAAAATGTTAGTACAATGTAATTTGATTTATATACATTGTTTATTCTTTTGGGCGGTTAAAACTAACTTGTAAAATGGGCATATGATATTTTGTAATTTTTGTAATGACTACTCAGGAGCGGATTTTCTAGGGGGAGGGGGTCCGAACTTTTTCTAGGGGGGGGGGGGAGTCCAAACTTTCGAACCACAACCACATTGTACACATTTTGCAGAATAATGCAACAAATCAATAATAAAAACTACATACCCATTAAATCTTTGATTTAAGCACCGAAAAAATTGCTTCATGCTACGAAAAATGACTTACAGGCAAGAAATTCACTTATGAACAGGTACAGTTTGAAAATTCTAGGGAGTCCGGACCCCCCTTGTCCCCCCTCCCCTGAATCCACCTACGGATATGAGGAAATTGCGTGTGACTTTTTAGAGTCTCGGTAGGGCGAGGGGGGGGTAAAACATCAGCGTTAACTCATTATTACGAAATACTTTTAATTTGTAAATTTGATTAAACTGCTACGTTACTTTTCTCGCTAGTTATTTCATTACTTGAATAAGTTTTCTCGTTATTTTGAAATTAGTTATGTCGCTAGTTGGAATAAGTTATCTCGTTATTTTGAATTAGTTATTTCGTTCTTTTAGAATTAGTAATGTCGTTATTTGGGAAAAGATATCTTGATATTTGGAATAAGTTATCTCGTTATTTGGAATAAGTTATCTCGTTATTTGGAATAAGTTATCTCGTTATTTTAAAATTAGTTATTTCGCTAGTTGGAATAAGTTATCTCGTTATTTGGAATAAGTTATCTCGTTATTTTAAAATTAGTTATTTCGCTAGTTGGAATAAGTTATCTCGTTATTTGGAATAAGTTATCTCGTTATTTTAAAATTAGTTATTTCGCTAGTTGGAATAAGTTATCTCGTTATTTTGAAATTAGTTATTTCGCTAGTTGGAATAAGTTATCTCGTTATTTGGAATAAGTTATCTCGTTATTTTAAAATTAGTTATTTCGCTAGTTGGAATAAGTTATCTCGTTATTTTGAAATTAGTTATTTCGCTAGTTGGAATAAGTTATCTCGTTATTTGGTATAAGTTATCTCGTCATAACGAATAAGTTATCTCGTTATCACCAATAAGTTAGCTCCTCTCTACAAATAGTTATCTCATTATTACGAATTAGTTATCTTGCCATTACAAATAAGTTATCTCACTATAACGAATGAGTTATCTTGTTATTACGAACAAGAGTCTCGTTATTACGAATAACTTATCGCGTTATTCCAAATAAGTTATCTCGTTATTACGAGTTAGTTATCTCGTTATTACGATTTAGCTCTCGATATATCAAATAAGTTATCTAGTCTTTACGAATGAGTTACATCGTCATTACGAAAAACCCATCTCGTTATTACGATTTAGTTTTCTCGTTATTTTCAATAAGTTATCTCGTCTTTACGAATTAGTTACATCGCCATTACGAATAAGTTATCTCGTAATGAGGCATAAATAATCTCCGAATTGACCACCTCGAAATTCTTAATTTGTTATCTGTATATATTACGCTTTAGTTATCTTAATATAATAGATATGAATTTTATTTTCGTTATCACGACCATAACACTTGTGACAATATTCGACTTTCGTACAACTAATTCAAGTGGACGAACTTAACTTCCTATTTTTGCTAGATAATTATCTCGTTATTAGGAATTAGTTATCTAGTGATTGCGAATTGTATTGTTTTACGAATAAATTAGTTTGTTATTACAAAATTATTATCTCATTATGAAGACATAACATTTAAAACTTTTTCTCTTTTAGGAATAATTTTTCACAATTTTTGAACGTTGTAGTGAAAATAAAGAACGTACTGCAATTTTCGTCGACGTCACTGCGTCAATATGTGTTTCTTGATAACATAAATGAGACATTATAAACAAAGTGATACTTACTTCTGTCGTTCAATGGATACAAAAATGGAAAGAGTCATGAATAAAAACAAAGTGCCAAGGAAGAGAGGAGAAGTTCTCATACATTCTTTTAAACAAAGTGATACTTACTTCTGTCGTTCAATGGATACAAAAATGGAAAAAGTCATGAATAACAACAAAGTGCCAAAGAAGAGCGGAGAAGTTATCACACGAGTAAAGCTTCCAGGCGATTGTGATATCTTCAATGAATTTGTGGAAGACGATTCAATGGAGTTTAGTGTATGCCTATTTAAAGCTGATACTTGTTTCATAATTCCTCAAGATGATGCACTATGGCATAAATTGTTGCACTTCAGACCAGATAAACAAAAAAAGTATCCCCAGTTCACAGGTTCGAAGTATTCGTCCTTCATTGTTTATAGAAACACGTTAGGCAAACTGGTGACTATTGGTAATGTTCCTGAGTGTAAACAAATGTTTACTGAGTTAGAAGAGAGAATTTCTTATTCACACAGAAGAGAAGTTGATTATTTTGATTTAATAAATGCTAGTAAGAAGACTAGTGGAAGCAGATCGCCACCAATAATACAAGCAAATAGTGAGTTCATTGGGAGAAATCGTGATTCACAGAGAAATGGGATTATGGCCTACATTAGTACATCATTTATTAATCATGACAAGGTTGTTCCACCCGGGCCCATTGCGGATAACGAAAAAATAGTTAAACCAGCCGATAAGAATACCTATGAGAACCCTCCGTACCCAGCACAAGAGAGTACACACGGTTTTGGCGAACAAGCTGTATCAGGGTCTTATACTCGAAATGAATTGTTTAGATCGGACATTACTCATGAAGAGTCAGGTTTCCATAGATACAGTCCATCATTATATAGTGGATTGCAGCCGTCATCAGATCGTCCAACAAGATCCACACCAGCCCCAGCGTTTCCAGAATACAGAAACTACGCGACTCGGAAGGCAACCTTCGAGCGATGGGGCCGAGTGTACCCTTCTGCGTCGGATTTTACCAATGCTGGATTTTTTCTTACAGGCAAGTATCTATTTATTGTTTAGTACCCAGTGTCACGATTTTTTCGCATAATGGTTGCCATGCAAACAATTAAATCTACATTGTGCCGATATCGGCTAAATAACGATATGTTTTGTAAGTTTTCTGGATCATAGTAGGAACTAAATCAGCATAGTAAAAAAAATTTAAAATAGTGTTCACTTGTTTTAAAAATATGGCTATGCATGGGTTTTATAATTTTGATCACAGGTGGCCAGCAATCCCATCAATAAAATGCCTTTAGTGGACGGGTTTGATATCCCTCTTTTGTCACTTGAAGAACTATGATTAAGAGGGATATCAAACCCGTCCACTAAAGGCATATTATTGATGGGACTGCTGGTTTTACATTTGATGTCTCCAACGTTTATCATGTTTCCAGGAATTTAACTTACAGAATGTTTGAAGATAAAATGCATATTTACAAGTGATAATGCTATAGTAAAAGTATAAACGACTTATTTCTTGAAGAAAACTTCGATTTTTTCAAAATATTGTCTCTTAATTAAGCTAGGGTGTAGAAAATCCCTATGTCTCCAATGACAAATTCTTAAAGTTAGCTTCAAATTGTTAAAAAATTCAGACAGATATTTTTTCACACCTCATTCAACAAACGTTGTCTCCAAACTCCTATAACGTACGGGGACATTCATTTCAAGGCTTCATTAGGCTCACAGTTTTGCACTCTTTACATACTTTTTTGTGTAAGTAAAGTCCATAATGTTATATCCTAATGATAAGATATTCATTTTAGCTGACATTTCATTGGTATTGGTAATTTATGAGCTCATTCATTAAAAAGTGAAGCGTAATTTTCACCACGTAACGAACGGGACAATTAGTAAAATCAAATTATCTAACAAACCTTTTCAAATAGATATATAAATTCTACATTGAAATCATCTTAATTGATTAAATAAAAAGTTTATAAAGTGTTTTTATAATTCATTTAAGGTGCATATTTGTGACACACACAAAACCAGTAAATACAAAATGAAAAATAACGTACGAGTCCGTAACGTACGGGACAAAATGTGACACAATAATTGATAATCGTCTGAATATTTATGATAAATTGCTTTTGTAAGGTTCCTTAACATGCATTTAATCTTCACAGACGAAACTATTATCTGAACGGCAATTATAATTAAATTGGTGATGTTCAAAAGTAACTAACAAGAGTTACGGGAAAATAAGGTACAGTTCTTGTTTTTAGCCAAAAATGATGAATTGTTTGCATTGTTCTCAATTGAATACCATCTAGCTTTGAAATGCTAAATTAAAACAATGCATCGTTTGACCAAATTATAACTTTAGAATCATTTTAGCACACACTGCAATAATTTGATCAGGTCCATACATTAACTTACTTATTTAATAACGTACGGGACATTGTAGAATTGTCTAAATATGCATTTGTCGGATGATTTGATGGTTTTAAATCACATGTTACCCCACTACAAAATAGTTTCTATTAGTTTATGCGTTAGTTTGCTATGTTTCTTTGTTAAACTTGTCACAAAATTGTTGAATGTTGTTCTCTTGGAAAAATGATAATGGTTCACATAATCGTTGTAATTGAGAGATATTATTGCAGTTTTATATGTAAAACACAAGTACATTGAATCGTAAAACAAATTACGCAACAATGTAAGTTGTATTCTTGCAGATTAACTTAGTTATCAATAGTTCAAATGACCCAACTGAAGTATATTACGTACGAGCCAATTTTGATAACGTACGGGACAAAAATTATATTCTTTATAGGTTGCTTTGTGGTGGTTCACATGCACACAAAGTTTTGTTATATCACTAAGGCAATGGTATCTAACTATTTTAAACAGTTTTATACTATATTAAACTTGTTGGTATCGTTCTGGAACAATTGATATTAATGACATTTTGAAACAAATTAAACTAATGAAAATAGCGTATTCAATATTTATGTTTTTCTGACAGTATCTGGCTTACTCTTCAGTCTTTATCATTTATTCCGAAACATAATACGTTATAGAATGCAACCGTATTGAATTTCTCAACAGATTGACCATTACTACTTTAAAATTATGAAATTTGCAGCACATGTTCGATTTTAATGCGCACATTTATTAATGCTAGGTGAGACCTTTCACCAACCTCTATCTAAAAAAGTATACTAGTCCAGCTGAAAAGATTTTTATACTGCGTACAGAACATGTCTACAATGCCTTTAATTGATTTAAAACTCATATTTGACGACATGAAAAAAATGAAAAAAATATGCCCATATGTCCACCTTCATTGGGATTGAGTCTAAAACAAGCACACGAAATGCTTCCTGAGTAATAATTTTAAACATACTGTTTCCATAACTGAAAATGTCAAAGCTTTGGTTACTAATGTATGCGTTGACTTGTTTTATAACGCGCTTAATCACTGACGTTAAATAAGGGTTAGAAAATAATTCGTAAATTGACACATACTAGGTCAATTGCGCGTAGCATCTTTATCAAAATATCAAATTTCTTATTTTCAGAAAATGCTCAGCCTACTTTTATTTTCAGAAAAATTGAAGTTACTTTTCGAAAATTTTAAACTGATAAATTCGTAAAATTTGCAATTTCGCAACCATGATTATGGAGTCTAATTATAATTTTTCGATTTTCTTGTGTGATGTAGGCCTTGTGACAAGTGTTACCACTATTTACACAATTCATTTGATATAACTCTTTTATTCCACAATTCTACCATATCGCAATAAATTGATTCCCAGTTGAACAATTAAAATAAAACTCAAAGGAGGGTATAAAAATTATATGGTTCTTTTTAGAACGATTTAGTCATCCTAACCATGTTTTATGTCACTCATTTGTCATAAAATGATCAGCGATTATATATTTCAATTACTATTCATATAGTCGTATCTTTTACATAGACGTAAATAGATTGTTTGGTCTGAATACAAGATTAATGTCTAAACAAATGAATATTTCAGAATGATTGTGTCATTAAAATATACCTAGGAACAGTCGATAAGAATTGATCCGGCACTCAATGCATATTTGACAGGTTACGTTGATCTATATTTAGAACTGAAACATGTACGCCCACTTTGTATTCATGTAATGACTTGCATTTAAATATGAAAATAGCTATTTTCTAATCTTATCTTATCGTTTCTGGTCCATAAATATTACAAGTTGTATATATAACGCATGGAAAATAAGCTGTGCGTTTTTTCCTTCTAAAAAATCATAACTTAAAATTTGGCACCTTGGTCATAAATCAGTGCGTTTTTAGCCTGTCTAGACGGTTAAATGCAGAATTTAAGAGGTTTATTACAGCGTTGTAGCGTTTTATACACACTTCTTACATTTCACATAGCACACGTCTACAGATAAAGTTTCAACAGATAGCATCAGCTATTGGTTCATTATTCAAATGAATATTTCAATGTGAAAAAGATATGAGGAAGTCACAACAAAATGTTTTTAGGGTGAATCAAATAGGTTCAAACTCGGAGGAGTAAATTATATCTCAGTTATTTCAAAGTTATCAAAGTTTGAATAATGTATATGAACATAAATTATCGTTGATGAGAGAGCAAACTTTAATGTTCAACAATTGTTGAAGTCACGTGCTAAATTTAATCATAAAGATAAAAACACCCAAGAGATAAATGCTAAGAGAGACAAAACTTCCATGTAGCTAACCACTTTGGTATTTATTTCATGCGTCCATAATTTTCTGAATAGTAACATTAGTTAATTCAACATCATTAAATCTTAATGTTTAATTGAAGAAAACAAGAAGGAAAAAAGATACTCTTTTAATCATTCAGTCATTTGAAATAAATGAAAAAGGTTGGGAGCAATAAATAAAAGAAAGGACACTTGATTTCCAACTCGAAACATACTAACAGAATACAGTCCATAAAAAATTATACATATAATACATATACATATCGTGACTAAACGTGTTTTGATTCACAGTCTTACATTTAACACATCATTCGCAACTCCACGACCCTTCATTTAATCAATAATTTTGTAGGAGTCAACAAAGAATATCGGAGTTTTTTGTATCATAGACGAGACAAAGCACGGGCAAAGCACGTAGTTCTTGTAGAAGCACACAAGGCACTGTAAAACATTTGCGTATGTGTATATGTGACTTAATATGTTCTTGAGCGACATTATCAATCAATGTATTTCAAATTAATGCATGAAAACGACACATTAATCATCGTCTACCGTAGCACCATGCAAAGCCTTTGTATGATAATGTGACGTAAAGGTATTTCTAAAATGGCGTCTAAATATGTCCGAAGTTGTCTGGTGTAAAAGTACGTCGTCTTTAAGTACCTTCGTCTTCTCCTAATCAAATATGTTTATTCTGTATCAGATGAGGATGATTTAGTGAGATGTTTCCAGTGTGGTATAGGTCTCAGAGAGATAACAACTGAAACTATCCCATTAGTGGAACACGCGAAATATTCAAGAGAGTGTCCATTTCTTAAGGAGAGTCTTGGCACAGAGGAATTGAATCAACTACAGGTACGATTTCTATAAAACTAACAAATACAAATGTGTCTTGAGGACCCTGGACCGGTCACATGAGAACTAGATTCTAAGAGCACCTGGTACAAACTGTTATATATTGCTATATGAAAACCATAGGCGTAACTTGAACAATTATTGTAAAGAATCTTAGGGTAATGTCACATGCCATATATAGTTAGGCCTTAAAGTTTTAAAAAAGATTGTTTAACTCTTTGTGAAACTTAAATTGTTTTCCTAGGGCGGTGCTACCTTAGAACCCAAGTGTATCATTCGATTTTACTTTGTCGAACACGTTAAGGTAATGCCACAGAAAAAACAAAATAAGCTTCGATCGTTTCAGTTTTAGAGAACATTTTTTAAATATTTCCCTTCTCAACAAAAAGCTATTATTGTGATTTCTGCAGCGGTGCCAATTTAAACCCCGGGGCATTACCAATCGTTATAGATGCCTTGGGGTGAAGCCATATGCTAAATATGGAACACTTTGTAAACCTTGGTAATTCAGTGGCATAACTAGTTACATTTCTTGTTAACTACTTAAATGATTTGTTAGCTACATATAGTTATCTGGCGGCAGAAATACGTCGCAATTAAAAAGCGGGCCATTAACATTGTTGCCTTAACTTCTAGTATTATAGGATACACGTATGGCTTTTTATTGTTTAGGTACAAAGCCAGAATGCACCAAGAGAGCCTACGTACCCGGGTAAGTAAAATTATCACCCCATAAACCATCTACTTATAAAAGATTTATAATATCAATTTCATGTTTCAAAATAAACAAAAATGAACACATCTATATTAAATGCCATAAAATTGATATACATTTGAACATTAACATGGATTACTTATAAAATACCCGATCTCGACCGAACTGAAAAACAATGGAAATTACTGCATTGTAGGTAAAGTAGTTCGTGTAACAAGTTTTGACAACACAGTATTCACTATCGAGTACGCTTTCTGATGCCCCAGTACCGAGCTTGTAGCGTAATAAAACAACGAGTTATAAGGATAATGTACCAAAATGAATTATGCTATTCAATGATAAACAATCCGATGTCTTAACCACTCGCCAACGCATGCTCCTTATCAATGTAATTTTTGTCGGCATTACAAGGCTGAGTTTATCATTGTCTCGTTTGATTAAAATGAGTTGATTCTTTAAATTGCCTTTAATTTAAATTAATTTTCAAGCAATTTTATTTTAGTTGTTTTGTATTGCCAAGCTTCTGGAGAGAGTAGTTACCAGCTCAATAACCTCGACTCCTGACATAATATTTCAATATTATTAATATGTAATAAACTCAACGGACATTTTTGTTGTTGTCAATTTATGTATGTGCATGCTGTTCTGTCAAATACTGTTTTTAACCAATTTATCATGAAATGGTTAGCAACTAGTTTTATGTATACTTCAAATGTGCCATCCGATTTGACAAACTCAACAAAAATGATGCCGTAAAACCCTAAAATAGCGGTATTTTTTCTTTCAACTAGGGCGATCTCTTCAGAGCTTTTCTCGATATCGACACCCAGAGTACAGATTGTATACTACCAGATTGGCAACATTTGATAACTGGCCATCAGCACTAGGTCAACAACCAGAACAGCTTGCACAAGCAGGATTGTATTACACAGGTATAGTAAAAGTTGAATAGTAAAAATAACATTGGTGCCAATTGGTTAATCTTGCTGTAAACGAAGTTAAGGGAAGAAAAACAGATTTGAAAGTTGTTTGCGGTTATTTCCATACATTGAATGAATAATGTTTACCATGTGACGTAACCGCTGTGAGAAGTTTGCTGATTGGGGTTGAGACGTTGGTATCAAAAGTCATAATTTCGAATTTACTTACACTTCTGATTTTACTTCCGCCATCGATTGTCAATATTAACCGATTGAAGAAGGAGGAAATTAATGATGCATCTATAATTATGAGCACTTAGTATACCTGAAAACTATTGGCCTTTGTATAAATGAGGTCATATTTCATAGATACCAATTACAAGGAAAAAAAGTCCCCTTGTACAACAATGACAAGGAAAGAAATTCCCTGGTTCATCTAATAAATAGAAACATTCCTAAATACGGGAGCCCTGAAGGGACAACGTGATCGACATGATTAAATGAAAAATACTTAAAACACTTAGATAAATAAATATGTATATTTTTCAACATTTATACTACACAACAATAACACATTATCTTTTCGGTTAATATTTTCTGCATTAATATTGTAAATGACTAAACAAAGCAAAGAAAATGCTGTAGAAAGTGAAATTTAAACAGCATCTAAAGAACTTGCCCCTCTATGCTAAAATAATAAAGGGTTGCACCAAAACACATTCAGCTCTGAAATAGGGACCAGGATAGGGGTCATGTATCTGGTACGATTATAATGATGAATAATAGACAATGACTGAAGAACTTTCTACAGCATTTTCTTTGCTTTGTTTAGACATTTACAATATTATACAGAAAATATAAACCAAAACCTTAATGTACACGAACAGCTTGCAACAAGGAAGTTATAACGCTAATTTATTTCCTTTATGTTATTGGTAAATTTTATTCAATTGCCAGTGAAGCATACATCAATTTTGCTGATTTAAACACTCAATACTTGATCGATATCACTATACATAGATGCGGATGTATATTTTTATCGATATATAGTACAGAAGAACAGTAGTGAGTATGATCAGGGATAATGGAAAAAAACTGTATAAATTTAAAAATGCATGAAAATACCTATTAGAAACATTTAACCAGTACTGTAAATATAAGTTCCATACCTGACCAACTTATGTGGAAGACTGGTCGTAATCAAAGCGCTGATAACTCTGGCCGGACATGAGTTCAACAGGGCAAAACAAGACAGATTAATTGATACTGTCGATACTATTGCCATTGTGGGTATTTTTTCACGCGTAGGTGTTAACGTGACTATATATCATGATGCCTAATCTGACTGTGCATGACCGAATGTATTTGTTCTAAGTCTCAAAAGTTGTGGTTTCTAAGACCAAGGTAGCGAGCAAACCTTTCCACACAATTAAATGTATGCTTTATGAATATAACATATATTAAACGTATGACCATGTTAAGCAGTCTATATATTATTATGAATATTTTTATACAAGGAATTGATGATCTAGTCAGATGCTTTTCGTGTGATGGTGGCTTAAGGCGCTGGGAACCAGACGATAACCCATGGATTGAACATTGTCGTTGGTTCCCTACTTGTCCATTTGCAATAGAGGTTAAAGGCGAAGATTTTATCAACATGGTCCTTTCTGCATCAGCGGAGATGGATGGGGTAATATTTTTTGTTAAAATCTAAAAATAATAAGAATCAGTTTAATTCGGTTACCATATACAGGACCCAGTGGTAGGACGTTCGCGTAGGGGCCGAACATTCCCTGATTTGATTTTCCACAAAGGGCACCGCTAGTTTCCTTGAGCAAAAATGTGCATGCAGTTGTTCCACTTCACTTAGGCGTAAAAGGAGAGAAGCTCAAACAGTGAATAACTTGGTGCTACAATTCTTGTGCACTGCAACTCCACTTGTGGAAACGCATATGTATTCAAAGTTTAAAGTCTTTCTGGTTTTTAATTTTTGAAATTGTACCGTCATGTTGTATTTATTCATTTGTGTTACAATTTGCTCATATGTATGTACTTTGTAAACCGTGACAAAATAAAAGATATGTTCTGTTCTGTTTATATCGCAAGGTTATGCCCTGGAGAACGAACGCAAAGAAATAATAAATGGGAATATTTAATAACTCTAGGATTGCCTAAGCTGAAATTATTGTTTGATCTTTTGCATCTCCACTCATTACAAAAAGCAAGTTCAACCTGACTAAGTTATGATCCCGACAAGAAATGTACTATTAGAATAAATCAATGGCAAGTAACCCCTAACTTCATTAGGTGGAGTTATGTTTTTTGTGCCCTGCACTTCCTGTTGCCCCAGGGCGCATGTATACCAAATTTTAAAGTCATCCTGTTTTTATAGATGACAAAATTACGCGGTGGACATAAAAACTGCCCGCCTAGACAGACGCCCGCAATGGCTAACACTATAATACCTCCCGAATTATAGGGCGTATGAAAAACAAAGTTATAGAGCGTTGATGTAAATTATGAAATAAATGATTTTCACGTCTTTCATTGCACTTCTAAAGCACTTATTTATTTAAATTGGCTTTAGAATTGTACGCTACACAATAAACCATAATTTAATTAAACCACTCCATGGTCACCTATAATGATTAAAGCCAACGCATTCAGATCATGAGCGTTTTCATAATTATGAAAAAAATACATCTGAAGATACAAACAGTTGAAAT
The DNA here is from genome assembly GCA_025267735.1 of Mactra quadrangularis. Lineage (NCBI taxonomy): Eukaryota > Metazoa > Mollusca > Bivalvia > Venerida > Mactridae > Mactra > Mactra quadrangularis. Next base: position 14,716,575 of record CM046304.1, read on the forward strand.
TTAGCATTACTTACGTCTGTCAGGAATTACAATTTGTTCATAACAATAGTTTAAAAGGGATAAGACTCAGTCGTGTAGAACGTTATAAAACGAACACAATATTGCCAAATATTGACTTCATTCTTTTGGAACTAGCGAGAGTGTCGAAATATATGTACATCGTACAACTATTTAAGCCAACTTTTGACCTATATTTCAACCAATACAATTTACTCTACCATACATGTTTGTCCGATAAAATTCTCTTTCAATACATGGATAAACTATATCATACCATTGGTTATTTGTGATAAACAGGTGCCAAACACGGGCAGTAGTTACTGACTTTTGACTCTGTATTATAGATGACCTACTGAGCTGATTGATTAATCGTCGTGGTACGCTCCTGGTGGTGTGACTGAACAACTAATACGACTATTTATACTTTAAAGAAAATAACCAATGCCTAACGCCGAATATATTTCATTGATATTTCTTGTTACCTTACATGCAGGCTTTTGGAGTAGATGATGAGCAGGCCTCCTCTCAACCAACACATCTGTTGACTAAACAAAGTCCTACAGTAACAGCCATATTAAATGAACATAGAGCAACTGTAGTTAAAATGATGGGATTTGATGAAGACGAATTTGTGGAAGCTGTATTGGAACTGAAAAGGCGAGGTAGGATTCCATTAATTATTATGGAAAATCTCTCACAATGCATATTATACGAGACTATAGAATGTCCTTAATGTGTTCGTCTATGAAGTCAACGTTTTTATTTTGTTTGTGACTATCAGCCCGAACAACTGCGTCCATCGTAAAATGGATAGAAAAATTGCAACAAGTAGACCTTAAGAATACAATAGTTTTGTTTGATTTTAATTAGGGTCTGTCCGCTCCATACACTTTTGACGAATTCCTGGAATAGTTCATATCAGGAAAGTTTCTTATTTGCAAAAATATGTTTTTGTTATTGCCATTGGTAGGTTATCTTCTTATTGCTAATTTAGCCATATTACTAAAGTTAAGATTTCCATATATGATTTCTGAATAATTTCCTTACATATGTATCATACAATTTTCCCTATGATTTTAGTTAATTTTTCCATGATGTAAAACACCGCTTCAACATAACATTATATCTGATAAATTTCCTATGACATTATTTCCGATCATGTGACATTTACCAATGACTTTATTTCTTGAATTTCATGTTAAATTTCCCAACCACCGGACTTAATTTCCTGTCATGTAAATTGTTCTACAATTTACTTTCTGTCAAGTAACGTTTTCCTATAAATTAACTTTCTTGCCATGCCAAATAACGAACATAAATCAACCATACTGGAAGTGGGTCACCCATTTAATGATATTTTACTTTATTCAGATGCTAACACAACTGTTGAAGATATACTTGAAGTCATTGAAATAAACAAAGATAGAAAAGTTAAAGAGGAAGAGCTTAAAACACTGAAAGAAGGTTAGGATAACATTACAACGCGCTTATTGAACGATTTCAAGAGTTTTACCACTTGGAAATATTCCTGTACTTATGTAAATCCTCAGCTCTGTTCCTTATTATAAGTGCAAATTGCTTACTTAATTTCAGTCTATATGACAAGAACGTTGCTTAAATTATGAAAACAATTATTAAGCCTACATGATTATAAGTAAAATAACAGAAAAATAGATTTTTATTACTTAAGTCCGCATTTTTTCAAAAGGTTTAAATACCTAACTTGATTACTGATTAAAATGTTCATAATTTTGAAAAATTGTGAAGTCCCAAATAGACTCAATAAACTGTCGGATTGGATTTAAATGTAAATTGTTTAGATATTTGACTATCATGGCCTCAAATCAATGTTAATAATGTTTACTAGACATTCACACCCTTGTTACTTTCAGAAAACCCATACGAACTTAATAGAAGATTGAAAAACTTCCTTGTTTGTTGCGTTTGTAACAAGAATGAAGCAAATGCGCTGTTTCTTCCTTGTTGCCATCACAATACATGCGTAACATGTGCTGAAGTCATGACTAAATGTCCAAAATGCACAAGACCCATACAACAAACCATCAAAACGTATTTGGGATGATTGGATTGATTGAGCCTTTAATACTCATGCAGTAGTCGATATTCCAATGCTGTCTGCTAACGTAGCCTGCTCAACGACACTGATTGGGATGTACATCGTTGCACAAGGGACAAAGCGAGAGACAAAGACAAAAGGATTGCGTTCCATGACAACATAAGAGCGTTTAAATGCTGACATAGCTAAGACGGAAATCAGGAGATACTACATTGTGGATGGAGAATGTTTAGCTATGCAATTATGCAGTAGACTATGAACTTCAGCTATTCTACGAAAATATGACGATTTGTAGTGTTATTGACATGATAACAGCCTTCAACATAAACAAAGTGATAGTTGAAAGTTAATTCATTAAAGCAACTCTTACCGATATATAGACGGTTTTTATTTTAGAGTTTACTTCTTTAAATTATGTATTTGAGTGCACTGACGACAGTTTCTTAGGTAATATTATACATTTGTTCAGTATATTGTTGGATTTAGCGTTTGAAAACAAGCCGCTTAATGTTACAGTTGTTGAGAAGCATATTTGTTTTATTCAAGGTTTTTAGCCGGAAACCTTAAGTACTTGTAGATATGTTCTCAGTATAAGCTTACAGACAACAGTTCAATATTGCCTAATGTATCTTCTAATGTAAATGTTTACTGTATATAACTTTGAATATTTTGTATTGTATTTAGTTCCTATGTATATTACTAATTGCTGCTTTTGTACAATTACTATGTATTTTATTTTATTAAGCAGACCTTTAATTCATTTTTATTTTTTAGAGAATAATACTTAGTATATATCATGATTACGTATTTCATATATTGTATGTTCAACATTTCCCAAATCAATTGTTAAACAAGTAACATATTTGTGTGACTGTATCTGATTTTAATGTTTGGTTTATGTTTTTATGTGGAAATAAAAAATTTGCATGTTGATTATAAGTTGAATTAGACAAAATATGACATAAGTTACTTGTTTGCATGATCGGAAATTAATCTTTTTGTCACTCTAATACAATGAAACATTTTAGATGGGTGATAGAGTAATGGCATTTTATTGCTTCAAGTTTATGCTCATTCATCAACTTCACAGCTATTACCCCTGGTCATCGGGTTACTGGTAAACTATATATCTATCTATCAATCTCCCTGGGGAGTATTTTACTCCGCTTTTTGCTGCTGACAAATTGGTACAACGGAATTATACTACCCTCAAAGGTACCCATTTACACATGGGTGGAGTGAAGCAACCGTGAGTATTTTTGCTCAAGGAAATTAGCAGTGAGTTTTAGAATCCGGGATCTCTCGATCCCTAAGCGCGTTCTACCACTAGACTCGTTTTGTCATGTTTTGCATGTCAGAGATCCAAATTGGCCAGAGTGATTCCTGTATTATTGGCTGCTAGACATAGCATAAACTAGACCTTCTCTGATCAAATAGATATGCGGTCATATCTTGCGATCACCCCAACAAAACAGCATTTAATATGAGGAAAAATACAGCATTTTACATGATGAAAAATACAGCATTTTACATGAAGAAAAATACAGCATTTTACTTGAAGAAAAAATCAGCATTTTACATGAAGAATAAAGCATAATTTTTTTCCAAAACATCATTTCATAAGTTCAACACATTATTTTCCATAAAAAATCACGTCATCCTATTTATATTTCGTAAACAATAATTCAATTATTTAAAGAGCACACAGACAATGACTTGTGGTATAAAACTACGAGTACAGAAGTTCGTCAATTTGTTAAATACGTGGTGAGGATAATCAAAATGTTTAATGCACAACAGTATTAGCTGCATTCCTAAAATCACATAACGTATCATTTCTCAGGTTCCAAAATTCCTGACTCTCTGGACCATTTCGTAAAATATCTATATGTGTAAAAGTATCGAACGATAACAAAACTCTTGTAAACAAAATATAACAAAAGTGAGTTACTATTTCATAAACTGCAGGTTATATACACAGACATGGCCTAGGCTGTTACAAATGAGCAAGCTATTTTATAAACAAATTGCCTACTTGTCGTATGTTTTCACTTGACAACAACCAAAATCAAGACATTATTATAATATGAAAATGAATAATAAACCATTTGAAAAAAACACAAGACATTGTTCAGAACAATAGCAATCTATTATAAAAGTTGAGGTCGAAAATTACAACTAATATAGTACTAAAACTAGTAGGCGCAAACAAGAAGGACATGAAAAACTTAAACTCATTATCTTAGGCATTTTTAAGACACAAAACCTTTATACACATACAAATGCTATGTATTTCACTCAAATTTAATCAGTGACCAGTTGTTCCATTATATATCAGTTTTATTTCACAGACGAGCGTTTACCAAATAAATTATAAAAAAATTGTTTAATAAGATCTCTTTTTAAGTCATGGAATGTTCTAGTAAGAAATAAAATTTGTCCTCAAATTTGTTACAAAATAGACATTTTCTTTAATTTCTTGGTATTTTATTATGTTTATATCATCTGCCTGTTTCGATTTGAAATCTCCGATCTTTGGGATGATTATCTTAATTCTAAAATATTTGTTTGGGTTTAAACGGCGCACCAACACGTACAGGTCATATCGCGCCGAAAGCAATTGATGATACTATTAATTTAATCGATATAGTCCGGCCAACACCAAGTATGAACTTGCACGAAAGGATGAAGAAAATTTTATTCAATTAAGTGGTAGACATAGTCTTACTGATTCCTAATTCGATTGATGCAACTTTGTCATCCTTGGGCAACTCCCAAAATCCAAACTGGCGACAAGATGGCGGCTAGAGGATAAATTATACATGCAAAATGTATTTTTACACATAATGTTCTTAAAATGAAGGACAAAAGTGATTTCAACACCTGCATATCCAGTTGGTTGAATTTTGTTATTTATATATAAATCTTTAAATTCAAAATGGCGGTCAAATTGGCCTCAAAATTGCGGATAAAGGCTATTAGCGCAGTATATAAACAGCAAACTGGCAGAAAGAGACTGAGTGGTGTAGAAATTTATTTACTTATAGAATAGTTCAGGAATTTAAAAAAAAGATTATTGATGTCACTAAGTTATAAGTTATTATAAAGAATTATAAATTCTAAATGCCGGCTAACATGGCGGATATGATCTAATAGTTTAGTATAAAATATTACATGCATGGACGAAAACAAACACGTGTGGGTTTAAGTTTCAATGATTTTTTTCTGAATCTGTTTTAAAAATCTTAAGTTTGTAAAACTAGTTAATCCCACCTGATTATCTATAAGCAACCCAAGATTCAAGATGGAGTTCAAGATAACGGTTACGAAAGAAATTCAACCTATTCTAATTTTTTGATTTTTTGATAATGTAATGTGAATAATGCAATGTTTTCATAACATAAAAAATTAAATGTCTTCATAACGGCCTGTTATTTGGCTGAAGACAGTCAAATTAGCCTTCAACCTGCGGCCTCAGGCTATGACTGTCTTCAGCCAAATAACAGGCCATTAAAAAAACATTTAATTCATCATCGTCACAGACAGGGTCCCTATTAAAAACATTCAGATTGTACCAACATTCAAAATGGCGGCTTTTTGTGGAAGAAAGATTACGGCCTTCATGAGAAAAGGATTCATGAGGTATTTATTCAAGGCAGTATGTTTCCATAATGGCCGAGTATTTGGTTATCATTCCGTAGTGAACGCCATATCAGCCCTGAAATTAAAGTTCAATATCATACAGTTAATAAATAATGTTACCTATTTACTGGATATAATGAAATGGAAATTTGATTAATAATTGGAATGGACAAACTAATTTAATTTCCAAAATGTAAGTCATTTAAATTAAAAAACCGGGAAAATAAAATGGGGTTTATATACAGTTTACAGTAGACAATTAAATATAGGATCACTGGGAAGTGCTATTATTTGGTTAAAGATTGCAAAATGTGTGCATATTTGAAAAGCTTATAATCCGTTTAGATGAAATTTTTTGATGCAGTAAAATAAGTGAAACATATAAATAGCAAAAAAGCATGTGCCAAAAATGGGGGATAAACTAATTGACTGAGCTCTATTATTATCATTACACAAACAATGATACAGTCTGACTTTACTAAACTAGACTAAATTAGAATATGTACTTAAATGTTTATGTTTGTTTCAGTCTAATATTACATAACGATAGCACAATTTCTCTGGTCGTTTTTGTATGGTGATAGCAACATGTTCAAGTGACGACACAAATTACTGTTTACAAAGTATTTTGTACTCAACACCATAAGCACATTACATGCAGTGGTAAACTTAACATATTCATGATTGATATCTTTAGAAAGTATCCAAGTGGGTACTAGCTTATGGCCAAAAGATATCATAACTGTCTTCACTTTTGATGTAGGATAGTTGAACCAGCTTTAAAAGCATATTTTATACCAATGCTACTAGTGCACTCTCTTTAAATTGTCAATAACTGACTGACTTGTAACATTACATTTTGGACGAATGTCAGTGTAACCCATTGTTATAGTGTCACTCGTACAAGAAAGATATTTCAAAATGAGTATCAACACAACAATGTCGTCTGATATTTTTGGTGCTCAGAAAATTGCAGCAACAATGATCATTTGTTGTACAATTTTGTTGACTATGCTTCTAGTCTTAAAGGTTAATGCGGTTAAACATAATTTTATATGTATTGTTACCGATTAAATGAAGAATCACCATATCTTGCAATACATCGTCAATAATGTTTGGATTTGAACATATTTGAATATTACGTACGAGATCGACATGTTGTCTTAGCGTACCGTCCTTTGGAAAAGTCCTTGCAGTTGAGAGTGAATAATACTCCAAATGTGTTTAGATATCAGGCCTGTTTATAAACTTTTGACACTGATGCATCAGACCTTTTATGTGTTCTTTCAAGATATTTAGACTTCAGTGATACAAAACATTCCTAAATTTTCTACTTGGCCATGTTTTGTAGTTAGGGACTTTAGTCAGTTATCTTTCCCTGATAAAATCTGAAGCAATCCAATTGGTTATTGGAATACTCGGATTTTATCATTGAAGTGCTATGTAAGGATAACAAAATATTTCATCTAATATCTTTCTTGTTAATGAAGATATTTAAAGAAGAGATGAAATTTAGATCATTCTTTACCCTAGAAATACATAGCTTGAATTACAAACAATTTAAATGATTTACAAAAAAGTTTAAGAGATTAATTTTGGCAAATTGACATTGAAAAGTAAGGGTAAAATCCGAGTGATGCAACTAATTGGACCTACCCATTTGAAGAGTATACTTGGGAAATGACTGACTAGGTCCCATATTCATGAATCCCTTAAAACCACCTACTTGCACAGGGTAACACTATTTGCTAAATCATGAGCTAGACACTGGGTTCAAACAGCAGTGTATACGCTTATATAATTGGCATCTATGCAACGTAATTTCTATCTATCCTTGTAAATAAAAACTAGTTATATAACAAACTTTTGATGGAAATGTGCTTTTGATATTTCTTCTTTTTGATCGATGGATGGAGTCGTTTACAATAAAAACAAAGAACACTAATGATTCAGTTGTGATATCTGATGTTAAGATCAAACTTGAAATCCTATTGAAATATCTCTATTTTTACTATCAAAATGTGTTACAATTTCAACAGAATTTTTATCGATTGCTTTGGCATCAATATAGTCTTAGAGTACCTTGAATAGAACATGCACACAATTCTTTCAATAACATTTGTCTTTTTCTTTGTTTATAACCTTCTTTTAGTACATATTGATTATTATTAAAGTGGCAAACATACATGGAAATGTAGTCGTTATTTTAAGGATATGAAATTATCGTATCACAACCTATGTTGTTCAATAAATAAAATATTTTCAGAAAGTGTCTCTAAATTGCCATCTTAGAAACAATTTGCTTCTAGTTCTCGAGTCAACTGGCAAGCTAGTATCAATGATTCAATATTAGCAAGACCAAGAGATGTAAAAAACCTAAACATGTTGATGTATTTTGTAAATAACGTTCGGCCATCTTCACACAAATAAGAACATGTAATTTAACCATAATCTGGGGGTATTTAGCATTGAAATAATTAAAAAAAATCTACGACCTAATTCACATACACGTAAAAATATTCTTGAAGGTAAGTTTGTCTCCGAGCAAAGTCTTTGAAAAATGTAAATGAGAGCGTTCATACACTTCTACATTCGCAACCCCCATATGTCTGATCCGTAATTTAGTATAGGTATTATTACTATTGATTTGTCAAATAATGAATTTATATGACCAATGGTCAGTCTTCATGACAAACATTTTTGCGTGAAGCATAATACATGTATATCCTTAAATTGAATAAACAGTATAACAATTCAAATAGCTTTCATTGAATATGGAAGATGGTGGCTGTGATAAGTAGGTGGACTGTCGGACCATTCGCATTCTTAAAGTCACTGCTGATGGTTAGATTTGGGATCTTGATCAAGTAAGTCTTCTATTAAAATATAGCCTTATTAGCTTGACCGTTAAGCCTCTTGAATGTTTTATTAAATTTACCCAAATTTGAGAATGAGATACCTAGGAATGTAAAACAATTGACTATTTCTAATTATCGTAAATGAAACTTAGATAACGTCTTATCATACTCCCTTTTTAAATAGCATTAGTCTTTTAGTACATTTACAATAAGTTTCTATCGATCGCTATAATCCTTTAATACATTTAGGCCTTATTGTAAACTTCTAATTTTCTGCGAACAAAACAATATTAACAGCATATAATAAAAGCATTTTTAAAGAATCAGTACAAAAACCGTTGAAGCCATTAATCTTCAAATGTTCCTTGTTATGTGAAAATGAACTTTCATACGGTACGTATAACAGGTTGAATTTTCCTTCTAGCTTGTTCACAGACTGTTAATATACAAAATCTGAGTGTTGTGTTTAGCTTGTTATGAAGTGCAAATTAGTATAATCAAATTAAATGTTATCTAAACCATACTTCAAATAACCCCTAGAGCCTTGGATTATAATCCAACTTTGCACCTTGCAATCATGGATTTTCGTGGCATCCGGCCTGATTCCTCATCGACCATTTGGCTGCCATTCTACCAACAATTCATTATCACTCATTCCCTATCTTATAATGCTTAGTTTTATATTAGTCTTCAGTGTATGTTTTTTGTATTTTATCATCTCTTAATCTTTTTTATTTTTCATATTTTTCATATTTCCTAATTATGCATATGATTCTGAAGCGCTTATGAATATATATTCAGTATGAAAAGAGCGCTATACAAATGCAGTATATAATAATAAAAAAGATTATTATCTTTATACTGTTAAGTATGAAATGAATATAGCAATAGGTATTGATAAACAATTTGACAAGAGCGATATACAAATGTGGTATATAATAGAACATACGCAACAGAGCATACATTTATTCACAAAAACTGTACAATTTTAAATGTTAAACAATAATAAACATACAATTATTTCATCACTATCAATACGATTATAACACGAATAAATTACTATTACAACAATACAATGACACGGGCGAACAAGATTATACAATGACAATTACAAAATCAGAGACACTGCCTAATAACACTAAATGTAAATCAAACGACAGAAAACATAATGACTGTTTAAAAAAGATTATAAATAATCAAGATATACGATACACTGATTTGTTATACAATATAATATTTTGGCATCAATTTGGAGATTATTGACCTAGTTATAATCATAGAAAGAATTAAAGACAAAATGATAATACACATCAAGCATTGATGTAATACAATAGCAACAAAACATGACTCTTATACATGTAGTATGTGACTTTGTATTATAATAACATTTACTTATACTAATTAATTTGCGTTAATATATCATTTTGAATTATAAAAAAAGTTTCTTCTACATATTTCGCAAGAGAAAATAATTCTGATTTATCATTACCTTTTAAAATAAAGATGAATTTAAAACAAAATACTCGGCTTGATTCTAAAACATGCTATATGCAAAACTTTACAAATTTGAGATACTTGCAAATAAAATGAAACTCGTTTCCGATGTCAATTAAATTACAAATTTGACAAAATCGCTAATTGATTTCGGCTATAGCGTTTGAGCATCGGTCAATTTGTTATTTCAAATAATGACCAGAAATACGCTTAATAATTATTTCATAAGGGAAAATCTTTGGGAAAAACTTATAAAATTTGGTCTAAGGGGTAAAATCTTGAATATAGTTAAGTCAATATATGAAAATATAAAATCTAGAGTTAAGTATTGTAATCAATCAAGTGAAAATTATGATTGTTTTCTAGGTGTAAGACAAGGTGAATGTTTATCACCATTTTTATGATATAGAAAAACATTTATATTGAAAAAGGTTTACCAGGTATTGATTTAGACATGTTTAAAGTATTTTTAATCCTTTATGCTGACGACATTTTTTTATTTGCTAAAAGTAGTATTGAACTGCAATCTTGTTTAGATAGTTTATTTGCTTATAGTCAGCGTTGGAAGTTAGTTGTTAATACGGCCAAGACAAAAATCATGATTTTTAGAGAGGTTGGAAGAAACCCAAATAACCTCAAGTTTTTATATAATGGTAAAAATATTGAAATTGTGAATAAATTTAACTATCTTGGTGTGGTTTTTTCTACGGGTAGTTCATTTTCAAATGCACAAGATACACTTTCCGGACAGGCACTCAAGGCAACTTTTAAACTTAACAAGTGTCTTTTTAGATTTACTGATATCTCTATTAAACAAAGACTTGATTTATTTGACAAATTGATATCTCCCATTTTAAATTATGCTAGCGAAGTTTGGGGGTTCGTACATTGGAAATAGTATCGAAAGAGTACATTTACAATTTTGTAAGAATATTTTGAGCGTTAAGCGGAGTACGCAAAATGATTTTATATACGGAGAATTAGGTCGAGTCAATTTTAAATGTATGCGACATTATAATATAATTAAATATTGGGTTAAACTCTTACATACTAATGAAAATAAATGTAATAAGAAAGTTTATCTAACCCTTAAATCAGATAGTGAAAAACACCCGACTAAGGTTAATTGGTGCACCTTATTGATCCAATAATTAGGAAATTTAGGTTTTTATGAAGTCTGGCTTTTCAAGAAGTAGGAAATGTTAAATTATTTTTTAAAATGTTAAAATAAGACTTAATGATCTTTTTATTCAAGGATGGAATGGCAGAATACATGAGTCCAGTAGGGCCTCATTTTATAAACATATTGCTAATTTTAGTTTTCAATAATATTTAAATACTTGTCATATTACTAAATTTAGGTACTTTTTAACAAGATTACGTGTTTCTATCCATAGATTATACATTGAAAGTGGAAGATGGGCAAGGCCAAATCCTACACCTTTGTCTGAAGAAAATGTAATGTTGTAGAAGATGAATACCACTTTGTTTTAGAATGTAGCCTATATAAGAATCTTAGAAATATGTATATACAACGCTATTACAGAGTAAGACCTAGCATGTATGAATTAATAGAACTTTTTAAATCTGAGAATCCAGTTACTTTTAGAAAATTGAGTACTTATATTTACAAAGCATTTGAATACAGGTTATTAAATAATGATGAATAAACTTGTAAACTTGTTTATCCTAGAAATTCAATATGTTGAATCATGCCTGCAATATGTCTAGCTACAGGTTTCTTAAAGTGCTGAATTCAAATATGAAGTAAAAAACTTAATTTAAAAAAACCACTATGGGGAGAAATTCAAAATGGCTGCCAATTTAAACCCATTTTGAGCATATTAGGGTAATTATTTATCCTGGACATTCAAATCATACATGCAATATATCCAGAAACAGGTTTGTAAAGGTGATGCATTCAAAAAGGAAGTTAAAAACTTAATTCAAGGAACCAATATGGCAAGAAATTCAAATGGCTACCAAATTTAACCCAGTTTGTTTGACCATATTCGTGTTAATATTTATCTTAGGCATTCAATGTGTTGAATCATGCTAACATTATGTCAATTTATAAGTTTGTTGAGGTAATATTATTCACTTATGAAGTCATAACTAATTTAAACAACCCAATATGGACAAAATTCAAAATGGCCACCAAAATAACACATTTTCAATGTATACTGTAATCAATGCTATAGCAAAGATCCAGTTAAAATAAAGATATTATTGGATAGAGGGATTTTTGGTTCAAACCCACAAGAGTCAAAACCAATTTCCTTGCACAAAAATAAACTTGCAATTGTTCAATTCATGCAGGGATGAATCATTTGCCAATTGGTGTCTTTATTTTATGTATTTTATTAGTCCAATAGTGTAATGTTAAATTAAACATCATCAGGCAACTCACATATATATAAATATAAATATACTAGTAGTCAAATGACCAGGGGAAATAGCTGCAAATTTGGTAAAAATATGTAATCTTAAAGGTTTTGTGTCTAAGTTTGTGTAGAATTGTATCTGTAGAAAATGTACCAAATGTTTTTTGCTCATCCTCAGTTATGGAGAAAACATTCTATATCTGTTTGTATTTATAAGTTTATGTCTTTCTATATAAATTCTCATTAGTTACAAAAAAATTGAAATGTGAGCTAATAGGTTTCCTGTATGTTTTAGAATTCATGAGAGATTCAAATGTTTAATCAATTAACAAATTGCATTTTGCTTGGTTTGGCTGTGATTGTATCAACCACCTCTCAAAAAAATTGCCTCTTTCAATTATTGTTTTCTTTACTTTCTTTTACTCGGTTGTCACAATCTTGCATTTGTTTCAACCGTGCACAGTTGGCCAAATAAATTAGCACCATCATCTCAATCATTAATTTTTACGGCTAGTTAAAAGAAATGCATGTGTATAAACAAATTAATAGAGATATCACCAAAATTGCAAATCAGAATTAAAGGAAATGACACAATTGCTATTATGATATTTGAAAATTGGAGAATTCAATTCTTTGAATCTCTGAAAGCAATTGTTGATCCATTTACTTTTTGTGAAGATTTTGATACATACCTAAGCCAAACTTAATAAAAATAGACACAAAGAAAGTTAATGAATCGCATCTAGAAATCTGATAAGCTATTAAGTCATTCTTTACCGAGAAATTGCTTTATCATATTTTCAGAATTAAGATAACACGTACGCACAGTCTTGTTAAAAAAGTTGCAATCTATATTGTAGCTTAGTATAGCATACAACCATTACCCATGACGATCCTTTAGTAACTAATATCTATAAAATTTCCTGGGAATTTTAACTCTAATTTGCAACCTAAGAGCGAAGACTTTTTCTATGCAAATATGCATCAATATCTTAATGACGTAAAGCAATTAAAGACACATTTTTCAATCACGACATCATATTATGTGCCGCTAGTGAGGTTGGAACCAATAACCTCTCAGACCTTAAGCTCTAATCATACCTCTAGAGCTCTACCTCAGCTATATAATGTTATATAATATATTAACACACATATAATCAAGTGTCATAACTTTAGTCTTCTTTTAAGATTTTATTAACAAAAGTTAATTCATAAATTGCGTAATATGTCTAAAGTGTGCCGTTTATAACTGAAATATGATTTATTTTGGCGGCCATTTTGAATTTTCGGCCATATTTGCTTGTTTAATTTAGTTTTTGGGTTATATTTGAACTCAGCACCATACAACACCTTTAAATTGATATATTGCAGACATGATTCAACATATTCAATGCCCAGTAAATATCAATCTGATTAAAACCCGATCTAAAATTTTACCGCTCGCATACTCGCTAATTTAGATCTGGCCTTTTCCAAACGAAGGTCACGTTCAGGTGACCTTTTCTATCATAATATTCATGACGAAATTGTAATGATACGTAACTTGTTAACATTGTCTACGTCACGCAATTTGAAATGAGCCACCCAATCGCAGACTGTGAATAATACCGCTGTTGAATTTGCATGCAAACCTTGGTCTAAAATAGAAATTACGAAATCAAAATGTGATTAATAGTGTTTTCGTCTAGATGAAAGCTACACATTGATTGGTCGACACAAAGTTCATCTCGACGTGACCTTGCATTGACTAAGTAGATATCCAGTACGACAACGCGAGTAGAACAGGATCTCTGTTTACGGAGATTGAGTAAATATAATACCCAAATATGTCCAAAATTTGGGTCATTTTGTCAGCCATTTTGAATTTTTATTTTGACTTCATATTTGAACTCAGCAGCCTATCAAACCTATACTATGAGATATTGAAAGCCTATTAAAATTGATTTATAACAGCTAGATATAAAAAAATGTTATTTTTGTGCAAAATGGGCGTGTCCTACTTTCAAGGGGGGGGGGGTTAATGGGGTCACACAAATGTTTTTGTTGTTAATTCTATTATCATATTGATGGCACCATATTTTAAGCAAGGTCTCACATGGCTATCTTTAAGAAATGAAATTAACAACCCCCCTAATAGTAGTATTGTTATAAATCATATGTAACATATTTGAAGACTGAAATGATTAATTTTGTTTTACATTTGTAAAAATATGTGGTTTTTGTGAAATATTAGATTTCGAAGCACAACTGTAGAAGTAAAAACTTCATTAAATCTCAAATTTCACAAACCCTACATATTCTTTAAGTTATGTTTCGAATTTTTTTTTAATTCTTATCATATCTGTTTACAAACAACCTTCTAGGATTGGATGATATTTACATATTTCTAAGTTCGGTGCTCCTTTTACGCATCGATGCTACAAGTTTGCAAAGAAATCTAGCCGGAAGACCAGAAAACCCATTCAGGTTAATGGGGGTCACACACACTATTGAAAAAAATGTTTCATTTAAAACTGACTCAACGCTATCATTTGTAACTTGCAAATCCTCAATGTCAATTTTCAACACATTACTGTACCGACAGAACTGGCTCAAATTTCACAATTCTTGAGTGAGCAATAACAAACAAAAAAGATAATTATGGTTTTTGTAGACCGGACAAGACTTTTGTCCATTAGTATATTTTTACTATACACGTGTGTTTAAGAGTATGCATCATGTTACACTGCCGGTAATCACGTGATTTTGTTATGATCAGCTGTACTATTAAATGGCGGCCAGACTCGTCACCTCAGGTAGGTTTTTTACATTTTTTAAGTAGAAAACCACGGAATCTTGTTATTTCATTACGTGCAGAGTACCCTCCATTGCAAGCGATTTATGACAATACAAAAATGTTTTTCCTACGTCCATAAATAAAAAAGTTATTGAGCGAATTATTTTGAAATCTTACGTACTTGTTGTGATCGGCTGTACTATATATATCTGTTTTTGCCTTTTTGTACTGAATGAAGCCATTTGCCACAAGAATTTACCCACCAGGAAACTCAAAACATTATTCTATGATACATGTGTCATCTTTTCTGTCAAAGGTCAGGGTGTAAATGTGAATTTTGACGGAAAACAAAAAATGATAAGCTGTACTATTTGATTTTCAATGATAAGCTGTACTCTTAGATTCCTGAACTAACCGACAATGATGTTACACGTATCTTACTACGTTAAATGTCGAATTCCTCGGTTGTAAATTTCAATTTTTGGTACGGATAAATGAAAGTAAACTATAATGTTAAGTTTGGTTAAATGTCACCGTCAAATTACGTCATTTTATGAACTTACAAAAGTATAGTTAACGACTTTACTTACTGAAATACGATCATAGATAATCATTATCTGATGACTTAAGTTTTTATGCAGAAGACGTTGTGTATATTCTCGAGTACCATTGCATGTCTCTGTCTAAATATCTATTTAGTGTCATTGAGTGAGACAAGTAGTGATTTGTTTCTCGCTTTCTGTTTTGTGTATTGATATATTCATCTTATTGGTCATTGTAATACGTTTTATTCGTTCCAGAATTATGGACACTGGTAAAGTTTTTAGATACTGCGGAAAGTTCTTCAAACCACAAGGAAGTCTAAGTATCCACGAGAGAGGACACATTGGAAAGGCTTCGTATAATTGCTGAGGAAGTTTTTCATTTTCTTTTGTACAGTATGCATCGGTAAATGTTTAATTATTTGTAATTATTCGTGTGGTAAATAATGAGATGTTGCATTTCAATTAAATTGGTATCGAGAATTCCATTAAAAACGATAGACCAGTTTTATGTTACATTTTCGTTTTTTTAAACACACTGTTACATAGTTATTTTGTCTTGGAATCGTTTAATCAATGTTAACCAAACATTCATATTATTCCTAAGCATGAAAAGATAATGGAATGCACATTTTAATGTTAAATAATTTAAAAAGTCATAAATTATAAATGTAGCTATTGTTTCAAGACATGTTTATGTCTCAATTGTAGAACAATTATTGATAAATGCAGTTTCCCCGCCTAACATGCAAATTCTGAATTGAGGAAGAAGACCTTTCAGTCCTTTTAAACCGTTCTGTACGAATAAAACTATTGATATCGACCAACTTATAAAAATGTTTCAAATAAAGAGTCTGTTCTTGTACTAGGTGCATTAACACGAGTCGTTTCAGCCAACTAGTTATTTTTCAATACGATAGCGGTTTCATTTGACATCATTCTGAAACTGGTCTGTACCGGGCACTGTTTCCTGAGGTGGACTTTATGACAAAAACTCAAGGAGTACATAATGTTTCCCATCTTAAACACCAGTTTTCTTTCACTTGAAAGCAATTTTTTATACACTGTTAAATATATAAAAGTTGTTTTTTTTCTATTATTTATCGTTGTAGTGGCAATAAGCATGGTGATGAAAAACGGTATGTGTGCGACAACTGTGGAGAAAAGTTTGCGATTAAAGCTAGCCTTACCGACGATACGAAAGAAATACATGGGAATAATACACGTGTGAAACGTGTAAACAACTGTTTACTAGAAGAGGACATTTGGTTGAGCATCAGAAAGCAGTACACGTGGGCAAGAAATCTCACTCTTGTGGAAAATGGTCTAGTAATCTAGTTTCTTTTTGTCTTTTCTTATTGCTCACCTGAGAACTTTTATCACAATACGTCTATCGATTGTCCGTTGTCATCATTTGTTAGTGACCACTGTAACACCTTCATTATTTGTCCGGCTCAGATCAGCTAGTCTTAGTAAAAATTGTAATTCTCTTTTTACTCCATTTGATTGGTTATATAGTCTGATTCACGTCTTCGGTGATACATTATAATGCAAATTGTGAAATCATTCAAAGCGCATTAACATAATAGCTCTAACTATGCTGTAACTTGAACAATTTACTTTGCAAGTTACCTGATATGGTTATTTCTTATGTCCAGAAACAATTGTGCAATGTTTTGCAAATGCTCCGAAAATAGTTTTCTCACATTCGATTTGTCAAGTTATTTCCGATCAGCAGTTTAGCATAATGCCACACTGTGTTCATTGGCATTGTGTTTACCTCCAATTGAGGTTTAGTTGTTTTGTCGATGATGTGTATTTGAAATGCAAAAAGCAACATGTTTATTTTTTCAATAAGTGAAAACAACACTCTATATTTTCGTCCTGTATTAACGTTTTGACTACAAGGCCTTATCAAACAAAGATTGAATTAATGCAGCTAAATTGTACTTTATTACTTCTTGTTACGCTTTCAAGACACGTATTGTTATTTGACTTCATATAACACTCAGTTTCATATAAGAGTAACAAGACGTATTATGAAGTTGCATTTACCAATTTTCTGTTGAATGTAGACATTGCAGTCAAAACATAAATAAGATGAGAATTACAGAATGTTCAATATTTCGTGTTTATCTGGATACAAAGTTGAAATACTCAAGAGTATCCATATTAATGATTGTAGATTTTAATGATTTGTAAGTTTTTGTGATATTATTGCTTTCTTTAAAATTAAATTACGGTATAATGGCATTGATTCTGTGGTAAGTTTTACATGATTACACTAGTTTTGAAACATATTTATGTTGTTTTATTCATTTCTGAAATGATATTGTGTCACAAACTTAACAAAATGAATATCATTAAAATGATAAGTGACGTGCAATTATAGTATACCACTGAACAAAAGTTCTAACCGATCACTTTTCAAATTTTGACTATTTCATAACTGGCCAATGGATCCTTTTTAAATTTTGCTGAGGTGATTTTTGAGTAATTTTCTACCGATTTGTGGGAAAAATATAATTTGATACGATCTGATGCACTCGATCGGCACACATAGTGTGGTTTACTCATTTGGTCACGAAATATTCGTGTACAGAATGGTGAGTAAATAAATTTCACTTTGCATGAATCCTTGTTAACTTTATAAATGAAAAAACATAAAACATTGCACGAATGTCGATCCTGTCGGCGAGTTGTAACCTATGTTCTTGGTCTTCGACGTCAGTTAGAAACGATTCCCGTCCCTTGCGACATCGTCCAAAGTCGCGATGGTCGAAAAGACCGGATTAAAGTGTCATGCAACTTGAAATAGGGATGAACACATTAAGAGTAATAAAATTATAGCATTTTTTCTATTTTAACAATACTTTTCGATATTTTTTTAAAGATGTTTCCATGAACAGCCACTCACCTGTTTGATAGAGGCTCCGGTATTCAACATTCCATTGGCTACGCCACGATCCTGCATCGGCATTTGTGCAATGTTCAATGTTTTTTCACTTATAAAGTTAACAAGGATTCATGCAAAGTGAAATTTAATACTCACCACTCTCTGTCACGAACATTTCTAGTCAAAATGTGTAAACCACACCCTGTGTGCCGATCGAGTGCATTGGACCGTATGAAATTCATTTCCCCATAAATCGGTAGAAAATGACACAAAAATCACCTCTGCAAAATTTGATAAGGATCCATCAGTCCGTTATAAAATAATCAAAATTTGAAAAGTGATCGGTTAGAACTTTTGTTCAGTGTATTTGTCCAACTTTCTGATACTTGATAATTACAAAAAAGTAGCGCAGAAATATTCACATACCAACAGTGATTCGTTGTTCACATACACAATGGTTCAAAAAAGAGGTTTACTGCCTTTAATTGAACACTCATCTTGCATTGCAAGGCATGTGAAACTGAAAGGTAACCTCTAGTTTCATTTAAACTGCACCGATAAATGGCGTTCTGACAATGATTGGTTCGATTAGAAAGAATAGTTGTTAATGGCTTTTTTAAACAAGATTATCTTGGTAAGTATATTCTTGGATCCTTTCATTACATATAATAAACAAAATCATAATCGATCATGAAGTTTTAAAATAATGTTTGGCTTATTGTTTTATAAAAATGAAAAGAAACTTGAGATGAGTCTAAAGCAATGTAATAAGCTTTTGAAAATTGGCCTTTATTAAATAAATCAATTAGACAAACAGTAGCTTAAAACTAAGTGACTATTTACGAATGTGTTTAATGTATGTGTTTGATATGTACAAAATGTACGCTGAACGAAAGTTCTAACCGGTCACTTTTCAAATTTTGATTATTTAATAACGTCCCAATGGATCCTTATTAAATTTTGCAGAGGTGATTTTTGTGCCACTTTCAACCGATTTGTGGCAAAAGAAATTGATACGGTCCGATGCACTAGATCGGGACACAGGGTGTGATTTACACATTTTGGCACGAAATGTTCGTGTAGAGAGTGGTAATTATTAATTTTCACTTTGAATGAATCCTTGATAATTTTATAAGTGAAAAAAACAACATCAATAATTGCACAAATGTCGATGCAGGTTCGTGGCGTAGCCAATGGAATGTTGAATGCTGGAGCCTCTATCAAACAGATTAGTAGCTGTTCATGGGAACATCTTTATGGAAATATCGAGAAAGTATTGTTAAAATAGAAAAATGCTACAATTTTATTATTTTCAATGTTTTCATTCCAATTTTAAGTTGCATGACACTTTAATCGGGTTTTTTCGACGATCGCTACTTTGGACGATGTAGCAATGGACCGGAATCGTTCCTATCAGTCGCCGAATACCAAGAACAAAGGTTACAACTCGCCGACATGATCGACATTCGTGCAATCTTTTATGCTTTTTTTCATTTATAAAGTTAACAAGGATTCACCCAAAGTGTAAATTAATATTCACCACTCTCTATACGAACATTCCGTGTGTAAATCACACCCTGTGTGCCGATTGAGTGCATCAGACCGTATCAAAGTATTTCCCCCTACAAAGCGGTAGAAAATGACACAAACATTCCCTCAGCAAAATTCTATAAGGATCCATTGGCCCGTTATAAAATGATCAAAATTTGAAAAGTGATCGGTTAGAACTTTTGTTCAGTGTATATATATACGCATAATAATCTATCAAGACATACAAGTTTCTGGAAAAATGTTTCATCAATTTATTCGTACATGCACAAACACATCCAAAAACATTACATTAAATCAATAATGACTACATAATTTTCGTCTCCATTGGTCATCTCGAGAGAAAATGTAGCAAAAAAAATAAACACATAATTTACACATAATTGGAAAACTAATTGAAATCTATACAAACAATGATTCTGATATCCAATTCTAAACATATTTTCAATGACGTCCCTTGACGATCAGAACTTTAAATTTATCTGTTTATCTATTTATCTGAAGCTAAACAAGTTTCTTATCAATTGTTTCTGAGACCTGCTATATAGATCTACATGTACAGGAAACAATTCAGTAGAAAGAATTGATATCTTGCATGTTACAAGTACAACACTGTCACTGATGTCCACAATGTTTACTCAGATGAACTTATTTCAGACATTATGAAATCGTATATGTCACGGTATGTGTTTGTTTCAGTTCCGTTCTATTTATCTGAGTATCCACATATCAAGTTAGAAAGTTTCAAGTGATGTGGTGTCAAGGAATTCAATCTTAAAACAATACATCTATTAGTGTTTATGTTACTCCACATTTTATCGAACGAGAGCATTTTGGCTTCTTTCCCTCAGGATTTTTCTCAACGGACGGTCGAAGATCTTTTTTGAAGTGCTGTTTAAGATCTCGCAACAGTCTCCATCTTTTCCTTCCCATCCGACGGACACGTTCGATAGAGTCAAACTCGAGGTTCCTGGTAAAGAAACAAAAAAGTATATGGAAAACAACATCTGCAATAACATGTTATACACAAATCTTTTCAAACAGACATAAAGTGCTATTGTAGCCAAAAGGCGGAACAGTGTGCTTAACCCAGTGCGTCTTAGAAGACACTGGTATAATAAAAGAATTTTAAACAGCCAAATTCTGAAGTACTTATTGCCCCCTTAATACGCCAATATATTCTTAAAATAATTGCATGTACAGACGTAATGTACGTAATTATTCGATGTGAATATAAATAGTTAATTCATGTGTGACTGACAATACTGTTTGCAAAAAATACATTGTACAAATCAAATTCCACTTGTTGAAGGGTCTATGTACCTCTTCAGAAAGTGTATTTTGGAAACACAATTGTATTTCTGTAAATACATTGACCCGAAATCACATAAGTCTGGTGAATTTTCGTTTAAACTCATCGAGCTTTATACACACTAAAACTCAAATCAGTAAATTTTTAACTATATTACAACGTCTTCTGCATAAAAACTTAAGTCATCAGATAATGATTATCTCATTCAGTACAAAAAGGCAAAAACAGATATATATAGTA
Organism: Mactra quadrangularis; assembly: GCA_025267735.1. Lineage (NCBI taxonomy): Eukaryota > Metazoa > Mollusca > Bivalvia > Venerida > Mactridae > Mactra > Mactra quadrangularis. The sequence continues at coordinate 14,738,344 of CM046304.1, forward strand.
CAGCCGATCACAACAAGTACGTAAGATTTCAAAATAATTCGCTCAATAACTTTTTTATTTATGGACGTAGGAAAAACATTTTTGTATTGTCATAAATCGCTTGCAATGGAGGGTACTCTGCACGTAATGAAATAACAAGATTCCGTGGTTTTCTAATTAAAAAATGTGAAAAACCTACCTGAGGTGACGAGTCTGTCCGCCATTTAATAGTACAGCTGATCATAACAAAATCACGTGATTACCGGCAGTGTGTTAGTCATGCTTCTAGAATCACGCTTTCTGTTTCATCTCCGCTGGGTTTACGATGAATCATTATTGAGACACTGGAGCATTAGTAATGATTCGTAAGATATAGAGATTTTACTAGATTTTTCCTATAATGACCCATTTACTTCCTTTAGATATGAAATGCTTTATACGAACCAGCTTATTTTTAGAAAATCAGTATTTCATAATAACTGGGATCCCTGTCGTACACATGTAGTTTGTAATGACGTCTTGAATGTATATACATTGATACGGTTTAAGGTTTCATAGACGGGTTGAAAATTATGTTAATGCGCAGAATGTTACATAAATATGGCGCGTTGTCAACAACAAAACATGGATTGTGTGTATCTGCGCGCGCATTTACAATTGTTGAAACCTATTCAAAGTTAATTTCCGTTAATTCATTAAGTTCTTTCTTTTTTTTCAAATTTTCATATGTTGATTAAATGTTTTAACTATGGTGTATGATTTATTTCGTTCATCAAATGAATATAAAATTTAACGAGACAAATGAAACCAGGAAGACATGTTTAACTAAAATGTTTAGATTTATTGATCAGTTAACGGTTAAAATTAATAGCATGGTCATATTTCAATGCTTATGAAATCATAACATAGTGTTGAAGAAGAGGAATAGTAACAGTTATTTGAAAGGGATTTAACTATGCTATGTGTCAAAGATCACATACATATTTATACAGAGTAGACTTCTTGACTTGTGAGTGACTTTTTTGTAATTATTATTCATTAATTATTTAGAGAAACGAACTTATAGGTTAAAGCTTAGTTTTTACCTCAGCTTGTGAACACGAAGAAATCTTATGTGCATTTTCAGTAATTATTAACATAATCAATGCATTTTACACTCGTGTATTGAACAATTAGGGCGATTTTAACATCTCTAAAAAGTTCAATTAGACCAAATCTGGGCTAGTTTTGGCTACATTGGAATTAGTGCTTGCAAGCTGTTCCACACAGAACTGTTTCTAAGTAAGCTGAAGTAAGTTTTTCTGTTGATATTATTATCGTCGGCCCTGTGCCGACAATAATAACAATTATCAAGATTTGAGCATTTTTGTGTCGACACCGGTTGCCTTAAGCCAATCAGAACGATGCATTTGAGGTCACGTGATGAACAAAATGACGTCGAGCAGTCAAAATAGGGGTGCGAGTATGGAATCGTCGTCGCTGTGTATTATCCGGTTACCCGTATGTATTACCAGAAAATGTCATTATCGATATATGAACGCGAACCAGTTTTAAGAAAGTTGTAATATAAAACCAAAAAAACATGAACAACTAATTGTAATAGATTCTGTGTTCATGTCTTGAAAAAAATAGCATTTCTTGAAAAAAGCAAACCTATCTTCCCTACTTCCGAGCGAGTTTATTTCCTCAGATAACCATGGGGCCGCCATTGAACATTAACATCAAAATCTTGATTTTCATTACAAAGAAACGGAAGTCATTTGTTCATTCGTGAAAGACGTGATTTAATCGAATATCTATGTTATCATATTGATTACAGTTGTTTGTAACTTAGGAATTGATCGGATTTTCTTATTAAACCAAATCATTGAAGTTGTTATATATTCAGACAAAAAATGTCTGTTATAACTGAACACGAATTTCGGACAAACGACTAAAACACTTACGGCTTCTTTGTAATCATACAGAGCTCAGAGACATGGCTTAATACCAAGTTTTTTTAATGAAGTGTAATACGAGGGGTATCCCAGTAAATCGTGGACTCTGTTTGTTGCAAAAAAGTACGCGCAACTTTAGCTCCAACTTTTAACTGCCATTTAATGCATGTGTTGTGATGAGTATGCTAACTTTTTTAAGACGGTTCATTAAAAAATAAATGTTTTACTTCAATTTATAAGACACTAGGTATAAAAACGCGGCGCAAGTCAACGTCATACATATATAGGGCGTCAGGTCTATGAAATCATTTTTATTCACTCTCCAAGTTCGCTTTGTTGTGAACAGTGACATTTACAGACAATGTATTTACTTTACAAAGTTGTTTTTGTCTTACTTTTGTGACAAAAATTGTTACATCAGTCTCAAAATATTAGTATGGTCAATGATATAATAGTCTACGGGTTAAGTATCCAACTTAATTTTGAATAACACTTTCAGTAGTTTTTGGTACGATAAATTCAGTGGCTATATTACACTATGAATAATTTCTCTACCATATGTAGTATGGACAAGGTATACTAAATGATTTTTTTCATCTGTCTATGTGTTTGAAAGTGAAGGTGAAGGTCGTCTGAGACCATACACACTTTATTTGCTCTGATGTTTTTGGATGTTTTTTCAAGTTAACAAAGGAGTTTTGTGAATATTTTTGGATGTGCATGTTCATGAACACTTCAGCTAAGTGCATCTTTAATTATATTTTCATTTTTTCAATCATGGGTTTAGTTATTCTTAAAAACAATATTCAAAATTTTGATAATTTTTATCATCAAAAATCACGCCTTTTACCAAATTCAAGTTGTTCATTGAAATATGACCGTGACCAATTATTGGATTTAGGTTTAAATGTTTACAACAATCCTTGTTTATACAAAGTAGATACCGCTACTCTAAGCGTTATTAATTCACTCAAATTAGCTCCTTACCGGTCACAAAGAAAAAATAGATGTGTTGTGAAAAGTTCAGTTAAAACCCCTCAGGGCATTAATAAAAACAACTTAATTTACCCTAAAATATGTAACACTGTAAGTCAGATTAATGAAAATGTAAATTGTTTGACTTTAAACTGTAGATCCGCTGTAAATAAAGATTTTGTAATAGGTCAATATTTGAGGGAAGAAAGAATAGATTTTGCCTTATTAACAGAAACTTGGTTTTCGGATGATAAAAAAACATTTAATCGATACCTCTGATTTAAACCAAAATGGGTACAGATTAACAGTATCCAATAGACAAAATAAAGTCGGAGGGGGGATAGCTATAGCCAGTCGCACTGCAATTGATATTAATAAGATTAAGAGCGGGAGTACAAGGAGCTTTGAATATGGTATATGGAAATTAATTTTTAAGAATATTGCCCTTCATTGTATTGGAATTTACAGACCCCCAGCATTAGCCACTGTTTCTCAGTTTGTAGAAGACTTCAATCAATTTATTGAAGATTTAATTCCTAACTACTCTAACCTGTTAATTATGGGCGACTTCAATTTACATCTTGAAGATAGATCCACGGCTGTGTCTGAATTTCTTAATTGTATCCATTCCTTTGGTTTAGAACAGCATGTAAATTTTAAAACACATATTGGTGGTAATATGTTAAGATCTTGTACTTACTGAAGCAGTAAATGGTATCCATGTTAAGAAATGTGATCAGGGACCTTTTTTATCAGATCATTGTGTAGTTAAGGTACTAATAAATGTTGAAAAAGAAAATATTGTGAGCAAATCTGTAAAATTCCGCAATCTTAAAAAAATCAACCATGAAAATTTTGCTTCTGATTTGAAAGACATTACTATTGAGTGTGAAGATGTTGACTCTTATGTAAATATTTTGGAGTCAAAGCTTCAAAATACTCTTGACAAACATGCTCCATTAGTAGAAAAAAATTAAATTCAAAGAACTCCAAAACCATGGTTTACTGATAATCTTATCTTACTTAAAAGTTCAATGAGAAAACAAGAAAGATTATGGAGAAAATATGGAAAGCCTGAGCAATTAGAAGGTTTCAAGGTTATGCGCAACCGTTATCATAATGAATTAAATGAAGAAAAGGTCAAATCACTAAGTCAAAAAGTTCTTGATGCTAAAGGTGATACAAAACAATTGTATAAATTTGTTGCCGAAATGACTGGAGTAAGATCTGAGAATCCAATGCCAAAAGGCGATTCTGATCACTCCATAGCTGAAAATTTTGCTGATTATTTCTTAAATAAAATTTCAAAAATTAGGGAATCCTTGTCGCAATTTCCAACTTATTCACCGCAACAAAAGGATGTACCTAGTCTTGATCATTTTAATAATTTTACCATAGAAGAGGTCAGAGATCTTATAAGTGACTTGAATACCAAATCGTCTGAGTTAGACATATTGCCAACAAAAGTGCTAAAATGTTATCTAAAAGAATTATTACCTCCTATTACTCATTTAATAAATATATCATTGAAACATGGTGTATTCCCTTCTAAGTGGAAAGAGGCAATTGTTAAGCCTCTTCTTAAGAAGGTGGGTCTGGATCTGGAATATGCTAATTATAGACCAGTTAGCAATTTGTCTTTCTTATCTAAGGTAATAGAAAAGGCTGCCTTAAATAGATTAAATACTCATGTTGATAAGAATAATCTTCTTCCAAAGAATCAGTCTGCATATAGACGTTTTCACTCATGTGAGTCAGTCCTCCTTAGATTGGTTAATGATCTACTGTGTGGTATGGAGAAATTAGAGGTAACTGCATTAATAGCTATTGATTTGAGTGCTGCATTTGACACTGTTGATCATGACATTTTATTAGAAGTACTTAATAATCAATATGGACTACAGAATAGTACACTCCGCTGGATTGATTCATATCTTCGCCCACGGGCATGTCGAGTGAACGTCAATACTAGTTCTTCATCTGTACGTCCCTTAGAGTGCAGTGTTCCACAAGGTAGTTGTTTAGGTCCGTGGCTATATCTAACTTACGCAGGGACCTTATTTGATGTCATACCATCTGATATATCAGTGCATGGTTTTGCTGATGACCACACTGCTAATAAAAGATTCTGTCCTAATAATCAGAATGAAGAAGCAAATGCCATTTCTGATCTTGAAGATTGTGCTCAAACAATAAATTCGTGGATGAATGAAAATAAATTAAAAATGAACAACTCAAAGACGGAGTTTATCATGTTTGGAAGCAGAGCACAGTTGAAAAAATGCTTAACCCAGTCAATCAATATTGCTGGTGAAATTGTAAAATCTGTGAAGACAATTCGCTATTTAGGGGCCTTTCTTGATGAAAACTTAAGCTTTAAAGATCACATCAAAACAAAAAGTAGAACTGCTATGTTCAACTATTTACGTATCAAAAGTATTAGGAAATATTTGGACAAAGAAGCAACAGAAACACTAGTCCTATCTTTGGTCATGTCCCACATTGATTACTGTAATCTAATCTTGTATGGAATCTCAAAATGTGATCTTAACAAATTTCAGCGAATTCAAAACATGTGTGCCAAACTAGTATTAAAGCTAAAAAAATCAGACAGTTCAAAGGATGCTTTGTACTCACTGCACTGGTTACCAGTCAAAGCAAGAATCAACTTTAAAATATGTACTTTCATGTACAACTGTTTTTCTGGATCTGCACCTGCATACCTGACTGAAATTCTTCAAAAGCCTATACAAAGCAGATCTGGTCTTAGATCTGCAAAATCCAAAGACCTCAATTATTTGATACCAATAAATAAGAAAAAAACATTCAGCGACAGAAGCTTTAGTACAGTTGGTCCCATGCTATGGAATAAGCTACCGGATGATATCAAATTATCACCTACTTTGGATGTATTCAAAAAACGATTGAAAACTAATTATTTCTCTACCTTCTATGATCTATTCTAAAACTGACATGGCTTGCTAATGCCTCACCTTACAATTACGGTAAACATACTAAGTGATTGAGTGAGTGCATTGTGACATGGGAATGAGGATTGCCTCGCTCTCTGTCATTAAATACCTTGTTTCATATGACTGCAATGACAACCTAAATAAATTGTCCCTTTAAAGGTGATGTTTCGACACCTTTGGGGATGTATTAAGGGCCCTTTAAAGGTAATGTTTCGACACCTTTGGGGAATTGTCTGGTTATTAGTGGCATTATGTTACACTGTTCAGGACATGTCCGGTTAATAGTAGCATCATGTTATACTGTTCAGGACACCAATTTTCAATGTAAAATAAATAGAAATAAATAAGAAATTAGTGATAAAAATGTAAACTTAGGTGGAATCATGAACTGTGAAGGATGTATGTCCAAAAATATGAATTATAAAGGCTTTTTATTTATTTGTGTTATTGTATATACATATGTTTTTATGGTGGAGGGTTTTTACTTACATGTATTATTATTTTTTATAACATTTTTGTACAACGCCATTGAATATGTAACATAGAAATAGGCGTTTAATCAAATGAATAAGTTTAAGTTTAAGTTTTTGAATTCAAATTTATACCCATCCTTGTTGCGCAAGGTTGATTATGAAACTGAGTTGCAGTCTTGTCCTGACGTCACCTTATCTCGTTGATGTCACATTTTTGCGTTTCAGTTCAAATGCGTATTGCACTTTTGTGAACATATCTTATGATCTGAGATTTGGTGTGATAATATATTGATAATTGATAATTTCTGTGAATGTCTATGTAAAAAAAAATGCAATTAAAAAGTTTAAGTTTAAATTTTGCTGTTAACTTGAACTCAGTATGAACGAATATACAAGTGAAAAAGTGGTTGCGCCCCTTGCACATACCTTGTATTAGTTAAACATTAAAATGACGCCTTTAATGCAAGTTCTCATAGGTCAAATGCCTAATTTGTATAAAAATATGACTAACAAACAGTCTTGTAAATTATGATCATCATGTGACGTAAGGAAAAAAGTTATGGACAAAGTACACGATTTACTGGGACACCACTCGTACGTGCCGTGTTTCTGTAAACATTTCATTCATTTTGTGTAGCATATATAAATTTTCTTTAAAAGAACTTTAACCAAGAAATTTATATTTTCTCTTCTTAACTGTGGTTTAAACTAAAACATGTTCACTCGACCTTCACGATACTTGCCGTCTATTTATAGAAAGCACGCTCGATTAGCATTCGGAACATCCTCGGCCATTCGCTACGAATATTATTCATTCATGAAAGGTAGAGGGTGTTCCGAATGGCTCGATTAGATCATTTTAAACACGGTCTAAACCAATGACGAAGACACTGACACCATAAACAAAGAAGGATTATCAGACTATCACTGGTAACGATCCTTTTATATATTGTACATTTATATAGGTGTTTATATTTAAATTATTCTAACCTAATTGGTTTAATTAGCGATTTTTAAAAGAATTTTAATGCCTCACTTGTAGAGATTACAGGCTTAAGCAGTACTTTCGTGTTATTGCTGTTTATTTATGCGCGTAGAACATGCCCCAGACAGCGCCTGTTCGTTCGATGGCTAAATTCCAGGCATTCTATAAATAGACACGCGACGATATAAAATTCTGACACAAATATTGCTTGAATGCTTTACTAAAAGAGATGTCATACATGGCTAAACGACGATTTCAAGCACTTTTGGAAATGCTAATACTTGTAGCCATTTCAATAATGCTGTGATTCTAACCAACGTTAGAAGCGAAATCAATCTTTGAACCTTCTTATCCTAGTAAAGCAATTGTGGCTAATGCAAATATATGAAACCAATATAATCTTGGTCATTTTATGTCTGTCATCTCGATACTCAACAATTTATTACTGGACAGTATAGGTCCTGTGAAGATCAAAATTTTACAGAACCAAACCAAGTCTGCAGGACCTGAGACATTTTACATATTTTGATAAATTGAAAACTATTAGATAGGGTTAAACTTTTTGCCACACAGTTGGTTCTGTAAACCTGTAGATCCAGACGGGCCTTGTGTTTTGTTACAGGATTTGTCCGTCGGTCCGCTATAATTTCATTAAATTATAAGCAATGAGTATAAACGAACTTCGATTTATAGCAGACAAAAATTGACTGTCAATTCAAAACTTAATCAGGAATAACTGCACAGTTACAAAATGTTTATCTACAAGTAGTGACAGCAAAAATATGTAATTTATAACCCAAGTATGCTATTACATTGTTACAAAAAAGTAATTTTTGTCAGGTCTAAACAAGCGTAATTTTATGAAAATAAAGAAGATTGTAGACTATTGTTAGTTTGTCCTATCGTTGACGTAAGCGCAAATGATAACAGTCAATTAGTTTATTTGGATACAATAAAAACGACAATTAGTGTCTGTATGCTGGTCGCATTCTAGATATACTTGAAGTATATTTTGCCATTTCATACATGTGCAAATAGATTTGATAAAAGTATAATAAATTCAACGAAGGGTTGATGTGGAATTAACTAAGTTATGTGATATACATACAGCTCTGACATCTGCTCTTGTACACTGTAAGTGATGATCTCTTTATAAACTCAATTGTGAAACACTTTCACAATGTTATACTTTAACTTAAAAAATACACGTACATATGATGGCATATCTCTACTACCAGATAACTACACCATTAACGGGTTAATTAAGCAGTTAACTAGATATGTAACATATGGTTGGTAAAATATTACAATAATGCGAGTTGTACGGCACTAACTTGTCTATGTATATAATACTTTTATGATATTTTAGGAATATTTGTGGTCTAATTTTCAAGTTTATCGGTTGAAGACAAAGTGCTTTAAACTATTAATCATGGCGTTTATGACTTATATGGACCTTACAAAGAAGACTGCAAATAAGAATGAAAGACCAAATAAAGGACGAAGAGGAATTACTGGACTGGGTGTTGTTAGAGAATTCAAATGTTTACAGCTTGAACAAATTATATTGATGTATAGATTTCAAGACTTTGATATATTATATCTATATACTGACAGTCATGTTTATTTGTATCAGCAACCATCTCCAGAGGTCACCTATGAGGTGGCCACGCATCGACAGTATGAGTGGCAAAACCTGAATGAGATAAGCGACACAGCGGTAGAAACATGTTCAAAGTTTATACTATATCCAATGAACGGACGCATACTTATGCTTCCGAAAGATGCGGATCACTATAAAACGTTTGAAAAGATTGAGAATGCACTGAACCAGCCTATAGTCATGTTTAGATTCATTGACATGAAATGTTTTACTGAGCTACCTTCCGACTTTGCAATGGCCCCAAAATCAGAAATCCAATGGTTTGACGATATTATTCCATTGGGACAATCATTAGATAGCAGGAAAAGCACAATTAAGAAGGTCAATACAAACCTACCAATTGTTACAATAAAGATATGTGAGAATAATCTCAAAATAGAAATCTGTGATGATAAAGCTAAAATAGAGATATCTAATGAAGAATCGTTTGAAGCATTTCCAGGCTCCATAGTCGAAGAATCTGAGGATCAGGCTGGTAACTCACGATCAGAATTTGTATCTTCTCACACTGGTTCAAAAAAGTGGGTATTTCCCAACACAAACACAGCAAGGTTTTATTTAGAACCACAGTCTGTGAAAGGAAGTTTGTTTTCCATAGTAACCAAAAGTTCCCATCAACCAGCTAGATATCCAGAATATATTGATGAAAGGGCTAGATTTCATACATTTACCACTTGGACCTCAACAAGTATTTCTGCTGAGAGGTTGTGTAAAGCTGGATTCTTTTATACAAGTAAGTTGGTTTTACTTTTTCAGTGTGACTTAAATTCAGGTTTATAAGTCCTTCATCTATTTAACGTCGGCAAGATATAGAGAATATTCGACTTCGGTGTAAGATCGATTTTTATTTCACCGAATGGGCCCAGAACATCTCTTTTCAAGAGTGGAACATCTACGAATGAAAATGTCATTCTCTGAGGCCAAGAGTGACATGAAAATATCTTATTACCAAATCGACGAACATTGTTCGTTCGCTTTCAAATCAAATCACCGTTAAGCATAATAAGAAAGTGTTTTAATTAAATTGAATGGTTAAACACAACAAAATAAAAGCATTGAAACAAATGAAAGGAATAAGTGATTAAGTCACAAACAGTATTAAATGTCGATTACTATTTGACTTGTATGCATTATTTAAGGTATTAATGCTAGTAATAAGTTTAGTGGTTAAATATAAGTAAAATTATATACACATGTATATATGTATTGCAAATTTCTGAAATATTTCAAGACAAATCACCCAATAATACACCAATTGTAACGTCACAAAGCGTCATTTAAAATGCTTTTTCTATCCGAAGTCTTAGCCAAAATATGTTTATTCTCTTTCTGCAGAAGTTATGAACGTTGAACTTGACAATTTTGAATGTAAACCGACTTCCAAACTTACGAAGCTAACCATGTGGCATTTTTCTTTATTTTCTTCCAGAACAGGGAGATTTGGTTCGCTGTTTTCAATGTGGTATTGGTTTTAAAGATTTTAACCGAGGAGACGATCCTGTAGTAGAACATGTACGGTACGCAGGAAAATGTCCATTTCTGTATGAACTTCTGGGAGAACAGCACCTTAATCGAATTAAGGTAATTTTATATAGAGAGTATAGACAATGGTCTAATATTGATTTCCATATTTTGTTGTTGTGTTTGACGCCGTAGCAACACAATGTATAGGTCACATTACAGCGGTCAGCCAACCTTCTCAATGTTCCTGGAACGGCTAAATGAACAAACCACCGAATATAATGCTATTTGAACTCAACGATTGTTTATGTACGTATAAGACAGTCAAGGCTTTCCAGATAAATTTCTAGATTTAGCTGTTGACTTGCTACATAGAGCATCTCAGTATCTCATCATCTATACAAGAATATACCAACACGTGACACATGTTTGTGAAATAATCAATACGATTAAAATACATTAATGAAAATGTATGTAAAAATATCAATAAAAAAACAAAAAGGCCAGACGTGAATATGTGATAAGTTATAGTGTCATATCCTTAGCGGTAAAAGTACCTGAAGTAAAAACTTGCAGAGGTAAAAATGACAGAAATTTTATCTTTACATTAACCTATACATGTATGATTTTATCATTAAAGGAATACTTGCAAGCTTCAGACCCAGAATATTTCAGAACGTCACAATTATCAGGTAACAAGATTAAAATATCTCCAAAAATCAATTGTGTGTACTATTAACAGCATTACTGTAAACAAACTGTTTCTTGTGATCATATTTTCTGTTTTTACTTACTTGTCTGCACTGAATGACATCTTGTTTGATTGTTTTTGTTGGTTTTAACGCCGTAGCAACGCATTCAATATGTCTTATCACGACAGTAAGCCAACCTTCTCATCGTTACTGCAAAGGCTAAATCTCTGGCTTTAGCTGTTAACCAGTTACTAGGCACATACTTCTAACAGTGACCGACAACTGCCCTACATGCATTGAGTTTTGTTTGATAAGCGCAATCGAATATACATGTATAGACTGAATAGATTAGTTCGTAATATAAATGGACTTCGGTTTATTTTGACACAAACACCATCCGAAAAGGAACGGGGAGCTGGTCTAGTGCTAGAAGGTTGCGACATAGCGATGTATAAGTACCTTGAATAACTAAGTACTTAGAATGATGAAATAGCATACAACATATCATCTTGTACTTCACATGCTTTTATTTCAGCAAACAAGAATACTTCCACTGTCAGTTCTGCTATAAAATACCCACAATACCAACCACTAGAAGCAAGAATTTCATCCTACTATAATAATTGGCCGCGAGATAAACCACAAACCCCTAACAAAATGGCGGAAGCTGGACTATTTTATTCTGGTATACTTTACAATTATTCATCAATATAATTATGTCACCAAAAAAGAAAGCACTAAAATAATACGAGAGGTGTTCAACCTATATTTGAACACTTTTTGATGGGATAAAAATCAGTTTCTGACAATAAATATCCACATCGTACTTGAATATGTTACAAGTGGATTGTCTATAATCGATTGACAAATTACCATTAAAATTTGAAACAACATAAGGCTGTTATTAAACATTAATGAAGGGACCGTAGTTTTGACGTTTTGAACAAAGCGAAATCTAAACTAAACGATCACTCTAGAAATTGTTATTCATCTTTATCCCATGAGATTTTACAAACTATTTTCTTTCATAATTTGTTCATGTATATTTCTACTTCTTCGTGTTCTTTGCAGTTCGAAATGTACGTGAAAATGCATTTTATTTGTCTGACAACAACATTATCTAAATGAACGTTGAGCTGGATCAAGTACATGTAATAAATAACATTATTTATAAATGTTTCTGCAACTACTAATTCATTTGATATATGTATATGTTGAGGTTATATGATAAAGACACACATTCCAAAAGTTTTACTTCGAAACCTCTACACAGGCTTTGAATGAGGCTTTTATATTTATGTTATGTGACGTCATATCAAGCAATGAAAGCTAAAGTGAATACTTCTAAACATGGTCATATCCAAGTAACTACAACTAATAAGCAAATCATGTCTATGAAATTAGTGTATGACTATGTTATTTAGCAACTTCAAAAATAAAAAGTGAAAATATAGTGTTTTATACGTTACTAAATTTGACCAAAATGTGACGACTTTCTCTTACTTGTCTTTGAATTACCCTATAAAGGAGCACTTTTTGACCCCTTAAAACATCATTGATTATTGCATTCCTTTCAATAGGTTTTGATAAGGATATGTTTAATTTAATAATTTCAAAATCTATTATGTAGAATCAATGAATGTATGATATATGCTCTCAAACACTGATTTCGGACTAAAGTCTAAAATGACAAAATGCATTTTTTGTTTGTTAAAAGACGTAATTTTGTTTTATCAAATTACACATGCGATTGGGATACAAAAAGGTAATTATAACATTTATAACACATCAAACAGGCCATATCTAAGAGCGAAAAATGTGGTAAGGGTGGTCAAGTAATATGCTATGAATATGTTTGATAAAATAAGTTTAAATAATTTTGTTTCATAGAACATGAATATTTACATATCAATACATATAAAAAGCAATTTTTAGAGGAAACAATCCGGTCATAGGCTTCAGAATCAAAATTCAGATCTGTTCAAATATAAGTTGAACACCTCTCGTAGTGTTTTAAATCAGTCTATGAAATAGGGATATAAAACTGGTTGTCCTAACAAATCCTTTTAAGAGCAAGCATTACATCTTATTTGCATAATTTTGGTTGCCAATAAGAAATTGTTGGTTGCCCGAACCAAAAAGGGGTTGCCCCGGGCAACCAAACAACAACTAATCTCGTCGACCTGTGTTAAATACTTAATTAACTGAATATATCAAATATACACATGACAATATCATTGATTTATTTATAGCAGATCCAGAAATTTACACTTGTCCATTGCGATCAAACATTGTGATGGGCGAATGAAGATTTTGAAATGAATGACCAGATGAATGCTCGTTGTAAATAACCGTCTCTGAATTGCATTGCATATTTCGCGGCAGCCACTGTTAATTGTTCCAAGAAAAATAATAAGTATAAAACATTTTTACTCAACAGCTAGGGAGCTATTTAAGCAAGTGCACTCGATATTAAATTTCGATATAAATTGTTGTTAATGAACAAAAAATAATATGTTTTTGAACATGATCCTATCGTATGTTTATTATTTTTAGGACCTGACGATTGTGTTACATGTTATGCATGTGGAGGAAGTTTGAAGAACTGGGAACCAAACGATGATCCAATGAAAGAGCATTCATATTGGTTCCCGTCTTGCTCTTTTATTCGTCTAACGAACGGAGATGACTCTACTGAAAGCACGAGTTCCTCTGAAAGTCTAAGCACGTCTCCAAGACGTGACACTGAGGTAAAATTTTACTGACATGTAAATCAGAGTAAAATGAATAAAATGGGAATAAGTATTTTGTTCAGATCTTGTATGATATTGATAAAATGGTCGTGTCTGATTGCATAGTTAGATAATCCTTAGCCATTTGCAATGAAGAAGACAACATAAAATTGTATGAAGGCTTATTAGCAGAATAGCAGACAATTTGATTGCAAATGTTGATGTATCACGTCCATCTACTAACAATATTAACACTTCTTCGCCAAACATAATTAATTTGTTTCATTACTACCACTTCTAATGTCCGAGGCATATCTTCTTGTAGAAGATAGCCGTGGTGTTTCGAATGTCATACCATGTTACAGTGTGTTGTCCTTCTCACTTTCCCTGGATAAATATTATTGAATTTAAGCACTTAACCATGGCAGTACAAAACGCTTACATTCATCAATGACTGATTGCTTTCCTACACGAGGCAGTGATAAAAGGGAGAATAACTATTTCATGATTCAAATCTGCAAAGTTATGTAGATTTCGCCCACAAATCGAACAACGAACTCTGAATATAGAGAGACGTAAAGCCACATTACCAACTAGGCTAACCACTAGGCTAACCAAACGCACCGAGACAATCACAATGCGTAGTCTCTCAACTCTCATTTTTCTAGATTTCAGAAAATTCACGCGAAGAGCAAACCTCGTTTTCGCCACCAGTATCAGAACCAATCACTAATGGAATATTGCATACCGGAAGTGATTCATCACGTGACAGAAATAAATTTGAATGTTTACAAATGGGTTATACCATAGAAGATTATGCCGGTGCGATTAGGGAGCTGCGAAGTCGAGGTATATAACTCCTTAAGTTTGCAGACACAACTAGCAACCGTCCTCAAGTCTCACATAGACAAATCAGTCTTAGAGCTGTTTAAGTTCAATACGTTGTCAGTTATATTTCGTTATAAATCATTCAAATTTAAATGGTTAAGTATGTTTGTATGGATTGCGTAAGATAACTTGAACGATTTATTATGTAAATAATGTGTCATGTTGACCTAAATAAAACGAGCTTTAATTATTTATTTATTCTTTCGAATGACGTAACTATCTAAAATACATATTCCAAGACATGTCAAAAGTCGTACACCGAATTCAAACCTCACAAAGATTATGTTACTTTTAAAATGCATGTGCATATGCTTCATATACAGGTATATAGTTAAATATTTGGCTAATGCATAAATGCATTCTATTATTTGTATACTTATCAGGGACACATGAACCCACTGTATCAGAGATAGTAGACGTGATTGAAAGTACAAGAGAAAGCAGATCAGAGGGTAAGTACGCTATTAACAAATTACTCCTCTAATTTAAATACTCACTATAGAATTTCTGTACGTATTTACTATCGATTATCAAGTATTTAAGTCAGCGGAGTTAATAAATGCGCCACTGATAGTTAATTGAAATTTACAATTATCACGTAACAAAATACAATGTACAAGAAATTAAAGCAAAACATGTAACTTCAAATATTGCAAAAAATAGCTGTTAGTGTTTTATGTCTGTTACTTTCATGGCACGTAGGTCAGTTTGCGGAGAAAAGTAACTATTAAAAGGAATTTATCAATAGTTAATTGCATGCAATATGCATAGTCTGTTTTTCCCGAAACGTTTTTTCCAAAAACTTTTGAAGGGCCCTCGGTAGCATATTATCAAAAACCTTACGATGATTTAACAACACATTATAGAATGATATCTACCCAATTCGGATAATACCAATCTCCGTAAACAGAGATCCTGTTCTACTCGCGTTGTCGTACTGGATCTCTACTTAGTCAATGCAAGGTCACGTCGAGATGAACTTTGTGTCGAACAATCAATGCGTAGCTTTCATCTAGACGAAAACACTTTTAATCACATTTTGATTTCGTAATCTCTATTTTTAGACCAAGGTTTGCTAGCTGCTTTAACAGCGGTATTATTCACAGTCTGCGATTGGGTGGCTCATTTCAAATTGCGTGTCGTAGACGATATAAACAAGTTACGTATCATAACAATTTCGTCATGAATATTATGATGAGAAAAGGTCACCTGAACGTGACCTTCGTTTGGAAAAGGCCAGATCTACATTAGCGAGTATGCGAGCGGTAAAATTTTAGATCGGGTTTTAATCAGATTGGGATAATACGGGACCGTGTATATTAAAGCAATACATTTGATTTTAATGTTGACCATATTCTTTCAGACGAGATATTAGCACAGAATAGAAGATTAAGGAGTATGGTGTATTGTATGAATTGTAAGACAGAGGAAGCCAACATTCTATTTCTACCTTGTACACATCATATCTATTGTGTTTCCTGCTCAGATAATGTCACAGCATGTCCGTTATGTCAAAAACATATTACAGAAAAGATGCGTACCTTTATGTCTTAAATGATAAACCGGATATTCAAAGCCAATATTTAAAACATGTGGTGTTCTTGTACTCTTAATATTGGATTCATCCGTTTGTGGGGGAAACAATTCGTTTATGGGGGAAACACATGAGTCCACACTAGTGTGAAGCAGTTTCAATCAAAGTATTCATTCTCGTGAAAACAAAATTAACTGATCAGTGCGTGTGGCTCTTCTTCTTCTGTAATTTTCAATATGATTGCAGCATTGCGAAGATATGAAATTTTCAGGAAATGTGTATTTTATCATATTAAACAGCTGAGCAAAATATAAAATCTTCGTAATTTTGCACTAATATTTTTTTTAAGTCTTTAAAAAAACTCTACTGAAATCCATAGGGACGCAACTTCGAACTGTTTGTACTGGCGTCCATAACAACGGTTTTGTCATTCTATAAATAGAAGGTGAAGTCATCAGTCAGACTGTTTGTGTACAGAATGCGGTTTTGTAACTAAATTTGTGTGTTTACGAGCCTCAGTTTAGAACAAAAGTTTTATACATATACTTTTTTATGTATTTACTATTCATATTCACAACTATAAGGGGAAATCACTAGTAATCAGCATTAGATTCAATTAAATATCTTGGGCTAAAAATAGCTCATCAACCTAAATGCATGAACCAAGATGGCAGCCTCCATGAATATATGCCATCAAAGTAAAATTGCTGTACTTTTTGGAAAAATACGAAGTAAATGGAGGGTACTGGAATCGGAGATTTTATGGAATAGCTGTCTAATATCAAGAGCTTGTTTTAGTCTGTGGAATAAGTCATGAAGCCGACATAAAAGGAGTGAATGACGTCAATACACAAGTTCAATACATGGCAACTTTGAACTCAGATCAACATGAAATTATGATTAAACTGTCTATTTTACGTCTATGCAGATTGGCTGTATGATTGACTAGTCTCTCTGTATATAAAGTAAATGGTGTTTGTCACATCATCTAAGAACAATTGAACAAATGGATCCAGTGAGTGTGCATACTTTGTAACTTGATCAAAATTTAACTTCTACTTTCGGTTTCAAATCAGCAGAGATATAAAATTCCCTGAAATCAGGTAGATAATTTTGAATTACAAACTTGATTGACCTATTTTCATGTACAGTAAATGAAGTTTGTTAAAGGATTTTTAGAACATACATTTGTAAATACACTACAAAAACATGTCAAATTATCAATATAGACTGCATTTTGCCAAAACGTGCATGCTATCAACTCAATTTATACAGCCCAGTTGTACTTTGTACATATATTTGAAGTAGTAAATGATTGAGAAAAACATTTGTTAAGGTATAAAAGAAAGTATACAAAACTATGTTATATGACCACATAGAAAATGTGTTTACAAGTAAAGTGGTATCCTATTGTACATCAATTTTCTAATGTTTTTCGCTTTTTTCAGATTTTTGAATTATATTAAGGTATACTTAAATTCGCCCTTTCTCACTAATAAGGACCAAATGAAATATTTTATTGTCGTAACCCATTAGAAATAATTTGGTCCACGAAAATTTTTATTTTTCAAATGTATGATCTTCGAAGATGTGTTATTTATAAAATACAATACAACACAAAAGGTTATAGGAGTTTTTTCGTCTCAAACTCTTAACAGAATACCGTAATTTTGGTCAAATATGCTTGGTTTAATATTTGGACAAACTGTATTGTGTGTAATTATTCTCAATGATTGATTGTATGAACGTTCATTAAAGATGATGACAGTTTGAAATAAAATGTACAATGGCATTCTCTAAGTTGTGTGTTTTTTGATTAATTAAATATGAAAAGGTATTATTGTCACACTCCGTCACATAGCTGTCTTCTCCGTCACAAAATGTCTTTTCCATAACAGCACTGTTTTTTATATTTTTCTCATTCGTTTATACAAAAGAAACACTAAAACATCATTAAGCAAGAGAACATGTGCACATTAATATTTTCTAGAACAATACCAAGTTAAAGTCTATTCTAATCAGCCTTCACAAGAGTTTAAGTGTGCGATTTTCTCCATGTTGTGAACCACATCTTAAACACTTCTAAAAATCTTGATTATTTTTTGTGTAAAACTCAACTGGTGACACATTTTAAGTTGTTTTCACACATATCATAAATAAATGAACTTTAAAACTTGCCAAAAAATACACATTCCTGCTTTATAGAAAATTTTCTAGTCCGTGACGGAGGAGACAAATTTACTTTTTTGACCTCAAGGTCAAGGTCATTTCTAGTAAATCAGTTGTACCACTGTAGTCCAAACACCAGTCAATTAAATTTCAAACATTTATCTTACTCGCCTTGGTAAAATAAATGAAATATATATAAAAATCTTTTTTTCAATTATCAACAAACCACAATTTGAAATCAGAAAATGGCCCTTAAACCTGTATCAATTTAGCCGATAGTACAGCATCGCTTATCTACCGTGTGTGACGTCATCGTAGACCTATTGATTAAATTGTGTTATAACAGCCAATGGATTGTAATATATACGCGTCTGTCAATTAATCAGTCGCAAAAACATTTGCACCATCGTCGCAGATAGGGACCCTATGAAAACTCTCAGATTGTACCAACATTCAAAATGGTGGCATTTTTGTGGAAGAAAAAAAAATACGGCCTTCATGAGAAAACTCGGCCATTATGAGATTCGGAACCAATCAAAATGCCTGAATCTCATAATAGCCGAGGCATTTATTAAAGGCCGTATTTTTCCATATTGGCCGATTATTTGGTCATAATGCCGTAGTGAACGCCATATCAGCCCTGAATATCTGAAGTCCACTATCATACAGTTTATTAATAATGTTACTTATTTACTGGATTTAATGAAATGAAAATTTGATAGTCTAATATTACATAACGATAGCACAATTTCTCTGGTCGTTTTTGTATGTTGATAACAACATGTTCAAGTGACGACACAAATTACTGTTTACATAGTATTTTGCACTCAACATCCTAAGTACATCACATGCAATAGTAATTTTACATATTAATGCTTATTGTCTTGAGAAAGTATCCAAATGGATACTAGCTTATGGCCAAACAATATCATAACTGTCTTCACTTTTGATGTAGGATAGGTGAACCTACGGTGGCATAGAGGTGACATGGAGATATATTTGAACTTTACGTGGCCACGCAGTAGCTATTACATGCGCACGTAATAGCGTTTACGTGGCCACGTAATAGCTTTCGGCAATTCTCAATACGAAGGTTCATTTGGGAATGTGAATATGTGAAAAATCAACTTCAAATAAAACAGTTTTAAATGATTTGTTCATTATTATGCATGTATCAGGGATGTAAATCTAATTTTCTGGATGCATAACTATCTTATTGCCTGTGCTATGGTCATATAAAGAGGGTAAGGTGTAAACATTTTACTATTCGCTTTTGACATCCGATTTTGTACCCTCATTGCAGACAGTAAAGGCGTACACACAAATATCTTCTTCCGTACAAAATAAAATGGTTTGGTTTTCAACAATTATACATGTCTTTGTCTAAAAATAAAAAAATCGACTACAATGACTTCTTAATTAAGTCATTACATGCCACTGAATTTTAGGCACACTTTTCAATGCTAAGGGTAAACTCAAGACTGTAATCATTGGTCACCATCCAATTGTTTTCTATTATTTGTGGACGTCACAATGATAACCTGCTGTTTCTTATACTTCACTTTGATCATTGCCGATACAAAAAATGTACATATTACCTGTGCTAAGCCGCATACTTAAAAGGCACGTATATGTATAAAGAACAGGTGCAATGGTAACGGAAATTTTATATTGATTATATAAGCCTTTAAACCCTAGTCAAACCCACCAAGTCTTTAACTGAACCAACAAATGCGTTACTTTATAGTTGCATTTTATTTCTAAGTCAAAAAGCTTACACAAATACAACATATTTTTTCATATCATATGTTCTATATACATAATAAAAAAAAATACGACTAGAATAACAAACGCATTAATTATTTGAAAACTTGTATGCTTTTGTTCAAACAGATGACGTGGTTCAGTTGAAACATGAAACTAAGACACTGATTAAGAATGAGCGAGATCATAACTCGGTAAAACAACGCTTATCCGCAAAAACAACATAGTAACGGAAATTTTGTTCACAGAGATATCTGCCACCTGACATTATTTGATCTCTGCAATAATATTTAACAAAATGACGAGGACGTGATTTAAATATGTTCGTATCTTTTCCATTCAGTAAACTGATATACATGTGTATATGATACAAAGAGGATATTGAGAGCGTCCCGAGGAGTCATGGCCACTAACATGAGAAATAGATTGTACACTTGATACATTTATCTGTATAAAAGTGTGTCTTAGAGTTGGCAATGCAAACAATAAAGTTTTAGGCCATACAATTTACGAATTTGTTTTCAATATTTCGTTATATAATTCCATGTTTAGCCTTGAGTCCCTATTAGCGGGCCAATATTCAAATATGTTGACCCCTGAGGCAGTGTCAATATTGTCATTGAACCCATGACAGGGGCTAAATTTGAAAAAAAGATGGCTGACCTTTACTAAATGCGTCGTGCAAAAGTTGATGACTGATGGCTTTAAATTTTTGTCAATACAATTTTAAGAGACTTAGGACGGACGACGGACAAACATCAATCAGAGTAGATCACATTGAACAGATCGTGCTCTGGCTCTGGTGAGCTATAATATAAAGATCTGCTAAACACTATTGTCTTATGGTACTTGGTCTACTTGTTCGAGACTAATCCGTGTATTTTATTAACCTTTGGTAAAAATAGTATTGACTTGAAATCATTTTCAAACTTACAATGCTGTTTTATTACTGACAAAAATCATATAATATCCGTTACCACATAGTAACGGAAATTTGGTACACTTATAATCTCTGTCTGTCGTATTTTGATAATTTCTTGAAGTAAATCAATATTTGAATTTAAAGCCATATTTGTGCTCGTAGTTCATAATACACAACGTGTTATTTTCAGCTCAACATAGAACTTATATCGCAATTAATTAAAGAACTGTCAACCTGTAAAAACCTTCATAATTAAACTATTTCTTAATTTATCTAACAAACTCAAAAATGTGTTATTTTACCACGAGGCGTTCCTGAAGTCATAAGTGACGTAAATATATGATGCACTGACTGGCGCAATGTCCCCACGAAACGTATATGACTGATATTCCAAACATGGTAACGGAAATTTAAATCACGGAAATTTTAAATTCGTATTGAAATTACGTGGTTTGAGCTCTACAAAGTTACAAACGAAGAATTATTCGACCATCTATAAACAGTTATAGTCAATTGATGTATTTATCGTCATTATACCGTTTCAATATAGCTGGTATTTTCAGCAGCACCGGTAACGGAAATTTTGCTTATTTACTTTTATTGATCCCTTTCGCATTTGTCTTTCATGTACTTTCATATATCATTCATACCAAAGGTTTTTGTTAATTTATTTAATAATCAATGAAACTAAGATAACTTTTAGGCGTTTTTTATAACTCTGTGTTGATATTTTGCTTTCCAATCTAGCTGTGGCAGACACGGTATCGGAAATTTTATGAAAAGTATAAAGTCTGGCGACATGCACTCTACATTAGATATTTCAAAAATGTCTGACATACTGTTTTACAGAGCCTTTTGAGTACAAATTTCAATTGTTTACCAATGCATATGCATGCAAATTTAACTCTTTCAATGGCCGTGTTCTTTGCAATTTTATTGCAAACAACACAGGGGTGGACTGGCGACAGTAACGGAAATTTAAAATAAGGGTCTAAAATGGCGGTTACGATTTTATCAACAGTCCGATTTTTTTTTTTTACACAATCATTGGACATCTACTAGGTAATGGACGAAACACTAAAATTCATTTTCTTACTTACTAGCAGGGAGTTATGTAACATTTTGTCAAATGGACCTTCGTATTGAGAATAAGTATTTACGTGCGCACGTAAAAATTGACCAATGAGAGTTGTCGAAATTGGCGGCCATTTTTCGACAACCTTCATTGGTCAATTATTACATGCGCACGTAAAGCTATTACGTGGCCACGTAAACGCTATAACGTGCGCACGTAAAGCTATTACGTGGCCACGTAAACGCTATAACGTGCGCGCGTAAAGCTATTACGTGGCCACGTAAACGTTATTGCGTGCGCACGTAAAAGCTACTGCGTGGCCACGTAAAGCTTTTACGTGGCCACGTAAAAAATAAAATATATTTCCATGTCACCTCAATGCCACCGTATGAAACAGATTTAAAAGCATATTTTACACCCATGCTTATAGTGTACTTTCTTTATGCTGTCAATAACTGACTGACTTGTAACATTACATTTTGGACGAATGACAGTTGAACCTATTGTTATAGTGTTACAAGATAGATATTCCAAAATGAGTATCAGCTCACCAATGTAGTCAGATATTTTTGGTACTCAACGAATCGCAGCAACAGTTATAATTTGTTGTACAATTTTGTTGTCTGTGCTTCTCGTATCAAGTATTAAAGGTTAATGCGATTAAACATATATGAAATGTTACCGAAAACATGAAGAATCACCATATCTTGCTATGCATCGTCTAAAATGTTTGGAATGGAACATATTTGAATATTGCGAACGAGATCGACAAGTTATCTCAGCGTACCATTCACCTTTGGGGGAGTCTTTGCAGTTGGTAGTGAATATACTCCAAATGTGTTCAGTTACCAGGTCTGTTTAAACTTTTGACACTGATGCATCAGATATGTTATGTGTTCTTTCAAGATATTTTCTACTTCGCCATATTTTTGTAATTGACGAATCCCTTAATGCCACCATCTTGTACAGGGTAACACCATTTGCTAAATCATGAGCACATGAATTGCGAGTCCTATGCACAAATTATTTTTGAAAAAAAACCTAGTTTATCGTTCGATTAAAATTTTGTGCGAAAGATTCAACGCTTCGAAGCTATGGAATTTTTGGAAAAAGAAAAAAAAATGCTTGTTTTATGCGCCGCGTGATGTCATTCAAATATTTGTCAGGCAAGAGATATCGGCGAAGAGCATGTGTTTGGGTTTTTTATTAGTAATTGTTGTGACACCCGAGTCTGTAGCACAGTTGGTAGAGCACCGATATTTCGAATCTAGTGTCTCGAAGGAATAAGGATTCGAATCCCACCCGGTGAGGTTATATCTTTCCATGAAAATTTGACAATTATGTCAATTTTCCTCCATTAATAAGGTATATGGAGAAGTTGCCAACCTTGTTGAAGGGTAGTTGAGTACTGGTTATAGACAAGGGTCCAGGAAAGCTAGGCTGTGTGCCCTGGACGCCGTAATGTAAATAAACAAGGACAAAATGATGAGTTGCTGTCACATATGTTTCATACAAAATCTAATTTCTTATAGCTAATAGCATTTACCAGTGTCACTCTAGTCAGATAATAATTCAAATTGTTTTTTGCATTCAAAATAATTTTACTACTTAAAGAAATTTGATCGTTATAACCAAGCCTAGAGTTATTATTCGTAAAAACCGTGAGGTAATATATTGCTTCAAAATAGATTTTGTTTAAAATCCATTCTTACAAAAGATATAATACGTCTGTGTTTCAATTGAATAACCCTCATTATCACGTGGTCTTTATTTGTAAGGCTATTCAAAACTTATATTTCTACTTAAAAGTTTGCAGACACCCTCCTGACAATGAATAAGTTTGTTATCTTAGCGTTTATTGGTCGATTATTTCAAACTTTTACTTCCGTGTTGCTTTTCATTCAATTGAAATTATATAATAACGATCGCATGGTCCCATATTTCGTCTGGCGAGTATGCAAATATGTTTTGTATAAGTTTTATAAAACCGCAATACACTTTGCGAGTAATTGTATAGATCATGTTAACTTTTTAATGAATAATGTTGACAATAATGCTATCTAGAATGCAGGCACGAGTGCATTGCAAGTGAAACAAGACACTTCTAAATAGTGGGGTCGATAAGTGTCATTTTTCACGACAATATTTCACTTAGTGATACAAGCACCAAATTTTGCACAGTTGTTGCACATAGTGTGTAGTTTACAAAAAGCACGATTTCCACCTCGAAATTCAAGATGGCCGCCATTTTTTCAAAATGGCCGCCGATGATAGGGATTTTTGTCCTGTTCATATAAAATAGCCTTTTTAATTATTTTTATTTACGTAATTATCAATATAATTTCAATATTTTATGACAAATAAACAATTCTGTTAAATTCTTTAAAACAAAATCCATTTAATGGCTGTCAATTCAAAATGGCGGCCATTACAAGACGCCAAATAATTTTATATACTAACGCTTTTTCTCAGATGAAATTCATTGCAGTTAATTTATTCAGAACATTTCTCATTTATTAGTCTATATCTCAAAGTATAACCAGTGCATCTGGTGACATCACTACAATGAAACCTAGGCATCATTCGCGGTTCCGGTTCGAAAACATTATACATATACGACCGCCTGTGCTTTGATACTCAGAATGTATATCAGTGTCAGTTTAAAGTGTGCTTGTTGCTGTATTGGCACATGATATTTTTCTCTGTTTGTGTGCTGTTGAAATCAAACAGATTTCTGTACATTATACTAAAAAGTCTCAAATGTTATCGAATCAACCCCTCTCAATATTATGTAACTATCGTTAGTCAACGTGAGGGAGCCAATGGTAACAGGGTTTAAGTTACCACAATGGTGTACAGCTTACACGGAATTTAGATAATACTGAATGAATCATTGGGTTAGATGTAGGGTACTCTTTCCATTGACACATATTTAGGAATGATGATCCCGGACCACTATGAATTAAATTCAGCGGCGTTCGTATCAATTAGTACAACTCTGAAATTAATCCGTTATCATCATGACTACGGGTTGAATCCAAAAACTGCTTTGACAACATATTCATAAAGTACTAAATGTCTCAGTAGCTACAATCCATTTTTTCAGTATCCAACCGATTTCCTTCTTCTGTAAATGTGTGGCAGACGGTTGTACATTGTATCCCATATCTCAATGTTATTTACAGTAAGGCAGTAAAAAGATTAACTGTAAGCAGGAAATGTCTACAAAAATCCATCATGTATTTCTATAACAACCGATTTAGACTAGTGCTGCTGTCTCTATCTGACAAAGTTTATGTCTCCCCCAAATTGTTAGTAGCTCAAATGAATATTCTAAAATAACTCCAAGTATACCACCCTTTCATAGGACAATTCAGATTGTTTTAGGTTTAATCCATCTTGATCAGACGATTAAGCTTGTATTAATGAAGCTTTGTAATGCAATAGTGCAAAGTATCACAAAACTTCCTTCATCAAATGATTACTATTTGCAAATTTGAATATGCTAGAAAACGAATAGCCTAACAGATTAGTCATTCGTAGCCACACAAACTGACACTAGCAAACTATACAGGTCAGAAATATCAGCTGGCCAATACTTTTCAGACTCCGGTCATAATCCCCGACTATCAGCATATTTCCGATGCAACTGTTATTATGGATTCTTGCTCGTATATTCTGATTCTCAGAAAGCATTAAGGGCCTTTGGATAATATGTTTTTAAAGATTTAATTCCATAGGTGCATGCATATGTCTCGAAATATAACAGGACATACACATGTAATTAGTTTCGATGTTTACGAGGGTCAGTTAGAGACAAACATGAGCGCCATAGAGAAGCACTCAAAACAAATTTACGACCAAATTGGCAGAAAATTGTACGTGGTAGTGACAACAAGACCGAACTACATTGGGTTCTGATCCGACAAAATACTTACCATGTGTTTTTGTAATGTTGTTGTTGTGACAAAATGTGAGATTGCATCCATTTGTTTCTACAATAAAATGAATCCTTGTAATCACGAAGAATCATATTCAAGCCACTTTATACTATAAAGCAACAGGCAAAACTTTTTTTATAATAAAGCATGTGTGACTGATGCTGTTAAATAAACGTGTTTCTATCACTAAAAAGGTGCAGATTTTATAAACCTTGGATTGAGTTTGGTATAGGATAGTCAATTAGGAGGTTACCAATACACAAAATGACGGCTCATAAAAATATAATAGAATGTTGTTCTTTCACGATTTTACTTGTAGTCATTTTATGTCAAGCTAAGTCAACATTTAGCAGACATGATCAAGATTTCAAAACACTCTAGAAATTTGTCATTATTATGCGCGATTAGAACAGTCTTATACACAATGTTGCGACGCTAGGCTTGACTTTTCTGTCCAAGAGCAAGTATCCTATAATGCAATTTCACATACAAGGGCGTCTTTCTATGAACAAGTCAAAAGTTCTGTCTTCCACGCTGCGTGTATTTTTGGTCAATCGATGGTTATCAAGATCAAATCCAGTCGACTAGCTCTGGTAAAACAGTAGCGAATGACAAGAGCTATTGGCCAATCTTTCACCGATTGCCAAAAGTTTTCATCAGTTAACTTAATGTGGTGACAAGAGGGAATGTCATGAGTGATTCAAATGCTATCGAGTCGGTTTTAAATGAACTCGTTTGTACGCTTGCATGTGCGAATAATGAAATCATCACAGACTAAACCATCTATGTTTGCGTTCATATAATTATTACAACAATATCTTAACTATCTTTGCGATCTTGACCTTAAATTGTTGACTTCTAGACATGTGTGCATTAAGCATTATTGTTGAAACTTTAGTTTTTGACTAGGACTATGAGAATCCTTGCTTCATTTTCGTGAATTGTGTTAAATTTCTGATAAAATCACTTTATATATATACCTTCTCATGTGACATTGACCTTTGACATACACAACATGTGGACAACATTAAGCATAAACATAGTAAACACTTGATAAAGGCAATCCAACACATGTATTCATATTTCAAAGTTAAAGTTATAGTCTCAAATAAACTAATTGTTTTATTATTAAATTAGTATTTACGGGGTATTAACATCCTCCTTGGATCAAGGTCAAGGTCACGGTAAATGTCAATTTATTTCTATAAATATTTGTCAAAGATTCTATCAAGTTAATTTGAATAATAACTATTTTCTATTTGCACCTCCAACCCTACATGATCATTAAAATGATTCAAAAAGTTTTTAACAACTTTCTCATGCATGTTACCTTTACCATGACCTTGACCTTGTAAGTATATCACATGATGTAAATCAATGTCTTAACTTGGTTAACATTTGTAGAATTCAAAAACACTATAATGTATCATCATATAATACATTCAAAGCGGTAAAAAGAAGTTTTGTCGCTTTGGGATACTGATTTCCAGGCGCATGCGCAGAAACGACGGCTATCTTGAATTTCGAAGTGGAAATCGTGCTTTTTGTAAATGGTAGACCATGCAGGTCATCTGTGCCAAATTTGGTGCTTGTATCACCAAGTGAAAGATTGTTGCAGTTATCGACCCCACTAAAAGTTTCTACTTTGCCATATTTTTGTAATTGATGAATCCCTTAAAGCCACCATCTTGCACAGGGTAACACTATTTGCTAAATCATGAGCTAGACACTGGGTTCAAATAGCAGTGTATACGCTTATAGAATTGACATCTAATTTCTCTCTATCCTTGTAAATAACAAAACATATTATACTATAAACTTTGATGAAAATGTGCGTTTAATATGCTCCTTTTTGATCAATGGATAGAGTATTTACAATGAAATAAAGAACACTCATGATCCAGTTGTGATATCTGATATCAAGATCAAACTTGAAATCCTATTGCAATTTCCCTTAATTACTATCAAAATGTGTTACAATGTCAACAGAATTTCTTTCAATTGCTTTGGCATTAATGTACTCTTAGAATACCTTGAAAGATAATTGAACTTGCACACAATACTTTCAATATCATTTGTCTTTTTCTTTGTTTATAACCTCCTTTAAGTACATATTGATTATTATTGAAGTGGTAAACATATATGGAAAAGTGGTCGTTATTGTAAGTATATTAAAATTTCGTATCACAACTTATGCTGTTCACTGAATTAAATATTATCAGAATATTGTCTCTAAATTGCGATCTTAGAACCAATTTGCTTCTAGAGTCAACTGACAAGCTAGTATCATTATTTAATATTCGCAAGACCAAGAAATATAAATACCTAAACATGTCGCTGTATACTCATTAGTGTGGAGTCATGTCTATTTATGTGACTTAATTTTCCAGCTCTTATCATTCATTTTGACCACCATCTTGAATTCTTGAAGTTATCAAAGAATACCAGTATGGCATCAATCGGTTGCATTAATAAAAGTGGATTAACAACAAAATAAAATGCATTGAAATCATTTGGTATACCCCACTTTATGACTTAACTCGTTGAGGTTGATATATACCCGACAGCTAGTTATTTACGCCATTCTAGCCGCCATCTTGGATTTTGGGAATTGCCCAATGATGCCAGTGTGGCATCAACCAGTTATATAAACTCAGGTATAACTACAAAAATGCATTATTTTTTGATATGCCTCTGTGTACGATTTGGCTCATTGTGGTTAACATACATGACAAATGTGGCCTTTATACGCCATTTTGTCCGCAATCTTGGATTGGAGAATAAACGAAGAGTACCAAAATTGCATGAAATAATATTGCAGATAATGTTAAGCTCTTTAAATGATCAGACAGTGATAAAGATGAATTTATTATAGATTCAGTAGTTCTCATCCGCCATTTTGTCCGCCATCTTGAATTTTGGGAGTTGCCCAAGAGTGCCGAAGTGGCATCATCCAGTTTCGGAAACAACAGCTAGTGTCTTAGCTTTAAGAAAATGCAAAAACATTTACTACATCCTTTCATGCACGGTTCAGTCGATTTTTGTAGTTTATATACCGGACTATACCTGTCAAAGTTTATTCATACATTGATTGGAACATCTAGCATACAACCCTTTGTATCTTTTCAATTTATTTGACAGAATAAAAAAGCAGACTGATAATAGAATTTTGCTAGAACAAGATAAACATTTTGCGTATTCATTTGTTTAACCCAATTACCATAGTTTACATCACGATCGTGAATCATACTTCATTCAATCCTGTTCAAAATAATTTAACAAAAGCCCACAGTGCGCCTTTATATCTTGATCAAATGATTAAAAGTTCAACGTATTCGTTATTTGTCTTCAAAACAAATATTTGTCAAAGCGCATAGCTATCTTTGTTGAATGCAAAACATATACTATTGTGCAATACTAAGGTCTTTTTATATCGATTTTGCAAGCTTGAATTGCAAATTTAAACTCATATATCTATTGTTTATCAAGTTGCACAAAACAGAAAAATATTCTTGCAAGTATATGCATTGAATAAATAAAAGATAATAATTTTTTTGTAACATGACAATGGTCCTATCCTTATACGAGACTGATACATGTAGTTGAATCCATCACATAACACCTCCAACATGGAGAGCAAGGTTTTGTTCTGGACTTGACTGCTATAGCAAGTCTTCATCCTTGTTGAAGGAATAATCTAATACCTAGATAATCAAAACAGAATGATGGTAATTGTCAGGATTGATACAGTTACAGATTCTGTACCTAAGGATTGACTTTGTCTAGAATTTCGTATGTTAGATAAAGATTAAGACATAAAACAAATAAAATTCACCCCAATTGCATTGATGATATCAGGCATAAGTTTTCAAAGAAGTAAAGAAACAAAAGAAATCATCTTGTCACACTATGTAGTCAGTTATTTGAATGTTATTCTACAAGAGGAGCCACGATGTCCTTGGTGGCTTTTAGGAGTTGAAAAAGATCTTTTTCTGTAAATCTAATCTGGTGATCTTGATTTGACCCGATATTTGAATCACTTATAAATTCTACAACAGTATCACAGACAACAGACCATGTTAATTGAATTAAAGATATAACTATGATCTTAAAAGGATTTGCCTTGATAATGTTGTGACCTTGCCCTTGGTCAAGAGCAATTAGGGCATTCACATCATATTGACGGAAGGATTGGTGGACGTCCTTGATCCCCTCCCTATTCAAAAGCACCTTACCAAATTAAGGTTTTTTTTAACAAAAATGAATTGTGGAAACCACATTAAAGTCAGAGTTTTCTTATTGGTTTTAATAGAGAACAAATTTAAGTTTCCTAAAAAAAAATCATTTTTATTAAATCCAAGTCAAGGATGTTGCTTTATTTCAAATTTCCTCTTACCAAAATAAAAAAATTGGCAATAATCTAAAATAAAACCAGGAGGGGTTGTGTTTATTTCATATTGCTTTTAATTGAATGCTATATTATCTTTCTATGAAGTTTCATTAAAATCTAACCATAAATGGTTGAGATATCAGATATATTTAGGTTCTGGAACTGTAATGGTGACCATCCACAATTCTTATAATGATATTGTTTCTTGAATATATACTATTAAAGACATTGAATGGTGAATTTTTAAAGAAATTTACCGTTTGTAACTTAAGTTATGTGCATTTTTAAAACGTGACCCTTGATTTTCAAAAAGACAGTAAAATGTGCTGGGACAAAAAGTAAAATAAATTTTTTATTCAGATTCTGCTGTTTTATTTCCAAGTTTTAATCACTTTTCCTGTTACACAATCATGTCATGATAAATCAGAGCAAACAGATTACACTTTGGACAAATACTTATAAAAACACAGAGCTTTGCATGCATGTACCCCCAAGCAAAAATCCGAGTTTTCGAGAATGTTGACGCATGCAACTAAATTTAAAAAGTTTCTGCAGTATTAACTGCCCACAATATGAAATATTTTACCGTTTCTAAAAAACATTTATAAGAATTTGTATGAGATTACTATACTGAAACTGCAAGAGATTTTATAGAGAAAATAACGTCAAAATGGTCAATTGCAGATAATAATACTTCATACAAATATATCATCTAAAATCGGTATTATAGATGGAAAAATGTATGTTAGACTCTGCATTATCATATAAAAACCATTTCTTCATTGTTTGTGGCAAGCTTGAGGGAACTATTTGGGGATTAAACCTGTACCAGCTATTTTTTCTGCCGTTGTCGTTTTTTGTACTAACAGTTTGACACCAGAGTTAGTAATGTTGGCATATTATGCGCCTGGGCTTTCAAATAATGCGGTTTATGGTATTGGCAGGGGCGGATACAGAACAGGGCTGACTGGGGGGGCTGACAAAGCCAAGTTGGGATGGGTTCTATTGGTATTGTTTATTTTATAATTAGATAATGATGATTTAAAAAAAGACAATGTACAACGATTTTGTCTTCATATGCTGAATTTGGTACGATAATCTGTGGGAATTCGGCAATAAATCAATCTAAGTTAAACATTTTTTAAATGTTTATCGATATTGGAGTATAATATTATACCTATGTTCATTTTCAGTGAACAAAATAAATATCATCATTGGAGAAAAGGGGTTATAAAACAATAAAAACTCCATTTCGCCCTAAATTCTCCATTTCGTCCATTTCGCCTAAAAATCTCCATTGCGTGTTTTAGCCATACCCAATTTACATCGCAAAAACAAGATGAAAACGGTGCATTTTACATCTGTACGCACAGAATCAACACAATAGTTATGATCCACTACGACTTTTCATTGTTTTTATGTCGATGAACCATTATTTTTACGGTAACTAACTCTACGATCACGCTGTAGAGCGTCTGGTTTCGCCATTTTCGGAAAATGTGTTACCCTATGACTTCTGGAAAAATCCAGGTCACGTGGTGAAAATTACTAAAAATAGTAATTACGAAACTTGACGAAGAATCGGGAAAAAACGAATTGTACCGAGTGCCGAAGTTTACCGAAGTTAGTTACAGTTCCAGAACCTTTATCAAACTTCTAAACCCCTTCATTATCAGGCCCGGATTTAACGGGGGCACAGGGGGCATGTGCTCCTCCACATGGCCCCACATATATCGACACTTATACAAAGAAAAGGGCACAAAATCGGCACTATCAAAGCAATATAAGCTTGACTTTCAGATTAGTTTGACTATAAAATCATTCATCCGATTTATTCAGATAGATAATGTTCTAAATTGATTTATTCAAGCATCTCAAAGTACCCTGATCAGGCCTTATCAAGCGTTCCAATCAACGATAGTGCAAGTGTATGGTCCGATGGTCCGTCTTCTCAGACACATAGATATCCATATCTATGTATCGGATCTATATTACACCGACCGTTACCAATTAAATTACCATGGTAACTAGCATACGAGGCCCTAAATTTGGTTTTAGTGCACTCAGTTATTTTGTTTACTTATGGAAGTCAGCAGCGTTTTCCATAGCAAGTTAGAAGGAGAAAAGACGAGGACTGTCGAGTTCATTTTTACGTCACTATTATGAAACTCGAACTTGTTTATTTTGAAAAACAAACGTGATTGTTCGATGGAGTTTCTTACGATTTTTCCATAAGGATTTTTCCATAAGGAATCCACAAATGTGATTATTCCGCTGATCGGCGGATTCCTGCGTTTTAAATCGTCCTAGCAACTACATTTATATTCGTAAATCCGCTTAAAAACGTTCGGAAAACTCACAATAGATGATGCCCCTTCATATCATCAAAAATTATCTAAAATCGGCAAATTTCCTATCCAAAACCGGCAAATTTTCCCATTACATTTGCCGATTTTATATAAATTATCTTTATATGAAATTTTCAAAATTTTATATATTAAAAAATGGTGATCAGTTTTTTTAAACAAACAAGCAAACAACAGGGTTTATAATAAAAACTTTTATTAAACCAACAATTATATCAAATATGAACATTCAAAAGCGAGCGTGAATAAGAAAGGTTACCTAGCGCTCATTTTTATCCTTTAGGGGTATACAAAAATGCTCAATTTGCTTACATATTTTTTTCGTCGGGAGGGAATACTCCTCCTAAACTCAAAATTGCATCATAAGAGTTTAATACGGGAATGCAATGACTTTGGTGTAAAAAGGAAAAGTGAAGTTGATGAGTTATGCATCATTCATCCATTTCAGTGTGCTTCAAAGTACTCCGATTTGCAACTTTGACATGTGAAAATAAAAAAAATCAGTATCATCGAGGGGGGGATACCCAGTTGTTTTTAAAATCGTTTTAAGTCGTTGAATTTATTTTAGATCAATTTGAGTTTCAAAAACTTGTATTCCTTATGATTGTCCAAAGGAATCAACAAATGTGATTCTTCTGCGCATCGGTGGGTTTTCGCGCTTTGAAACGTATCAACAACCATTTTCGTAAATCCACTGAAAAACGTCCCAAAAAAACTTACAACAAAGCTTTTTTACAAACTACTAACAAAAAGTATCTAAAATCGGTAATTTTCCTACGTTAAATCGGCGAATTTTCTCATTACTTATTATTTTATCATTTGGCGATTTTATACAGCTTACCATGCATAATGTTTTAGAGGTCGGCATTTAATGTGAAAAATGATTATTAGTTTTTGAAATTATTAGATGATATCAAACCAACAAATTCAACATGAGCATTCTAATGCGTGCGTAAAGAAGCTTTTTAGCGCTTAATTTAATCCTTTAGGTGTGTCAATAAGTGCTCAAATTTGCTTCGTTAACAACATTTTTTTTTTCGTCCCCCCCAACCAAAGACTCTATAGTTACAACTATGCTTAAGTGGAGGGATTTTTAATTTCACTGGAGACTTAGGACAGGAGACAACTGACAAAATGGGCATATTCTTAAAAAGCTGAAGCTGATACCAAAAGCTACATGTCCATGCGGTGAGGATGACCAAACCATGGACCGCATCCTTAAAACTTGTGAAAGACCCCACAAGGAGTGACTAGCAACATGACCGACTGAGACAACTCTACAAAAGAAACTAATAGTACTGCACTTGGACGGACCATAAGACTGGTCTGACTGTGTCTCATTATATCTGTTTAAGTGTGTACAAAAGTGCTCAGATTTGCACCTTTCATTTGCGAAAAGTCAAATATTTTCCATATAGTACCCCATTCATGCCCCCCACTTATGGCCCTTCGGGATCCAGCCCTGATTATATTTTCTCTGTATATGTAGTACGGTCTAAAAGGTATTGGTTTACAGGCCATCTAACTTTAATTTTCATAGTTTCGTAACTCTGTGACTCACACATAAATATATTAACATGGATCGACAGTCTAAATAAGTCTTAATGTACATGACAAAACAGTTTCGTGTGTGACACAATTTACGCTGAAGTGATAGTAAATTCAATTCAACTCTATTAGGTTTAACATAGCGGTAGCGTAATTAAGGTCTGATTTTAATGTGCTTGCATTTCCAGAATGCTTATATTTTATTTAAGGAGATATTTGTGAATGAAAAATATCGAAGTTTAGAGTCATTATTTGACATTTAAATTGTCATTTGTAAATGACTAGAGAAAGCGTAACACAATGTATTTAAATACTGGGGAACAAAAATAAATAATAAAGATCAGATTAATGAAAAGTTAGCAGACACAGCAGAACAGCAGTAGGATCGATCCTTCTGCTATGTCAGCTAATTTTTTAATCATAAAAATCCGACACAATAAGAAAAGTTAACCCACGCATTAGTTTTTTCCAAGTGCTTAAGAAACAGAAGATTAATTTTGGCTTTGATGGTCTATCATTAACATTTATTTATGGAGGCTAGTATATTGAACAGTTCAATTTTCAATTTAATTGCTTGACCGATATTGCGCCCCATATCAGCGCATTATTAGGACGTCATTTTATTTGTAAAGATGCTACGTTTTATTAGCCGTGAAAAAATCTTGGGCAATGGATCACTAGATCAGTTACTTTTGACTTGCCTTAGTTAAAGGGAATTAACTCTATGAATAAATATTGTAAAATTACATAAAAAACAACTATCCTGGTGTCATTAGTTTTGACGCACTTAAGCAACAAAACGTGTATAGCATGTGCTTTCAAAGAAAAGACCGCAAATTACTACCAAAAATCGATGATTTCATTCCTTTAGTGCAATTTTAAACATTTTCAAGGACATAACACCTGTCGAAAATGGTTAAATTTTGATTGTTACCATTGGGCCGTGGCAGCATCCGTGTTTGTTTAGAATCATATGAAATGACGCATTATGATTGGTTTGCTCTCAAAGTCGGCCATTACTAAAAAAATCAACTGTAATGAAACATGGACAAAGCAAATTTATTACTGCGAGCACTCGGTCCATTTCATGATGCAAAAATATCTAAGTACAATTTTTTTGGACAAATGAAAAAAAATTGCATGTCAATATTTTTTTTCCTACCGAAAAAATGAACGCGGTACATATCAAAACCGGGTAACAAAATAATTACCCCTACATTCAACAAGATAATTAAGTAAACTATCAATTTTTTGTATAATCTAAATCTCCGATTTCTAAAAGACATATATGGCTTTAATAAAGGAAAATTTTGAATAACATAATATTTTAAAAGCATTGAATCAAATGAACATGTTCATGACTGTCAAGCAATTAAAATCTGATTAGCGTTCGTGGACAATATAACGAGTACAGCTTGCTAAAGGGTGATTTTTTACCTTGTAACACATTTTAATCGCCTGCCTATTGCATGGTTTCTAAAAATAGATGTGTGCAATAGACTGAGAGAATGAAAAATATTCCCACGCTTATAATTGCAAAAAATCGACATGCAAAGATGTTGGACAATTTTGCATTAGTAAAATAATGGAAAATTAACCACAATAGAAGTAAACTTTGATATTTTAATAAGTGCATCTCTTTTTTTAAAGTTTTAAACAAAAAGCACATTCATCGTAATTGCAAAGTGTAGCCACGCTATCAATGACATCATACGAGATTTCATTCGTCACTAGTATGATCAAAACAAAGATGGCGTCGAAATATATGTGCGTCGAAACATGAGATCGGAGGATATAAAATATAACACGTATTATTCAATGTGTTAACTCACTTTAATTAAAAGCAAATTAAAACTGACCGACAAAATAAGATGTGGTGTCTAAGTAATGTATTTATAGTTAACAGTGGCGATTTTCACAAAAATCTTTTAATAAAAATCGCCGTAATTCAAAAGCAAGAAACATTAATAATACGGTCATTTTTTGGTAAATCAATTCAAAATCAATGAATTATGTAGACTATTGTTTACCTTGTGAATATCATATCATAGTTGTTTATATTATCCTTCTGACTTTTAATATCAAAATTATGAATTTGACTGACGATAACTTTTTTCG
Organism: Mactra quadrangularis; assembly: GCA_025267735.1. Classification (NCBI taxonomy): domain Eukaryota; kingdom Metazoa; phylum Mollusca; class Bivalvia; order Venerida; family Mactridae; genus Mactra; species Mactra quadrangularis. Next base: position 14,774,928 of record CM046304.1, read on the forward strand.
TAAGATTTTTTATGAAAAAGGTGCACCTATCCTTAGAATTGATTTTCTTTTAAAATTTTCAATAACTTTTAAGACAGAAAACGCACCGAGTGCATCAAACAGATTTCAAATGAATGAAAACTTGATCTTTTATTTCTTCTAACCTTAACACAAGTATAGAACTTTTACAGAACAATCATGTTAAACCACTCATTTACCAACGTATTAGCAGTTCCATGTCCATTATTAAAACTGTTCTTTTTGTATAATTTCAGGTAGTTCTGGGCACACTGAGACTCTTTCAGTCAATTAAAGAGGAATCATCAGAATTATATTATAAGATGTATCATGTTATAATTTGGTCTGTTCATTTTTAACAAGTTATCTCGGACATTTTGTCCTTGAGATTTCTCGTTGTCCAAATACATGCTAAAATTACTGTGTTCGTAATTATATCATACCCAAATATATGAAAAAATAGTTCGTACAAAATAACAACACGTGTTAGTGTAAACATTGCAAATGAACCAATCCGTATCAGAAGTAGGCAGTAATAAATATTAAAGTTGTATAATTCATTTAAACAAAATTAGTATTGCGGATATACCACCAAACTTGGTCAATTATGCTTGTAATAGTAGACGGCTTTACCATTAAACCAACGAGAAACTCATAAAACATATAAAATTACGAATGTTATTGTCATCCTGATCATCCACTGTTGTGGATTAGTTCATTGTATTGTTTATATAAATAGAGTTGTTTTTTGTATGAACTTTACCACACATCACAATAGTTTTGTTTAAAATGATGGTGGTAGTTTTGATTTGTTGTTACTGTTGATTTTAATGAATATTGTGGTAGAGTAGATTTGTTGTTGCTGTTGATTTTAATAAATATTGTGGTAGAGTAGATTTGTTGTTGCTGTTGATTTTAATAAATATGGTGGTAGAGTAGATTTGTTGTTGCTGTTGATTTTAATAAATATGGTGGTAGAATAGATTTGTTATTGCTGTTGATTTTAATGATGATGGTGGTAGTAGATTTGTTGTTGTTTATAATTATGATAATTGTAGACTTCACCCAGGGTCTAAGCACTTTTTATTATCACACGTTAAAGTAATAGCCGTTAGGTAATCACTGACTATTGAAGAGTCTCAAAGATAAACGTTCATTTAACGTGTGTACAGGTCGTATTCTAGGTCATGCGTGTTATTGTACTTTAAACTATGGACTATCCCACTAAATAAGAGAACAAGCTGATGCAGGAACAGCATTTTTGCTGAAATAAACACACTACTTTGATATTCAACATTTATTTTAAATAATGTATCTCTTCTTTGTAAATGTTATAAATATATGTGTTTATAAAACAAATGTTAACTAACCAAACTATAAAATGTTATAAATAATTCACCCCTAAATTTTGATGTGTAATTAACTGGCAAGTTTATATACGCAATGTTTACGTGAACGACCTGTATATACCACCACATACGTGTCGTCCACATAAACACTGCACATATAAACATAGCCAGTTTCATTACACACCAATATTTAGGGGTGAATTATTTATATATTTTTTTAATTTAGTAAGTTTACACTCATTTTACGAACATTTCACTTTATTCAATTTATAATGTCCATATACATTATTTTAGATAAACGTTAAATATCAAAGTGGTATGTTTAAATCAGAATAATGCTGTTCATGCAGCTGTTAATTCGCCTGTTTGGTGGACAATTCCATTGTTTATTGTTCAAAAACACTCGCATACTCGCTAATTTAGATCTGGCCTTTTTCAAACGAAGGTCACGTTCAGGTGAATTTTTCTTATCATAATATTCATGACAAGATTGTTATGATACGTAACTTGTTTACATCGTTACATGCTCTACAGGATATCTGTTTACGGAGATTGCTTGAATTGTTACTAAAAATATAACATTCTGGGTTTTTTGGAACTATTTTAAGCTTTATCGGGGGATCCCAAAACATATTTAGAACGCGCGTAATACATGGAATTCAGATAAAATTTACTTAAGTTAACTGAGATAATTGTTTACTTTAAGGTCACAAGTTTGGTTGTGATTTATTAGTTACAAACAATACGTCGAAATTCATGCGCAAACTCTGATTTCGTGATTATAAAGGAAAGAGAACAGAATAGAATAAGTAAGTACGATTTTATGTTCTATTTTCTTGTGTCAGTACAAAATGTTAGTATTTTAATTTCTTATACATTGTTTTTTCTTTTGGGCGGTTAAACTAGTCTAACATTTAAAAAGGGCATATGATATTTTGTAATGTCTACTCAGGGACGGATCCAGGATTTTTTTTCTAGGGGGGGTCCAAACTTTCGAACCACGACCACATTATACACATTTTGCAGAATAATGCAACATATCAGTAATATAAACTACATACCCATTAAATCTATGCTTTAAGCACCGAAAAAAATTGCTAAAAAATGCTACGAAAAATGACTAACAGGCAAGAAATTCACTTATCAACAGGTACAGTTTGAAAATTCTAGGGGGGGGGGGGGGTTCGGACCCCCTGACCCCCGCTGGATCCGCCTGTGACTACGAGGAAATAGCGTGTGACTTGTTAGAGTCTTAGTAGGGCGATAGGGGGGGGGGGTAAAACATCAGCGTTAACTTATTATTACGAAATACTAAATTTGTAATTTTGATTAAACTGCTACGTTACTAATCTCGTTATTAAGAGTTAGTTATTTCATTATTTGGAATAAGTATTCTCGTTATATTAGAATAAATAATGTCATTATTTGGAATAAGTTATCTCGTTATTTTGAATAAGTAATTTCGTTATTTTGGAATTAGTAATGTCGTTATTTAAGAAAAAATATCTTGATATTTGAAATAAGTTATCTCGTTATTATGAATTAGTTATCTTGCCATTACGAATTAGTTATCTCGTTATAACGAATAAGTTATCAAGCTCCCCATTACGAATAAGTTTTTCGTCATAACGAATAAGTTTTCTTGCCATTACGAATAAGCTATCTCGTTATTAAGAATAAGTAATCTCGTTATTACGAATATGCTTTCTATTTATTATGCATTGGTTATCTTCTTATAACGAAAAAGTTGGCACCTTTTCAACGAATAAGTTACCTCATTATTATGAATAAGTAATTTTGCCATTACGAATTAGTTATCTCGTTATAACGAATAAGTTATCTCGCCATTTCGAATAAGTTATCTCGTCATAACGAATAAGTTATCTCGTTATTACCGATAAGTAAGCTCCTCTCGACAAATAGTTATCTCATTATTACGAATTAGTTATCTTGCCATAACAAATAAGTTATCTCGCTATAACGAATGAGTTATCTTGTTATTACGAATAAGTTATTTCGTTATTATGAATAACTTATCGCGTTATTACAAATAAGTTATCTCGTTATTACGAATTAGTTATCTCGTTATTACGAATTAGCTCTCGTTATATCAAATAAGTTATCTACTCTTTACGAATGAGTTACATCGTCATTACGAAAAAACCATCTCGTTATTACGATTTAGTTTTCTCGTTATTTTAAATAAGTTTTCTCGTCTTTAGGAATTAGTTACATCGTCATTACGAATAAGTTATCTCGTAATGAGGAATAAATAATCTCCGAATTGACCACTTCGAAATTCCGAATTTGTTATATGTATATATTAAGATATAGTTATCTTAATACAATAGATATGAATTTTATTTTCGTTATCACGACCATAATACTTATGAAAATATTCGACTTTCGTTCAACTAATTATAGTGGACGAAATTAACTCTTTTTTGCCAGATAATTATCTCGTTATTAGGAATTAGTTATCTAGTGATTACGAATTATCTTGTTTTACGAACAAATTAGTTTGTTCTTACTAAGTTATAATCTCATTATGAAGACATAACATTTAAAACTCTTTTTCTCTTTTAGGAATAAATTTTCGTAAATTTTAGAACGTTGTAGTGAAAATAAAGAACGTACTGCAATTTTCATCGACGTCACTGCGTCAATATGTGTTTCTTGATAACATAAATGAGACATTATTTTAAACAAAGTGATATCTACTTCTATCGTTCAGTGGATACAAAAAATGGAAAAAGTCATGAATAAAAACAAAGTGCCAAGGAAGAGAGGAGAAGTTATCATGATACATCCTTTTAAACAAAGTGATACTTACTTCTGTCGTTCAGTGGATACAAAAATGGAAAAAGTAGTCATGAATAAAAACAAAGTGCCAAGGAAGAGAGGAGAAGTTATCATACAAATAGAGCTTCCAGGCGATTCTGATATCTTCAATGAATTTGTGGAAGACGATTTCGCGAAGTTTAGTGTATGTCTATTTAAGGCTGATACTTGTTTCATAATTCCCGCAGATGATGCGCTGAGGCATGAATTGTTGCACTTCAGACCAGATAAACAAAAAAAGTATCCCCAGTTCACAGGTTCGAAGTATTCGTCCTTCATTGTTTATAGAAACGCGTTTGGCGAATTGGTAACTATTGGTATTGCTCCAGAGTGTAATCAAATGTTTACTGAGTTAGAAGAGAGAATTTCTTATTCACACAGAAGAGAAGTTGATTATTTTGATTTAATAAATGCTAGTAAGAAGACTAGTGGAAGCAGATCTCCACCAATAATACAAGAAAATAGTGAGTTCATTGGGAGAAATCGTGATTCACTGAGAACGGTGATTAGGGCTTACATTCGTAAATCATTTATCAATCATAAAAGAAAGAAGACAGAAAAAGCTTTACCACCCGAGCCCATTGAGGATAACGAAAAAATAGCTAAACCAGCCCATGGGAATACCTATGAGAACCCTCCTTTCCCAGCACAAGAGAGTACACACGGTTTTGGCGAACAAGCTGTATCAGGGTTTTATACTCGAAATGAATTGTTTAGACCGGACATAACTCATGAAGAGTCAGGTTTCCATAGATACAATCCATCATTATATAGTGGTTTACAGTCGTCATCACATCGCCCAACAAGATCCACACCAGCCCCAGCGTTTCCAGAATACAGAAACTACGCGACTCGGAAGGCAACCTTCAGGCGATGGAACCGAGTGTACCCTTCTGAGTCGGATTTTACTGATGCTGGATTTTTTCTTACAGGCAAGTATCTATATATTGTTTAGTACCCAGTGTCACGATTTTTCGCGTAATAGTTGCCATGCAAACTATTACAATTATATCGTGCCGATATCGGCTAAATAACGGTATGTTTTGTAAGTTTTCTGGATCAATGTAGGAAAACTTATAGTGGCATATTTCTGCCACCAGCCAACCACATAAGTAACACGCCATTTAAGTAATTAACTAGTTACGTAACTTGTCAACCAATTAATTAACTAGTTAATTAAGTTGTTAACTAGTTACATAACTCGTTTTTTCCAATAAATAAAAGATCATAACAGGGAAAAATGGCAGTTGTTAGCATTAAATTGCATTTTTTTCCTGTTATGATCTTTTATTTATTGAAAAAAACTAGTTACGTAACTCGGTTATCTGGAGGCAAAAATATGCCACCATAGGAAGTTAGGAATTAAATCAGAATAGAAAAATAGTTTTTAAAATATCGTTCACTTGTTTTTATAAATATGGCTATGCATGGGTTTTATCATTTTGATCACAGGTGGCCGGCACGGTACAGTCACATCAATAAAATGCCTCTAGTGGACGGGTTTGATATCCCTCCTTTGTCACTTGAAGAACTACTTGATTAAGAGCGAGTAAATATGGGTTTTAAATAAAAGAAGTATATTTCAATGTTACTTTAATTTCGCGGTAAATATTTTTTAGATTTCTCCAGCTTTTCAGTTTCTCATTTGAAATTATAAAATGACCTGGTGTAATAATAGTTCTTTTATCTAAGTGAAATAGGTGTAAAAATGAACTGAAAACGTGCCAGCTAATAGGCAATCCCAGTTTATTTATAGTGATTCCATGACTCGTTAGTAATGCGAAACTTACATGTAATAGTATAATATCTGTCACAGTATACACTCGAACTGTATCCAAGTAGGATATCGCGAGCTAGAAAACAATATGGTAAAACAAGCACACGAGATGTTTACTGAGTTATAATTTTAAAACATAGTGTTTCCATTACTGAAAATATCAAAGCTTTGGTTACTAATGTATGCGTGGACTTGTTTTATAACGCGCTTAATCACTGACGTTAAATAAGTGTTAGAAAATAATTCGTAAGGACGTGTTTTCGACAATATAGCTAGGGTAAAAATCAAATTGACACATACTAGGTCAATTGCGCGTAGCATCTTTATCAAAATATCAAATTTCTTATTTTCAGAAAATGCTCAGCCTACTTTTAATTTCAGAAAAATAGAAGTTACTTTTCGAAAATTTTAAACTGATAAATTCGTAAAATTTGCAATTTCGCAACCGTGATTATGGAGTCTGATTATAATTTTTTGATTTTCTTGTGTGATTTAGGCCTTGTGACATGAGTTACCACTATTTACACAATTCATTTGATATAACTCTTTTATTCCACTGTTCTACCATATCGCAATAAATTGATTCCCAGTTGAACAATTAAAATAAAACTCAAAGGAGGGTATAAAATTATATGGTTCTTTTAGAACAATTTATTCATCCTAACCATGTATTATGTCACTTATTTGTCATAAAATGATCAGCGATTATATATTTCAATGACTATTTATATAGTCGGTTCTCTTAAAAAGACGTAAATAGACTGTTTGGTCTGAATACAAGATTATTGTCTAAACAAATGAATATTTCAGAATAATTGTGTCATTAAAATATACCTAGGACAGTCGATAAGAATTGATCCGGCCCTCATGGCATATTTGACAGGTTGCGTTGATCTATATTTAGAACTGAAACATGTACGCCCACTTTGTATTCATGTAATGACTTGCATTTAAATATGAAAATAGCTATTTTCTAATCTTATCTTATCGTTTCTGGTCCATAAATATTACAAGTTGTATATATAACGCATGGAAAATAAGCTGTGCGTTTTTTCCTTCTAAAAAATCATAACTTAAAATTTGGCACCTTGGTCATAAATCAGTGCGTTTTTAGCCTGTCTAGACGGTTAAATGCAGAATTTAAGAGGTTTATTACAGCGTTGTAGCGTTTTATACACACTTCTTACATTTCACATAGCACACGTCTACAGATAAAGTTTCAACAGATAGCATCAGCTATTGGTTCATTATTCAAATGAATATTTCAATGTGAAAAAGATATGAGGAAGTCACAACAAAATGTTTTTAGGGTGAATCAAATAGGTTCAAACTCGGAGGAGTAAATTATATCTCACTTATTTCAAAGTTATCAAAGTTTGAATAATGTATATGAACATAAATTATCGTTGATGAGAGAGCAAACTTTAATGTTCAACAATTGTTGAAGTCACGTGCTAAATTTAATCATAAAGATAAAAACACCCAAGAGATAAATGCTAAGAGAGACAAAACTTCCATGTAGCTAACCACTTTGGTATTTATTTCATGCGTCCATAATTTTCTGATTTACATATTTATCAAGCATTACAGATATCAAACGACACATTAATCATCGTCTACCGTAGCACCATGCAAAGCCTTTGTATGATAATGTGACGTAAAGGTATTTCCAAAATGGCGTCTAGATATGTCCGAAGTTGTCTGGTGTAAAAGTACGTCGTCTTTAAGTACCTTCGTCTTCTCCTTATCAAATATGTTTATTCTGTATCAGATGAGGATGATTTAGTGAGATGTTTCCAGTGTGGTATAGGTCTCAGAGAGATAACAACTGAAACTATCCCATTAGTGGAACACGCAAAATATTCAAGAGAGTGTCCATTTCTTAAGGAGAGTCTTGGCACAGAGGAATTGGATCAACTACAGGTACGATTTCTAATACTAACAAATACAAATGTGTCTTGAGGACCCTGGACTGGTCACATGAGAACTAGATTCTAAGAGCACCTGGTACAAACTGTTATATATTGCTATATGAAAACCATAGGCGTAACTTGAACAATTATTGTAAAGAATCTTAGGGTAATGTCACATGCCATATATAGTTAGGCCTTAAAGTTTTAAAAAAGATTGTTTAACTATTTGTGAAACTTAAATTGTTTTCCTAGGGCGGTGCTACCTTAGAACCCAAGTGTATCATTCGATTTTACTTTGTCGAACACGTTAAGGTAATGCCACAGAAAGACAAAATAAGCTTCGATCGTTTCAGTTTTAGAGAACATTTTTTAAATATTTCCCTTCTCAACAAAAAGCTATTATTGTGATTTCTGCAGCGGTGCTAATTTAAACCCCGGGGCATTACCTCAATCGTTATAGATGCCTTGGGGTGAAGCCATATGCTAAATATGGAACACTATGTAAACCTTGGTAATTCAGTGGCATAACTAGTTACATTTCTTGTTTACTACTTAAATGATTTGTTAGCTACATATAGTTATCTGGCGGCAGAAATACGTCGCAATTAAAAAGCGGGCCATTAACATAGTTGCCTTAACTTCGAGTATTATAGGATACACGTATTGCTTTTTATTGTTTAGGTACAAAGCCAGAATGCACCAAGAGAGCCTACGTACCCGGGTAAGTAAAATTATCACCCCATAAACCATCTACTTATAAAAGATTTATAATATCAATTTCATGTTTCAAAATAAACAAAAATGAACACAGGTTATAAATCTATATTAAATGCCATAAAATTGATATACATTTGAACATTAACATGGATTACTTATAAAATACCCGATCTCGACCGAACTGAAAAACAATGGAAATTACTGCATTGTATGTAAAGTGGGTCGTGTAACAAGTTTTGACAACACATTATTAACTATCGAGTACGCTTCCTGATGCCCCAGTACCGAGCTTGTAGCATAATAAAACAACGAGGTATAAGGATAATGTACCAAAATGAATTATGCTATTCAATGATAAACAATCCGATGTCTTAACCACTTGCCAACGCATGCTCCTTATCAATGTAATTTTTGTCGGCATTACAAGGCTGAGTTTATCATTGTCTCGTTTGATTAAAATGAGTTGATTCTTTAAATTGCTTTTAATTTAAATTAATTTTCAAGCAATTTTATTTTAGTTGTTTTGTATTGCCAAGCTTCTGGAGAGAGTAGTTACCAGCTCAATAACTTCGACTCCTGACATAATATTTCAAATTGAATATTATTATGTAATAAACTCAACGGACATTTTTGTTGTTGTCAATTTATGTATGCGCATGCTGTTCTGTCAAATACTGTTTTTAACCAATTTATCATGAAATGGTTATCAACTAGTTTTATGTATACTTCAAATGTGCCATCCGATTTGACAAACTCAACAAAAATGATGCCGTAAAACCCTAAAATAGCGGTATTTTTTCTTTCAACTAGGGCGATCATTTCAGAACTTTTCTCGATATCGTCATCCAGAGTACAGATTGTATACTACCAGATTGGCAACATTTGATAACTGGCCATCAGCACTAGGTCAACAACCAGAACAGCTGGCACAAGCAGGATTGTATTACACAGGTATAGTAAAAGTTGAATAGTAAAAATAACATTGGTGCCAATTGGTTAATCTTGCTGTGAACGAAGTTAAGGGAAGAAAAACAGATTTGCAAGTTGTTTGCGGTTATTTCCATACATTGAATGAATAATGTTTACCATGTGACGTAACCGCTGTGAGAAGTTTGCTGATTGGGGTTGAGACGTTGGTATCAAAAGTCATAATTTCGAATTTACTTACACTTCTGATTTTACTTCCGCCATCGATTGTCAATATTAACCGATTGAAGAAGGAGGAAATTAATGATGCATCAATAATTATGAGCACTTAGTATACCTGAAAACTATTGGCTTTTGTATAAATGAGGTCATATTTCATAGATACCAATTACAAGGAAAAAAAGTCCCCTTGTACAACAATGACAAGGAAAGAAATTCCCTGGTTCATCTGATAAATAGAAACTCTCCTAAATACGGGAGCCCTGAAGGGACAACGTGATCGACATGATTAAATGAAAAATACTTTAAACACTTAGATAAATAAATATGTATATTTTTCAACATTTATACTACACAACAATAACAATTACATTAACTTTTCGGTTAATATTTTCTGCATAATAATGTAAATGACTAAACAAAGCAAAGAAAATGCTGTAGAAAGTGAAATTTAAACAGCATCTAAAGAACTTATTTCTCTATGCTAAAATAATAAAGGATTGGACCAAAACACATTCAGCTCTGATATAGGGACCAGGATAGGGGTCATGTATCTGGTACGATTATAATGATGTTTAAATTAATAGACAATGACTGAAGAACTTTCTACAGCATTTTCTTTGCTTTGTTTAGACATTTACAATATTATACAGAAAATATAAACCAAAACCTTAATGTACATGAACGGCTTGCAACAAGAAAGTTATACCTAATTTACGCTAATTTATTTCCTTTATGTTATTGGTAAATTTTATTCAATTGCCAGTGAACCATACATCAATTTTGCTGATTTAAACACTCAATACTTGATCGATATCACTATACATAGATGCGGATGTATATTTTTTATCGATGTTTAGTACAGAAGAACAGACGTGAGTATGAACAGGGATAATGGAACAAACTATATAAGTTTAAAAATGCATGAAAATACCTATTAGAAACATTTAACCAGTACTGTAAATATAAGTTCCATACCTGACCAACTTATGTGGAAGACTGGTCGTAATCAAAGCGCTGATAACTCTGGCCGGACATGAGTTCAACAGGGCAAAACAAGACAGATTAATTGATTACTGTCGATATTATTGCCATTGAGGGCATTTTTTCACGCGTAGGTGTTAACGTGACTATATATATCACTGTGCCTAATCTGACTGTGCATGACCGAATGTATTTGTTCTAAGTCTCAAAAGTTGTGGTTTCTAAGACAATAAGACCAAGGTAGCGAGCAAACCTTTCCACACCATTAAATGGATGCTTTATGAATATAACAAATATTAAACGTATGACCATGTTAAGCAGTCTATATATTATTATGAATATTTTTATACAAGGAATTGATGATCTAGTCAGATGCTTTTCGTGTGATGGTGGCTTAAGGCGCTGGGAACCAGACGATAACCCATGGATTGAACATTGTCGTTGGTTCCCTACTTGTCCATTTGCAATAGAGGTTAAAGGCGAAGATTTTATCAACATGGTCCTTTCTGCATCAGCGGAGATGGATGGGGTAATATTTTTTGTCAAAATCTAAAAATAATAAGAATCCGTTTAATTCGGTTACCATATACAGGGCCCAGTGGTAGGACGTTCGCGTAGGGGCCGAACATTCCCTGTTTTGATTTTCCACAAAGGGCACCGCTAGTTTCCTTGAGCAAAAATGTACATGCAGTTGTTCCACTCCACCTAGGCGTAAAAGGAGAGAAGCTCAAACAGTGAATAACTTGGTGCTACAATTATGGTGCACTGCAACTCCACTTGTGGAAACGCATATGTATTCAAAGTTTAAAGTCTTTCTGGTTTTTAATTTTTGAAATTGTACCGTCATGTTGTATTTATTTATTTATGTTAAAATTTGCTCATATGTATGTACTTTGTAAACCGTGACAAAATAAAAGATATGTTTTGTTCTGTTCTGTTTATATCGCAAGGTTATGCCCTGGGGAACGCAAAGAAATAATAAATGGGAATATTTAATAACTCTAGGATTGCCGAAGCTGAAATTATTTTTTTATCTTTTGCATCTCCGCTCATTACAAAAAACAAGTTAAACCTGACTAAGTTATGATCCTGACAAGAAATTTACCATTTGAATAAATCACTGGCAAGTAATCCCTAACTTCATTAGATTGAGTTATGTTTTTTGTGCCCTGCACTTCCTGTTGCCCCAGTGCGCATGTATACCAAATTTTAAAGTCATCTTGTCTTTATAGATGACAAAATTACGCGGTAGACATAAAAACAGCCCGCCTAGACAGACGCCCGCAATGGGTGACACTATAATACCTCCCGAATTATACGGGCGTATAAAAAACAAAGTTATAGAGCGTTGATGTAAATTATGAAACAAATGATTTTTCACGTATTTCATTGCACTTATAAACTGACAACTTATTTATTTAAATTGGCTTTAGAATTGTACGCTACACAATAAACCATAATTTAATTCAACCACTCCATGGTCACCTATAATGATTAAAGCCAACGCATTCAGATCATGAGTGTTTTCATAATTATGAAAACAATACATCTAAAGATACAAACAGTTGAAATTTAGCATGACTTACGTATGCCAGGAATTACAATTTGTTTATAACAATAGTTTAAAAGGGATAATACTCAGTCGTGTAGAACGTTATAAAAAGAACACAATATTGCCAAATATTGACTTCATTCTTCTGGAACTAGCGAGAGAGTCGAAATATATGTACATTGTTTTTATTTTCGGTGCAACAATCTAAGCCAACTTTTGACCTATATTTCAACCAATACAATTTACTCTACCATACATGTTTGTCCAATAAAATTCTCTTTCAATATATGGATAAACTATATCATACCATTGGTTATTTGTGATAAACAGGTGCCAAACACGGGCAGTAGTTACTGACTTTTGACTCTGTTTTATAGATGACCTACTGAGCTGATTGATTAATCGTCGTGGTACGCTCCTGGTGGTGTGACTGAACAACGAATACGACTATTTATACTTTAAACAAAATTAACAATGCCTAGCGCCGATTATATTCTATTGATATTTCTTGTTACCTTACATACAGGCTTTTGGAGTAGATGATGAGCAGGCCTCCTCTCAACCAACACATCTGTTGACTAAACAAAGTCCTACAGTAACAGCCATATTAAATGAACATAGAGCAACTGTCGTTAAAATGATGGGATTTGATGAAGACGAATTTGTGGAAGCTGTATTGGAACTGAAAAGGCGAGGTAGGATTCCATTAATTATTATGGAAAATCTCTCACAATGCATATTATACGAGACTATAGAATGTCCTTAATGTATTCGTCTATGAAGTCAACGTTTTTATTTTGTTTGTGACTATCAGCCCGAACAACTGCGTCCATCGTAAAATGGATAGAAAAATTGCAACAAGTAGACCTTAAGAATACAATAGTTTTGTTTGATTTTAATTAGGGTCTGTCCGCTCCATACACTTTTGACGAATTCCTGGAATAGTTCATATCAGGAAAGTTTCTTATTTGCAAAAATATGTTTTTGTTATTGCCATTGGTAGGTTATCTTCTTATTGCTAATTTAGCCATATTACTAAAGTTAAGATTTCCATATATGATTTCTGAATAATTTCCTTACATATGTATACCTCATCATACAATTTTCCCTATGATTTTAGTTAATTTTTCCATGATGTAAAACACCGCTTCAACATAACATTATATCTGATAAATTTCCTATGACATTATTTCCGATCATGTGACATTTACCAATGACTTTATTTCTTGAATTTCATGTTAAATTTCCCAACCACCGGACTTTATTTCCTGTCATGTAAATTGTTCTACAATTTACTTTCTGTCAAGTAACGTTTTCCTATAAATTAACTTTCTTGCCATGCCAAATAACGAACATAAATCAACCATACTGGAAGTGGGTCACCCATTTAATGATATTTTACTTTATTCAGATGCTAACACAACTGTTGAAGATATACTTGAAGTCATTGAAATAAACAAAGATAGAAAAGTTAAAGAGGAAGAGCTTAAAACACTGAAAGAAGGTTAGGATAACATTACAACGCGCTTATTGAACGATTTCAAGAGTTTTACCACTTGGAAATATTCCTGTACTTATGTAAATCCTCAGCTCTGTTCCTTATTATAAGTGCAAATTGCTTACTTAATTTCAGTCTATATGACAAGAACGTTGCTTAAATTATGAAAACATTTATTAAGCCTACATGATTATAAGTAAAATAACAGAAAAATAGATTTTCATTACTTAAGTCCGCATTTTTTCAAAAGGTTTAAATACCTAACTTGATTACTGATTAAAATGTTCATAATTTTGAAAAATTGTGAAGTCCCAAATAGACTCAATAAACTGTCGGAATGGATTTAAATGTAAATTGTTTAGATATTTGACTATCATGGCCTCAAATCAATGTTAATAATGTTTACTAGACATTCACACCCTTGTTACTTTCAGAAAACCCATACGAACTTAATAGAAGATTGAAAAACTTCCTAGTTTGTTGCGTTTGTAACAAGAATGAAGCAAATGCGCTGTTTCTTCCTTGTTGCCATCACAATACATGCGTAACATGTGCTGAAGTCATGACTAAATGTCCAAAATGCACAAGACCCATACAACAAACCATCAAAACGTATTTGGGATGATTGGATTGATTGAGCTGCCAATACTCATGCAGTAGTCGATTTTCCAATGCTGTCTGCTAACGTAGCCTGCTCAACGACACTGATTGGGATGTACATCGGCATGTGAGAACTTCAGGTCCGACCCCAAAGTACAATGGTCACCAAAGTGCGTTGCGCAAGGGTCAAAGCGAGAGACAAAGACAAAAGGATTGCGTTCCATGACAACATAAGAGCGTTTAAATGCTGACATAGCTAAGACGGAAATCAGGAGATACTACATTGTGGATGGAGAATGTTTAGCTTTGCAGTTATGCAGTAGACTATAAACTTCAGCTATTCTACGAAAATATGACGATTTGTAGTGTTATTGGCATGATAACAGCCTTCAACATAAACAAAGTGATAGTTGAAAGTTAATTCATTAAAGTAACTCTTACCGATATATAGACGGTTTTTATTTTAGAGTTTACTTCTTTAAATTATGTATTTGAGTGCACTGACGACAGTTTCTTAGGTAATATTATACATTTGTTCAGTATATTGTTGGATTTAGCGTTTGAAAACAAGCCGCTTAATGTTACAGTTGTTGAGAAGCATATTTGTTTTATTCAAGGTTTTTAGCCGGAAACCTTAAGTACTTGTAGATATGTTCTCAGTATAAGCTCACAGACAACAGTTTAACATTGCCTAATGTATCTTCTAATGTATATATACTTTATATACTTTTATTACCTCCGAGATCGGAGAGCAAAGAACATGTACATATTAATCAACTACATTAAATGAAAAAAAACATACAATACAATGGCATATATACAAAATTACAAAAATAGGAATGTACATAAATGTATTGTTCGGCTTTATACATCTGTAATCAATGCATACATCATCCTCAATGATTTTAAAAAGTAATTCAAACATAACGATACTTTAGTACTCATGGACAATAAAGGATAGATTGCCATATTCATGTACATCAGCGGGGTTGGTGCATGCATCCCATACAGCTAAACAAAACAGAACAAGATAATTTTTTACAAACTGATAAATACTACTGTTTATATAAATACAACGAATTACATTTTGTATTGAGCTTATGTTAATCGCTGTAAGTATAATATAAATATTTGTTGAGCGTCTGATATACTGTCAACGTCCATACTGTGTCCGGTAATGAGTTCCATACATTGACTTTTCATAGATTTATGTATTAATATAGAGTAATCAATGATACCCATTCTGTCCAATAGGTCAGTCCACATTTTAAGTCTGTAAGTGTTGTATGAAGTACAGTGGTATATATTATGTACAATAATGTCATCAGTCATTAGTTTACATTTTGAGCACAGTGCAGGTATACTACATGACATCAATTTTGCGAGTGTATTAACTGCGCACATATAAAAATGTCTTTTCTCTGGAGCCGTCCTAATTTTTGTCCAAAAAATACAGGGACGATTTTCACGTAAAATACTGGACATTTCCGGTTGTTTATTGTGAATTCTGTTCAATTGTTCACGAGTATTAATATTCAAAACATGTCTGGCTAAAATATGTTTCCATTGATATTTTGATGGGAATGATCCAGTTTTAATGTATAGGTTTAAGTATTCAGTTAAGTCATATATATTTAATAACCTCATAATATCTGGGATAAAACCAAGGACTTGCCTCTCGTCGTTGATATAATGAATTAGTCTATTAAGAAAGATTTTCTTCGATTTATATAAGGTATTTGGTTGGAAGGCGACAAAGTTGCCCCAGAAATTGGAGTTTTTGATGATTGATCTCAGTTTCTATATTTGATACCCCCAGTAAGCACAATGATAGATCAGTGTCTGTATAACTTGGGAGCCTTTGCATAAGCTTAACACAATAACGATGTGATCGTTCTAAAGTGAGCATGCTCGAGCTGGGTACATTATTCCATAGTGGACATCCATACAAAGATTTTGGTAATACTATATTCTTATAAATAGTTCTCCAGGTTGCTGGACTAAGACTTGTACTATAAAATGTATTACTCATAACACTCAATAAAGTACATCGCAGTTTTTTACTCGATTCGTTTATGTTTTTTATGTTATTCATATATTTATCTAAGTGTATTCCTAGATGCACATAATTTTCAGTTTCATTTATAAGGTTGTCACCCAGATACCACTGTCTACATTGTTTGTTGTATTCATGCTCTGTCTCGTTAAAAACTACTACAGAGCACTTTGACGGGTTGTACAAATACCGCCATTGTTTTGAGTACTGGTCACAAATATTTAACATTGTCTGAAGACCAGACTAAGAAAACGATATCAGCAGCATGTCATCGGCGACTGTTGGACTTGATATATTTTGGTCATAAACGCAGATGCCTAAATTACTTGATTGTAATTTATTAATAAGTTCATTGATGTACAATAGATATAATATGGGGGAACTGCATCCGCCTTGCCTGGTACCCTGAAGGATAGGAAACCAGTCCGAGATAAAACCTTGGTTTCGTACACGGCTTGTCATAGTGGAATACATGTGACGAATAACTTTGTAGAAATGAGGTTTAATATCGGCTTTAATGAGTTTATACATGAGTCCGCTATGCCAGACTCGATCAAAAGCCTGTCGAGCGTCAAGAAAAGCTACAAATACTTTGCTTTTATTTTCACGTCCATATAGAATACTCTCTTTCAATACGAAGGACGACATGAGGCAACCTAGCTCTTTCTGAAACCCGCCTTGTTGGGTATTGATATTATACAGTATTTGCGTTTCCATTTTATCAAGCAGTACCATTTCAAACAATTTGAGCACACATGATGACAACGAAATGGCCCTGTAGCTGTTCGGATCATCGCGCCGTTTGTTGTGGCCTTTATGAATGGTAACAATATCCGCTTTGTTCATTTCTGTGGGCACATATCCGTGACGTAACATTTTATTAAATAAGTTACATAAAGCTTGATGAGTCAAGTCATTCGCGAAAATTATATGTTCATAGTATATGGCGTCTGTACCACAGCTTTTATTGCGTTTGCATTTAGATAAAGAGTGTTTAACATTGTCTAAAGTAAATTGCACACAAGAACTTAAATTATTTTCAATTTGTAAGTCAAATGTTGACACAAAATTCTCCACTGTTGTTTTCCAGGACTCATCGAATGAATTATTGTTCTGTGGAGTATACAGCTTCTCAAAATAAAGCTTCCACTGATTGGTTATAGAGTCAGTATCTCTGTATGTAATATTGTCAAACACCATCTCAGATCCCTGCTTGTTGCATTGATTATTTCTACGCCTGTTTACTAAATTCCAAAATTGTACAAAAGCAGCAATTACTATGTATTTTATTTTATTAAGCAGACCTGGTAAACTATATATCTATCTATCAATCTCCCTGGGGAGTATTTTACTCCGCTTTTTGCTGCTGACAAATTGGTACAACGGAATTATACTACCCTCAAAGGTACCCATTTACACATGGGTGGAGTGAAGCAACCGTGAGTATTTTTGCTCAAGGAAATTAGCAGTGAGTTTTAGAACACGGGATCTCTCGATCCCTAAGCGCGTTCTACCACTAGACTCGTTTTGTCATGTTTTGCATGTCAGAAATACAAATTGGCCAGAGTGATTCCTGTATTATTGGCTGCTAGACATAGCATAAACTAGACCTTCTCTGATCAAATAGATATGCGGTCATATCTTGCGATCACCCCAACAAAACAGCATTTAACATGAGGAAAATACAGCATTTTACATGATGAAAAATACAGCATTTTACATGAAGAAAAATACAGCATTTTACTTAAAGAAAAAATCAGCATTTTACATGAAGAATAAAGCATATTTTTTTTCCAAAACATCATTTCATAAGTTCAACACATTATTTTCCATAAAAAATCACGCCATCCTATTTATTAGAGGTGAAACGATTCAAAAATTTTCGATTCGATTCGATTTCGATTTTTCATCAAACGATTCAATTTTTCGATTCAATTCGATTTTCTACAGGAATTATATAGGACATAACAAAAACTAAATTATAAAATGAATTAAGAAAGAGATACAACTCAAAGACAATAGAACATAAATATATGTATATTTAAGAACAGTGCATTTTTATCTGAGGGACCTCCCTCCCGGAAGACGAAAAATTCTAATTCTAATTCTTTAATAATACCCATTTTACAGGTATTAGAGCTTGAATAGTTAAAAATATTTTACTGCATTTTAGCATATATAAATGACAAATCGTATTATTTCCAATTTTTAATGAAAAGTAATGCCCATGGACAAATTGTTTATTTCTCCTTACCTACATGTACGTACAAACAGTATATGACTCAAGTCATTATCAAAATAAAATTATTCATCAGTGCATCAATGCCATAATTAATGACTAGTTAAAGTTACGCCTAGACAATAAAAAATTGCAAGCATTCAGCAAATGTAGATCACTATGACCAGCTTAATTTAGTTTGTTTCAAAATATTTTCTTTTGGCTCTGGCATGATTTAAAATAATTCTCATCACATCATAAACGTTAAATTGATTTTTATCAACTCTATATCTATATTTATAACTTTCTTACCTAATGTTTATTTCAAAATAAAATTATTTTTGGGCTTAAATGAACCTATTAGTGAAAATATACAATTATCTTCGGACATTTCATAGAATTCATTTCCAATTTATAGTAAATAAAATCTAACCAACCACGTTTTGCCCGATTTTAATAGTTAAGAAAAACAAAGAGGATTTTCCCGAAAATAAACGTAAATAACGTCAAAACAAACAATTAAGTTAACAGTTTATCTCTAAATTACTTTATCATGCTTGATTTAATTTTGTATCATAGGGAACGAAATCGCTTCAACCATTTCGGCGTTATGTCATTCATTTTCGCGACCCAAGCTAGATAGCAATTTCATATGAAACAACTTTTGTGATTAAAAAACTTATTGTTTTCAATGTTTTCATCTTGATTTAACAAATGATGCTTCAGGAAAACGACGATGTGAAAAGTTTAATTTGTTTTTCTTAAGAAAAATCCCCCAATATTGCCGATCGTGTAAAACTAAATCGACTGGTTATATCTTGGTGGCCCCTTTATCACTATATTCTCTGTAGGTACCAGTCTTAGGTATATATGAATGATATCAAGCGTGTTAACTAACTCGACGACTCCATTATCGATTTTCTGTCAGCGAGTTAATCTCCCAGCGTGTGACCAACAATAAGGTCTAATTGACATGTACGCGTAATTTACATGTATAATTGCAGCGGGCAGTCTCACTTTTTACAACTCTTATCTGGATTAACAATCGTCGGTCAATAAGGGTACACTATTTTAGTTTACTATAAAAAATGCTTATTTTAACTGAAAAGGGGCGTTTCATTCAACTCACAAAACTACTGAAAAAGACAGTATTTAAAAAAAGAATCGAATCGAAACTGCCTCTTCCGAATCGAATCGAACCGAACCGAATCGAGCGTTAAAAATCGCAATTCTTTGTGAACCGCGATTAATCGTTTCACCTCTACTATTTATATTTCGTAAAAAATAATTCAATTATTTAAAGAGCACACAGACAATGACTTGTGGTATAAAACTGCGAGTACAGAAGTTCGTCAATTTGTTAAATACGTGGTGAGGATAATCAAAATGTTTAATGCACAACAGTATTAGCTGCATTCCTAAAATCACATAACGTATCATTTCTCAGGTTCCAAAATTCCTGACTCTCTGGACCATTTCGTAAAATATCTATATGTGTCAATGTATCGAACGATAACAAAAACTCTTGTAAACAAAATATAACAAAAGTGAGTTACTATTTCATAAACTGCAGGTTATATACACAGACATGGCCTAGGCTGTTACAAATGAGCAAGCTATTTTATAAACAAATTGCCTACTTGTCGTATGTTTTCACTTGACAACAACCAAAATCAAGACATTATTATAATATGAAAATGAATAATAAACCGTTTGAAAAAAAAACACAAGACATTGTTCAGAACAATAGCAATCTATTATTAAAGTTGAGGTCGAAAATTACAACTAATATAGTACTAAAACTAGTAGGCGCAAAAAAGAAGGACATGAAAAACTTAAACTCATTATCTTAGGCATTTCTAAGACACAAAACCTTTATACACATACAAATGCTATGTATTTCACTCAAATTTAATCAGTGACCAGTTGTTCCATTATATATCCGTTTTATTTCACAGACGAGCGTTTACCAAATAAATTATAAAAAAATTGTTTAATAAGATCTCATTTTAAGTCATGGAATGTTCTAGTAAGAAATAAAATTTGTCCTCAAATTTGTTACAAAATAGACATTTTCTTTAATTTCTTGGTATTTTATTATGTTTATATCATCTGCCTGTTTCGATTTGAAATCTCCGATCTTTGGGATGATTATCTTAATTCTAAAATATTTGTTTGGGTTTAAACGGCGCACCAACACGTACAGGTCATATCGCGCCGAAAGCAATTGATGATACTATTAATTTAATCGATATAGTCTGGCCAACACCAAGTATGAACTTGCACGAAAGGATGAAGAAAATTTTATTCAATTAAGTGGTAGACATAGTCTTACTGATTCCTAATTCGATTGATGCCACTTTGTCATCCTTGGGCAACTCCCAAAATCCAAACTGGCGACCAAGATGGCGGCTAGAGGATAAATTATACATGCAAAATGTATTTTTACACATAATGTTCTTAAAATGAAGGACAAAAGTGATTTCAACACCTGCATATCCAGTTGGTTGAATTTTGTTATTTATATATAAATCTTTAAATTCAAAATGGCGGTCAAATTGGCCTCAAAATTGCGGATAAAGGCTATTAGCGCTGTATATAATCAGCAAACTGGCAGAGAGAGACTGAGTGGTGTAGAAATTTATTTATTTATAGAATAGTTCAGGAATTTAAAAAAAAAATTATTGATGTCACTAAGTTATAAGTTATTATAAAGAATTATAAATTCTAAATGCCGGCTAACATGGCGGATGTGATCTAATAGTTTAGTATATAATATTACATACATGGACGAAAACAAACACGTGTGGGTTTAAGTTTCAATGATTTTTTTCTGAATCTGTTTTAAAATCTTAAGTTTGTAAAACTAGTTAATCCCACCTGATTATCTATAAGCAACCCAAGATTCAAGATGGAGTTCAAGATTACGGTTACGAAAGAAATTCAACCTATTCTAATTTTTGATTACTTGATAATGTAATGTGAATAATGCAATGTTTTCATAACATAAAAAATTAAATGTCTTCATAGCGGCCTGTTATTTGGCTGAAGACAGTCAAATTAGCCTTCAACCTGCGGCCTCAGGCTATGACTGTCTTCAGCCAAATAACAGGCCATTAAAAAACATTTAATTCATCATCGTCGCAGACAGGGTCCCTATTAAAAACACTCAGATTGTACCAACATTCAAAATGGCGGCTTTTTGTGGAAGAAAGATTACGGCCTTCATGAGAAAAGGATTCATGAGGTATTTATTCAAGGCAGTATGTTTCCATAATGGCCGAGTATTTGGTTATCATTCCGTAGTGAACGCCATATCAGCCCTGAAATTAATGTTCAATATCATACAGTTAATAAATAATGTTACCTATTTACTGGATATAATGAAATGAAAATTTGATTAATAATTGTAATGGACAAACTAATTTAATTTCCAAAATGTAAGCCATTTAAATAAAAAAAACCGGGAAAATAAAATGGGGTTTATATACAGTTTACAGTAGACAATTAATTATAGGATCATTGGGAAGTGCTATTATTTGGTTAAAGATTGCAAAATGTGTGCATATTTGAAAAGCTTATAATCCGTTTAGATGAAATTTTTTGATGCAGTAAAATAAGTGAAACATATAAATAGCAAAAAAGCATGTGCCAAAAATGGGGGATAAACTAATTGACTGAGCTCTATTATTATCATTACACAAACAATGATACAGTCTGACTTTACTAAACTAGACTAAATTAGAATATGTACTTAAATGTTTATGTTTGTTTCAGTCTAATATTACATAACGATAGCACAATTTCTCTGGTCGTTTTTGTATGGTGATAGCAACATGTTCAAGTGACGACACAAATTACTGTTTACTAAGTATTTTGTACTCAACACCATAAGCACATTACATGCAGTGGTAAACTTAACATATTCATGATTGATATCTTTAGAAAGTATCCAAGTGGGTACTAGCTTATGGCCAAAAGATATCATAACTGTCTTCACTTTTGATATAGGATAGTTGAACCAGCTTTAAAAGCATATTTTATACCAATGCTACTAGTGCACTCTCTTTAAATTGTCATTAACTGACTGACTTGTAACATTACATTTTGGACGAATGTCAGTGGAACCCATTGTTATAGTGTCACTCGTACAAGAAAGATATTTCAAAATGAGTATCAACACAACAATGTCGTCTGATATTTTTGGTGCTCAGAAAATTGCAGCAACAATGATCATTTGTTGTACAATTTTGTTGACTATGCTTCTAGTCTTAAAGGTTAATGCGATTAAACATAATTTTATATGTAATGTTACCGATAAAATGAAGAATCACCATATCTTGCAATACATCGTCAATAATGTTTGGATTTGAACATATTTGAATATTACGTACGAGATCGACATGTTGTCTTAGCGTACCGTCCTTTGGAAAAGTCCTTGCAGTTGATAGTGAATAATACTCCAAATGTGTTTAGATATCAGGCCTGTTTATAAACTTTTGACACTGATGCATCAGACCTTTTATGTGTTCTTTCAAGATATTTAGACTTCAGTGATACAAAACATCCCTAAATTTTCTACTTGGCCATGTTTTGTAGTTAGGGACTTTAGTCAGTTATCTTTCCCTGATAAAATCTGAAGCAATCCAATTGGTTATTGGAATCCTCGGATTTTATCATTGAAGTGCTATGTAAGGATAACAAAATATTTCATCTAATATCTTTCTTGTTAATGAAGATATTAAAAGAAGAGATGAAATTTAGATCATTCTTTACCCTAGAAATACATAGCTTGAATTACAAACAATTTAAATGATTTACAAAAAAGTTTAAGAGATTAATTTTGGCAAATTGACATTGAAAAGTAAGGGTAAAATCCGAGTGATGCAACTAATTGGACCTACCCATTTGAAGAGTATACTTGGGAAATGACTGACTAGGTCCCATATTCATGAATCCCTTAAAACCACCTACTTGCACAGGGTAACACTATTTGCTAAATCATGAGCTAGACACTGGGTTCAAACAGCAGTGTATACGCTTATATAATTGGCATCTATGCAACGTAATTTCTATCTATCCTTGTAAATAAAAACTAGTTATATTACAAACTTTTGATGGAAATGTGCTTTTGATATTTCTTCTTTTTGATCGATGGATGGAGTCGTTTACAATAAAAACAAAGAACACTAATGATTCAGTTGTGATATCTGATGTTAAGATCATACTTGAAATCCTATTGAAATATCTCTATTTTTACTATCAAAATGTGTTACAATTTCAACAGAATTTTTATCGATTGCTTTGGCATCAATATAGTCTTAAAGTACCTTAAATAGAACATGCACACAATTCTTTCAATAACATTTGTCTTTTTCTTTGTTTATAACCTTCTTTTAGTACATATTGATTATTATTGAAGTGGCAAACATACATGGAAATGTAGTCGTTATTCAAAGGATATGAAAATATCGTATCACAACCTATGTTGTTCAATAAATAAAATATTTTCAGAAAGTGTCTCTAAATTGCCATCTTAGAAACAATTTGCTTCTAGTTCTCGAGTCAACTGGCAAGCTAGTATCAATGATTCAATATTAGCAAGACCAAGAGATGTAAAAAACCTAAACATGTTGATGTATACCCATTAGAGAGGAGATATGTCAATTTATGTGACTTGAATTAAATTTCCAGCTCTTATCATTCATTTTGACCGCCATCTAGGATTCTTGAAGTTATCCAAGAATACCAGTATGGCATCAAGTGGTTACATAAACAAAAGTGGATTAACTACAAATAAAATGCATTGAAATTATTTGGTATACCTTAGTCAATGACTTAGCTCATTGTAGTAGATATAAACCCGACAGCTCGTAATTTACGCCATCTTGGATTTTGGGAATCGCCCAATGATGCCAGTGTGGCATCAACCAGTTTTATAAACAAAACTAAAAAGTTATAACTACAAAATGCATTTAACTTTTTTTGATATGCCACAGTGTACGATTCTGCTCATTGTAGTTGACGTACCCGACAAATGTAAGATGGATTTATATTACATTAATCAGCTTTCATCCGCCATTTTGTCCGCCATCTTGAATATTGAGAGTTGCCAAAGGTGCCGAAGTGGCATCATCCAGTTTCGTAAACTTAAGTGTCTCAGCTTTATGAAAATGCAAAAACATTTCTAAATTGCTAAACGTTTTAATTTTTACTAAATCTAAGTATGGTTGAAGCCAACTTCAGAAAAGTACTAGTTTTTTCTGAATAATTACGTTGATACAGCCAGTCTTGTACAAATTAATTATTAGTTGGATTAATTTTATAAAACATACTTTACATTACTTACACCTTGGTGAAGCCAAACATCATTTAAACAGAAGTTTTCTATAAATTTTAAACATGTAACGCTCAGTTGACCGTTTTTGGGTATAATGCTATATCGATTAAAATCATTTTGTAAATAACGTTCGGCCATCTTCACACAAATAAGAACATGTAATTTAACCATAATCTGGGGGTATTTAGCATTGAAATAATTAAAAAAAATCTACGACCTAATTCACATACACGTAAAAATATTCTTGAAGGTAAGTTTGTCTCCGAGCAAAGTCTTTGAAAAAATGTAAATGAGAGCGTTCATACACTTCTACATTCGCAACCCCCATATGTCTGATCCGTAATTTAGTATAGGTATTATTACTATTGATTTGTCAAATAATGAATTTATATGACCAATGGTCAGTCTTCATGACAAACATTTTTGCGTGAAGCATAATACATGTATATCCTTAAATTGAATAAACAGTATAACAACAAATAGCTTTCATTGAATATGGAAGATGGTGGCTATGATAAGTAGGTGGACTGTCGGACAATTCGCATTCTTAAAGTCACTGCTGATGGTTAGATTTGGGATCTTGATCAAGTAAGTCTTCTATTAAAATATAGCCTTATTAGCTTGACCGTTAAGCCTCTTGAATGTTTTATTAAATTTACCCAAATTTGAGAATGTGATACCTAGGAATGTAAAACAATTAACTATTTCTAATTATCGTAAATGAAACTTAGATAACGTCTTATCATACTCCCTTTTTAAATAGCATTAGTCTTTTAGTACATTTACAATAAGTTTCTATCGATCGCTATAATCCTTTAATACATTTAGGCCTTATTGTAAACTTCTAATTTTCTGCGAACAAAACAATATTAACAGCATATAATAAAAGCATTTTTAAAGAATTAGTACAAAAACCGTTGAAGCCATTAATCTTCAAATGTTCCTTGTTATGTGAAAATGAACTTTCATACGGTACGTATAACAGGTTGAATTTTCCTTCTAGCTTGTTCACAGACTGTTAATATACAAAATCTGAGTGTTGTGTTTAACTTGTTATGAAGTGCAAATTAGTATAATCAAATTAAATGTTATCTAAACCATACTTCAAATAACCCCTAGAGCCTTGGATTAGAATCCAACTTTGCATCTTGCAATCATGGATTTTCGTGGCATCCGGCCTGATTCCCCATCGACCATTTGGCTGCCATTTTACCAACAATTCATTATCACTAATTCCCTATCATATAATTCTTAGTTTTATATTATTCTTCAGTTTATGTTTGATTGTATTTTATC